>OX451737.1:2345704-3043541 GCA_948472305.1 Vicia faba
TATATATATATATATATATATATATATATATATATATATATATTATATATATATATATCCTTATTATTTATTAAATAAATACTATATATAAAATAATAATATTTAATATTTATATAAAAAGTATATTTTGTATGAAATATTTTCAAAAGGGAAAATGTAATAAAATCAGAAAAGAAAGTATATTTGTATTATTTTTTTCTATTTATTCTAAATACTATATATATATATATATATATATATATATATATATATATATATATATATATATATATATATATATATATATATATATATATATATATATATATATATATATATATATATATATATATATATATATATATATATATATATATATATATATATATATATATATATATATATATATATATATATATATATATATATATATATATATATATATATATATATATATATATATATATATATATATATATATATATATATATATATATATATATATATATATATATATATTATATATATATATATATATATATATATATATATATATATATATATATATATATATATATATATATATATATATATATATATATATATATATATATATATTATATATATATATATATATATATATATATATATATATATATATATATATATATATATATATATATATATATATATATATATATATATATATATATATATATATATATATATATTTATGTATAAATGATTCCTATAAACAAATAAATGCTAAAAAAAAAGGAAAATTGTATAAAAATATTTTTTTATATTTTTTATATTATAAGCAAAAATAAATGAGTCATCATGAAAAAAGAAAAATAAAAAAATCATTGAAATAAACCAAATGGGCCTAGGGGGTATGAAACAAAAAATGTGGTGTGGAAAGAAAATCAGAAGCAAGCCCAGCCCAGGAACTTCTTCTTCAACCTTCAGACAAAAAAATATGTCAAAACACGCGCCTGTTCTTCCAATTCAAACACCTGGATTCCTTGATCTTTTGCACAAACTTCCAACATAAGAAATGTTAAGCATTAAATCACGATTCCAAATATATAAAAAACTCATTCTAACTCTCAGAAATGAGAGAGAATTTTGACATTCCCAAATCCTGACCTAAGTTTTCTGCCATTTTCAAACCTTAAATTCTCATAGCTCAGGCAAAATAAATGAAAAGTAAAAGCATGTACAGGTTCAGGAGCATGAGTAGAACATTTATTATTCACAAACCTAGAGTTAATGATGCCTATACTAAGAGTTAGAAGTTCACCAAAATACCTGTTCAGTTGAAGTTCTATCTGGCAATGGGGAAGCTTTCAGTTCAAGGTGATGATTGGCATAGCTTCCTTGAGGTGTGGTGATGCTGTTCCAATGTTTACTTTGCCTTGAGACACCTTGAATCGAGCTATGGACCTTCAACTGCAAAATGAGAAAGTGAAAATGGTGGAACTTGTTAGAGGAATTACAGGTCGTGTTTCAGGTCTTGGTTAGCTTGCATTGATGCTAGGGAATGTGTTTGATAAGCTTTGGTCAAGAAATCATGCAAGGAATGAGAGATGGTGTTCAATCTGGAGGCCTTGCCCTGTTTATGTAGTTTGAGAGTGATTCTGGGAATGGGGGTGTTTGGGAGGCCAAGGACTCGTGTTCTAGCTTGGGTTGGATGATTAGAAGGTGTCTACAATGTTTTCTTCTGTGTTCTAATGCTGAGAGAGAAGTTGTGTTATGTTATGATACTTTTCTTCACACTTAAGCAAACAAAGCCAACTTGATGTTTTAGGCAAGTAGGGGACCCTTAAACATGCTGCTAACCTGGTCTTGATCAGAGTGTTTTGATCATAATCTTGTGCCAATTAGATCTCATCTGTACTTGTTGGATTTTCAATTGGACATAAAGCATGCTTTTGCAAAAATGGCCATTTTGCTTTTTCCATAAATGGATTAAACTTGTATGTAATGCTTGCACTCAAAGAACAACACTTTAGCACAATGAATATGCATTAAATTATTGAGTGTTGGATGGTTTAAGGACCTGTAATGTAACACAAACTATGCTGACTTGAAAATGACCTAAGTTATGAACATGTACATGATCAATTCAAAAATGAGTTTTTGCTATATTGTGAAATTCGATTCTCCCTAACCATGAGGTTGTTTGATAAGTTATTGGACATTTTGGAAAGCTTGGAATGTGTACTACAATCCATCTTTGAAATGCAAATTGAAATTCCAAGTGGAAGTGTATGGAAAATGGCCTTGAAGTTAGGTAGAAAACCTTGCCAAAATAGGTCAAATTTTCACTAAGTTAAGAATGGTTTAGTACCCTTATTCAAAAAATTGTAACTTGAGATACAAGCCTCATTTCGGAAAACTTTGTGAATAAAAGTTTTAGATTATGCAACAAGCTACAACTTTCATGTTTTGACTTTTGTTTGAATCCAAATGAATCTTGGTGAGAAAGTGGGGCAAAGTTGGGAAAAAATTAGGGTTTTTCATAACTTAGAAAAATTCTAAGTTATGAAATATTCTCATTTCTAACCCTAATTTGCATTTTGATTTCTTGGTGAACAAGTTTCATGATTTGGCATGTTTTGATGAAAAATGAATCTTGACTCTTGACTTTGACCAAAAAGTCAAAGTTTGACTTTTCAGTATATAGTCAATTTTGGCTCAGTTGACTGGAAAATTCATCTGTCAATCTTGTGTACTTGGGATCTTTTGAACTTGTTGAGCATGTCAAAACAATTCCATGGGGTTCTTGAGTCCACATGTGAGCTTGGTTTGCCATTGGCTAGGTCAAACAGTCAAAAATTGCCTTTGTGCAGTCAAAACCCTAAAAATGACCATTTTGCCCTTTTGGTGATCTGATCAAATTTCCTGTGGAATTGTGATCCAAACTTGACCAAATGGTCTATATGAGTTCATGATGTTGATGTGGGTCAATTTTCATGAGGTTTGACTGTCAATTGGCCATAGTTGACTTTTTCCCCAATACAGCTGATTTCTAGGTCAACTGTCCAACTGACTGGGCAAAACTTGGAATCAAGACTTGAAACTTGACATGGATAAACTTGGGAGTCCAATATGAATCAAGAAGGTCATCTTAGGCATTTTAGGTCAAAATATCTTTGTGCAAACACAAACCCTAATTTGGGTCAACAGTGCAAGGAGAAGTCTTGAGCAGATGAAACCCTAACTAGATCTTGAGCTCCAAGGGCTTTGTGATGAGAAATTAATGAGAAATGGGAGGGCAAATTTTGGGGTACAACATGAACCAACATAGTTTGGAAGGAATATCAGAATAAATCTTTGATCGACTTATACTGAAACAGCAGATGCCTTGAATAATCTTTCACTGGATAACGAATCAGTATAAATCTTCAGAGCAATTTAACTAAACCAGGGAAAGTATATACTGGAATGTAATTAGGATAAATCAATGGTCAATTTAAACTGAAATATAAGATGTCTTGAAGGAAGTGCTTGTCATGTAGATAGTCGCCCCGCCTTGTTTCCGAAATTGATCTACAGTCAATTTATTGGTAAACTCGTCCTGTTTCGGGAATTCATACCTATTGGTGATAAAGATAGTCGTCCCGTCCTGTTTCGGGAATTGATCTTTATCTAACCAAAGAGAAAGAAAGATAGTTTCCCAATCCTGTTTCAGGAGTTAATCTTCAATCTGCTCATGTAGATAGTTTCTCTGTCTTGTTTCAGGTATTAATCTACAATTGATTGTCCACGGATAGTTGTCTTGTCTTGTTTCAGGTATTAATCTGGAACCCGCTTTTTATTGGTCGTAGAGATAGTCGCTCTGGCTTGTTTCAGGAAATAATCTCTGACCTATTTGAGAAATGTTGGTAGTATTTTCCAGAAGAGGTCTTTTGTTCGCCTGTATTTAACTGGAAGAAGTAAATATATCCCAAAGAGGACTGTTGATTACCTATTATTAACTAGAATAGGACTTTTGTTTCGTTGATTGACTTTTTCTACAAGCAAGAGGGTTAGTTGCATGCAAATGTATGCATGGCTTGATGATGTTCTCAAAATAAATGAGATTATGATGTATGCATTTATCATGTATGTAATATGATGTTATGAATGCAGAATATTTTTGAAGTGTATCCTTGACAAATACTCGAGAGCTTCGGGAAGTCCAATCCCGGATTGTTGTGTATCTTCAAACTTTATTTAAAATGCTTCCAGTGGGGATTCTTGTTTTGTTGAGGGGAACTCCGCAACGGAATATTTACTTTACTTGAGAATACTCTGTGGAGAGTGTTAATTTCTGCTTTGGAACTAGAGTTCAGGAGTTTTAGTTGTCCATTGTTCTACTGGCGAATTATCTCTTGATCAGAGACGAAGAAAGCTCAGTTGTTATTTGGTCGAATTCCTGGTTTCACACCAACTTGCTGGGGATAAGGAAGTTAACTGTTATCTGGTCGGATTCCAGGCCTTACAGTAACTCGCTGGGGATATTGGCAAACTCTATTGGGGAAGATGAAATTAACTGTTATATGGTTGGATTCCAGGTCTCGTAGAAAATTGAAGAAGTTAAACTGTTATCTGGTCGGATTCCAGGTTTCGCAGCTTAAACTTGACGTTAGTTGTTATCTGGTCGGGTCCAGGTTTCAACAACTCGAACTGTTCATCTGGTCGGGTCTAGGCTTTGCAGTAACTGAAGAAGTTAAACTATTATCCAGTCGGGTCCAGGATTTAGTAACTTAAAATTGAGATTTACTGTTATCTGGTCGGGTTCCATTCTTTACAGCAGCTTTCAGGGATAGTAATGACTTTGTTGGAGACTTCACTGGGGATTAGGGTTTGCGGTCCCTTGATCTATAATAGTATGAGAGGCAAACTCAAGCTGGGGAATTTGTCATTTGTCAGGGAAATAAATCCTGTTGAAGAGGATATTTGACGACCAGCTGGGGAGGTGTCTCTTTAGGAAGAAATCTGAAAGGCTTCCTTTTAAGACCAACTCAGCCGGGGAGAGGATCTTCCAGAGATCAAAATCCTGGCTGGGGATTTTATGAATCCAAATATGTGTGGATAATGTTATTGAAATAAATATGTGGGGATATCTCAAATGCATTTAAGGAGATGCTTGTTATTGTTTTTATGTATACATTTGCTAATAGTTTAATCATGTTCGTATGCATATGTTCATTCAATTTTAGTCATTGGATACCTGTGCACTCAAAACAGAAATAATAAAAAGTTTATACTTCAAAGTATATTTGTATTGATATTTTGCCCATGAATAGGCATTTTTGTACAAAGAGACAGAGATCCTAGTAAGAGGAAATTGTCGAAAGAATGAAAAGAATACAAAACAAAAAGTAACAGCCACGTGGAAGTGATCTCATTGTGTTCCAACTATACTATTGCCCCTATGTCTTCGAACATCATCCATTTTGGTTGAAAGAGGTTGATTGGATTGATCTTGGACCAATGGAACTCGGACCTTGGTAATAAATCTGATTTTAAAGATCCCACGGGACATAGTCATACACTTCAATCCTTAATTTTTGCCTGGACCGCCCTTTCGGGTTTTCAGCCCACCAGGATACCCATTTTTGCCTAAATTGCCCTTTCAAGTTTTCGACTTGCCGGGTGTACAATCTTTTGCATATATCCCTAATTTTGCCCGAACCTCTTTGGTTCACCGGGATGCCCTTATTTTTTCCTAGGTATGTCAACCTATCGGGTCATTTTATGCATAGTATTTTTTAACTATGTCCGCATTCACAGGATATGGGAAGTCTTCGTCATCCATAGTAGTCAGCATCATGGCACCACCAGAGAAAACATTATTTACGATAAATGGTCCTTCACAAGTGGGAGTCCATTTTCCCCTAGGGTCTCCTTGTGGAATAATGGTGTGCTTTATTACTAAGTCACCAGTCTAATATACTCGAGGCTTAATCTTTTTGTTGAAAGCCTTGATCATACGTTTTTGGTACATCTGACCATGACAAACAACAGCCAGTTGCTTCTCGTCAATTAAGTTCAACTGACCCAACCTAGTTTGAATCCATTTGTCTTCATCTAAATTTTCTTCCTTCATTATCCTTAGAGAGGGAATCTGAACTTCGACAGGTAGGACAACTTCCATGCCATAGACCAAGGAGAACAGGGTTGCCCCAGTTGATGTTCGAGCTGAAGTACGGTAGCCATGGAGAGAAAACGGTAACATCTCATGCCAGTCTTTATACGTTACCACCATCTTTTGCACAATCTTCTTGATATTTTTATTGGCAGCTTCCACTGTACCATTCATCTTGGGTTTGTACAGAGAAGAATTGTGATGCTTGATTTTGAACAGAGTAAAAAGTTTCGTAATCATGGCATTGTTGAGGTTGGTTCCATTGTCAGTGATGATCCTTTCGGGGATATCGTAATGGAAAATGAGGTTATGCTTGATAAACTTGGCCACAATGTTCTTGGTAACTGAGGCATGTGAGGCAGCTTCGACCCACTTGGTAAAGTAATCAATGGCAACAAGGATGAAATGATGTCCATTGGAGGCAGTAGGTTTGACCTCCCTGATCATGTCAATTCCCCACATTGCAAACGGCCACGGAGCAGTCATGACATTCAGAGGAATCAGGGGTACATGGACCTTGTCATCATAGATTTGACACTTGTGGCAAGTCCTTGAGTGGCGATGACAATCAGTTTCCATTATGGACCAATAGTAACCAGCCCTCGGAATTTTCTTGGCCATAGTGTATCCACTAGAGTGGGTCCCAAAGAGGCCATCATGCATGTCTTCCATAATTTTCTCTGCCTCCTTCTTGTTAACACATCAGAGTAGAGTAGAATCATGGTTGCGATTGTACAGGATTCCGTTGCTTAGAAAGAATTTGGCTGAAAATCTTTGCAAGAATTTCTTATCATTAATGGAAGCTCCTTCAGGATATTCTTGTGCCTCAAGATATCTCCTCACCTCATGGTACCATGGTTTCTATTCGTCAGTGTCAAGCTCATAGCAGTGCGCAGGTTCGTCAAATCTATCAATTGTAATCATAGGAGCTTTGTTGTCCCATTTGACCTTGAACATGGAAGACATTGTTACCAAGGCGTCAGCCAACTGATTTTCTTCTCTAGGGAAATGTTCAAAGGTGATCTCCTCGAAGTAGGGTATCAGAGTTAACACAATCTCCTTGTAAGGAATAAGGTTAGGATGCTTAGTGTCCTACTCTCCTTTGACTTGACTGATCACTAAAGAAGAATCTCCGAATATGTTTAAGAACTTGATCCTTAAGTCAATGGCAGCCTTTAGACCCAATATGCACATTTCGTACTCAACCATGTTGTTCGTATAATTGAAGCGCAATCTAGCAGTGAAAGGAGTATGGCAACCCTAAGGAGAAATAATCATAACACCAATTCCATTGCCCAAAGCGTTAGAAGCCCCATCAAAAACCATAGTCCATCAGGATCCTTGTTCAAGTCCGTCATACGGTCTAAGTTCTTCGCAATCAGTTACTAGCATAATATTCTAATCCGAGAAGCCAAAGTTCATAGACTGGTAATCATCAACAGCTTGATGAGCCAAATGATCTGCCAATACCCTTCCTTTGATGGCCTTTTGTGTTGTATATTGAATAGCGTATTCAATCAGAATCATTTGCCATCTAACTATTCATCCGGAGAGGTCGGGCTTCTCGAAGATTTACTTAATAGGGTCCATCGTAGAAATCAATAAAGTGGTGTGAGTCAACATATATTGTCTTAACCAGCGAGCAGTCCATGCCAGAGCGCAATAAGTTTTCTCGAGCAGTGAATATCTGGTTTCATAGTTGGTAAACTTTTTGCTCAGGTAGTATATTGCATGCTCTTTTCGGCAAGACTCGTCATGTTTCCCCAACACACACCCCATAGAATTATCTAGCACAGTCAAGTACATGATCAATAGTCTTCCTTCCACTGGAGACATAAGGATTGGAGGTTCTTGTAAATATTCCTTGATTTTGTTGAAGGCAGCTTGGCAATTGTCGTTCCATCTGACTATTTGATCCTTCTTCAAGAGTTTGAATATTGGGTCACAAGTAGCAGTTCGGTGAGATATGAAGCGAGCAATGTAGTTAAGTTGGCCCAAGAAGCCTCTGAGCTTCTTTTTAGAACAGGGAACTGTCATTTCTTGAATGGCTTTTAACTTTGTAGGATCAACTTCGATGCCTTTACCACTAACGACAAAACCTAGAAGCTTTCCAGACTTTACTCTGAATGTGCACTTATTAGGGTTCAACCTCAACTTGTACTTCTTCAGCCTCTCAAATAGCTTGTGTAGGTGATCGAGATGCTCTTCTTCAGTTTGCGACCTTTCAATCATATTATCCACATAGACCTCTATTTCATGATGGATCATATCATGAAATAAAGTTATCATAGCTCTTTGATATGTTGGCCCTGCGTTCTTTAATCCGAACGACATGATCTTATAACAAAAGGTGACCCATTGTGTAACAAAGGTGGTCTTTTCCATGTCTTCGGGAGCCATCTTGATATGATTGTAGCCAGAAAATCCATCCATGAAGGAGAAGACTTTATGTTTAGCGGTGTTGTCAACCAAGATGTCAATATGAGGTAGAGGGAAATCATCTTTGGGGCTTGCCCTATTCAGGTCCCTATAATCCACACACATACGAACCTTCCCATCTTTCTTCGGTACAGGGACCACGTTTGCAACCCATTGAGGATAAGATGTCATAGCCACAAAACCGCATCAAACTACTTCATTACCTCAACCTTTATCTTTTCAGATATGTTTGGCCGCATGCGACGAACCTTTTGTTTGACAGGAGGGAAATCTTCCTTTATCGGTAGACGATGAACCACAATGTCAGTATCCAACCCTGGCTTATCTTCATACAACCAAGCAAACACTTCAACATAGTCATGTAACATCTGAACCAATCTTCTCTTGATACCATCTCATAGGTTGGAGCCGACCTTGACTTCTTTCTGGTCTGTCTCAATACCTAGGTTTATAACTTTTGCTGGCTCTTCATGAGGTTGAATAACTTTCTCCTCTTGCATCAAAAGTCTGGCTAGTTCCCCTGGTATTTCACAATCTTCCTCGCCTTCGTCTTCGGCTTGGTTAATTGGATGTTCGAAGTCATAACTAGCAATAGTAGAGTCGTTGGCAATGAGATCCTGAGTGGATGAAGATCTGCAATTGTGTGTATGTGTGTGTGTGTGTGTATGCATGTAAGATACATGGCTATTTGAAAAATGCAAATAAAGAAAGAAAAATACAATGAGCACAAAAATTTAATGCAAAGTTATAATGTTATCCATTAAATGATTATATGATAAATGAACATGAACAAGACCCTTAACAAATGGACCATGGTGCCCCGGGAAAGGCACATGGCTTAAAAGTCATTGTTTGGAATTTAAAAGTTACAGACGAAAGTTCTTGAATTGATAGAAAACAGTAAACAGTAATTACTCCTCAATGAAGGAGATGGGAGTGAAATCCTTTGCATGCCAGTTGTTGAGCTTTCCTCCAGCAGTAGGGTAGTTCCATTCTTCAAAATCGCATTCACCATCAGAGTCTTCCACAGTGTTTACTTCATGATTTCCGATGCAGAGAGGTGGCTTTCCCACGCGAGTGCACCTGACCTCTTTCTGAGCTTTGATGGTAAAAGCCAACCCAAATTTTTCTGCTTTAAACAGAATGTCGGGGATTTGTCCCCAGATAGTACAACTTCCGTCTTTGACCATGGCACAAGCATCTTTAAGTGAAACCATTCTTGGTATAACTTTGTCAGCTTTTGATGTGTCGGAGGAGATTTTGGTGGAGACAACCATAGGAGGAACAACTTTGAAAGCCTGGCACGGAGTTTCTATGAATTCACCATTCATTTCCACATACTTGAAGGAATTGAGGTGGCTCACCATAAATTCTTCTTTTCCGCAAACAGTGACGATCTTCCCTTTGACTGGATATTTTAATTTTTGATAAAGGGTGGACATTACTGCCCTTGCTCCATGGATCCAAGGGCGCCCAAGAAAACAAGAGTAGGCGGGACGTATGTCCATTATATGAAAGGTAGAGTTGAAAATATGTGAGCCAACTTTGATTGGGAGATCCACCTCTCCACGAACCATCCTTTTAGACCCATCGAAAGCCCTTACAACAATATCGCTTGGCTTCAATACCAGTCCTTCACAATCTAGCCGGTCCAAAGCACCTTTAGGTAACACATTTAGAGATGAGCCAGTATCAACTAAGACATGAGCCAGGGTGGTTCCCTTGCATTCAATATAGACATACAATGCTTTATTGTGGTTCTTTCCCATAGGAGTCAAATCAGCGTCGGAGAACCCTAATCCATTGCCAGCCAATAAACTTGCTACACAGTTCTCGAACTGGTCATCTGTGGTTTTTTGTGGCACATGGGATTTCTTCAAGAACTTGATTAGAGCCTGGGCATGAGCATTCAAACAGAGTAACAATGACAACATGGAGATATTGGAGGGGATTTGCCCCAGTTGCTCAACTATTTTGAAGTCACTCTTCTTTATGATTTTCAGGATTTCCTCTATCTCTCGAGTGGAGGGTTCTTCAGCATTAGTATCTTTGGTAGGTGCCTCTATCCCAGCAGGCTCACCGTCTTTCTCTTTGCCTCGAGTGTTGGCACTAGACTTGTCATTGGTTATGCAGACGGGAGTTGTTGTAGTAGTGGGTGGTAAAATATCAGGGGAAAAGATCCTCCTTGTTCTTGTTACTTTACTAGAACCTACAATATTGGTAACATTAGCTTTGTCTTTGTTGATCCAAGAATCTTGTTTTATCCCATGATAATAAACTTCGGCACCATAGTTCTATGGAACTACTCTGTCGGAGGAGTAAGGAATCGGTCCAGGGGCAGTGATTATTACAGGAGCAATTGTTGATTCATTTGAAATCCTAATAGGACCCTTTGAGGAGATCCTAAGAGGCTTATTGGAGATTTTTATTATGGAATGGTCTTCATCTTTGTTGGTTAAACCCTTGATGGTAGGAACTTTTTCGAATAGGATCTCGTGACTATCTATCAGGCGTTGAACACCTTCTTTCAGCCACTTGCATCCATTTATTTGTTCAGCACAACAATCGCAGTCTTTTAAACAGCCAGGGAACAACCCAGCTCTCAATAGATTTTCCTTTATAGTAGTCAATGGAGTAGTCAAATCCTCAACGGAGGAAATAAAAGTAGTGTCATCAATCGCATTGACACCTTTTCCATGGTTTGACATTGGTGCAGTTATCACATTAGGAGTTGTAGGTGGATCAAACTCAATAGTTTTGTTGTCTATCAGATCTTGAATCTTATTCTTCAGAGCTCAACATTGATCAGTTTCATGCTCAGGGCTGTTGGAATGATACGCGCACTTGGCATTTGGATTGTACTTAGGTGATGAAATGTTTGAATTGGATGATGGATCACGCAATGTCACTAAGTTGGCCTTCAACAGATGTTGTACGGCTTGGGACAGTGACATGCTTATCCTCGTGAACTGTCTTCTAGGAACTTCGTATCATTGATTGTTGGACGATTGTCTTTGAGTAGATGGAGCGTTGGAGATCAAAACAGCATTAACAGATGGACGATGATCCTTCTTGGTATGGGTCCTTGACCCATAAATATAATTGGCTTCTTTCTTGCCAATAAATGGTTTCTTTATAGTGCTTGAGGTAGAAGCAGATGCCATGGATATTTTTCCACTCTTGATTCCACTCTCGACCCCTTCACCAGTCAGAATTAACTCAGTGAAACCAGAAGGATGAGCTACCAATTAGCAAGTTGAAATATGGGCCAGTTAATGTACCAATGAACCTACCAACTAGTTCTCTGTCAGCTAGTGGTGGTTGAACTCTTCTAGCAAGATCCCTCCATTTTTTAGTGTACTCTTTAAACCATTCATTAGTACCCATTGACATTCCTTGAAGTTGAACTCTTGTTGGTGCTAAATCAGCGTTGTATTGATGTTGATGATAAAAATCAATGGTCAGATCTTTCCATGTGTGAGTGCGGGAACCCTCCAATTGGTAAAACCATTCTAACTGAGTTCCAGCCAGGCTCTCTTGTAAAAAATGGACCCAAAGCTTCTTGTCCATAGTATGTGGTTGTATCTTGCGGACATAGGACCTCAGGTGAAGTTTCGGGCATGAAACTCCTTCATACATCGCAAAGACTGGTATTTTGAACTTATGGGGAACGACGACCCCATCTACTAAGCCCAAATCACCAAAATCCAAACCAGGTACGACTTGAATTTCAACAGCTTTTAGTCTATCCTCTAACAGCTTGTATTTATCCTCGATCGGTGGGTACTATTCATCAAAGTAGTCTTCTTCCTCGGAAGCTTGATCATTTGCACCCCCATCATGGGTGCTTTTTTCCTCTTCCACATGGTTCTCGTCTTCCTCGGATGACTCTTCAACTAGCTACACCTAACAGACTCGGCCTTTAAACCTTTTCCCTATATTGATGAGGGTCTTCTTCTTAGTCTTCTTTTTGGCTGCTAGCAGTGTCATCAGCTCTTCTTGTCCCTTGGCCAGGGTCAACAAGGTTGCTTGGAACTAGGAATTTTGCGCTTGCAAGTCCTTCATTGTTTGTTTGATATCCATCTTACTGAAATAAACAATAGAAATATAAGGAAACATGTTGTGGAAAACCTATTTATTTTATGATGTATGAAAATGTGTATGCAAATGATTTCAAGGACTTAGAAGATTTAAATTTGTTTAGACAAAAGGGAATTGTGATACGGTGGGAGAACTGACTTGAGGTTTTGCGTTTTATCGCAAATGTCGCGGTTTAGCAAGAGTCGCCATCGACTTTTATTTTTTTCCAAAAGGAAAGGTAAAAAATCACAGGAAAGACCTTTGAGATGTTCTCTTGAGTTTGGGGGGGTAGATTATGAAAAGGGAAGGTGCTAGCACCCTTTTCATCCATGGTTTTCCATGGGCTCTTAGTTACTTTCTTAGATCACTTGCTTTGCTTTGAAATTGTTTGAAATGGTGCTTTGTGTTTGGTGTGATTTTGAAAGTATTTTGAAAAGAGGCCATTCGTTTAGGCAATCTTTGTAATGATTCTCGTTCGTAAGAATGTATACAAAGGTGTTTGTCTTTTAAAAAATGTTTCAATGTTTTTGAAAGATGTTTGGAAATGTGTGTGTGTTTGTTTTTGAAAATAGCAAGGATTGTTTTGAAATGGAGCAAGTAACTTAGAAGCTATCTACCTACTCAAATGTCTTTCCTATGCATTTTTATTCCTTTGACATTGTTGATTTACCATTGATTTGGTAAACAACCCTATCTTTGGATGTTAACGGGACGGGCTTGGGTCATCGTATGACCATGATAACAATGTTTCCAAGTATCTTAGCATTTTTGAGGGACCAAGATCATTTGTTTTAGGAAACCTTTTGATAGTGTCATCGAGGGACTATGATCTTATTTTTGTTTTGTTTTGCCAAGATACTTCGCATGCGTAACATGGCCATTTAAATTTAGGCAACCAAGTGGGTGAAACCCTAAGGGTGATTGTGTGCAATGTGTGTCATTTTACATGCATTTGATTTGTCTTGTATTAGGTCTTTTCTATTTGTTTTGTTTTTGGTCTTATCATGCAAACCCTAGTTTACTAAACATGGTATAAATGCGATAAATTGCGTAAATGTAAACTAAGCTATTACAACAATTATTATGGGAGGGGGGATACAAGTTTTTGAATGGGGATATTGCACAAAATAGACCCTAAAAGTACTATTACAATCCAATTGAATATTGTGCGAATTAAACAAGTATTTAAAATGCAATGCAAATGTATTTATGGAAAATGTTTTGTATTTGATTTTTGTATGAGAAAAATGATTTATTTAAGCCCTAAAAATAAGAGAAAAAATATTATTATTTTTGAAAAGGTGAAACCCTAATTTTCAATTAAAATAAAATATATGTTCTATATTATTATTTATCCATTTTTTTGTACAAGGAAATAATAAATAATATTATGTACAAATATTAAAAATTAAAATATGTATGAAAATAAATATTTTATGTATATAAATAACATAATAAAAATGTATAGTATTTTTAAATATATTTACAATTTATTTAAGAAAATAAAGTATATTATCCTAATAAACTATTTTTATGTGAGAAAATAAATAAATAAAATAAAATAAAAGTGTGAAAATAAATAAATTATTTTTTGGTATTTTTTATCATTAGAAAAAATAAATGCAAGTAATAAAATAAAAATATGCAAGAAAAATGCAAAAATATAAGAAAATAGTCAGGGGGTGCAAAAGTAATACAGGGGGTGTGAAAAGTAAAAACAAAAAGACCAGGCGCGCCAAAAAGCCCAAGGCAAGTCATCCATGTCCTCCAGCCAAGCCTGCACGCACGTTCTTATTCAAATTTGTAACTTTCACATGCTTGCACAAAAACAAAATCTTATAACATGAAACATGTAGCATTTTTTATCATGATTCCAACCATATAAAATTTGTAATCTAACTCTAAAAGATCAGGAAGAATTTTATCAGCCCTAATTCGTGACCTAATAAATCCAAGAACTTCAAGCTTCAAATTCTCATGGCACAGTTAATATAAATGACAAATATGCATATGTACAGCTTCACCAAGATAAGGGCTACATTTTTTATTCACAAATCGTGGCTTGAGGATGTCTAAATAGAGAGATAGAGTTTTGAAAAATACCTCCTTCAGGTGGATTTGGATATGAAAATATGGGGACTTTGAGTGAGGCCTGAGGATCGTGTGAGCTTCCCTGAACTTCCTTCAAGCTATTCCAATGCCTAGCTTGCTTTGTGGATGGCCAGAACTCACTGCACAAGTCAAGCTGCAACCTCCAAGTTTGAAAATGGCAATGGCTGAAACAGGCCTTACAAATGCAGGGAAAGGGCTTGGATAGCTTTGGTAGGATGTGTATGAAGTGTTTCAAGTATCAAGCCACAAAACTCACTAGCAAAAATGAAGTTGGCAATGATTTTGCAGAACTGCTATGTTTGGACAGAAAAATGGAGTTTTTCAGTTTGGGAGAGTTTTGGATGCAATGTGTGATACGGTGGGAGAACTGACTTGGGATTTTGCGTTTGTTTTCGCACTTGTTTGGTTTAGCAAGAGTCGCCACCGACTTTTTATTTTATCCAAAGAAAAGGTCAAAAAGCACAGGAAAGAGCTTTGAGATGTTTTCTTGGGTTCGGGGGGTAGATTATGAAAAGGGAAGGTGCTAGCACCCTTTTCATCCATGGTTATCCATGGGCTCTTAGTTACTTGTTCTAGATCACTTGCCTTTGCTTTTCAATTGTTTGAAATGGTGCTTTTTGTGTGTGGTTTTGAAAATGTTTCGAAAAAGATGCCTTGTCTAGGCAACCTTTGTAATGATTCTTGTTTGAATATATACAAAGGTGTGTGTCTTTTTGAAAAGATAATTCAATGTTTTGAAAGTTGTTTTGAAGTTGTGTTGTGAAGTGTGTTTGAAAAATGGCAAGGATGTTTTGCAAGATTTTTGATCAAGTAACTAAGAGTTTGTCTACCCTATTTTACTCAAAGATCTATCTTATGTTTTTAACCCTTTTAATAGTGTTATTTCACCATTGTATTTGGTGAATAACCTTGCGTTAGGATGTTTAATGGGACAGGCGCTGGTCATCGTATACAATCATTGAAGGCAACTTGTGAGACGCTCTAGCAATTTTGTAAGGGACAAGATCGTTTTATCGAAGGCAACATCGAGGGTCATCGAGGGACTACGATCTTTGTTTATCGAAGGGGCATTTGCTAGAGTGTCTCATACTCGAGGGACATGATTGCATTTTCCGAGGCAACAAGCGAGGTTACCCTAGTGGTGCGAGTGTGAATGGTGTTTGTCATGTTCATGCATTTGTATTTGTATTAGGTCATCTAGCGATCGATTTTAGATTTTCACATACAAACCCTAATCTCTAATCATGGCATATTTAAAAAGCATAAAGTGCGAGAATTAAATCCTAAGCAATTACAAAAAGGTATCCGGGGATGGGGGTACAAATTATTTACAAGTGGGGATGAGTCTTATCAGAATAATGTCCCAAGTATTATGGGTTACAACCAAATTGAATCGACGCAATTTAAATATTAACAAATTATAAGATAAAGGAAATCAGAGAAATATGAGATGTATGTGTTTATTTACAAATGAATAAAAATTCTAACCTAAAAAGATTATGTATTTATTATTTTTTGTATTTTGGTTAATGTTTTTTAGAAACTTATATAAAAAGATTAATTAAACAAAGAGTTTTAAAGCAAAGAAAAATTATTAAAAATCTATTATTTACATACTTTTAAATGCAATAAATATTAAAAAAAGCTATTAAGAATATTTTATACAAAAATTTAATATATTATTTTTATTTAACAAAAGAGAAGAAAAAGAATTAGGTTATAGAAAATGAAAATAAGGTGATAAAAAAAATATTGGTTTTAAAACATTTAAAAGAAAAAAGATAAATGGGCTTAGGGGAAGATTTTTGGATGGCCCAAATAAAAAGGATAAAGAAAAAAGCAAATTAAAGAAGAGGGAAGGGGGGTGTAGGCGCCAGAAAGCGTTGGGCTTTATGTTTTGGTTTAGGAGGAGGCCCAAATGACGTACAATGTTTTTAGGGTTTGCTCATTTGTTTGGAAAATAGGGTTTACAGTTATACATCGGCGCCTCCTTCTCTCGTCTTCGTCCTCTTCGTCTCTCTCAAACCATGGGGCTTCTAACTCCTTCACGCCCTAGCCGCCGGAGCGTTTCCTCCCATCTCTCTCGTCCTTACGGCGATTTATGTTGGCTATGCTTGGACGGTATGAATTTTATCTTTGTTTAGGTTTTTTATAGTTTGGTTCTTGCATGTTATCGTTTTACAATGTTTTAATATTTGATGTTTTGGTGTGTGAGATATAGTGATAGTTTGAGAGGAGAAGACTATACCTTTGGCGTTTTGTTCTGTAAGACGATGGAGGAAGAGGGCTTGGACTGGTGGCGCTCTCAGGTGGCCAAGGCAGAGAGAGGATGATGACAAGAGTGTTGCTTTCTGGTATTTCTTTGCTTGACTCCTTTTTGAATGTTTAGTGATGAGGTTACTCTGAAAGCACTTGCTTCTGAGTTGAACTTTTCGTTGATGATGAAGATTTTCTGAGACTTATCTTTGTTTGTTGTTCTGATTTTTTAGCTGATGATGCTTGATAATGATGAACTTGTTCTTTTGCTTCTAGACTTTTCCTCTCTTTGGTTTTGACTTTTGATGATTTGATGATGATATTATTTCTGAAAACCCTATATCGTTTTGCTTCACTTCTGGACTTCTTCTCTTTTGCTGATGCTTAATGATGATGAATTTGTTTCTGAAAAAAAGCTATTTGTTGTTGTTGATTTGGTGTTTGGATGTTTTGTGATAGAACCTGGACATCAGTATTGTTGTATTGTTCTGCAAATTCTTCCTTCCTCTTGTTGGAGATAAGGTTGTTAGTTGACTTGTTTGGACTTGTTTGAGTTGCAGGCTGTAAGTTTTTAGGCAGGCCTTGGACTTGCAGTTATACAGGTTACAGGTTTTTTGGGTTTGCTTTGACAGGCTTGCTGTTTAGGCATGTTTTGAACGCAGACTTGGATGTTTTTTTTAAACTTGCAGTTTTGCAGGTTTGCTCATATTTCTGTTTTGGGTTTAGAAGCAGTTTTGTGGGTTACAGGTTGGAGGCTTTGAAAACAGGCTTGAAGGCTTGTTGTGCTTGCTTGTGTTCACAAGCATTTTATTGTTTTAACTGTTTTTTGCAGTTTTGTGTAGTTTGAGTAGGTTGGAATGGTTTGTCAGGCAGGTTGTGTTTGGAGGCTTTTTGCTTCTGGTGTTTTGGTAAGGCAGGCTGGTGTTTTGGACTGTGTGTTTTCAGTTTACAGGTTTATTGTGTAGTTGGACAGGTTTTAATGTTTTGCAGATCTGAGTTTGCTTGTTGATGGTAGGCTTGAATGGTTTGTGAGGAAGATTGTTAGTTTGCTTTGCTTCTGGTATTGTTAGAAGCAGGCTTCACTTGGAGGCAAACTTGGTTTCTTAAACTTGCAGTTTTGTAGGTTTTCGTTGGTTTTGAAAACAGGGTTGAAGGCTTATGAGTTTTCTGCTTGCAAGTTTGCAGGTTATGCAATATCTATCTTTTTACCTCTTGTGTTTAGACTGTTATATTGTTTCTTTGGTTCCTCTTATCTGCCTTTTACAGCCTGCCAAAACTGCAAACTGCAAAACCTATTCACTAGGTTCTCTCTTTCCTCTCTCTCCATAAGCATTTTTAATTGCTTATTTATCTTTTTATTTCTGAAAAATTGGGCTGTCTAGGAAATGATGAAAAAGCATCTTTGACAAGTTTTTACTTGTCAAACAAATTGCTTCCTGTTGTCTTGCCTTTTGTCTGCTGCATTGCTGTTTTCATGCTGCATTACCATTTTTATCAAATCTGTCTTGTAACTTGATTTTGGGCAATTTGTACTGTAGCTGAATAAGGGACTTTACTTGCTTCTGAGTTTATTCCTTTGATTTGACTTACCCTTGTAGTTTTGGCGCCTGTTTGCCTCTTTGAACTTGTAATATAGTTTGGCTTGGTTAATGCAGCTTGGAATTTAGTTTGTAACTCAGTTTGCTTAGTTAATGCAGTTTGGAATTTTTTGTACTTGACCCATGTTTTTGCATTGAGTTTGACATGCTTGCATTTATATTTTATTTTTCTCTTTGTGAATCGAGAAGAGTGATCTTCTTGTGATTTGCAGAGAGAAAAATAAAGCGTGATGAAAAATAGGCAATCTGATTCTAGACGGCCAATTTTAATGATAATTTTTTTCTTCTTTTCATTTAAAGATAATCTTGTACTGATTTTCTTTTCTTCTTTTTTCAGGTAGATACCAGTTGAATAATGGAAGAAACAGTAGAAGATCAAAGATTTCAAGAGATTTGGGCTTTTTAGATTTATTTTCCTTTCATTTATTGTAAAAAATATTATTGTAAACACTGTAAATTATAAATTTACAATATTCGAATAACATTTGTAACAATATTTGAAATAAATAAATAAAAAGTCTTTGTCAAATAAAAATTTCCTACTGTCAAATATTCCATTCTTTCCCCTGTATTGTCTATTTAATTATTTAAATCTCTTAAATTAAAATAACTAGGAATATATCCCAATAACTTTAATCCAGATGAAATAAATAATCAGTAAACTTTTGTCGTCTCGCAATCTTGCATTAATCATCATACGCCTGGCATTCCAATTAACCATGCTTTGTACAGTTAATCAAACAAGTGTTCCATACACTTTTCACTTCACTGATCAAACCAATGCCTCAAAGTTTCAAACAAAGCCTCAGCTCCTATCCCAGATATTTAGGTTCTTTGAGAAACAACCAGCAATCTTGAACAAGCATTACAATAATGTAACAATTAACTGAATATCTGAGGATTCAGTTCTTTCTGAGAAATGCGAGCGAAAAACCCTAATTCTGGATTGACTGATAAAGAAAAGTCTGTTTGACCGATTCTTGAGCCAATCTCAAAAATCAGAGAAAAACCCTGGGGTTGTGATTTCTTGTGGAAAAAGGGGAGGTCAAATTTTGGGGTATAACACAATGCCTTCGTGTTCAGCCTTGCAATGAGTTTGTATATTTGTATATAATGATACAAAGTCCACTCCTTAGCAGTTGTACAAGTTCTGACCTCTTTTGCAACTTTTCTTGTATTTGAAGAAAAGTGAAATGACCAAAGCTAACATGCTTGTACTAGCTGGCTTGTGAGCTGTAGAGAGTTGGTATACATTGCTTGTGGCCTGTGGAAATTGTTTGCATCAAAGGGACAGGTCCAAGGCTCAAGATGGACAAAATTGCAAAAGCTTACCTTTATGAAAATTGTAATGTGCACTTTTGGCCAAAAATGGAATTACAACTTGTACAATACTTCAAAAGTAAAAATAAAGCCTTTAACCTCTAAGTTTGCATTTAATTATGGAGTGTATAATGAGTTTAGTACTTGTAATGCAAGGTACAAGCATCATGGATCTGATTTGCAACTTGATACTTTGTGAAAATGGCTTGATCAAAAGTGACAAAATGCCAATTTCTCTCCTTCGATTCTCCCTAACCACAAATGATCTTGGAGAGTTATAGGACATTTTGGAAAGCTTGTCACGTTCTCTATAATCCATCTTTGAAATGCATTTTGAGATACCTATTATAACTAGGTGAAAAATGTCCATGAAGTTGGGTCAAAAAACTACCTAAATTAGGGCAAATTTTCACTAAGTTATTTAGTTCATGGGCCTATGTTCACAAATTCATAACTTGATATCCAAGCATCTTTTGTGAAAATTTTGTGAAGAAAAGTTGTAGATTTCATGGAGGAATACAACTTTCATGTTGGAAGTTTTCTTTGAATCAAATTGCATCATGGTGAAAAAGTGGTGGAAAGTTGGGAAAAAATAAGAAAATTTCCATACTTGGAAAAATTCTAAGTTATAAAATTTTTCAAATTCAAAACCCTAATTTTCAAAATTGGTTTTCTTGGTCAACAAGTTTCACATTTTTACATATCTTGATGAATTATGACCCTTGGCATTTGATTTTGACCAAAAAATCAAAGTTTGACTTTTCAGTGTACAGTTGACTTTTGATCAGTTGACTGCAAAATTCATTTGTCAATCATATGAACTTGAGATCTTTTGAACTATGTAATTAGGTCAAGATGATTCCATTAGATCCTTGAAATCATGCTTGAACTCAATTGGTCATTGGCTAGGTTAAAAATCAGAAATTGCCCTTTCTCAGTCAAAACCCTAATTTTGACCATTTTGCCCTTTTGATGACTTGGTCAAATTTCTTGAGGAGTTGTGATCCAAACTTGATCAAATGGTACATATGAGTCTAAAATGTTGTTGTGGATCAAAAATTATGAAGTTTGACTGTAAATTGGCCATGGTTGACTTTTTCCCCAATACAGCTGATTTTTAGGTCAATTGTCCAATTGACTGAGCAAAAATGTGATTCAAGGCTTGAAACTTAACATGAGCAATCTTAGGGGTCCAAGATGGTGTATGAAAGTCCCATGAAGCATTGATGGTCCAAAAATCCTTGTGCAAACTCAAACCCTAATTTTAGGTCATCAGTGCAAGGTGATGTGTCTTGACCAAATTCTAATCTTGTCTTGAGTCCAAGAAGTCTTGTGAGGAAAATCTTGATAAATGAGAGGGAAAATTTTGGGGTACAACAGGAACAAACATTAATTGTATGAATAAGTTCAAATTGATTACAACATGCCTCTTGGGCTTACATTGAAACAAAAGAAACAAAATGAACTAAAATACAATAAAAATGGCTCAAGTTTCCTATGGATGCTTCCTCTTTAGAGCAATATAGGCATTCAGGCTCCTCTCCTCATGAAGTTGTCTCGTGAGATCTAATGTCTTCTTCTTGCTTTCATAAAACTGGGCTTCAAAGGTTTCTCGATCCCCCTTTAGCTGAATCCAAGCTCTTTGCAAATCTTCAAGAGAAGTAGGCATATCAAGATAAAGGACAGTATATGGAACATCTCTTTCAGTAACAGGCTCCATGATGATAGGTAGGATGGCTTCATAAGGCATCATAAGGCTTTGGGCGCGAGCTCGCACCCACTTGAGATAGGTCTCTAAAGGAATGAAGTTCTTATGCCCCAATGTCTTGCTATCAACCTTGTTAACCATGCCCAAATCTCGTATGAATCTTTGAAGATAACCTTGGACATCGTTCTCGTAGTCGAATGAAATTCCTTGGACAAGTGCATCATGAGGGTCATCCCTCCTAGCATACCCAAACTATCGCAAAGCCAAAAAAGGATTGTAGGTAATACTTCCCCTAATGCCAAGTAGAGGGACATTAGGGAATTCCCCACAACCGTCAATAATAGTAATGCCCTTCATAGATCGAGAACACCAATAAATATCAGAATGTATGAGTGACATCAACCTACTAGACCATCTTAAACCTTACACATTCTTCACAACAGATCGGGGTAGGTGCGAAATAAACCACCTAGCCAACATAGGAGTGCAACACATAAGAAGTCCTCTTCTCTTCATGGTGCGGGAGTGAAGAGAATGCAAGATATCCCAAAGTAAAGTAGGCACCAGATTGCGAGAAAGAAATTTTTTGACTGCGTTCACATCTATGAGTTGGTCAGAATTAGGAAATAGAACCATCCCATTAATGAGAAGAGCCAACACTTCCTCAAAGGCTTGTAAATCCAGAGCATCCCAAAAATCTTGAGCCTTCTCCAACAAAAACTTGGCTAGAAACCCTTTGACACCACTTCTTGTTTCCCAATTTGCCACAATGTTGAATCATTGCAAATGTAGAGCTCAAGCAATCTCCTCAAGTCTTGGGTATCTTTAAATACCGTTGAAGGGTAGTTAATCAAGAATAGGAATTCACAAGAGTTAAGAGAATTCTTCCATAGTAGGCCCAAATTGGTAATCAGGAAAGGTAAATCAATGGTGTTTAGGGCCAAAGAATTGGAATAACACATGTACCATATCCTCTTCAAAGTTTGTTGTAAACAAGTTGATGAGACGACCATATTTCTTGGCAAATGGAGAATCATTGGGAACCCTTGATGCTAAATCCTTAAGTTGAGGAGGCACTTTCACAAGGTTGATTCAGATAGTGTTTCTTCATGCGTAAGCCATGTCCTACAAAATAACACAAAGATAAATGCCAAAGTCCTTTAAATTCTTAGTACAAATGCCATGGTATGATGTCATGATGTTATGTACATACACAAGCAAAACAAACACATCCTTAGGTTTAGGCTTGCATGAGGTTTCATTGGTAATTACCCTCTTGAAGTTTAGTTGGTTTAACCCATCTTAGAAAGTAATCGAGTTCTAGGGGATCTCAATATCATTGATCTTTCTTCATTGGTCATTGTTTCAACGTAAGCCTCTTTATTAGCAATTGAAATATCCCAAAAGTCAGATCTTAATGAGCATAGTATCGAGTATCAACTAACTTCGGATTGCACCAAAGTTGGCTACCTCACTAATTCCTAATGGCCAAGTTGTTTAATTAAAGGTTCTAAGGTTCGTTAGTGCTTCATGACACCACACAGCGGCCCCGTATTCTCCTTAATTCACCATAAGGGATACCGGTACCAACAAATGTGTCACACTAACATAGCTATTGTCTCAACCATATTGGTCTACACCGTAGAGTCTCCACAATTTTTGCTATTTACCTGATGGTGTTCCCAGATCCGGGTAGAGGATCAATACAAACCCAAACAAGGACCTAAAAATGTAAAGCAAACAAATCAAACAATGAAATCAAATAAATGTGATCTAGATCTAAGGTAACCCCACTTTTAAGTAAATTCCCCAGCAGAGTCACCAGTTCTATGATATGGTGGGAGAACTAACTTGGTTGTTTTGCGTTTTATCACAATTGTTGAGGATAGCAAGAGTCGCCACCGACTTTTCTTTTATCCAATAAGGAAAGGGTGAAAAGAACAGGAAAGACATTTGAGATATTTTCTTGAGTTCGGGGGGTAGGTTATGAAAAGGGAAGGTGTTATAACCCTTTTCATCCATAGTTATCTATGGGCTCTTAGTTGATTGCTAGATCACTTTTGTAATTGCTTTGTTTGAAATGTGTTTGTGGTGGGTTTTGAAAGTATTTTTGAAAAGCACCCTCGTTTAGGCAAACTTTGTAATGATTCTCGTCTCTATAAGAATGCAAACAAAGTGTCGAACTTTTGAAAATATTTCATGTTTCTTGAAAGTGTTTGGTGTGTTTTGAAAGTATTTTTGAAGATTGATTGTGAGCAAGCAACTATGAATGTTCTACCTACTCAAAAAGTCTTAGTTCTTTTCCTCCTCCTTTAGATATTTCTATCTTACCATTGGTTGATAAGAAGCCCTATCATTTGATGTGAGGGACGGGCGTGGGTCATCGTATAGTCATGGATAGAAATATTGTGAGATATCTTAACATTTCGCTTAAGGGACTAAGATCATTTGTAAGGAAAAAATTCGAAGCGTCATCGAGGGACTATGATCTTGTGTTTTTGATTGTTTTTTTTTATTTGCTAAGATGTCTCACATGCATATCATGGCTGTTTTTAAGGCAACAAAGTGGAGTAAACCCTAGAGGTGCAAAGTGTGCAAGTGTATTGTATTTCATGCTTGGTTTAATCTTGAATTAGGGTTTTCTAAGCATTGATTTTATCTTGTCATACAAACCCTAATTACTAGCATTTATATGGAAGCGATAAATTGCGGAAAATAAATATTCTACGTTATTACATCATTTGGGGATGAGGTGTACAAATATACAAATGGGAATTGCAAGAAAATTAAAGCCCTGATTATCTATTACAACCATATTGAATAAATGTACAAGAATTGAAATGGATATAATGTACAAGAAATAAAATGAATATAATGTACAAGAAATAAAATGAATGTAATATACAAGTATGAATGGATAAGGAATGGATTTTTTTGACCTAATTAAAAGAAAATAATTAACTAAAATAAGAAAATTAAAATTAATTTAATAAAATAAATTAATTTATTAAAGAAAAAGAGTTTTTGTTTTTTAGGTTTTTTGTGAATTTGATTAAGCTAGTAAATAAAAAATTAATTAAATAAAACTCCTAAGTTCTAAATTAATTAAAAGAAAATAATTTTAGGTCTAATATTAATTTATTTAAGAAAAGAAATTAAATTTATAATAAGAAAATATTTTTTTCTTTTTTAGTTTATAAAATGAAATAGAAGTATTTTAAATGTGTCAATACATGAACAAAATATTTTTGGATTTTTTTAATTAATAAAAATAATAGTAATAACAATATTAGTAATAATAATAATAATAATAATAATAATAATAATAATAATAATAATAATAATAATAATAATAATAATAATAATAATAATAATAATAATAATAATAATAATAATAATAATAATAAAATGAATAAAAGAGAAAACATAAAGATAAAATGTAAAATGAAACTAGGGGTGCAAATCAGTTTAAGGTAGTTTTGTAAGGATAATCAATTTAAGTCTGGCCCAAGTTTATTTTTTTGTAAACAGAAAATGAAATAAAAAGTGATTGGGCCTGCGTGGTATAAGTGAGACAGAGGGCGCGTGTGTGAGAATGAGGTTGGGTTGGGTTGATAGCGAATAGAAAAGGGAGGGGGGGTATGGCGCTGAAGAGGTATTGGGCTTGGGTACTTGTTTGGTTGATTGGGCCTCATAATTTGTTTTTTAACAAAACAAAAAAAACAGCAAAATTAATTCATTTTTTAAAACTCACTCTCTCTCTCTCTCTCTCTCTCTCTCTCTCTCTCTCTCTCTCTTACTCTCTCGTTCTCTCCTACGCTCTCTTGTCCTCCTCACCGGAGAACAAACTAGGTCGCGTTGGGAATCGCCCTTGCGGCGGCGACGGCGGCAGTGATGCTCCAAACTTAATTTTTTTACATCAATCTCTTCCTCTCTTCCTTCTAATCACTAATCTGGTGTTTAATTTTGCAGAAAATGCGTGATTTGGCCTAGATCTAAAAAGGGATGACTGGAACCCTAAGGGTTCCGATTTGCTTTTTCTACATGATTTTGGTGAGATCTTTCCTCTTTATCTTTTCTATAAACTCTGAAGGGTCATGTTTTTTACGAAAATGATGATGAACAAACTATTAGGGTTTTGTGTGCTATTTCGGTTTTGTTGTCTCTCTGTATCTTTGCGTATTGTATGTATATTTTGTATATTTTTTGAAACAAGAAGGTGGAATATGTTGTTGAGGTTTTTGCCTCTGTATGTTTGTGAACTGTGTTCTTGAGCTGTACATTTTTGTGAAAAGAAGCTGAAAACGATTTCAGGAGTTTGTATAAATAAAAATTACCTCTTTATGTTGCTTTGGCTCAGTTGTTGCGTTTCTGTACCTTTGTGGTTTGGCTGAAAGTGATTTTTTTTAGGAGTTTTGGTATGAACAAAGGCTGGATTTTGGCTTTTGTTGTATGTTTTGTATATTTTTATTTTGCTGGAAAAATTCTCTTTTTTGTTGTGAACCATGTTCTATTTTTTTATACAGTGACTTGTGCTGGCTGACTTTACTTGTTAGCAACTTTGATACTGATAAAGACTTTGATGGAAGCTTGCATTGTCACTTTTTACTGATTTTTTATAAAATCAACTTTCTTGTTCTTTTGTTGGTTGACTTTTCTTGTTGGTTATTGGGTTCTGTACCTGGTGTACTGGTTTTGGTGCTTTTTTGCAGGCTTTGTACTTGTTGTATTTTGATAACTCAAGTTGTTGTCCTTTTTCTGGTTTTTCTGTGATGCTTGTTGTATTTTTTGAGTTTTCTGTTGTTGTACCCCAATTTTTGCCCCTAAGATCCCTTCATCATACCATGTTGATTCAATCACAACAAGATCACATCAGGGTTTTTGGTTCTCCCCCCTATATTTAGCTTTGCTCTTTGAGGAATCACCAAGCACCTTGACTTGTTTTCTTTTGTGATCATGAATATTTTGTCTTGATTTTTATTTTAATTAATAAAATGCAATGTTGGTTTGTTTTACTTGTTAATAATGTAGGTAAAGGAAATGAGGCTTAGCAAGTTGCTCCTTTGGTTCATGAGTTTATTTCCTTGCCCTAGTCAATAAAGCTTAAGAAGTCCAAACCTCACCATCAAAGTTTTTTTGGAAGGGATGGCATGGTAAGGTTATTTTTGTTCACCAGATTTCCAACTCATCAAGATTGATTCGAAAGTGCAAGGGATTGATTGAAGAAGTTGTCATGGTTGGAGAAGGCCTTGTTCCCATTGGTCACAAGTGCATATTTCTCTAAATTCTAAAGATATGGAAGTGGTTTTGATGGCTATAAATTCTCATTTTCATCCTTAATAACTTCTATCTACAAAGCAAGAGTGTTGGTACAAGAATGTGGTTCAAAATTGTCAAGGTTCCTCAAAGCATTTTCTTGATCTAGGAGCTAGGGTTTTAAACTTCAAAGAAGTATATCTTGCTCATCTTTTGGTATTTTTAAGTGATTCCAAAAACATACTTCTCTTCAAAGGGTTATTAACAAATCACTTCAAAATTTTCAAGGAGTTTTCATGTGGAAGAAACTTGATGATGAAGAAAGATTACAAGTCCTCCAGATGAACCCCCAATTTCTCATGTGTGACTTCAAATGATCATAACTTGGTCAATTTTTATCACCTTGGGCCCACTCTTTTTCCATAATGATCTTGAGGATGTGAAATTTATCCCTTATTTTATGTGAAAAGTGAGAAAATGTATGGAAGATTCCCTAAGGATACAAAAGATTATAGGTCATTTCATGATTTTTTGCCAACTTCAACAATTCATAACTCTCTCAATTTTTGGATATTTTGAATGGTTCAAGTTTCAAAGTGTAATTTAAGAGGTCTATTTCATTCCATCTTCTTTGGTCAAGAGCAAATTCCAAGAGGAAGGCCATGTTTGGATGCAAAACATTTAATTCCAAGAGGTCTATTAAATGCATCATTATTTTGTGATTATTTTCTGGATGATCTTGGGTTGAATTTTTTATTATGAACTTTGTTAACATCATTGGATCCATGGTGTTGATTTTAACTCCATAAAAATGGATGAATGATTTTAATCATAGTTTGATTAAAATTTAATTCAAATGTGGTTTGCATATTCTTCCCCACCCCTCTTCATCTTATCCCTTTCTCGTTGCACTAAGTGTTATTGGAGCATGATCTCTATATCATGTATCAAAACAAATGGTGCATAGATTGCTATTGACCAGCCTCAAAATAGGTGCGACTTCTACATAAGTCCACTTACGATTGCTTAACATAGCGCTAAATTTTGTCCCGATTCGAATAAATGATCATTCGTGGCCCAAACCTATGTTTGCAAGCCCAAGTATGTTAATTTGATCTCTTTGATCCAATAACCTTGAGATTCATTGTGTGGAGGCTTTGGTTCTACCAATCCTCTAATGGATCTACAACACTTTTGGTCAACACAGGTCACTTAAACATTGTTGATCATTAAATGGTACTTTTGAGGATCCCAAATGGATGATATACTTGACAAAAAGCAAATGCAACTTGTTGTGTAGAGGATTTGGTTCTACCAATCCTCTAATGAGTTCAAAATGCAAGTTTCAAGATGGTCATCCAACTAACCACTAATTATTAAATTGTTTTTACTTTATGCCTTTTATTTTTTATGCTTTATGTACCATTTACTTTAAGCATTGCATTTCATGCCATTTTTATTTTGCTCACTTAAGCATTTACTTTCTTGTCATTTTTATTTTGCTCACTTGAGCTTTAGTTTTCTATTCTAAGATACCTAATAATCAATATGAACCATAAAAAACTTTAATTATTCTTGGACTATTTGGTTACTATCCTTGGCATTATGGAGTATTGGACTTCTTGGACTTAGGATTAGAAACCTTGGCCTATGTTGGAGACCTTGTGATCTTAATTGATATTTTGTATGGAGTTCTTGAGGTTTACCTCAAGACATTGGGTTGGTTGTTTATTTTGTGTGCAGGTTATTGTGATTACATTCTTTGTTTGTAATCTGGAATTCACCCGTATACAACCGTTACTTTGCCCAATTTTTGTGAAGACTTAATACACTTTAAGTTTGGTTCTCTCAAGAGGTCTAAGTATCTTTGCTTGTATTCAATCCAAATAATGGGAATTCTATCTTGACCCATAATGTCAAGTATTGGCTTCTTGTTGGTTATATGGTTCTTATCCCTAGCTTTTACCTTATGCTTTAGGATAGTGTCTTCTTCTCCTCCCATTTTCTTTAATTTCAAAAATCTTCTCCCTCCTTTTTGAAAACCCTTCTTGTTTTTAAACTTGAACCACTTTCATGATAAACTTGGACCTAGGTCCATGCATTTTCCAAAACCTTTTCATAAATAAACTTCAATAAACTTAATAATACCTTGACATTTTTTGTGAGAAGACTAAAAGTCAATCAATATCATTTCAAACTATTTTGCCACTTTGACTTCTACTTTAAAACTTTTCTCAAAAGATTGGAATCTTGTTAATCCTTGTAGTGATGCAAACAACTATACTTCTACAATGTATAGTGAAGAGAGATATTTTCCACTTGGGTGTTGAGTGAGGCATTATTGATTTTAAAATCCAAGCCATATCCTCCTCTTTGAGATGATGCAAATTCTCCTTTCTCATGATTGTGGGTAGTAAGTATGTTTTCCACATGGAAAATGAACCAACATAATTGTGTTTTAAATTTTTAATAGAGAAACTACGTGTACCCTGATCCCCTATTGCACGAAAAGTGGTACGTAGGCACTAAAGGTTCGCAACCGCGGAGGGTGAAAAAACCATAAAAATATATTTCTTCTCTCACCTCCACCATCCATTCTTATACAACATTTTATAGCCAAAATATACAGATTTTACAAAGAGGTTCCTGCGGAGTACCGTAGATGTTTAGGGTGCTAATACCTTCCCTTTGCATAACCAACCCACTTACCTTGAATCTTTTCCCCTCTTTTTTGGGTTACTCGCTCTTTTCCCATTCCTTCGGAAACAATAAAGCGCGGTGGCGATTTTTATTTTGATTTGTATAAGTCTAGTCAATTCAATGGCTTAGTCTTAAACATTTCTACTGCTACATCTGTGAACAAACATTTTCTTTGAGATTTGTTTGAGATTTGTAGTACAGTTACTAAACATATGATTTGATTTTGCAGTTCTGAGTTTTTTCTTTGAAACAACATAACTATGAGGCCTCTTTATTTTGGTTGCGTGAGAACATGATGAGTCTTTTTTTTTAAATCTGATTTGATCCTTTGTACTTTTTGTGAACAGACTTTGTCTTTGTGATTTGCAAAAGGTAACATTTTCTAAGCCAATGATGTAGTTCTGTCTTTGTGAAACATGTATGAGGCTTTTCCTTTGGGATGAAGTAAAATTCTATTGGGCTTGAATCTAATTTGAATTCTTTTTGTCTATTGTGAACCAATTCAATTGAGATTTGCAAAAGTTCTAGGCCCATGATTAAATCCATTTTGTATGAGGCTTAATTTTATGTTGGGTTGGAATTGATATTTTGTTGGGCTTAAATTATGTTGGACCTCTTTTCCTCTATTGTGAACCAACATAGTTTGTGATTTGCAATAATATTGGCCTATGATAGAACTGAATGTTTTAGGTCTTAGCATATAAAAACACCCTATTTTCTGATTCTTAAAACCACCCTAATGATGAGTTTAACATTGTTTGTAGTTTTTTTTCTTTTTAAATTGTTTGATAACTAACTCTTGCTTGATTTTTTTTCATGTATGATTGATGAGGAGTGGAGGAAGATGGCAAAGAAACCGTGGCATGGCTTGGAGAAGAAGCTTGAAGGCTAGGAGCATGAAGAATCTTTTACTGTTTTGTAATAGAAAATAGAAAGAATAGGATAGAAAAATGTAGTAGGCCTTAAAATGTATTTGAACTTCTTTTCTTGAAATTATTTGAATTTGAATTTTGAATCTTGTAACTATTTGAATGTAATTTAAATAACAATTTTGAGGAATGTATGGTTTTGAAAATGGTGAGGCAAACTTGTTGAAATTGTTTGAGTTGAATGAGAGAATTGAAAAGAAAGAATGATATGGGCTTTGATCCCTTGAACTTTAGAGTTAGATTTTAAGGCACAAGATCAAATGAAACTCAAACCTCAAATCTTATTCACAAACTTAAGATTTCTTAAATATTTAATTTTAAATCCTCATAACTGGAAATGTCTTGCAATTGAAACGACAAATCCGTCTTGATCATAATATTGATCCATAATTTCCTCTCTTTTGAAATGATGCCTTTAGATGGTTGTTGTTGCACCCCAAAATTTGCCCTCTCATGTTTTCCAAAGTCTTCCCCCTGCATGGTTGATCACAAACTCTTGCCTAAGGAAAAAGAAGATTTTTGAGTGGTACTTTAAGTACCTTTCGATTGGCATCCTGAAAGACACTTCGATTGACATTCTGGACAAGTATTTCGATTGGCATCCTGAAAGACACTTCGATTGGCATTCTGAAGGAGTCTTTCGATTGGCATTATGGACAAGCATTCGATTGGAATTATGTCAAGGCAATTTCGACAGGCATGTCAACCATGTCCTTCGATTGGCATGAACAACACCTTTTGATTGGCCTGTTAGCAGAGCCTTTCGATTGGAATCCTTCGATTGATATTTGGGCCAGGCCCATTCGAAGGGTACGCAGGGAGCCCATTCGAAAGAGGCAAAACAGGACTAATCGAAGAGTATGGCCTGAAAGCATTCGAAATACAAGCGTCTAGATTCGTTCAAGGGACACGAATGTTTCAAAAGAGGAAATAATTTAATGTGTTTGATTTTTGTCCAGAGCATTAAAGGCTTGTTTTAATGGTTGTCCCTTGCCATTACTGCACCCTCACACCCCTATAAATACAGGCCCAACATACACATTACAACGGAGGAAAATCAGAGGAAAATCAGAGGAAAATCATAGAACGAAAATATACAGAGAACTCTGCAGAAACAAAAACATTGGAGAAGGGGCTGCCCATACAATCCATCAAAGATTGTCAGATTTTCCAAAGCCAAAGCAGTCCTTCAGATCGAAGGTGCCCACGCCCAGAAGCCCTCAGATCAAAAGTGCCTACATCCAGGAAGTGCCCAGATCGAAGGTGCCTACATTCAGGAAGCGCCCAAGTCGAAAGTCCAATCTGTTGGTAAGAAAGGGTAAATTATCCAACCTTGTTTTTCGCATAACATATCATTACTCGTTGTTACTTTCGATTTGCCATCCTAGATAGGATCAAAAGGCCTGGGTTTGACACCCATGTCATGTTTTTCGTTTGCAAATACTTGTTGCAGACATAGCCTGAAGAGACCCAGCAAGCGCAGGATCGAAGGGCCTGGGGTTCAATACCCAGGCCCTGCGTTTTATTTCACTAACATGCTTTTGCAGGTATAACACCCCAGATTGAAGGAGAGCACCTTCTCTGGATCGAACCCATGAGCACGCTGGATCGAAGGAGGCATCTCATTCCTGGATCGAAAACTATGACCTCCATGATCAAAAGACAATCCTCTTCCCCGGATCGAAGGCTACTCACGCCTTGTTGTTTGGCCCAATCGAAAGGACCATGACCCCTTCTGGATCGAAGCTTCTATTTCTCTCCCTGGGTCAAAACTCCCATTTTCTCCTTGGATCGAAGGATTCCCCTTGAATTTTATTTTTGTTTTCATAGACTTCCTTTTAATTAACATTAAAATCAAAAAACCACAAAAATATTAGGCTAGTTCTTTTTCTATTAAATTAACTTTGTTAATTAACCTTTAATTATCTTAACATTTTTCCAAAACTAAAATTAAATAGATTTAGATTTTTCCCAAAATAAAATAAAACAACAAAAAGAGTTCTTATTCTTAGGATTTTTTAGATTCACGCGCGTTTATTTTACTGGGATGTAATAGCTTAAACTAAGACCCTTTACTGCTTTTATTTCCCCAATTTTTGGACATGTAAATAATCCCCCTCCCCGAAAGCCTTGTAATAGCGTAGGATTTACAATTCCCGCACTTTAAATTCCTGTACATATATTAATTTCTTAGATGTATGCTAACTAGGATTGCATGACAAGATTAACTCTTAACTTAAAATCAACAGTAGCTCACCATGACACGTAAGAATAAAATAACTGAAAATTGACACACTTGCACATGCCACTCCTAGGGTATACCTCATTTGGTTGCCTCGAATGTGGTCATTAAGTATAGGATGTTTTAGAGGTCGTCCTTTTGTCCCAAGATCATAAGTTGCCTCAAAATGGTTGCCTTGATAAAAAATGATCTAAGACATTAGGATTACCACTAAAGCGTCCTAATGTTGCTTTAGTAACCACAAGTCCCTTAAATCGAATTGACCCGAAAACTCCAACGACGGTGCTACTTACTCCTCAATAGTGGGATAGCACTGTCTAAAGGACATTAGCACAATTTAGTTCCTTTTTGAGTAGGTAGAGGTTCTTAAGTACTTGCTCCTTTTAAAAACAAAACAAAACTTTTCGCACTTACACTTTCTTCAAAAACAAAACAAAACTCTTTTCAAAACCCACAATCACAAAGAAAAGAAAACCTTTTGAAAACATAGTGAGCAAGTACCTAAGAGCCCGTGGATAACCACTGATAGAAAGGGTGCTAACACCTTCCCTTTCTATAATCTACCTCCCGAACCCGAGAAACATCTCGAAAAGGAATTTTTCTGTGCTTTTGTCCTTTCCCTTGTTGGATAAAATAAAAGACGGTGGTGACTCTTGCTTACCGCAACACTTTGCGAAAACAAACGCAAACGCGAACCAGCATTCCAAAAAACAGTCAGTTCTCGTTCCCACCGATCATAGAACTGGCGACTCTGCTGGGGAGTAATTAATAAGTGAGGTATACCTTGGGATTAGATCACTTGTGTTTTCAATTGTATTGCTTTGTATGCTTTTAATTTTGTGGGCTTGTATCAGAGTTCTATAGATCCTAACCCGAATCTAGGGGTACCCTTTTTAGGTAAGTAGCAATAGACTGTGAGGGATCTGTCAGGCGTAGACCGACACGGATGAAGCAGTAGCTACGTTGGTGTGGCACCTTGGTCTGTACTGATATCCCTTGTGTTGAAACGAGGAGAATATGGGTCTTCTGAGGATTCATTAAGCACCAACTGACCTTAGAACCTTAAATTGACCAACTTGGCCATAGAACAGTAGCAGTATGCTACACTCATTGAGACTAAACTCTCGCGATGGTTCTGGCCGCAAGAAAAGGTTGCTAAGCTGGAATTATGACCGATTGAGGGTAGTCAGTGATATTGAGATCCTCTAGAACCCGGTTACTATTCTTCCAAGGGGCAATGTACATATTGAGATCCTATATGTGTGACTTGTGTGCCTTCAAACTTGAACTACTTGTTATCTGACAACAGGGGTTCTGTTTACCGTGGGAATTGGTAAACAACCGCTGATCTTCCAAAAGGTTACTTATTTGGTGACTCGCAGGATCGATCAGATTGATCCTAAGACATGGTTGATTTTGGGGTTTTGACTAAGTTTGATAATGATTAAGTGACAAGAAAATAAAGAAGCTTTATGTAAATTGCATGAAGAAGAGAACGTGATAAAATGAAGGAAGGCTTGAAATAAAGGCTTTCGACTGGAAAAGTAAAGGAGAAAGCAAGTAAAGTTTCTGGAAAATAAATGACTTTGATTAATAAAGTGGTGTTTCACACATACATTCTCAACAATTCTTTCTCTCACGCTGGGTACTCGAATCTATATGAGTGACTTGTATATAATTGTGAACACACGCGAAAAACTGCGTGAACTACTAATATTTATACTAAACATCCCAAGTAACCGTCGGGCAGTTACACTGCTTCGAGATGACTCCACTTGGCATGTTCACAACGTTCGACGCTCCAGATCTTGGCACGTTGCACTTGGTAACCGCTGGGAACCGTTTTCCCTCCAAACGTTTGAATCTCAAACCGTTCCACTCTGAACAATCGAACACCTTCGTCGAGAAGCATCTTCGACGAGAAACACCTTCGACGTCGAAGGCAACCAAATTCTCCCTTAGAAGAAATTCTCTAAGTACATTGCCATCTTCTGATGAGCACTTCGACAGACCCAGCTGGTCAAAACCATCCTTCAGCTTTAGTGGCTGATATTAATAAAAACAAGGGTGTCGAATTTAGGAGCCAATAAATTGCCCCCCAAGAATGCCTTATTTCGACTCTGAAAAGAAAAAGGCATTCTTTGAAATTCCATTCGACACCTGTCTTTTCATTCTTAGCCACAAATTAAACTGTGCACTTTTTGTCTTCTACCAACCACTGACAATCCCAAGAAAAAGCCATCATTTCATCCGTACCTAAGACGTCACCTCAGTACGGCGTGCAGCGTGCCCAATGTCTTTTCACAAATTGTCATCATGACAATTTCCCAAAATCGAGGGCGCACGCTGCACCCTTTCATTTCCGCAGAACGACTATGTCAACAGGGGGACGCCACGTGTCCCACTATCTTCTGCAACATTAAATGGCCTCGAATTTGGGGATTTCCCCAACCATTATAAATAGCGCCAAGTACCCATTGTGGGACTTTTTCACGCTATCCTGCCTTCCAACTTCCTTGAACACAAAATCTCTGCAAACTTTGCAAACGCCTTGTTCTTCACTTCATCTTCAACCTTAACATCAACAATGGCCTCAGGTTCTTCTACCGCTCCTAGTTCTAACATCCCCTCCAGAAATGCTAAACCCAAGATCTTCTCCACTGTCCCCGTAGTTACTCCTACAGGCCAACGAAGGGTTCCTGAACCCCTAGAAACCGCTGAACGTGAAGCTTATTCACACCAACTCATGATTCCGGTTGGATACTCCAACCAAATCTTCGCCATGTCTGGCCCGCTAAACCCATGCATCGCTGAAGCCATGAAGATCAAAAGCTTCTTTTCAGTGTTTGAAAAGCTAAAACCTGTTGGATGCTCTAAAAAAGATACAGAGGATAACGAAGATCCCGCTAAGGAGAAAATTGATCTTCGCTTCTTCAATAGGGGTGTTAGGGCTTTCAGGTCTAGCCCTAGCCTCACTCCTGACTACAGTGCTTGGCTGGAAAAAATGGAAAAAAGCCAGGCTTTGATCTGGAAGGATCTGGGGATATTCGACCTAGTTATGTTGTCGAAGACGGGTCTCAACTACTCCCCAGAGATGTTGATAGCTTCCTTACTCTTCTGGGATTACACTCATTTCACCTTCCACCTTCCTTGTGGAATGCTGACACCCACGCTTTTCGACGTGGCCGCCATCACTGGCCTTCGACCCACTGGGGATTATTTCGACCCAGAGGAAATGTCGGAGGATCAGATTGGATTCTCAGCTACGAAACCCACCTACACCACCTATATCAACCATTACCATGATAGGTCGACAGCCACTGTGTCGGATGTAGAGCATATCGCGTTTCTATCCTTATGGCTGTCACGCTTTGTGTTCTGCACAAAGTCTTTACAGGTGACAAAGAAGATGGTCACCCTCGCCACCCAACTCCACCATGGCCAAAATATTTGTTTGGCAGAATTAATCTTGGCGAATCTGTACGAGTCAATTAGCAGCGGAGCGACTCTATTGAAGATCATCGAGAATAGAGCCAGTCTGCTGCTTGCAGGACCTTTTTGGCTACTTCAGCTATGGCTCAATTCCACCTTCGAGTCTTTCTTACCTCAGAAGACTCAAATAAATGAGCAAGCTCCGGAGATAGCAAATAGGCGCATCGAAGGCACAAGATTGGCTCTACTGACCCCGACTGAAGACGGGCTAGAGCTTCAACAAACTTTTGCAAACTTTGTCTTGATGTTTGCAAGAAGAAAAGAATTTGTTTCGACCATGGCTCCCTTTGCTCGACGAAAGGTTGGTCCAGAATGGTTCACGAGGCCCCATCCTAAGTTGTCAGGTGACCCTCTGGTCGAAGAACATACAATAATGTGGGAAGCATTTCTCACACCTAGAATAATGCCCCTGCGCTTCAAGAGCTCCAAGACTCACTTGAGCTTGATTGCGTATCAACCAAACTTGGTCTCTCGCCAGTTTGGTATCATTCAAACACTTCCTTCTCCTATTTTTCCTAGGGAGAAATCTATGTTATATTTTTGCAACGACTATACTGAAGATGCTGCCACCAAGCATATCGGCAGGTATGCTGGTCGAACAGTCCTTTCACTGTTCGATTATCAGCTTAACTTTCTCTGCTCACCATCCTTCGAAGAGTGGTGGAAGAGTTACTACGCTGAGGAGTTCTTCGACGAGAAGGACTTTGTGGACGAACTTCAGAAGTCTTTTGTTCTAGTCTTGGACAAAATAAAGAAATGTAAGTTCACTCTTCCACATTATTTTGTCTTTCCATTTTGACTGGTAGCCTGTTAATTATAACTTGTCTTCTTTCAGTTGTTCGAAAGCCTGCAGCCAAGAAAGCTGCAGAAGGCCATCAGGGAGGAGGTCCATTGACAAAACCTCCACCACCGGCGAAACCTATAGCACCGGCGAATACTACAACCAGCCATCAGGGGGAAGGTCTTTCGAAAAAACCTTCAGCACCGGTAACCAGACTTTTATTATTTTCTTCTGGTTTTAACATTCTGACTTTCGATGTAGCATCTAAATCGAACTCCAATTGGTTTTTAGGCACCTTCACCCAAGAAACGACCTGCACTGACGGTCGAATCTGGGTGTGACGAAGCAGACGACTCTCCCCCCGCTCCTCTAAAGAGGCGAAAACTGAAGAAAGATGTTCCTTCTCCTGAGACTCGAACAATCAGAATAAAGGTTGCTGGGAGAAAACCCAGGCCACCTCCAGTAATTATTGAAGAGCCAACGGAGGAGGAACTAAATGTTTTGCTCAATAAACCTGTCGAAAGCGATAATTCCAGCCCTGGGGCTGAAGTTCCTCTGCAGGTAATTTCTTTGACCCTTTTTTAACTCAGGTGTCGATACCCACGTTCGATTGTGTCTCTTTCTAACCTAGAAGACTCTTCTTCTTCTTTTTCCAGGAAACCACTGAAAGCTCAGCGCCAAAGACTTCTGAAACACTGGATTCTGCTGAACTCAGTAGGCCACAAGAGAAAGACTTGGCGAACGATGAAGCCAATGCTGAAACAGATGAAGCCAATGCTGAGACAGAAGAACAACAAACAGAAGATCAACAACCAAAGGAGATTCAAGTGGTTGATCTGTCGGAGGAACAACATGACGAAGGGGGACATGCTGATGCGGGTACTGCTGAACTTCAAGTCGAAGAGAGTCAAGTCGAGGCAAATGCTACTCAGCAGCTTCAACCCCAAGACAACGCTGCTGCAAAGGTTACCACCTCAACAAAGCATAGGTCCAAAGAAGACTTAGCACTCTTGAAGAAAACTAATCCTGTTGGCTATCTGAATGCCATTATCGAGAGCAAGGGAAGTTCGTCTGATATTAGTCAGGAGGCTTCTACTCAGTCGGGGAAGTCCACTGAAACTTCTCCTCTCGATGAGGCTTTGACGAAGGTCAAGGCCCAGTTCTTCAAGAAAGATTTGATGAAAGCTTTGGAGGGGGACCCTACTGCTCCATCGTGTTTGGGAGCTGTTTTGAATGCAGTAGACTTGCTGGCTGTGACTCCGGAGGTTTCGAGCTTTATCATGGAGTTATACTCCATTATTGATCAAGTCTCAGCAGACTATCGACGACAGAGGGGCTTCAACAGCCAGCTCGAAGCGTTATATGGCAAAAGTTATTCTGCCTGGACTGCTAGAGCAGAGACGACTTCTCGAATTGCAGAGTTGTCGAAGCAAAAGGCATCTAAGCAAGAAGAAATTGATGCCATAGATCGAGACAATGCTTCCATAAAGGCGCAAATCGAAGAGCTGGAGGCCAAGATGAATGCCAATACTAAGCGCAAGGAAGAACTTCTCTCGACTGCTTCAGACACCGAGAGTCAAGCTGAAATCACACAAGGCCTAGAATTTGCTGAGAAAGCTCAAGCCTTCGACGACCAAATTGCCAAGCTTGCCCAGGAGAATGCCTTGTGCAATAAAAGATTGGAGTTGCAGCAGGCTAAATACCTTCGACTCAAAGATTCCATCCCCTTCTGATTGACTCAGCCCTTTAACCATATATTGTAATATGTATTTGACAATATTGCCATTTTGGCTAATTTATAAAATTTTCCATTTTGGCTTATTTATGGTTAATTTAGTTATTACTTGCTATTTATTTTGATCTCTTGGAGTATAGGTTTATACTTTTTCAAATATTTGCCATTTACTCTCAAGAGTCTTTTATCTTCACCTAACTCTTCGACTTCATAAGCTCCACCAGAAAAGTCTGGATAATTCTGAATGGCTCTTCCCATTTGGGTGACCATTTTCCCATGCTTCGATCCCTTCGATCCATGGGAAGAATTACCTTCCAAACTAATTCTCCAGGCGAGAATGCCTTAGGTTTCACTTTTTTATTGTAAGAGTCTTCTACTCTTTTCTTCTGAAGCCTTAGTAGGTCGAGAGCGCGAAGTCTTTCTTCGTCTAAATCTACTAGTTCATCTAACATCATATCCCAATAAACTTCAGAGGGGATATCATGGTGTCTCTGAACCCTTGCAGATTGAAGACAAATTTCCGCTGGCAACACTGCGTCATGACCAAAAGTTAGCCTATACGGTGTTGTACCTATGGCTTCTTTTGGGGACGTTCGACAGGCCCACAAAATCTGGTCTAACGTCTTATGCCAATTTTTTGGCTTCTTCCCAACATGCTTTTTTATCAAGCCAATCACTATTTTGTTCGCTGCTTCGACTTGACCATTTGCCTGTGCATAATAAGGCGTTGATGTTAGGAGTTTAAAGCCTATTTCCTGAGCGAATTCCTGCATCTTTCGACCGGTGAAAACTGATCCTTGATCAGTAGTTATAGTCTCAGGGATTCCATATCTAAATATAATGTTCTTTTGAATAAATTCAATGATATTTTCTTGGTCTACATTGACTAAAGGAATAGCTTCGATCCACTTAGTAAAATAATCAATGCCTACCAATATATACTTCTGGCTCTTTGATGATGCTGGTCGAATCTCTCCAATAAGGTCCAACGCCCATCCTATAAAGGGCCAAGGTTTCACTATCGAGTGAAGTTCGCTTGCTGGTACATGTTGGATGCCTGTATGGACTTGACATTCTTGGCAACCTTTGGCGAACTCGACACAATCTTTCAACATGGTGGGCCAGTATAGTCCTTGTCGAAACAATAACCATTTCATCTTATGGCCTACTTGGTGAGCCCCACATGCTCCAGCGTGCATAGTCGAAAGGGCTATGTATGCTTCAGTTTCACTTAAGCATTTTAGCAATACCCCTTCAGGCGTCTTTTAAATAGCTCATTACCCATGAGTACGTAACTCAACGCCCTATATTTTGTTTTTCGTTCTGTCGAAGCTACTGGATTTTGAAGATAATCCACAATGGGTTTCCTCCAATCTTGCTCTGACAAATTGTCTATGAACGAAATTTCGAAGTTACTTTGATCAGCATACCCCAGTCTTGTCGATTCCAAGTCTGTTGGTGACAAACAAGTTGCTTTTATCTTTTCTCGAACTTCGATTTCTCTTTGTAATCTCGTTTTTGAAATTTTGTACCCAGATGCAATTTGTGCCAAATCATTGGCTATTTGATTTTCCAATCTGGGTATGTGTCGAATGTTGACCATTTCAAATTTTTTCAACAAACGATTTGCTATCACAAAGTACATAATGAGATTTTCTCTTATGCATTTATATTCTTTTGTGACTTGCTTAATGACTAACTCTGAGTCTCCAATTATTTCGACTCGAGTTGCCCCCAATTCCAACAATATCTCAAGGCCAGTAATTATAGCTTCATACTCAGCCTCATTGTTCGAACAAGAACCTGATATCTTGTACTTGAATGTTGTTGGAATTTTTTCTGGAGAAATAATCAAGACTCCTACTCCTGTTCCATATTTATGGCTGGAACCATCGAAGTAGAATTTCCAAGGTTCTATCTCCACATAGTTAATACCCTCAACTTGAATTGAGTGGTCGACTATAAAGTCTGCCACCACTTGTCCTTTCACTGCCTTAAGAGGCATAAAGGTCAAGGAATATTCAGTTAATGCTAGTGCCCACTTGCCAATTCGACTGTGCAAGATGGGTTTCGACAACATGTACTTGAAAACATCAAAATGAGATGAAACATACACATCAACTGGTTTTATATATTGTTTGAGCTTTGTACAAGAGAAATACAGACATAGACACAATTTTTCAACTTCGCTATATCTAGTTTCTGCATCGTTCAAAACTCTACTAAGATAGTAAATGGGTCTTTCGACTCCATTTTCATCTTCTTGGGCTAACATGCTTCCCAAAGTTTTGTCGGATGCAGCTATGTACAATCTCATACTCCTATTGCTACAAGGAGGCACCAAAATAGGTGGCTTTGTGAGGTACCCTTTGATTTTGTCGAAGGCTTCTTGTTGCTCCTTCCCCCATTCGAATCCCTCTTTGTTCAATCGAAGTAAGGGTGAAAAGGCTTGAGCTTTCCCACTTAGGTTAGATATGAATCTCCTTAAGAAATTTATCTTGCCTAACAGAGATTGCAGCTCCTTTTTGTTCGATGGCGCTTTCGCTTCCAGAATTGCCTTCGTCTTGTTCTGGTTGATTTCGATCCCTTTCTTGTGGACAACGAAGCCCAAGAAATCTCCAGCTTTCACACAGAATGCACACTTCAAAGGGTTCATCTTCAGACCATGTTCTCTCATTCTTTCGAATGATTGTCGAAGGTGGTCTATGTGGTTCTTCCTGGAAACAGATTTTATAACAATGTCATCAATATATACTTGCATAAAAGTGTTAATAAAATCATGGAAGATAGAATTCATTGCTCGCTGGTATGTTGCCCCAGCATTCTTTAGGCCAAAAGGCATCACTACCCATTCGTAAGTGCCTAAAGCCCCAGGGCATCGAAAAGCTGTCTTCGACACATCCTCTTCAGCAATGAATATTTGATTATATCCTGAATAACCGTCGAGCATACTCGGATACTCGTAGCCAGCGGCAGAATCGACTAGCATCTCCGCCACAGGCATAGGATATTCATCTTTGGGTGTAGCAGCATTCAAATCTCTGAAATCTATGCACACCCTCAATGTACCATTTTTCTTAATTACTGGCACAATGTTTGCAATCCATTCGACATACCTCGTAACGCGTATGAATTTGCACTTCAGCAGTCTTTCGACTTCCGTTTTGATCTTCGACAGTATTTCTGGAGCGAAGCGTCTTGGACTTTGCTTGATTGGCTTCTTCCCAGGTTTGATTGGCAACTGAAGTTCTACCAATCCTCTGTCGAGACCAGGCATTTCGTCGTAATCCCATGCAAAACAGTCTTTGAACTCTTTCAACAAATGGATTACTTCCAACCTGAGTTCTGGGTCAATTTTTGCACTAATGTAAGTTGGCTTTTTCTCTAACCCTTCGCCCAAGTTGATTTCTTCTAAAGGATCCTGCGCTAGCATCTTGATGTTATTCGCTAAGGGGTCCTTTTCGAATCCTAAAGGCTCATCGTCCTAGATAGCGTCGAGCCTTTGTTCCTGCATCCCTTCTGGCATGGTATCAGGAGGTTCTGGATCGAAGTCCTTTCCAGGACCTGTAGAAGATAACTGTTGATCATTGGCCTGTGTGGCCATATATTTTACTTCGGCTTCGAGAGCTGTTATCATCTTTGTTTCGGCTACGTAAGCCAAAATTCACTGCAATGATTGTGACTCAGTCATTGTCACTGAATTCACTTCCCCAACCAGTTGGTTGGATATCAGTTAACCCACTAAAGTCAATGTGGGACAAGTCTTCTCTGTCCCATTGAAAACCATGCTCAGGGTGCAGGTATAGGGAACAAAAAGTATTTGGCGCTGGCGCCAAGTCGAAGTCAGGTGTTGGGCATGGCCCAATGTGAGCCAGGTTCTTGTCGAAGTTTGCCAACCCTAGGTGATTTACTTCGCCCAGGTAATAGCTTTGGTCCGCTTCTATGTTTTCGACCATCCCATCAGGACGCCATAGTAGTAACCTCTGGTGCATTGATGATGGTACAGCTCCAACACCATGAATCTATTCACGGCCCAACAAAAGATTATAGTTAGGTTTGGCCGATATGACCATAAACATAGTTGGTCGAAGGATAGATCCTACCTTGATATCCAGTTGGATCACACCCATAGTGGTCCCTATGCCTCCTTCATAATTCGACAGGACCATGTTGTGAGGCTTGATGTTATCATCACTTTTGCCTATTTTTCTTAGCATAAAGTGAGGGATGATGTTGATGGTTTCCCCACAATCCACCAAGATTTTATTTACTGTGGTTTCTTCGAGTTTAGCCCTTATAAATAAAGGCTTGAGGTGATTTTTCATCGCCTCTGTAGGTGGTTCGAAGAACCCATTCTGCTCTTCAGTAGCGCCATTATCCATGACGAAATAGCACACTGGCCTATGCTTGGCCATTTCTTGCTCCACTTCCCAATCGCTTGTTTCGACCTCCACCTGGCGGTTGAACTCCCTTGGCAAAACTGAGACTATGTTCACCATGATGTCCAAGGTGTCATCAGACTCAGAACCATCTTCGTTATCAACTTCACCCTGGTTAGGCCAAACTAGCCTATTGGTTACTGGTTGTCTTTCCAGAGGTTTCCTTTGCTTTCTTTGAGGAACATTTGAACTGGATTCTGCCTTTGGTTCATTAGCAGCTTCCCTCTCAGCTTTTCTTCGCCTCTGGTATCTCCTCCATTGAGATCGAGACATGGGATTTTTCCCTTTGTAGTTGCTTGACACCTGTGTCACCTTAGGGGTAGCAACCTGAGGCTCTTTCTTATGTGTTAAAGATGAACCTCTTGGCACATCGAAGGAGTGCCATCTTTCCTCGCGTGGCCTCTTTCGACCAGATGTCTTGTACCAAGTATCAACTGGCACATTAGTCGGAGGCCTGAAAGTCAGTGGCCTCTTTTCTTGGTTTGAACCCCTTTGGGAGGCTCTTCTGGGGTCATGTCGAGTATCAACACTCTCCCTTTTTCTATTTGCTGCTCTTACACCTTGAATATGTTCAGCAGCTTTTTTGTCGAAGATTGAACTGCATCGAGGACACAGCATCACTTCTGACTTCTTTTTTTGGCATCTTTGCAGGAAATCTGCCAGATTTTCATTTTCCCGAGGGAAAGCAGTTTTGTTGGCTTGTTCTTGCCTCATGGCCTCCTCTGATGCTTTTGGTTCAGAGACTTCGACCATGTTGACATTCATGGTGTCTTTGTTGGCAAGAGTCAACTGTTTCATCTGAATCTCCAAATCCTCTGTCTGGCCTTGAACTACAGCCAAGTGAGAACTGGGTTTTGTTCCAGACTTTTGGGCTCCAACTGTCTCCAGCTTTGGGCTTTCGACCGCCTTTTGAACCGCTTCAATTGTCTTTCTGGATAGATTCCCAGAAAAACTGCCAAATATTGGCATGTTGATATGGTCCTTTGAGACTTCGACCATTGTGATTCCTGGCCTCTTCGACTGGCTTCTGGATGCCTCGATCACGTTCACCTTTGAAGGTTCAGCATAATGGGCTTCAGCCTGCAACGGGTTAGAGTCCACAGTCATGGGGGTCTTGTCAGCAAACTTCAACCTCCCTTCTTCGATAGCGTCTTGCACAAGATTCCTGAAAAGAAAACATTGAGACGTTTTATGGCCCAGAAAATTATGATATTTACAAAAGCCTCTCTTCTTTCTTTGATCAAGAGGAGGCACTTTTACCCCTGGGGGTACTATCATTTGGCCATATTTTACAAGCAAGTCAAAGATTTCATCACATTTTGTAATATCAAAACTATAAGTCTTTTTGGGGAACCTATCGTTGGTCCTTTCTGGACCAGTGGGATTTTTCCCACTTGAGGGGACTAACAGTTTGCAAGAGTATGGTGGCCCTTGTTTTAGTTCCGCTAAATCGACCTCGCCTTCTTCGACGGTTATAGTTTCGTCGAAGGTTTCTGGATCTTCGTCATCCATCTCAACATACGCTATCCTCTCTCTTTTATGAGTTTTCGTTGCCTTGGCTTTCTCAGCTTTGAGGCGTTCTACCTGTCGAACTCTATCAGCCAATTGGGCCATGTCTCTCAGGTATTGAGTGTCTAACTTCTTCCTAATGGAATAATCTAAGCCGCCTGCGGCTATTTCGACTAACTCATGTTCTGGCACTTGTGTAAAGCATCTTGCTTTAAGCAACCTAAACCTATTTAGATATTCGTCTATAGGTTCAGTGAAACGTCTCTTTACACTGGCCAATTCTTTCAGGCTTATCTTGGTTTGTCCCATGTAGAATTGCTCATGGAACAATCTCTCCAACTGGGTCCAATGATGGATCGAATTGGGGGGAGAGTTGTAAACCAAGTAAAAGCGTTCTTTGTTAAAGAACTTGGGAAGTACTTAATCCTCAGGTTTTCGTTGTTTGAAATATCTCCTTCTTCGATCAAGTATCTCGCCACATGTTCGACAGTAGATTCTGTCGTGTCCCCAGAGAATTTAGTGAACTTAGGGACTTTACATCTAGGAGGTAAGTCTGTTTGTAACACGTATTCTGACAGTGGGGATGTGAAATTGGGCCTACGAAAGCCCATGTTCATCCCATTTTGCGTCATGATTCTTTCGATCATGGCTGCCAGATTATTTTCCAAACCCATGTTTTGGTATTGGATATGCTGAACCACTTCGTCAGCATTTTGGTTTCTGTTAACTAACCTTACCTCTGGGGCTATAACCCTAGGTTCTTCGACAGGCTGCTCCAATCGTGCCCTAAGGTTTTCTTCGACAGGCTGTTGGACTTGGTTGATAGTGGTTTCTTCCTCTAAGAGTATACCTTGGTTTCCCCTTATTTGCGCCCTTTGGGGCTGTCGAATAGGTTGGGGTACTCCAAAGAAATCAGCCAAACGCATCATTTGCGTTGTCATCTGCTGATTCGATTGGGTGGTGTTTTGTATTAGAGGGTTCAGCACTGTACTTAAAGTTTGTTCCAACATTTGAACCATATCATGGTTGCTTTCGTCCATTTGTTGCCTCAAGACTGCTGTCGAGGAATTCGTAAGGCCATGTGCTACTTGGGGCGTTCCTCCTAAGAGTTGGGTCCTATTTCTGTTCGCCATACCTACTCCAAAACCTTGGAGTGGCGAAGAGGCACTCACTAAAGGGTCTGAAAAAGTGGACGCAGCGTTCGTTAGGCTAGCCAAATCAGACGTTGGCATGCCATAGAGTGGTTCTCGGTTTTGACCGCCTGTCATAAATCCTGGGGGAACATAAGGCCTTGTGCCTAGATTTCCCCTTGGTGGGGGAGTTCCCAAAGGCACTCTGGGGCCAGTGAACGGAGGTAATGGCCCCGTTGTTGTGACCATTACTGCTGGTGTTGAACCAGCGGTTATCGCTCCACTTACGGTTGGGATAACCGTTGTTCCCACATTCGTTTGTGGGATTTCGTTATTGTTTGGCGGATTCGCCATCGCTTCTCTTCTTCTGGCAGTATTGGTATTGTTAGTGTATATTCTACCACTTCTCAATAACATGCAATACTCCTCGAAAAAGATGATATTTTGTATAAAAAGGTTAAACTTCAAAATCAACACACGGTCCCACCAGGTGTGCCAATTTGTTTACCGTGGGAATTGGTAAACAACCGCTGATCTTCCAAAAGGTTACTTATTTGGTGACTCGCAGGATCGATCAGATTGATCCTAAGACATGGTTGATTTTGGGGTTTTGACTAAGTTTGATAATGATTAAGTGACAAGAAAATAAAGAAGCTTTATGTAAATTGCATGAAGAAGAGAACTTGATAAAATGAAGGAAGGCTTGAAATAAAGGCTTTCGACTGGAAAAGTAAAGGATAAAGCAAGTAAAGTTTCTGGAAAATAAATGACTTTGATTAATAAAGTGGTGTTTCACACATACATTCTCAACAATTCTTTCTCTCACGCTGGGTACTCGAATCTATATGAGTGACTTGTATATAATTGTGAACACACGCGAAAAACTGCGTGAACTACTAATATTTATACTAAACATCCCAAGTAACCGTCGGGCAGTTACACTGCTTCGAGATGACTCCACTTGGCACGTTCACAGCGTTCGACGCTCCAGATCTTGGCACGTTGCACTTGGTAACCGCTGGGAACCGTTTTCCCTCCAAACGTTTGAATCTCAAACCGTTCCACTCTGAACAATCGAACACCTTCGTCGAGAAGCATCTTCGACGAGAAACACCTTCGACGTCGAAGGCAACCAAATTCTCCCTTGGAAGAAATTCTCTAAGTACATTGCCATCTTCTGATGAGCTCTTCGACAGACCCAGCTGGTCGAAACCATCCTTCAGCTTTAGTGGCTGATATTAATAAAAACAAGGGTGTCGAATTTAGGAGCCAATAGGTTCCTTGCAGGTTTTGTTTACAGTCCTTATCCAACAAATTGGATTTATTGCAGGGCTCACTTACATCACCTCACTTTTTGCTTAAACGCATAGCATATACATCATAACATCATACCTTAACATTTCCTTAACCATTTCAAGGATCTCAAGGGTCTGTGATGCAGGTTATGGTACATCAAAAGTCTAGCAAGGGGCAAAGGGGATTTATTTTCCTCTAGCCAAGGTTGTCTAGAAATCAAAACACGATAAACTTGAGTCAGGGGCTATGACCCACTCGATATGGTGAGCTTGACTCTTGAAGAAGGACTCTCAACAACATGAAGTTCCTTCAATCAAAGCTACAAGATTCAAATTCTAACAGTTTCTTATTTACCCCACGAGATCCTTGAAAACATTGCATACATATATCATACATATCATTGCATAACAGGTCTTCCAGTACAGGTCTCTCATGTTCTCGCTATTTATTTCAGCAACGGCTCTCCAACAAGACAACCAGGATCTTCATACTCAAGAGACTCAGTTCAGGGAAATCTTCCTAAACCTATCCAAGGGGCAGGAAGAGTTGAGAACACTCCTCATGGGGAATTTGGTCAAGAAAAGTCCTGAAGACAATAAGGACGAACGACTGGAGAAACTACATGCTGAATTCAGTGCCATGAAAACCCAGATGCTGGGGCAGATGGCTCTTATCCAAGGCTTAGCTCGGGAACAAGAAGAGTTGAGAACCATGATCAACCAGCTTCATCAAGACAGATACAACAACATGAAGCAAACGGTCAAGGCTAGTGGTCAAGTCATTGATCAGCCTCCAAGAAGACAAGGGTTTGGCTTGGTAAAGAATGGACCTCTCCAAGTTGCTACTACCTCAAGGGTCCAACAACAACCTCACCAAAAGCAACGGGTTGACCAGAGGCCGTTTACCAAGCTCAACATGCCGCTGTCCCAAGCTTTGCAACATCTGTTGAGACTGAATCTGGTGACGTTAATAGGACCTCATCTGAATCCTAAGACTTCTTCACCCAACTACAATCCTGATGCAAGGTGCGCGTACCATTCTAACAGTCTGGGGCACGATACTGACGACTGTTAGAAGTTGAGGTACAAAATTCAAAACCTGATTGATGAAGGAGCATTGGAATTCACACAAGATGGTCAGGTTGAGTTTTTCTACCATCCCTCCAAGGTTCACCATTTGAAGTGATCAGTACTGAGACGAGAAGACTTTTGTTCATTTGAATTTTCAAGTTGTAATCTCTTTGCTATTCAAACATTTATCTATTAATGTCAAACTATGTTTCACTAATGCATTGTGTTGTACCCCAAAATTTTCCCTCCCAGTTCCTCAACATTTTCTCATCACAAGACCCTTGAAGCTCAAGTTCCAGTTAGGGTTTCCTCTGCTCAAGACTTCTCCTTGCACTGTTGACCCCAAATTAGGGTTTGTGTTTGCACAAAGATATTTTGACCCAAAATGCCTAAAATTACTTTCATGCTTCATGTTGGACTCCCAAGTTTATCCATACCAAGTTTTAAGTCTTGATTCCAAATTTTGCCCAGTCAATTGGACAATTGACCTAGAAATCAACTGTATTGGGGAAAAAGTCAACTGTGGCCAATTGACAGTCAAATCTCATGAAAATTGACCCACATCAACATTATGAACTCACATGGACCATTTGATCAAGTTTGGATCACAATTCCACAAGAAATTTGATCAGATCACCAAAAGGGCAAAATGGTCATTTTTAGGGTTTTGACTGCACAAAGGCAATTTTTGACTGTTTGACCTAGCCCATGGCAAACCAAACTCACATATGGACTCAAGGACCCCATGGAATTGTCTTGGCATACTCAACAAGTTCAAAAAATCCCAAATGCACAAGATTGACAGTTGAATTTCCCAGTCAATTGATCAATTTTGACTGTATACTGAAAAGTCAAACTTTGACTTTTTGGTCAAAATCAAGTGTCAAGATTCATTTTTCATCAAAATATGCCAAATCATGAAACTTGTTCATCAAGAAATCAAGAATTGCAAATTAGGGTTTGAAATGAAGATTTTTCATAACTTAGAATTTTTCAAAGTTATGAAAAACCCTAATTTTTCCTAACTTTGTCCCACTTTCTCACCAAGATTCATTTGGATTCAAGCAAAAGTCAAAACATGAAAGTTGTAGTACATTTCAAAATCTACAACTTTTATTCACAAAGTTTTCCCAAAAGAAGCTTGTAGCTCAAGTTACAATTTTTGGAACAAGGGTACCAAACCATTCTTAACTTAGAGAAATTTTGAACCATTTTAGGCAGGATTTTTGCCTAACTTCAAGACCATTTTTCACATGCTCCCACTTGGAATTTCAATTTGCATTTCAAAGATGGATTGTAGTACACATTCCAAGATTTCCAAAATGTTCAAGAACTCATCAAACAACCTCATGGTTAGGGAGAATCGAATTTGGCAAGTTGGGAAAAACTCACTTTGTTCTTGGCCAATTTACATGTTCATAACTTGGGCAACTTTTCAAATCAGCATGCATAAGCTAGTTACAGGCCTCTAATACCATTTGCACTCAATAATTAAATGCCAATCCATTGTGTGTTAGCATTATTTTGTGCATTTGGACATTACATGTTAGATTAAGCCTTAATTAGATAAAGCATTTTTGCCATTTTTGAAAAGTTAAACTTTATGTCAAATGCAAATCCAAGCAAGTACAATGCAAATCCTTTTGGCACAAGTTTATGAACTAATTACACTGATCAAGGCCAAGGTATGAAGCATAGATTGGGGTCCTGTACAAGCTAGAAACACCACTTAACATTTTCTTGCTTAAAGTTGAAGTAACCTTGCATAACAACACACAACTCTCATTCCTGTGAACCAGAGCTTAAGCAAAGTTATCAAACACTTTCTAATCATCAAACCTAAGCTGAAACACAAGCCAACCAAGTTCTATACCTTCCCAAACAAAGAATCACCCTAAAACTGTCAAAACAGGGCACCTGTTGCAGATTGAGTTCCATAAGACAATCCATTCATGCATTTTTGCTAAAACCACTTCAAACATATCCCACATCATCCCTAGAAACTATTCCAAGCCTCAAACACGACCTGTAACACTCCCAATCAACATCACCATTTTCATTTTTTTGTTTTGCAGTTGAAGTTCCATAACACGATTCACTTGGTTTCAAAGCAAACTAAAGCTTGGAATAGCATCCCTGGACATCAAGGAAGTTGTACCAACCATCACCTTGCATTGAAAGCACCTCCATCACCAGATACGATTCCAACTGAACAGGTAAGTTCATGAACTCGTATCTCTCTATCCAGGCATTGTTAGCTTTAGGTTTGTGAAGAAATTATGTCACATTCATGGCCCTGAATCTGCCCATATCATTAGTTTTCATTTATGTTATGTATGCTATGAGAATTTGAGGTCTGAACTTGGAACAAAAACTAGGTCAGAAATTGGGGGAGAAGAAATTCTCTCTCATTTCTGAGAGTTAGATCATGTTCTTTATATGTATGAAATCGTGAGATGATGCTTTACATTTTTTGTGTTGTAAGTTTTCATTAAAAATCAAAGAATCAGGATCTTGATGTTGAAGCAAGAAGGCGCACGTTTTCAAACAGAGATGGCTGGAGGTTGAAGAAGCTGCCTTTGGGCCGGGCCTGTTTCACTTTTCTTATTTGCACCATAGTTTTACTTTTAAACCCCCTTGGCCCATTATGCTTATTTTTATGATTTTTTGACCTTTCCTTTTTTGTTCTGACTTATTTATTTTTTCTCATGATATTAAAAATATAAAAATTATTTTTTAAACCATTTTTATATTTATTAAGCATTTATTGGCTTAAATAGATATTTGTACATAAATAAATACCTAGATATACTTTTATTTAAAAAATACTAAAAAATAATGCAAACATGTTTATTTTCTGATTTTTATTTTATATTACCTCTTGAAAACATTTTACATAAAATATACCTTTTTTTTGTAAATATTAAATATTTTATTTTTTATACATATTTAATATATTTATCATATAATACAAATACATACATATATTAGTATATTTAGGTTAAAAAATACAAAATATATACATTTTTATTTTTATTAATATTTAACATTAAAAATACCTTTTTGACAAATATACTTTTCTTTTATTTATTTTTGTACATAACTAACAAATATTGTATATATTAAACAATTAATACCTTTTAATTAATAAATTAGGGTTTTGCCCTAAATACATAAAAACTCCAAAAAATAATACTTTTTATTTTGTTTATTTGACATATAAAAAACACTTTTTTCATACATATAAAAAAACATTTTTTTTTGCATCTTACATATTTATTCCATTTTTATTTAATTGTTGTATATTAAATAATTTGTATAATTCCCAATTTGATGTAATAGTCTAGGTTTAAATTCCTTGTCAAAATACCCCCATTTGAACATTTGTACCCCCCTTCCCATATATTGTGTTGTAATAACTTAGGAACTTTATTTTTTCGCATTTTAATGCTTTCTAATTATGCCATGTTAGAATTAGGGTTTGTATGCAAATCAATTAACCAAAATAGTTTGACCTAATTTCAAGATAAACAAGCATGAAAATGGACAACACTAATCACACTTGCACCCCTAGGGTATTCCACTTGTTGCCTTCAATAATGGGCCATATTGCATGTTAGGTCTCTTTGGGCAAAACAAACAATCAAATGATCATAGTCCCTCGATGACGCTTTCAAAAGTTGCCTAAAAAATGATCAAGTCCCTCCAAGGAAAAATTGCCCAAAGATACTTGGCACAATTGCAATTATGGTCTAAACGATGACCCGCGCCCGTCCCTTTCACATCCTAACACAAGATTGTCCACCAAATGCAATGGTGGAACAAAATTGTTAAAAGGTTTAAAAAACATAGGAGAAATCTTTGAGAAATTTAAGAGTAGACAAACTCTTAGTTACTTGAATCAAACTTGCAAAACAAAACACTTGCCTATTTTTCAAACCACACATCACTACACTTTCAAAAACAACTTTCAAAAACATTGAAACCTTTGCAAAAGACATACACCTTTGTATACATCCCAACATGGATCATTACAAAGGTTGCCACCACATTGGCCTCTTTTCAAAACATTTTCAAACCCACACACAAAGCACCATTTCAAACAATTGAAAGCACCATTTCAAACAATTGAAAATCAAGGCAAGTGATCTAAGCAAGTAACTAAGAGCCCACGGATAACCATGGATAGAAAGGGTGCTAATACCTTCCCTTTCTATAATCTACTCCCTGAACCCAAGAAAACATCTCAAAAGGTTTTTGCTGTGCTTTTTAACCTTTCCTTAGGATAAAATAAAAAGTCGGCGGCGACTCTTGCTCAACCGAAACATTTGCGAAAACAAACGCAAAACCCAAGTCAGTTCTCCCACCGTATCACAGAACTGGCGACTCTGCTGGGGACAACTTTTAAGTGGAGTAACCTTAGGGCTTAGATCACCCTCTTGCATGACTAATTGTTTGATTTGATTGCTTTAAATCTTGGCTCTTTTGTTTGGGTTTGCAATCCTACACCCGGATTTTGGGAAACATTCATAGATAGCAATACTTTGTGGAAACTGTGCGGGGTATACCGACACGGTCGAAGCAATAGCTATATTAGTGCGACATATTTGTGAGTACCGGTAACCCTTGAGTTCAATCAAGGAGAGTATGGGGCTGCTGAGTGATGTCACTAAGCACTAATGACCTAGAACCTTACTTGACCATCTTGGCCTTCCATTAGGGGTAGTGAGATGACCGGCTTTGGTGCAGTCCAAAGTTGGTAGATACTCGATACTACACTCATTGAGGGTTGTTTTCTTGGAATATTTTGGTCGCTAGTTAAGTGGCTAAACCAAAACAATGAACAATGAAAACAATCCAATGATATTGAGCTCCTTAGAACTCGGTTACTATTTATAGGACAGGTTTTTAAGCCAACTACACTCAAGAGGGTACTTACCTATGAAACCCCATGCAAGCCTGAAACTAGGGATTGGTGTGAATTGCTTGTACATATGTTTGTGCATACATCATGAACATCATAAAACATCATATGCATTTACTAACCACTTCAAGGGTTTAGATTTTCATCTTTGTTCTTGTTTTGTAGGTCATGGAAATTACTCGCAGAAAAACCATCCAAGTCAACCTTGTGAGAATCTCTCCTCAACTCAAGGAGCTCACCTCAAGAATTCCGGAAAGCTCATCCTTCAGTGAAAGACATGGTAGACTGCTCAGCTTAGTCAACACCAACATTGAAGAGGACATGATGAAAGTGCTATTCCAGTTCTTTGACCCTCTTCATCACTGTTTCACTTTCCCCGACTACCAGTTGGTGCCCACTTTGGAGGAGTTTTCTCAACTCCTGAGAATTCCTATTCTTAATCAACTACCTTTCAACGGTACGGAAAAGGAACCAAAGCCTGAAGATGTTGCTCGAGCATTACATCTACAGCCTTCTGACATCAAGGGGCATTGGGAAACTAGAAGCGGCGTCAAAGGTTTCTTAGCAAAATTCTTGTTTGAGAAGGCACAAGAATGTTGGAACTCATTGAACCTACAAGCCTTTGAAGAGATTATGGCACTCCTTATCTATGGGTTGGTCTTGTTCCCAAATCCTGACCAGCTGGTAGATGTCAACGCCGTCAAAATCTTCTTGTCCAGAAATCCAATACCGACATTACTTGGGGACATCCTTCACTCATTTTACACACGAACAATGAGAAAGAGGGGTGGTCTCATGTGCTGTACTCCTCTCCTTGCAAGGTGGTTTATTTCGCACCTTCCACAATCTGTCTTGAAGAATGACCAAGGCTCAAGGTGGTCCCAACGGTTGATGACTCTTACTCACTCTGATGTACATTGGTGTTCTCGAGCCAGAGAAAATGTCATCATCGTCGATCGTTATGGAGAGTTTCCTAATGTTCCTTTACTTGGAATCAGAGGAGGTATCACCTACAACCCTTGCCTAGCTTTGAGGCAATTTGGATATGCACGGAGAGATGGCCCTCACGACATGTTGATTCCTGACCTAGTTTTTAACTTCGACAACGATGCGCAAGGACTTCGCCAAAGATTCATCAGAGCTTGGAGGATGCCCAACAAGGTTGATAGCAAGACACTGGGGCACAAGAACTCCATCCCTCTTGAACCTTATCTCAAGTGGGTACAAGCCCGAGCCCAGAGTCTAATGATGCCTTATCCTCATGTTCTCCCTGTGATTAAAGAGCCCGTCAAGGAAGGAGAGGTTCCCTACACCATCCTACATCCTGACATGCCTACATCGTGGGAGGAGATGCAGAAGAGTTGGATCCAACTCAAAGAGGAACGGAACACTTTTGAAGCCAGCTTCTACGCCAGCGAGAAGAAGGTTCTAGAAATCACCCGCCGACTCCATGAGCAAGAGGCCCTCAACACCTACATTGCGCCAAAGAGGATGCGCAACGTCTTTTTACCTTGAGAAGTTGTTTTTGTAATATTTGGCCCATGGGGCATTTATGTACTAACAAATCTTTTCTTATTAATATGACGTGCGTTCTTTTTGTCTGCAACAATAGTGAATTTCTAAAAATCCTTGAATGCATTGCATAGATATCATCTCATGCATCATGTGCATAACAGGTACCCTTTTTCTACAGGTTGCTTAATCTTCTTCGCTGTTTATTTTGAACAGTCATCATGAATCCAGAATCATCCAGTGAGCAAGCAATCAAGGCCCTCCAGGCCCAAAATGCACAGTTTCAAGAAATGGTCATGAGCCTGGCCCAAGGTCAGCAAGAGTTAAAGGCTTTGCTCTTAAAGAAGAAGAAGAAGAAGAAGAGGACTGCGTTATTCAACACTAGACGCAGGTTTGGGAACACACTCCATAACGAGCCTGATCCAACTACTTCCTCTGCAGAGAAAGACAGTCTCCAAGGGGGGGGGGGGGGGAGCTCCTAGTCCTGCAGTCTCTGACAACGAGACGGATTACAATGACGAACAATACCCTCCCGCTGCTGACAGATACAAGCAATTAGAGGACCGCTTGAGTGCCATGGAGATTCGAAATGTGTCGGGGCTGGATTTCGGAGATTTAGGGTTATCTTCTGGGGTGGTAATCCCACACAAGTTCAAGGAGCCTGCCTTTTCCAAATATGACGGGGCTTCCTGTCCAAAGCTGCATCTTAGGTCGTACGTAAGGAAGATCCAACCTTACACGGCAGACAAAAACCTTTGGATCCACTTCTTCCAAGATAGCCTTTCGGGGTCACAGCTTGAGTGGTTCTATCAGCTAGATGGAACCAATATCCGACATTGGGAAGATTTGGCTACCGCATTTTATAGACAATATCAATACAATTCTGACCTCGCTCCTACGCGTACCTAACTTCAGGGTATGTCTCTAGGAACGGGCAAATGGTTCAAAGAATATGCACAAAAATGGAGAGATTTGGCTGGCAGGGTGAAGCCTCCTTTGACTGATCGTGAACTGGTTGACATGTTTCTAGGGACCTTGTCTGGTCCATTCTTCAATCATCTGGTTGGTAATTCCTCCGCTGGGTTTACGGATTTGATCCTGACGGGTGAAAGGATAGAAGCTGGCATCAGGTCAGGAAAGATACAGAAAGGAACCACCGCAAGTACTGAGAAAAAGCCTTTCAAGAAGAAAGCTAGTGTCGTCTATGGTCCTAGAAGACAAGTCAAGCCAGAAAGTCGCCAAGCCGTCAATGCCTTGGTAATTTCAAAACCTGTTGCTGCTCCTCAGCAGTACAATCAACAAAGGGGTGAGAGGCCCAAGAGGCAATACACTCGATTGAGCATGACCTTGTCACAAATCTTACCGCAACTGTTATCAACCAACTTGGTGACCATCAAAGAGGCTCCGAAGGTCGTGAATACGGCATCTCCTAAGTATAACCCAAATGCCCATTGTGCTTATCATTCTGATAGCCTCGGGCATACTACTGATGATTGCTGGGCCCTGAGAAATAAAGTTCAAGACCTTATCGACGCGAAGGAAATTCAGTTTGAGGCGCCTGAGAGGCCAAATGTTGTAACTGCTCCTATGCCCCAGCATAGAGTAAATGCCATTGAGGAAGATCTGTATGCTGTTTCGGTGAATGATGTTGCTACCCCTCTATTGACTGTTAAGAGGAACCTACTGCTAGCCGGTTTATTTCCGGGTTGTAGCAAGGGTTGCCTCCTGTGTGTTGTTATCCCTACCGGTTGTCCGCTGCTGAAATCAGGCATCTAAAGCCTGATGGATAGCAAAGAAATTATGTTCAAGAAAACTGTTGTTCCGTTTGTTTCTGCTGAAGAAGTATCCGTCGTCACAATTTTCAACAATCCTACCAAGGCTCTCCCGAGGAAGCCAGTCCAAATTATGTCTGTTGCACCCATTACAATTACTGTTCTGGGGCCCCTCCCCTATGAATCTGACAAGGCTGTCCCATGGCACTATGGGGCAGACGTGTATGTGCTTGGAGTGAAGCAGGAGTTCAACATCGGTACCAGTATCAGTAACATCACTGGTCCCGCCAAGATTACTCGCAGTGGCAGGCTTTTCTCGCCTAACATTGCACCACCAGTTATCCGAAAACCTCTTATCATCACACCCGCAAGTGTGCATGTTTCAAATCAAGTTCCTGTGTCTACTACTGCCGCCGAGCCCTCTGATGCTCGGGGCAAAGAAGTTGCTACCGATTTGCCTGCCCGGACGGAGGCACCAAAAAAGACTGCTGTTGAATCCTCCCAACAAGAGATGGAGGAAATCCTTAAAATCATTAAAAAGAGTGACTTCAATGTCGTTGAACAGCTGGGGCATACCCCCTCAAAAATCTATATGCTATCATTGCTGTTGTGCTCAGAGGCCCACGCCAAGGCCCTGATTTCATTTCTGAAAACGGCCCATGTGCCGCAAGAGACCTCTGCAGATCAGTTCACTGACTGTGTGGCTAATTTGACAGCTGACAATGGTTTGGGTTTGTCGTATGCAGACCTTACCGCCAAAGGGAAAAACCACAATGATGTCCTGCATGTCTCAATAGAATGCATGGGCACTACTCTCGCACACGTGTTGGTGGACACCGGTTCTTCCCTGAATGTATTGCCCAAGAAGGCCTTAGATCGGTTGGATTCTGAGGGCCTGGAATTGAAACCTAGTAACATCATTGTTAGAGCCTTCGACGGTTCTAAGAGGATGGTGCATGGTGAGGTAGACATTCCTATCCGTGTGGGTTCCCAAGTCTTTGACTCAATGTTCTACGTGATGGATATTCGTCCATCTTATTCCTGCTTGTTGGGTCGACCCTGGATTCACAAGGCTGGGGCAGTAACATCCACTCTACACCAAAAGCTCAAATACTCTGTCAAAGGGAAGATTGTTACTGTGCAGGGTGAGGAGGAATACATGGTAAGTCATCTGAATTCATTCCGGTATATCGAGATGGACGGGGAGTTTATTGAAACCCCCTTTCAACATTTTGAGGAGGTACCTCCAACGTTGGCGTCAGCTGAGACAGTGGTTGAAGAAGACTTTCCCTTGAAGATGGATTCCGTGAAGGATGCCCGGGCTGTAATCGAGAAAGGCAAATGCGCAAACTGGGGTCAACTTCCTGACTTCACTCAAAAGACCGACAAGTTTGGGTTGGGCTTCACTGCAGAGGCTCAGAGGGTTGTTCGCAAAGAAAAGATCAGAAAGGCTCCGGTGTTCATCACCAACCCAAGGGTGAATGCTATCGAGGAGGACGTAGAGGAAGCAGAGTTTGACAGTTGGATCTATCCAGCAACCAGCAACGGACCAAGCAACTGGACGGCAAAAGATTTTACACCTATTACATTTGTCACGCAGTAATTAACTCTTTTATTTTCAATTTGTAACAAACAATATGTTGAAACTTTTATTGGCTCGATGTCCTACCCGGGGCACCGTAGCTCCATTTGTGAGGGCTTTTTGTATGACATTTCCATATATCATTAATCAAAACATTGGACGTTTGTTGCATTTCAAATCTTGTGCTCTTTTTCTTTCTGTGTTATATATTGCAAAACAGCTATATTTACACACACTCACTTATACAGGTTCCAATCCACTCTGGATCTCACTGGTAACAGCTCTGCTACTGCCAGTTATGACTTCGAAAATCCGATCAACTTGGCCGAAGACGAAGGTGAAGATGATTGCGAAGTGCCTGGTGAACTCGCAAGACTGCTACTCCAGGAAGAGATGGCCATTCAGCCGCACGAAGAGCCGGTGGAAACAGTGAACCTGGGTACTGAGACAGATAGAAAAGAAGTCAAGATTGGTGCCAATCTAGAACTCAGCGTGAAGCAACTTTTGATCCAGATGCTACATGATTACATGGAGATCTTTGCTTGGTCTTACGAAGACATGCCTGGTTTGGATGCCGACATTGTGGTTTATCACCTGCCTACCAAGGAAGACTGCCCTCCGGTAAAGCAAAAGGTCCACCATATGCGTCCAGAGATGTCCGAAAAGATCAAAGCTGAGGTTATGAAGCAATTCGATGCCGGGTTTCTAGCAGTGACCTCTTACCCTCAATGGGTTGCCAACGTGGTGCCAGTGCCGAAGAAGGACGGTAAGGTCAGAATGTGTGTCGATTACAGGGATCTAAACAGGGCAAGCCCCAAGGATGACTTCCCCCTACCTCACATCGACGTTCTTGTTGACAATACTGCTCAACACAAGGTATTCTCCTTCATGGATGGTTTTTCAGGGTATAATCAGATCAAGATGGTTCCTGAAGATATGGAAAAGACTACCTTTGTGACTCAGTGGGGCACCTTCTGCTACAAGGTCATGCCATTTGGGTTGAAAAATGCTGGGGCAACCTACCAACGTGCCATGGTTGCTTTATTTCATGACATGATCCACCATGAGATTGAAGTGTACGTCGATGATATGATCGCAAGGTCCCAAACTGAGGAAGAACACCTTGACCATCTGCGGAAGCTGTTTGACCGACTGAAGTTGTACAAGCTGAGGTTGAACCCAAACAAATGCACCTTTGGGGTGAGGTCTGGAAAATTACTAGGTTTCATTGTAAGCGATAAAGGTATTCAGGTGGACCCTGCCAAGGTGAAAGCCATACAAGAGATGCCGACTCCCAAGACGGAGAAAGAAGTCAGAGGTTTTTTGGGATGACTGAATTACATTGCCCGATTCATCTCACATCTAACTGCTACCTGTGAGCCAATCTTCAAATTGCTGAAGAAGGATCAAGTAGTACATTGGAACGATGAATGTCAGGCTGCTTTCGAAAAGATAAAGGAGTATCTCCAAGAACCACCCATTCTTATGCCTCCGGTTGAAGGGAGACCTCTAATACTATACTTGACAGTACTTGACAACTCAATGGGGTGTGTGCTGGGGCAGCATGACGAGTCTGGCCGAAAAGAGCACGCTATTTATTACCTGAGCAAAAAGTTTACCGACTGTGAGTCTCGGTACTCACTGCTCGAGAAAACTTGCTGCGCTCTGGTATGGGCTGCTCGCCGGCTGAGACAGTATATGCTGACTCACACCACTCTGTTGATTTCAAAGATGGATCCCATCAAGTACATATTCGAAAAGCCTGCTCTGTCTGGAAGAATAGCAAGATGGCAAATGATCTTGACAGAATATGATATCCAGTATACAACTCAAAAAGAAATCAAGGGAAGTGTACTGGCAGATCATTTTGCACACCAACCTGTGGACGATTACCAATCATTGAACTTTGAATTTCTGGACGAAGATATCATGGTAGTAACTGATTGTGAAGTACCTGGACCGGATGAAGGACCTGAGGAAGGATCCCGATGGTCTATGCATTTTGACGGAGCCTCGAACGCTTTGGGTAACGGCATCGGCGCTGTAATCATATCCCCCAAAGGAACTCATACTCCACTCACCGCCCGGCTGTGTTTCAACTGCACCAACAACATGGCAGAATATGAGGCATGTATCATGGGTCTTCAAGCTGCAATCGACTTAAGGATCAAGTTTCTGAGTGTCTTCGGAGATTCCACTATCGTGATCAATCAGATCAAAGGCGAGTGGGATACGAAACACCCAAATCTTATTCCTTACAAGGAGTATGTGTTGACTTTGCTTCCCCACTTTGAAGAGATAACTTTTGAACACTTCCCAAGAGAAGATAATCAGTTAGCGGACGCACTAGCTACGATGTCTTCAATGTTCAAAGTCAAATGGGACAATAAGGCTCCCCGGATCATTATCTGGAAGATGGACGAACCTGCATACTGTTGCGATCTTGAGGCCTAAGAGGTAATCGAGAAACCCTGGTATCATGAGGTGAAGAGGTACTTGGAAGCTCAGGAATACCCTGGAGGTGCGTCTGTCAATGATAAGAAGTTTCTGAGAAGGTTTGCGGCAAAATTCTTCCTCAGCAACGACATTCTCTACAAACGAAATCATGATTCAACTCTATTGCGTTGTGTAGATAAGACTGAAGCAGAAAAGATCATGGCAGAGCTGCATGAAGGTACATTCGGAACACATTCCAGTGGACATACCATGGCAAAGAAAATCCTTCGGGCAGGATATTTCTGGTCCACAATGGAAGCCGACTGTTACCAACATTCTCGAACTTGTCATAAATGCCAGATCTATGATGATAAGGTGCACATCCCTCCGGTTCCTCTGAACGTCCTGACGGCGCCTTGGCCTTTTGCAATGTGGGGCATTGATATGATCGGCGAGATCCGACCTACAGCATCTAACGGGCATCGTTTCATCTTGGTAGCGATTGATTACTTCACGAAGTGGGTAGAAGCAGCTTCCTACGCCACCGTAACCAAGAGCGTCGTGGCACGTTTCATTCGGCATAACCTGATCTGTCGGTACGGCATCCCGGAAAGGATCATTACGGACAAAGGTACCAATCTTAACAACAATATGATCACTGAGCTCTGCGAACAATTCAAGATACAGCACCACAACTCTTCTCCCTACCGGCCGAAGATGAATGGGGCTGTCGAAGCGGCTAATAAAAACATCAAAAAGATTGTGCAAAAGATGACAGTGACCTACAAAGATTGGCACGAAATGTTACCATTTGCTCTTCATGGGTACCGTACCTCAGCAAGGACCTCAACCGGGGCAACTCCGTTTTCCTTGGTCTATGGCATGGAGGCAGTCTTGCCGATTAAAGTCCGGATACCCTCTCTCCGGATAATGAAGGATGCAGATCTGAGCGAAGACGACTGGATCCAGACTCGACTTGATTAATTAAACCTAATTGACGAAAAGAGACTCACTGCTATCTGTCATGGTCAGACGTACCAAAAACGGATGATCAGGGCATTTAACAAGAAAGTTAGACCACAAGAGTATCAAGTTTGGGATCTGGTAATCAAACGCATCATCCTTCCTCAAAGTGATCCCAGGGGCAAATGGACCCCTACATACGAAGGGCCATTTGTGGTTAAACATGTGTTCTCAGGAGGAGCCATGATTCTAACCACCATGGATGGTGACGACCTTCCTCACCCCGCCAATGCATACATAGTAAAAAGATACTACGCATGAATAAAAGACCCGCTAGGTTGACATACCTAGGCAAAAATAAGGGCTTCCCGGCGAACCAAAAGGGTTCGGGCAAAAATAAGGGATGAAATAAAAAAAATTTGTACGCCCGGCAAGTCGAAAACCTGAAAAGGCGGCTTGGGCAAAAATGGGTATCCCGGTGGACTGAAAACCCGAAAGGGCGGTCCAGGCAAAAGTTAGGGATAAAGCGTAACACTATGTCTCATTGGATCACCTTGTATCCAGAATTCGGCATCAACTATCTGGCTTAGACTTTGGCATCGATCAATCAGCTTCATCTTCAACTAAGTAGCAAAGTGATGAGACGCTTGAAGACATAAAGGCGATAGCAGAGTTGGAACCCAATGGGAATATTGTGCAATAGCTGTTTTGTTTCCTTTTCAAAATTGTATAAACTTTATGTTATTCAGCGGCGTTCTCTTACTAGGACGTCGGCCTCTTGTACAAAAAACGCCTATTTACAGGCAAATTTCAAAATCAACACAAGTTCACTTTTCCAAACAAATTGCCATTTGTTTTTCCTGTTTCTGTTTTGTCTTGCGAAGAACGTCCAATGTTCATTTTTGATATATGCATTTGACATTAAATTGCTAATTCATAAATACTTGCATATGAAACAAAAGACTAATTACAGGTGACATCAGAAGTAGGGGCAATGTAGAATTGTCCAGGAAGTCTAGTTGCTTTGTCCGCCAAGGTGCCAAGGTAAGTTCGGCTGAAGAACATAACCCAGATACCTTCACTCCTCGCCGAGTAAGACAAAATTCAGCAATACTCTCCCAAGCAGAGTTGGTCTCCCGTCAGCCCCGAAAAGGCACAGTATCTCCAGCAAGTCAACAATACTCTCCCCGAGCAGAGTTATACTCAGTCATCCTTAAGGAAGTTGGATTACCCCCAGAAGATCTCAATATTCTGCAGCAGAGTATGCAGATATTCCTAAGCAAGCATCCCCGACAGTCTCAATATAAGATTGTTCCCCGGCGGAATACGGACACCCCAGTGGAACCATTTACCAGTACAGTCCGAAAGTTTATCTATTAATGTCAAACTCTGTTTCACTAATGCATTGTGTTGTACCCCAAAATTTTCCCTCCCAGTTCCTCAACATTTTCTCATCACAAGACCCTTGAAGCTCAAGTTCCAGTTAGGGTTTCCTCTGCTCAAGACTTCTCCTTGCACTGTTGACCCCAAATTAGGGTTTGTGTTTGCACAAAGATATTTTGACCCAAAATGCCTAAAATGACTTTAATGCTTCATGTTGGACTCCCAAGTTTATCCATACCAAGTTTTAAGTCTTGATTCCAAATTTTTCCCAATCAATTGGACAGTTGACCTATATATCAACTGTATTGGGGAAAAAGTCAACTGTGGCCAATTGACAGTCAAATCTCATGAAAATTGACCCACATCAACATTATGAACTCACATGGACCATTTGATCAAGTTTGGATCACAATTCCACAAGAAATTTGATCAGATCACCAAAAGGGCAAAATGGTCATTTTTAGGGTTTTGACTGCACAGAGGCAATTTTTGACTGTTTGACCTAGCCCATGGCAAACCAAACTCACATATGGACTCAAGGACCCCATGGAATTGTCTTGGCATACTCAACAAGTTCAAAAAATCCCAAATGCACAAGATTGACAGTTGAATTTCCCAGTCAATTGATCAATTTTGACTGTATACTGAAAAGTCAAACTTTGACTTTTTGGTCAAAATCAAGTGTCAAGATTCATTTTTCATCAAAACATGCCAAATCATGAAACTTGTTCATCAAGAAATCAAGAATTGCAAATTAGGGTTTGAAATGAAGATTTTTCATAACTTAGAAATTTTCTAAGTTATGAAAAACCCTAATTTTTTCCTAACTTTGTCCCACTTTCTCACCAAGATTCATTTGGATTCAAGCAAAAGTCAAAACATGAAAGTTGTAGTCCATTTCAAAATCTACAACTTTGATTCACAAAGTTTTCCCAAAAGAAGCTTGTAGCTCAAGTTACAATTTTTGGAACAAGGGTACCAAACCATTCTTAACTTAGAGAAATTTTGAACCATTTTAGGCAGGATTTTTGCCTAACTTCAAGACCATTTTTCACATGCTCCCACTTGGAATTTCAATTTTCATTTCAAAGATGGATTGTAGTACACATTCCAAGATTTCCAAAATGTCCAAGAACTCATCAAACAACCTCATGGTTAGGGAGAATCGAATTTGGCAAGTTGGGAAAAACTCACTTTGTTCTTGGCCAATTTACATGTTCATAACTTGGGCAACTTTTCAAATCAGCATGCATAAGCTAGTTACAGGCCTCTAATCCCATTTGCACTCAATAATTAAATGCCAATCCATTGTGTGTTAGCATTATTTTGTGCATTTGGACATTACATGTTAGATTAAGCCTTAATTAGATAAAGCATTTTTGCCATTTTTGAAAAGTTAAACTTTATGTCAAATGCAAATCCAAGCAAGTACAATGCAAATCCTTTTGGCACAAGTTTATGAACTAATTACACTGATCAAGGCCAAGGTATTCAGCATAGATTGGGGGCCTGTACAAGCTAGAAACACCACTTAACATTTTCTTGCTTAAAGTTGAAGTAACCTTGCATAACAACACACAACTCTCGTTCCTGTGAACCAGAGCTTAAGCAAAGTTATCAAACACTTTCTAATCATCAAACCTAAGCTGAAACACAAGCCAACCAAGTTCTATACCTTCCCAAACAAAGAATCACCCTAAAACTGTCAAAACAGGGCACCTGTTGCAGATTGAGTTCCATAAGACAATCCATTCATGCATTTTTGCTAAAACCACTTCAAACATATCCCACATCATCCCTAGAAACTATTCCAAGCCTCAAACACGACCTGTAACACTCCCAATCAACATCACCATTTTCATTTTTTTGTTTTGCAGTTGAAGTTCCATAACACGATTCACTTGGTTTCAAAGCAAACTAAAGCTTGGAATAGCATCCCTGGACATCAAGGAAGCTGTACCAACCATCACCTTGCATTGAAAGCACCTCCATCACCAGATACGATTCCAACTGAACAGGTAAGTTCATGAACTCGTATCTCTCTATCCAGGCATTGTTAGCTTTAGGTTTGTGAAGAAATTATGTCACATTCATGGCCCTGAATCTGCCCATATCATTAGTTTTCATTTATGTTATGTATGCTATGAGAATTTGAGGTCTGAACTTGGAACAAAAACTAGGTCAGAAATTGGGGGAGAAGAAATTCTCTCTCATTTCTGAGAGTTAGATCATGTTATTTATATGTATGAAATCGTGAGATGATGCTTTACATTTTTTGTGTTGTAAGTTTTCATTAAAAATCAAAGAATCAGGATCTTGATGTTGAAGCAAGAAGGCGCGCGTTTTCAAACAGAGATGGCTGGAGGTTGAAGAAGCTGCCTTTGGGTCGGGCCTGTTTCACTTTTCTTATTTGCACCATAGTTTTACTTTTAAACCCCCTTGGCCCATTATGCTTATTTTTATGATTTTTTGACCTTTCCTTTTTTGTTCTGACTTATTTATTTTTTCTCATGATATTAAAAATATAAAAATTATTTTTTAAACCATTTTTATATTTATTAAGCATTTATTGGCTTAAATAGATATTTGTACATAAATAAATACCTAGATATACTTTTATTTAAAAAATACTAAAAAATAATGCAAACATGTTTATTTTCTGATTTTTATTTTATATTACCTCTTGAAAACATTTTACATAAAATATACTTTTTTTTTGTAAATATTAAATATTTTATTTTTTATACATATTTAATATATTTATCATATAATACAAATACATACATATATTAGTATATTTAGGTTAAAAAATACAAAATATATACATTTTTATTTTTATTAATATTTAACATTAAAAATACCTTTTTGACAAATATACTTCTCTTTTATTTATTTTTGTACATAACTAACAAATATTGTATATATTAAACAATTAATACCTTTTAATTAATAAATTAGGGTTTTGCCCTAAATACATAAAAACTCCAAAAAATAATACTTTTTATTTTGTTTATTTGACATATAAAAAACACTTTTTTCATACATATAAAAAAACATTTTTTTTGCATCTTGCATATTTGTTCCATTTTTATTTAATTGTTGTATATTAAATAATTTGTATAATTCCCAATTTGATGTAATAGTCTAGGTTTAATTCCATGTCAAAATACCCCCATTTGAACATTTGTACCCCCCTTCCCATATATTGTGTTGTAATAACTTAGGAACTTTATTTTTTCGCATTTTAATGCTTTCTAATTATGCCATGTTAGAATTAGGGTTTGTATGCAAATCAATTAACCAAAATAGTTTGACCTAATTTCAAGATAAACAAGCATGAAAATGGACAACACTAATCACACTTGCACCCCTAGGGTATTCCACTTGTTGCCTTCAATAATGGGCCATATTGCATGTTAGGTCTCTTTGGGCAAAACAAACAATCAAATGATCATAGTCCCTCGATGACGCTTTCAAAAGTTGCCTAAAAAATGATCAAGTCCCTCCAAGGAAAGATTGCCCAGAGATACTTGGTACCATTGCAATTATGGTCTAAACGATGACCCGCGCCCGTCCCTTTCACATCCTAACACAAGATTGTCCACCAAATGCAATGGTGGAACAAAATTGTTAAAAGGTTTAAAAAACATAGGAGAAATCTTTGAGAAACTTAAGAGTAGACAAACTCTTAGTTACTTGAATCAAACTTGCAAAACAAAACACTTGCCTATTTTTCAAACCACACATCACTACACTTTCAAAAACAACTTTCAAAAACATTGAAACCTTTGCAAAAGACATACACCTTTGTATACATCCCAACATGGATCATTACAAAGGTTGCCACTACATTGGCCTCTTTTCAAAACATTTTCAAACCCACACACAAAGCACTATTTCAAACAATTGAAAGCACCATTTCAAACAATTGAAAATCAAGGCAAGTGATCTAAGCAAGTAACTAAGAGCCCATGGATAACCATGGATAGAAAGGGTGCTAATACCTTCCCTTTCTATAATCTACTCCCCGAACCCAAGAAAACATATCAAAAGGTTTTTGCTGTGCTTTTTAACCTTTCCTTAGGATAAAATAAAAAGTCGGTGGCGACTCTTGCTCAACCGAAACATTTGCAAAAACAAACGCAAAACCCAAGTCAGTTCTCCCACCGTATCACACATTGCATATGTTTGTCTTGAATTCATCCTTTAATTACATTTAAACTATGCTTTTTACTCACTTTATGACATTCAACTCTTGCTAAAAGTTACAAGCCTTTAGAGGGAGGATGACGAAACAATGCCATAATCTCATACAGTATGCTTTTGGACAGACCTTGCTAACGATGTACAGACATTTCTTTTAAATCCTAAACACTGGAGTTATAAGGAAGATAATCCCTAGTCAACCCCTTCGAGCCAAAGAATTAGGAGTTTTCTGTTTTTAAACAAATTGAAACCTTTGATTTAAACCTGGGGCAAGGTAGTCTCTCAGTTAATTTAAAAGATATGCATTGAAGTCGTAAAACTCTCAGTTCATAATACAACGAACGACATCAAAAGCATTCCTCTGGAATCAAAAGACAGTGGTGGTTCCTTATCTCATAGGCAGTCAATCTCTCAAAAAAAAAAAGCCCACTGAGCCAAAACCTATAAAGGAGGTTTAAGAAAGTCGGGGCCTCCCGCTGACTGTAATCTCGAAAACAGGAACAGTCAGGAAAAAATTAGGGATAACAAATCAAAAGAACGAGGTCATTACAAATCCTCGACAACATGAAAAATGTTGCAAAAATGACTTCCTTCAAAAATTCAACTTGTGTGAACCATCACCAAAACGTTGTTCCAGACTCATTTGGAGTTCAAATGCACAATTAATTGAGTTTAGGATTGAAGAACATCACGAAGAGCGGGTGGGTACAAATATACTTTGAGCCTTTATCCTTTGTTTCTTAAACCGTGAACCAAGCCACGTTACAACCCTTCAAAAGTCCTAACTGAAGCATGGGTTAGATCGAAAGCATACTGTTACAAAAGGTATCCTGACTCCTGTAAGGCTTTGCCCTAAATCTTGTGTTGAATTTGTCTTATAAAGAGTTTTCTGCTAAAAAACGCATTTTTCAAAAACTTCGAGACAAGCATAAACTTTGCATTATCTGAATATCACTGTTTGCATTTGGCTATTTGTTTGACAGCGGAGAAATTCACACAACGAATATCCGATGAACGAAAGCCCTCTCAGTGAACAAAATCACTTCAAAAAGGATGACGCTTCCATTGGAAAATCTCCTATAAACAAGGGGGCATGACATGTCACTATCTAGCACACCTGGGGCAGTCCAGTCAAGATTCCAGGAAATCTCTGAAGAAGTGCAGAGTAACCAGGGGCAAGTCTCCATCTCCGTCACCTGGGGCATGGGACATGAATTCCAGCAACGAATCTTGCATGATCAAACATCTTCTGGTAGTATGGTAACACGACACTACTGGCAGTGACACCTCCCTACACTCTGAGAGTGTGGACATAGTCAAAAAGTACTACGCATAATCAAAGACCCGCTAGGTTGACTGGCCTATGCAAAAATAAGGGCTTCCCCGCGAACCAAAAGGGTTCGGGCAAAAATAAGGGATGAAAATGAAAATTTGTACACCCGGCAAGTCGAAAACCTGAAAAGGCGGCTTGGGCAAAAAAGGGTATCCCGATGGACTGAAAACCCGAAAGGGCGGTCCAGGCAAAAAATTAGGGATCAAAGCGTACGACTATGTCCCGTCATCTCATCACTTGCCTACCAGAAGAAGATTTGTCACTTCAATCGGAAATTACCAAGCACCTCATAGGTGGGGATAATACCAGATCCACAGGGCCGCCGCAGGCACCTTGTCCCGCAAAAACAGGGGCAAATAAGAATTGTCTGAACTGTACAAATTGCTCTATCCACCAGGTACCAAGGTATATTCAGCTAAAGAATATGGCTAACATACTATCACTCCCCGCAGAGTAAAACAGTAATGATAACTCTCTTAGCTGAGACTTGCAGCTATGTACAAATCAGCAATACTCTCCCCAAGCAGAGTTAGTCTACCGTCAGCCCCGAAAAGGTTTGGTATCCCCAGAAGATCTTAATATTCCCCAGTGGAGTATAAGGATATTCTCCAGCAAGCGTAAGAGTATCCCCGACAGTCTTAATATTCCTCAACAGAGTATAAGAATGTTTCCCGGAGGAATACAAGATACCCCCAGTGGAGCCATTTCCCCAGCGCAGTCTAAAAAAAAAGGTTTCCCCAATGGAGTTGAATCATCTTCCCCAGTAGATTCTGGAAGCTTATCATCTGCGAAGCACAAATAAGTCTCCCCAACCAATTTCAGAAGGTTATCCTCAGCAAGTTGCAACTGAAAGCTCATCCCCAGTGAAGTTCTTTCTTTCCCCAAGCAGGGCTTTTATCCTCAACAGATTCAATATCACCAGCAATGGTAATCAATCCCCAGCGGAGTTCATCATCAAAATCCCCAACAGAGCTTATCAACGGAATCCCCAGCGGCGTTTATCCTTAAAATATCAGCAAAGTATCTATTCCCCACAGAGTATTTCCCCTCGGAGTAATCTCTTCATCCTGTTTATCCCCCACCGGAGTTCTTTTCTCCTAACAGGTTTATCCTTGCAATCATCTTCGTTCGTCATCCCCAGCGGAAACGAAGAATTCAACTCTATTCTCCAGCAAGCTATCCGGGATTAATTTTCCCCAGCTAAAACATCACACTTCCATACATCATGATACATGCATATACACATCATACCATCTCATTTATGTTGAGAACATCATTGCTTGACCCATATCATGCATTGCATATGACTGACCTTTACCTTTCAGGAAAGATCCGGTTAAGTTCTCAGCCATTTCCAAGACTTCCTCTGGTCCAGTTAAATCGATTCCTAAAGATTTTTCTGGTGCCAATCCAGTTGAAGATATTTCCAAGGCCTTCTCTGGTCCAGTTAAATCGATTCCTAAAGATTTTCCTGATGCAGATCCAGTTGAAGATTCCAAGACCTTGCTTGGTCCAGTTAAATCGATTCCTAAAGATTTTTCTGATGTCGATCCAGTCAAAGGCCTTCTCTGGTCCATTTAAATCGATTCCTAAAGATTTTCCTGATGCAGATCCAGTTGAAGATTCCAAGACCTTGCTTGGTCCAGTTAAATCGATTCCTAAAGATTTTTCTGATGTCGATCCAGTCAAAGGCCTTCTCTGGTCCAGTTAAATTGATTCCTAAAGATTTTCCTGATACAGATCCAGTTGAAGATTCCAAGACCTTGCCTGGTCCAGTTAAATCGATTCCTAAAGATTTTTCTGATGTCGATCCAGTCAAAGGCCTTCTCTGGTCCAGTTAAATCGATTCCTAAAGATTTTCCTGATGCAGATCCAATTGAAGATTCCAAGACCTTTCCTGGTCCAGTTAAATCGATTCCTAAATATTTTTCTGATGCCGATCCAGTCAAAGGCCTTCTCTGGTCCAGTTAAATCGATTCCTAAAGATTTTCCTGATGTAGATCCAGTTGAAGATTCCAAGACCTTGCTTGGTCCAGTTAAATCGATTCCTAAAGATTTTTCTGATGCCGATCCAGTCAAAGGCCTTCTCTTGTCCAGTTAAATCGATTCCTAAAGATTTTTATGATGCCGATCCAGTTGAAGATATTCCAAGACCTTGTCTGATCCAGTTAAATCGATTCCTAAAGATTTTTCTGATGTCGATCCAGTCAAAGGCCTTCTCTGGTCCAGTTAAATCGATTCCTAAAGATTTTTCTGATGCCGATCCAGTTGAAGATATTCCAAGACCTTGTCTGGTCTAGTTAAATCGATTCCTAAAGATTTTTCTGATGCCGGTCTAGTCAAAGGCCTTCTCTGGTCCAGTTAAATCGATTTCTAAAGATTTTTCTGATGTCGATCCAGTTGAAGATGTTCCAAAACCTTGTTTGGTCCAGTTAAATTGATTCCTAAAGATTTTTCTGATGCCGATCCAGTCAAAGGCCTTCTCTGGTCCAGTTAAATCGATTCCTAAAGATTTTTCTGATGCCGATCCAGTTGAAGATGTTCCAAAACCTTTTCAAGTCCCAGTTTAATACCTGTAGCAAGCCAGGAAAACTATCTGTGGATGACTGATTGTAGATTAATACCTGAAACCAGCCAGGGAAACTATCTACATGATGAGATTGAAGATTAATACCTGTAGCAAGCCAGGAAAACTATCTGTGGACGATTGATTGTAGATTAATACCTGAAACCATCCAGGGAAACTATCTACATGATGAGATTGAAGATTAATACCTGTAACAAGCCAGGAAGACCTTTCTTTCTCAGGTCAGAGATTAATACCTGTAACAAGCCAGGAAAACTATCTACACAAAGAGATTGAAGATTAATACTTGGAACCAGACAGGACGAGTACTATAACCTCAACGGTATACTCCCGGTGAGCACGAGTCAGTTCCTAAATCTCAAACAAAGTTAGACTTCCCCAGTGGAATCTTCTACAACAACAGGTATGCAAGTTCTCGCTAAGGAATCTCTTATGCGATCGAAACTCCTGCAGATGGCATCTATAAGCCCATCCTCCTACCAACAATCTCCAAATGGAATCTCTAAGCCCATTCCCGACGTCACAATGCTGATACTACACCATGCGAGTGTAAATTTCTGGGCACTCTAGTGTTCAATTATCTTCCACCTTCGGATCACGAAAGGCTAGAAAGCCAATCTATATCCTCAGGTTTAAGAAAATTGAACAGGGGAAACTATTGCACCCCAAAATTTGCCCTCTCATGTTTTCCAAAGTCTTCCCCCTGCATGGTTGATCACAAACTCTTGCCTAAGGAAAAAGAAGATTTTTGAGTGGTACTTTAAGTACCTTTCGATTGGCATCCTGAAAGACACTTCGATTGACATTCTGGACAAGTATTTCGATTGGCATCCTGAAAGACCCTTCGATTGGCATTCTGAAGGAGTCTTTCGATTGGCATTATGGACAAGCATTCGATTGGAATTATGTCAAGGAAATTTTGACAGGCATGTCAACCATGTCCTTCGATTGGCATGAACAACACCTTTTGATTGGCCTGTTAGCAGAGCCTTTCGATTGGAATCCTTCGATTGATATTTGGGCCAGGCCCATTCGAAGGGTACGCAGGGAGCCCATTCGAAAGAGGCAAATCAAGACTAATCGAAGAGTATGGCCTGAAAGCATTCGAAATCCAAGCGTCCAGATTCATTCAAGGGACACGAATGTTTCAAAAGAGGAAATAATTTAATGTGTTTGATTTTTGTACAGAGCGTTAAAGGCCTGTTTTAATGGTTGTCCCTTGCCATTACTGCACCCTCACACCCCTATAAATACAGGCCTAACATACACATTACAACGGAGGAAAATCAGAGGAAAATCATAGAACGAAAATATACAGAGAACTCTGCAGAAACAAAAACATTGGAGAAGGTGCTGCCCATATAATCCATCAAAGGTTGTCAGATTTTCCAAAGCCAAAGCAGTCCTTCAAATCGAAGGTGCCCACGCCCAGAAGCCCTCAGATCAAAAGTGCCTACATCCAGGAAGTGCCCAGATCGAAGGTGCCTACATCCAGGTAGCACCCAAGTCGGAAGTCCAATCTGTTGGTAAGAAAGGGTAAATTATCCAACCTTGTTTTTCGCATAACATATCATTACTCGTTGTTACTTTCGATTTGCCATCCTAGACAGGATCAAAAGGCCTAGGTTTGACACCCAGGTCATGTTTTTCGTTTGCTAATATTTGCTGCAGACATAGCCTGAAGAGACCCAGCAAGCGCAGGATTGAAGGGCCTGGGGTTCAATACCCAGGCCCTGCATTTTATTTCGCTAACATGCTTTTGCAGGTATAACACCCCAGATCGAAGGAGAGCACCTTCTCTGGATCGAACCCATGAGCATGCTGGATCAAAGAAGGCATCTCATTCTTGGATCGAAAACCATGACCTTCATGATCAAAAGACAATCCTCTTCCCCGGATCAAAGGCTACTCACGCCTTGCTGTTTGGCCCAATCGAAAGGACCATGACCCCTTCTGGATCGAAGCTTCTATTTCTCTCCCTGGGTCGAAACTCCCGTTTTCTCCTTGGATCGAAGGATTCCCCTTGAATTTTATTTTTGTTTTCATAGACTTCCTTTTAATTAACATTAAAATAAAAAAACCACAAAAACATTAGGCTAGTTCTTTTTCTATTAAATTAACTTTGTAAATTAACCTTTAATTATCTTAAGATTTTTCCAAAACTAAAATTAAATAGATTTAGATTTTTCCCAAAATAAAATAAAACAACAAAAAGAGTTCTTATTCTTAGGATTTTTTAGATTCACGCGCGTTTATTTTACTGGGATGTAATAGCTTAAACTAAGACCCTTTACTGCTTTTATTTCCCCAATTTTTGGACATGTAAATAATCCCCCTCCCCGAAAGCCTTGTAATAGCGTAGGATTTACAATTCCCGCACTTTAAATTCCTGTACATATATTAATTTCTTAGATGTATGCTAACTAGGATTGCATGACAAGATTAACTCTTAACTTAAAATCAACAGTAGCTCACCATGACATGCAAGAATAAAATAACTGAAAATTGACACACTTGCACATGCCACTCCTAGGGTATACCTCATTTGGTTGCCTCGAATGTGGTCATTAAGTATAGGATGTTTTAGAGGTCGTCCTTTTGTCCCAAGATCATAAGTTGCCTCGAAATGGTTGCCTCGATAAAAAATGATCTAAGACATTAGGATTACCACTAAAGCGTCCTAATGTTGCTTTAGTGACCACAAGTCCCTTAAATCGAATTGACCCGAAAACTCCAACGATGGTGCTACTTACTCCTCAATAGTGGGATAGCACTGTCTAAAGGACATCAGCACAATTTAGTTCCTTTTTGAGTAGGTAGAGGTTCTTAAGTACTTGCTCCTTTTAAAAACAAAACAAAACTTTTCGCACTTACACTTTCTTCAAAAACAAAACAAAACTCTTTTCAAAACCCACAATCACAAAGAAAAGCAAACCTTTTGAAAACATAGTGAGCAAGTACCTAAGAGCCCGTGGATAACCACGGATAGAAAGGGTGCTAACACCTTCCCTTTCTATAATCTACCTCCCGAACCCGAGAAATATCTCGAAAAGGAATTTTCTCTGCTTTTGTCCTTTCCCTTGTTGGATAAAATAAAAGACGGTGGCGACTCTTGCTTACCGCGACACTTTGTGAAAACAAACGCAAACGCGAACCAGCATTCCAAAAACAGTCAATTCTCGTTCCCACCGATCATAGTTGTCCATAAAAGTAAACCAGCAGACGAGCAAACCCCTGATCTGAAATCCAGATTCGGTTAACTTTCTTCACAAGCAAACAAATATATCATTAAAGGATCCTCAAAATCCATATCTTTTTATCATGAATCAAAACCTTAATTCAAAATAAACTCAAACGAAATCCTTAATATCGCGCCATCCTTGAAACCATGAATCTTGATCCCAACAGGTGTCACACACTCAAAATCCTTAGTACGAAAGCAGTGGACAAAAGAAACTTTGAGCATTTGCAAACTCGAACCCTTGGCGAATTAATTGACGTGTTTGGAGGTCTGAAAAGATTTGAACATTTGAGAAACCCTAGAAGAGGATTTTTAAAGGAGAGGGAGGGAAACTTTTGGGGTACAACAATTTCCATGTTATAATGGAACATTTTCTACCAATAGGTATACGTTCTATTTTGCCAGAAAAAGTAAGAAGCGCCATAACTAAATTTTGTTTTTTCTTCAGATCAATTTGTAGTAAGGTGATCGATCCTGAGATCTTACCAACATTGCAAAAAAAATAGTTATTACTTTGTGTGATATTGAAATGTATTTTCCTCCCTCATTTTTTGACATAATGGTAAACCTAGTTGTTCATATTGTTAAAGAGACATAAATGTGTGACTAGCTTATATGAGATGAATGTACCTTTTTGAACGTTATATGAAAATATTAAAAGGGTATGTGAAAAACTGAAGTCGTCTAGAGGGTTGTATTGTTGAACGATGCATTGTTAAAGAAGCGATTGAGTTTTGTACTAAATATTTGTTCAATGTTCAATCCATTGGACTCCCCAAATCTCATATTTTCAAAAAAAAAGGAAAAAAGTTAACTGGGAATAAAATTGTGACAATATCGAGGGCTGAACAGGATCAAGTGCATTTGTATGTTCTGTACAATGACAACAAGGTTGAGTCGTATGTTGAAATGCACAAGGATGTACTCTGAAGTTTAAATCCGAATAGAAATGAAAATTGGATAATACGAGAGCACAATCAAAGTTTTATACCATGGTTTAAAGATCATATTTATTCAAAGTTTCATTTAGATCCTTCTTAAATAATAGAAAGGTTTAAATGTTTAGCATATGGTCCAAGTTTGAATGTGTTTTCTTATAACGCATACGTAAGTAATGGATACACATTTTATACTAAAGAACAAGATGATAAAAGTACTATGCAAAATAATTGTGTCATTTTGGTAGCTAAAGCAATGCACATTTCAAGTATAAAGGATTTAAACCCCAAATATACAAATCTGTCATATTTTGGGTTTATCAAGCATATTGGGTGTTTGATTATGAGAAGTTTCAGATTCCTATCTTTGGTTGCAAGTGGGTAAATAATAGTGGCATACGAATGGATAAGTCAAGATTTTTGCAAGTAGATCTTAATAGGGTGGGGTACAAATATGAGCCTTTTATTATATCCTCTAAAGCTAAACAAGTATTCTATATCACTGACCCAACAAGTATGAAATGGTATATAGTGATTTTATCTAACAAAGTGATTGATGATAACAATGTAGATCAAGGTGATATTAATGTTGAGAATGAGTCATATATTAGAGGGAATGAATAATATATTAGAAATGATCAAGATGAGAATATTTTAGCGAATGAATCATATATTAGAAATGATCTTAATGAGGGAATTTGGATTAATCCATCCGTCCGCGTTGTTAAGAGACAAGTAATTCATGTTCCAATCAAGAAAAGAAAGAGATGTTAGTGAAAAAGGTACTAGTAAAATGTTATATTTTATGTCATTCAATAAAATTATATATCTTGTCATTCAATAAAATTATATATTATGTCATTAAATAAAATTATATATTTTTCATTATATATATTCAATGGATTATGGAATTTTATATTGTGTTTATGTTTTTATTTATTATAGGTAAAATGGCTAGTAACGAGGAAAACTCACATGATGCTTCTAATAATGATGGAAATGAAACAGTTCATGATGTGAAAAATGAAATTACACAAAGAATAACTATTATAAAAAGAATAATTTGCGCAAGAGATAGAGGAATGAAATATGACGTACATTGGAATCCATAAAACCAACTAATTGAGCCTAACAGTGCAATATTGGTAAGTCTGATTGGTTTCCTTGTAAGGAGGGAAATTCCAATCACTTAAGATAATTGGAGAAATCGAGAGTTGAAACCCGCTAAAGACAAAGTATGGAGTGAGATACAAGTACCATATATGATGTTATTTGTTTTTATTTATGATTATGTCTTTAAATTACTTATACTAGCACACTCTATGTATGTTTTTTTGCATAGGTATTTTAACATTAATGATGACCGAAAAACATATTATCTTTAATTAGCCGAAAAAAGACACAAAGGGGTTCGAGATTTTTTAACAAACAAGTATCTTAAGGATGTCGAAGGAAATTTTATTGAAGCAGAACCTCCAAATACGTATGGAAACTTGATTTCACCTGAAGAATGGGAACTTTTAAAGCCAAACAAAGAACCCCAGAATTCCAGAATGTGAGTGACGTAAATCGCCAACGAGCATCAAGTCCCACATATCCATACAAAAAAGGGTATACGGGAGATGCATTGTTACAGTAAAGAATAGGAAGTATATATAAAAGCTATGATATACTTGTTCATCATGTGTTATAAATTATCTTATTATTTGTCTCAATGTATGGTTAGAAGAGGAGAAAAGTGAAGAAACATCTCTTCCGACACATGTTTTATGGAAGGCTGCTCGTGTGGGTAAGGATGAAGTTGCTAAGGAAGATGTTCAACAAGTTTTTGAGCAATGTGTAAGTATAACATTATTTCTTTAATTAAATCAAAAGTGTATTAACATATAATATTTTGCTTTTTAATCACCGCTAATATTTTTCTATATGCATATGAATTTCAGGAGAATCTATCTAGTCTTTATCTCTAGATGAAGACCATGATTCCAGGAGCTTCTTAAGTTGAGTATTAAACGTTCGTGAGTATTTTGGACGTGTGAGGGGTAAAGGATTTGGGATCACTCAAACATCCTTGGGTAAGCAACCAAAGAGTAAAAGTCTTAGCAATATACAAGTGATGGAAGAGTTGGAAAAATTAAAAGCTCAAGTTCGTGACTTGGAAAAGGATAAAGAAAGATACATGTCAGAAGGGCGAGGTTCAGGGTTTAAAGATACTAGTGACAAAGATAGTATCAATTGTAATTTTCAACAGAAAATTCCCGAGGTAATTATTATATTATTATTATGAAATTAAATTAGCATAATTTTTTGAATTGACATTAATACACATTAACAATTACATATTTATTACTTGTTTAGGGCATTTCACCTTGTCAACTCTATTTATCGTCACTGACTTATCGCATGGTTGGCAAGGGAAAAATGCATAAAACTTTGGGAGATGTACTTCATCGTAAAACGCTCCTTACAGGATTTTTGAAAGTATTGATTAACATTACTTTAGAGGGGGATGCGCTATTACATATACCGAATGATATTTCAGATGTAACATTGGTCGGGTATGCAATAAGATCGTATGTCGCATGGCCGTCAAACCTCATTTGCATAGATAATGAGGTATGTTGAAAACCATTATGAACCTTTGAGTATTCAAATGTTTTACGAGCCATGTTAGTTATTCTTACATTTATGTACATTTATTTACATGGTAATGTTAGACTACTACAAAATCCAAATCAAAAGATAAGGGGATTACAAGGCACAACGAGTCAATTGCATCAAAAAAAGAGGTATGTTGATATATATGCATAGAAAATGTTAATTCTATCCTCAAAAATCAAAAGGTTCATGATATTATACATTTCCTAATTAATTATATGATATTTAGATTCATGCTCAAGAGTTGCAACACGTCAGCAGGAATAAGAAGCCTACATTTAGCAACATGTCCAAAAGTAAAAAGGATCTTGCAAAGACCGAGCCTAAAAAAACATATACGTCTATATTTAGGTTATGCCTTCAAACATTTATAAGAACAACAGATTTGATGGATGGTGCTGCTCGTGATACCTATGGAGGAAGGTATTTTTGATTTTGATTATTTTGAAACAATTGTTAAAGAGGAGATGGATCAGATTTTTGATCATGATCAATTAGGAATGGGTGTTATTAATACATACATCAGGTACTCTGATCAAGTTTATTTAATTAATCGAACAATTTATTTACTCATTTAAATGAATAGTTTAATGTTAATTATATTTTTATTTAAGGTTCTTGTATGACAAATTGATGCGTCCGCGTCAATTGGCAGAAAGATTCTCTTTCTTATCTCCTCACATTATCAATGCACGGGAAATTGAACAAAATCCAAATACAATCAAAGAGTACTTAGTTGGTGCATTTATGGCCAACAAAGATACATAAAAGTTGTTTCTTTTATCGTATAATACTGGCCATGGGTTAGATTTTCATTCTAACTTAATTTATTATAATTTTTTGTTTTTTGACGTTGTGTAGAAAATTTTCATCTGACTTTTGTTTAATTTTACAATGGACACTGGTTGTTGGTTGCGATTAATCCTATAAGAGAAATAGTATATTATCTGGATTCATTAGATGCTGATCAAACAAAATATGCAGATATAAAGATGATGGTTGATACGTAAGTGAGATTGTTCTAAATATTCATGTGTATATTTATTTATTTATTTATGTAAGATTTTTCTAAATATTCGTTTATATTTTATTAAAGTTATACAAATATTTCGAACACAAAGAGAAGCTTGAGTATCAAAGAGTAAAGAAAACAACATTACATGGATCAGAGTACAAGTATATTTTCAGAATTTTGATTATAATAGTGATGTTACTTGATAAAACTAGTTAAACTATATATCCTGATATATTTTCGTATTTTTTTCTATGTGTAGTATCCTCGTCAACATAATGGTATAGATTGCAGTTATTTCGTGAGATTCTAAACATGGTATTGATTTATAAGTTAGGATTTATTTTAATATTTAACATATATTTCATCTAATTAATTAGTGGTAACTAAATCATATTATGTTATATTATGTAGTACTTTAATGAATTCAAGTGTGCTAATTACTTGAAAGATCAACTGGAAGAAATTAAGGAGGATTGGTGTTGTACCCCAAAATTTTCCCTCTCATTTTACTCAATACATACTCCTAAAGATCCTCAATTTGCTCAAGTTTGCCAAGAGTTGACTAGACAAACTCTCTCATAAGGCAGTGTGTCTCAAATTAGGGTTTCTAATTTCATCAATATGTGTGGATCACAAAGGCCCCAAATGCTTTCCAAGGTCCTAATATTTTCCCAAGATTCTCCATGTCAAGTCTCATGCCTTGCACAAGAAGTTTGCTCAGTCAACTGCTCAGATGCTTGAGAATCGACTATATTAGGTCAAAAGTCAACTGTGGCCCGCATACAGTCAAACTTCAAGATTTTTGGTCAACATCAACATTTTAAAGTGATCTCCGTCATTTGATCAAGGGTTTTCATGATTCTTCAAGGAATGCCCTAAATTCATCAAAACCCAAAAGTTGCTAAATTAGGGTTTCTCAGGAAAAGTAAACCAAACTTTGACCAAGCATAACTTCCACATACTTTATCGGAAATTTTCCATCCAAGGCTAATTTTTAAGAGGATACAATTCCCTACAACTAATATTCATTCCACAAGTTCAAAATATGCACTCATAAAAAGATATGAATTTCTACATTATGGATCCTTTTGAAAAGTCAACAAAAACACCTTTTGGGTCAAAGCTTCTTACATGAACATGGAAGATCCAATTGAAATGATACCAAAAGGTTTGCTTAGGGGACATCCTAATCTTTCTAAAAAGTCCAAGAACACCTCTCTAGGGTTAAAATTGGAGGAGATATGCCTTGTCAAAGTTGACCTTTTTTGCAAAATTGTCAAAAGTCAAATATGCTCAAAAGTGCATTTTTTTACCAAATGGGCCTAGAATTTCATGATTGCACCTCACTTATAACATGGTCCACGACCCAATTACTTATCCACATGTTATTCGCTTCATTTTCCAATTTATTTTGATTTTTTATTAATTAAAAATTGAATTAAATCAAATAATTGGTAAATAATATCAAAGATCTGTTTTGATATGATTTTTTGACAGGATTGCAATCAAAATATGCTGAAATATCAAGTCCAGATCGAATCAAGCATGATTGGTACAAAAATGGGATAATTTGGCTCAATTTAGAAAGATATTATATGGCATGAAAATCAAATCAAATCTTCAAAACTTTCAAAGATATCATCTGTTTTTAGAACCCTAATTCGTCCTAGCATATATAATGAACAAGTACAAGGGAAAAGACAGGGGGTTGCAGTCGTGAAGAGGCCAGAACAAACTTCAAAACAAACAAAAACTTTTTCACACCAAACACTTTTCAAACAAAGTTTTCAAAAACAACTTCGTAACACTCTTGAGGATAGAAATAAGGGTTAAAACGAAGTAGAACAAAACTTTTCAAAACAAGCACACACAAGAAATTTCAAAATGAGCAAGTACCTAAGAGCCCATGGAAAACCATGGATAGAAAGGGTGCTAACACCTTCCCTTTCTATAATCTACCCCCCGTACTCAGAAACATCTCGAAAAATATTTTTTCTGTTCTTTTTCCTTTTCCTGATTGGATAAAATAAAAGTCGATGACGACTCTTACTTACTGCGACATTTGCGAATAAAAAATGCAAACCAGTATTAACAGTCGGTTCTGCCACCGTATCACAGAACTGGCGACTCTGCTGGGGAATACTAAATAAAGTGGGGTATACCTTAGGATCTAGGTCATTTCAAATTGCTTCCTTGTTTGTTTGCTTTATTCTTAAAGGGTTTTTGCTTAGGTTACTATAGATCCTACACCAGAATCTGGGGGCACTTATTAGGTAAACAACAATAGATCGTGGAGATTGTACGGCATAGACCAATATGGTTTAAGCGATGGCTGTGTTGGTGTGGCACTTTGGCTGGTACCGGTATCCTTCGTGGGGGAACAAGGAGAATACGGGGCCACCGCGTGGTGTCGTAAAGCACTAACGGACCTTAGAACCTTAGTTGAACAAACTTGGCCATTAGAAATTAGTGAGATAGCCGACCTCGGTGTAGAGCTGAGGATTGGTTGATACTCGATGCTACACTCATTGAGATCAAACTTTCGGGATATTTCGGCCGCAAGGAAAGATTGCTTGAGCTGAGACAATGCCTGATAAAGGATGGTCAGTGATATTGAGATCACTTAGAACCCGGTTACTATTTATAGGACAGGCTGAACCAATCTAACTTCAAGAGGGTACTACCTTAAACTCAAGAAAGCCTTAAACCTAAGGACTTTGTGTGATTTGTTTGTGCTTGTTATACCTGTGATTTCTCAACATAATCATGACATCATAACATCATGACATCATAAACATGGCATATCATACTAACCATTTCAAGGATCTCAAGGGTCTGTGATGTAGGTCATGGCGAACCAGACGTCTAGCAAGGGGCAAGGGGATTTATTTTCCTCTAGCCAATGTTGTCAAAGGATCTTGAGTCAGGGGCTATGACCCACTCGATATGGTGAGCTTGCCTCTTTAAGAAGGACTCTCAACGACACGAAGTTTCTTCAATTAAGTTGCAATCAAATTCTAACAGTTTCTTGTTTACCCCACGAGATCCTTGAAAACATTGCATGCATATCATACACATCATTATAGGTACCGTTACAGGTTTCTCATCTTCTTCGCTATTTATTTCAGCAAAAATGTCTTCCGAACAAAGCATCAAGGACCTTCAGGCACAAAATGCCCAGTTCCAGCAAATGTTCATAAATCTGGAAAAAGGGCAGGAGGATCTGAAAACCCTCATCCTGAAAGAGAAAAAGAAAAAGAAGAAGGTTGTAGTTATTTTGAATATAGGCAAAAGGTTTAGAGGACCGTTGAAGCAACAAGTTGATATGACCTCTTCATCTAAGGAAGGGGAGAATCAAGAAGAAGAGACTAGGGAGAAAGATCCCAGTCCTGAAGTTTCTGACAATGATACCGACTACAATGATGAGCAGTATCCTCCCACTGAGGATAGATACAAGCAGTTGGAAGATCGCTTGAATGCTATGGAGGTCCAGAGGATACCTGGGTTGGATTTCAAAGAATTGGGATTGGTGTCGGGAGTGGTCATCCCGCAGAAGTTCAAAGCTCCAATTTTTGCAAAGTATGATGGGGTGTCCTGCCCAAAACTCCATCTCCACTCTTATGTCAAAAAGATCCAGCCCCACACTGCTGATAGAAATTTGTGGGTTCATTTCTTTCAAGATAGTCTGTCAGGGACTCAGCTTCAATGGTTCTATCAACTGGAGAGAGCCAATGCCCAAAATTGGGAAGATCTGGCTGCTGCTTTCTATAAGCAGTATCAATATAATGTCGACCTTGCTCCTACTCGTACTCAACTCCAGAGTATGTCCATGGGGGCAAGTGAAGGCTTTAAAGACTATGCCCAGAAGTGGAGAGAATTGGTTGGAAGAGTCCAACCCCCGTTGTCTGATAGGGAGTTGGTTGATATGTTTCTGGATACGCTATCTGGTCCATTCTTTAATCATTTGATCGGTAGCTTGTCAGCGGGTTTCACCGAGCTGATTCTGACTGGAGAAAGAGTAGAAGCTGGGATCCAAAGTGGTAAGATCCAGAAAAATACCTCTTCGAGTACAGAGAAGAGTTCATTTGGTGGCAAGAGGGAAGCCAATATTATGCACGGCCAGAAGGGGCGTATCAAGGCAGACTACCACCAATCTGTGGGGGCAGTGTTGATCTCTAATTCGGCACGCACACAACAACCACAACAACGAAACAATCAGCCAAGGGTGGAAAGACCTCAAAGGAAGTTCACCCAAATCAACATGCCATTGTCACAAGCATTGCAACACATGTTAAAGATGAATCTGATTACGGTGATAAACATTCATCAGAACCCTAAGACTTCTTCTCCTAACTACAACCCAGATACAAGGTGTGGTTATTATTCTGGTAGCCCGGGGCACGATACTAACGATTGTTAGGCGTTGAAATACAAGATTCAGAATATGATTGACGCCAAGGAGATCGAATTCGACCCTCCTAAGACTCCCAACGTGATCACTGCTCCCTTGCCAAAACATGGCTAGGATTGAAAGCATTTTTGTTCAATTGAATTCTGAAGTTGTATTTTCTTTGCTTATTCGAACAATTATTGTCATGTAAAACTTTATTATTTCATCAACGCATTACACATGTCTGTCTTGAATTAATTTGTTTTCATTATGCTTAAATTGCTTTATATTTCCTTTTCGTGATATTCAACTCTCGACTAAAAAACTGTAAGCCTTTAGAGGGAGGATGACGAAAATGATACCACAATCTCTACAGTATGCTTTTGAACAGACCCCACAGACGATGTACATGTGCTGTTTCAAATCCCAAACAGTGGAGTTATAAGGAAGATAATCCCTAGTCAACCCCTTTGAGCCAAAGAAGTATGAGTTTTTCTTTCACACAAACTAAAACCCTTAATCACAACCTGAGGCAGGGTAGTTTTCTCAATTAATCCAGGTGCACAATGAATGGCATCAAAGACGTCCTTCCAAAACAAAAGACAGTGATGGTTCCCTATAATCGTCAAGACAGACAGTCATTATCTCTCGAAATAAAAGCCCATTAAGTCAAAACCTATGAAGGAGACTTAAGAAAAAAACTGGGGCATCCCGCTGACTGTAATCACAAAAAGAAACAGTTTAGGCAAAAGACAGGGATAATAAAATAAAAAAGAAAGAGGTCCTACAAACCCTCAACAAAAAAATGACTGCCTATTCAAATTAAACCGTCAGTATCCGAACCATCACTGGAATATCAGAGCAAAGACTCAAACGGGATCTAAATGCACAATTAACTGAGCATAGGATCGAAGAACATCACGAAGAACGGGTGGGTACAAATAAAATTTGAGCCTTTATCCTTTGTTTCTTAAACCGTGAACCAAGTTATGTTATAACCCTTAAAAGTCCTAGATGAAGCATGGGTTAGTTCGAAAGCATATTGTTACAAAAGGTATCATGACTCCTATAAGGTTTGCTATAAATCCTGAGTTGACATCACACTTTTACAAAAAAAAAACTTGTTTTACTAAAAAATGAATTTTCAAACTTCAAGACAGACATAAGCTTTACATTCTTAAAATAACATTGTTTGCATATGACTATTTGTTCAACAGCAGAGAAATTTGCATGACGAATATCTAGTGAACAAAAACCTTCTCAATAAAAAGGATCACCTCAAGTTGAAAAACACTTCCAACCAAGGGGGCACGGCATGATCATTGTCCATCATTTGGGGCAGTCAAGTCAAGATTCAAGGAATCTCTCAAAGATGCCAAATAGCCAGGGGCAGATCTCCATCTGAATCACTTGGGGAATTAGGCATGAATTCCAGCAACGAATCTTGTACGATCAAACAAATATCTTATGGTAGTGTGGCAACACTTACTACTATGGACAATGACAATTCTCCGTACCCGGTGAACATGGACATAGTCGGAAAATACTACGCATGAATAAAGATCTGCTAGGTTGACTGGCCTAGGCAAAAATAAGGGCATCCCAGCGAACCAAAAGGGTTCGGGCAAAAATTAGGGATAAAAACAAAAAAGATATGTACATCCGGCAAGTCGAAATTTTGAAAAGGCGGCTTGAGAAAAAAAGGTTATTCCGGTGGACTGAAAACCCGAAAGGGAGGTCCAGGAAAAAGTTAGGGATTTGAAGCGTACGACTATGTCCCGTCATCATATCATTTGTTTATCAATAGAAGACTTATCATCCTGATCAGCATCCACAAAGCCTCTGTGGGTACTTTCTCCAGCAGGTACAGGGGTACAAAAGTCCTGATGCGAAGTCATTGTCGTATCCTCAGCATACGACCCTGTGACATCTACACTCCCCACAGAGTAAAGGCAACTAAAGCTTTGACATCGGCTTCCCCAAACAGGAGCTACGTTCCCCAGCAAAGTTCCTTCAGAGAATCGACATCTATATTCCCCGACTGAATTTCATAATCGCAAGCGGGTCATAAAGTTTTCTCCCGAACAGAGTTTATTTCTCTGAATACAGAAGCTCAATCTCCGACAGAGTTTATCCCTTCAGCTATGGAAGCTTCTCTATCCAACAAAATTATTCCCCCGCAGAGTTGTTCTCAAGCAGAGTCTCTCCTCGGCAAAATATTCGTAAATAAGGGGCAAATCCCCAGCATAGTCATCTCCAGTTCTCCATCTCCAGCGGAAGTAGAAGAACCACTTTTTCTACGACGGTCAGGAACTCAACTTCCGTTACTCTCCAGCAGCGGTCAGGGATTTATTTTCCCACTCAGATATATCACAATAGCATTTCATGTTCATATAACATGACGTGCACATACATATTGCATACAACATAATCTCATTTATTTTGAAAACATCATCATACAATGCATTTCATGCATCATATACGATTAATCATGTACCTTTTCAGGAGAGATGGTTATCATCAACAACTTCTAGCAAGTTCAAGATTAGCTCCTGAAACTAAACAGAGTAATTATATGCACGATCAAATGCAGCTTCACATGGGTTTATCTTGAAAAATCTTACACGGGTCCTTTCTCATACATTTCCCCCTTAAGTTTTATACGAACTTATCACAAAGTAACCTTACCCAGGTTCCTTCTGAAGTTTTATACGAACTTATCACAAAGTAACCTTACCCAGGTTCCTCCTGAAGTTTTACACGAACTTATCCCAAAGTAACCTTATCCAGGTTCCTTCTGAAGTTTTACACGAACTTATCACAAAGTAACCTTACTCAGGTTCCTCCTGAAGTTTTACATGAACTTATCCCAAAGTAACTTTACCCAGGTTCCTTCTGAAGTTTTACACGAACTTATCACAAAGTAACCTTACCCAGGTTCCTCTTAAAGTTTTACACAGACTTAGCCCAAAGTAACCTTACCCAGGTTCCTGCCGAAGTTTTACACGGACTTATCCCGAAGTAACCCTACCCAGGTTCCTCCTAAAGCCCTACACAGACTCATCACGAGCAACCTTACCCAGGTTCCTTCTGAAGTTTCACTCAGACTTATTCTGAAGCAACCTTACCTAGGTTCCTTCTCGGTTCAGATGCAGCTTTACCCAAACTCCTCACAAAGCAACCTTACCCAGGTTCCTTCTCAGTTCAGATGGAGTTTTTCCCAAACTCCTCACAAAGCAACCTTACCCAGGTTCCTTCTCAGTTCAAATGCAGTTTTACCCAAACTCCTCACAAAGAAACCTTACCCAGGTTCCTTCTCAGTTCAGATGCAGTTTTACCCAAACTCCTCACGGAGCAACCTTACCTAGGTTCCTTCCCATAAGCCCTACTATCCAGGGCATTCATTTCAAAGAAACCCTACTATCTAGGTTCCTTCTCACATCCCTACTATCCAGGCTTTCATTTCGAAGTAACCCTACGACCCAGGTTCCTTCTCACAGCCCTACTATCCAGGCTTTCATTTCGAAGAAACCCTACGACCCAGGTTCCTTCTTATAGCCCTACTATCCAGACTTTCATCTCGAAGTAACCCTACGACCCAGGTTCCTTCTCACAGGCCTACTATACAGGCTTTCATTTCGAAGTAACCCTACTATCCAGGTTCCTTCTCATAACTTTACCATCCAGGTTTCTTTTCTCTTACCTATAGACGATAGTTTACAACACGGTAAAACCTGGACCTTACCAGTTTCGATCAATTTCACCTTTCCCCAGTAAGTCACGATGCAGCCTGTACACTGACCAGATATGCAGTTCACCTCCGGAGTTAATTCCCCAATAGAGTAACGGACAACTGAAGCTCCTAAAATTCTATTCATATACCAAACTTCCTCAGCAGATTCCTCCTCAACAATAGGAGCAGGGACTCTCATCGAAGGAATATCTCAGGAAATCAACATCCTCTAGATGGCATCTTTAAGCCCATCTTCGACGGTACTCCGTCACATCTTGGATAGAATCTTTAAGCCCATCTCCGAGAATTCTCTAGCAACTTTCAAATGGAATCTATAAGCCCATTCCTGATATCACAAATCAAGTATCACTTCATGCGAGTGCAAATTTCTGGGCACTCTAGTGTTCAATAATCTTCCACCTTCAGATCACGAAAGGCAGACGGGCCAATCTACATCCTCAGGTTTAAGAAGATTGAACAAGGTCAGCTATTGTACCCCAAAATTTTCCCTCTCATTTTACTCAATACATACTCCTAGAGATCCTCAATTTGCTCAAGTTTGCCAAGAGTTGACCAGACAAACTCTCTCCTAAGGCAGTGTGTCTCAAATTAGGGTTTCCACTTTCATCAAGATGTGTGGATCACAAAGGCCCCAAATTCTTTCCAAGGTCCTCATATGTTCCCAAGATTCTCCATGTCAAGTACCATGCCTTGCACAATAATTTTTCTCAGTCAACTGCATAGATGCTTGAGAATCGATTGTATTAGGTCAAAAGTCAACTGTGGCCCACATACAGTCAAACTTCAAGATTTTTGGTCAACATCAACATTTTGAAGTGATATCCATAATTTGATCAAGGGTTGATCATGATTCTTCAAGGAATGCCCTAAATTCATCAAAACCCAAAAGTTGCTAAATTAGGGTTTCTTAGGAAAAGTCAACCAAACTTTGACCAAGCATAAATTCCACACACTTTATCATAAATTTTCCATCCAAGACTCATTTTTAAGAGGATGAAATTCCCTACAACTCATCTTCATCCCACAAGTTCAAAATACACACTCATAAAAAGATATGAATTTCTACATTATGGGTCCTTTTGAAAAGTCAACAAAAACACATTTTGGGTCAAAGCTTCGTACATGAACATGGAAGACCCAATTGAAATGAGACCAAAAGGGTTGCTTAGGGGACACCCTAAGCTTTCTAAAAAGTCCAATAAACCTCTCTATGGTTAAAATTGGAGGAGATATGCCTTGTCAAAGTTGACCTTTTTTGCAAAATTGCCAAAAGTCAAATATGCTCAAAAGTGCATTTTTTACCAAATGGGCCTAGCATTTCATGATTGCACCTAACTTATAACATGGTCCATGACCCAATTACTTATCCACATGTTATTTGCTTCATTTTCCAATTTATTTTGATTTTTTATTAATTAAAAATTGAATTAAATCAAATAATTGGTAAATAATATCAAAGATCTGTTTTAATATGATTTTTTGAGAGGATTGCAATCAAAATATGCTGAAATATCAAGGCCAAATCTAATCAAGCATGATTGGTACAAAAATGGGATAATTAGGCTCAATTTAGAAAGATATTATATGGCATGAAAATCAAATCAAATCTTCAAAACTTTCAAAGATATCATCTGTTTTTAGAACCCTAATTCGTCCTGGCATATATAATGAATAAGTACAAGGCAAAAGACAGGGGGTTGCAATCGTGAAGAGGCCAGAACAAACTTCAAAATTTCAAAGAAAAGTGGTGGGTTGATTTCCATTCTAGAGGCCGATTCAAGCCATTCTAACATTACCAATAGATTGCTGGACATCTCAGGAACGTATCCTAATCAATTGCAAGCCGCCCCAGGTCCAAAATCACCACGTAGCAGTCACACGGTTTGCTTGTTTTTTTCAAAATTGATTACAGCCATTCTTGCATCATTAGCATAATTTAATGACATATTTGTGATTATTGATGTATTTCTAACATGTATGGATCGTTTAATTGAATTTCTGAGGCTTATATAGGAGTTTACCATTGTTAGGGTTTGCTCTGGTGTTTTAGGGTTTTTCTATACATGTGAAATTGGCCCAAGAAAATAATACCATGATGCTCGTGAGGCCAAGGCGAGTTGATTGGTATAGCCACAATTAATTTATCGTGCCTGTGCTAGATTTTTGACATTTGCAGTGTTATGGCCATGGAAGTTTGTTTGTGGGTATAGGGTGCACGCCTAATATAATGTAGGATGAAGAAGGTGATTAGGTGTTGTGATACGGTGGGAGAGAACTGACTGTTTTTGGAATGCTGGTTCGCGTTTTGCGTTTGTTTTTGCAAAATGTCGCGGTAAGCAAGAGTCGCCACCGTCTTTTATTTTATCCAACAAGGAAAGGAAAAAAGCACAGAAAAATTCCTTTTTCGAGATGTTTCTCGGGTTCGGGGGGTAGATTATAGAAAGGGAAGGTGTTAGCACCCTTTCTATCTGTGGTTATCCACGGGCTCTTAAGTACTTGCTCAAAGTGTTTTCAAAATTTTCTTTTCTTTCTATTTGTGGGTTTGAGAGAAGTTGTTTGTTTGAAAAGTGTAAGTGCGAAAAGTTTTATTTTGTTTTGAGTGAGCAAGTACTTAAGAACCATCTACCTACTCGAAAAAGGAATCAATCTGTGCTAATGTCCTTTATACAATGCTATCCCGCTATTGATGAGTAGGTAGCATCGTCGTTGGAGTTTTAAGGGTCAATTCGATTAAGGGACGTGTGGTCGCTAAAGCAATGTTAGGACGCCTTAGCGGTAACCCTAATGTCTTAGATCATTTTTCCGAGGCAACCGTTTCGAGGCAACTATGATCTTTGGATAAGAGGGCGACCTCTAAAACTTCCTATACTCAATGACCACGTTCGAAGGCAACCAAGCGAGGTGTACCCTAAGAGTGCGCATGTGCGAGTGTATCATTTTCAGTTAATTTTATCTTTGTACATGTCATGGGTGAGCTATATTGATTTTAGGTTAAATATTTAATCTTGTCATGCATTCCCTATTATCTAAACATCTAACAGTTAATATTTTGCGGAAACTAAATTGCGGAAATTAAATCTAACTATTACAAGGCGTCGGGTATTTACATCGCCAAAAACAACCCTTGAAATTAAATTGCGGAAAATAAAAGAAAGCGATAAAATAATTAAAGTCCCATTTAAAGCTATTACATTCGGGAAGCAAGTACAATAATTTGAAAATATGGATCGCGTGCGAGAAAATTAAATCGGGCGCATTTTTTAGGGTTTTGACCCTTTTTGGAAAGAAAGCATTTTTTTGTGATTTTTGAATTAATGGAAGCAATTAAATTAGGTTAACAATTAAATAAATAAATTAATTAATTAATTAAAATATTTTTGGATTTTTGGATATTTAAAGAAATAAAAATAAATTTGATTAAAGTTAGTAAAAACTTAATTTTCTACATTAATTTTAATTATTTGCAAAAGATATTAAAAATTAAACCTAATTAAACTAAGTTAATTGAATTAATTTATTTAAAAAAATAAAGTTGAATTTAATTTTAATAAATAAAATATATTTTTGTGTTTTTTTGATTTTATGAGGAAAAACTTAATTGGTTAATTAAACAATAAATAATAAAACAAAAACAATTAAATAAATAGATTTAAAAAAAAGGAAGAAATAGAAATAACCCAAGGGGGTTCAGGCCCAATTTGGAGGGTGAGATTTGCAATTTTCCAGGCCCAATTACGCCTTGTCCTGTTTGACTTTTGGATCCTCCACGCGTGCGTTGACTTGAGAGCATGATGGTCTTTCATTCCTGGCCACCAGATCTGGCCTGGGGCCATCCGGCGCTTGGAGATTTGAGGGAGTATGGTGCATTGCAAGGCATGAGGTACGCTAGAATATCTGTAAGAAAAATACAACAAATATGTTGGGGACCTGGGATTCGAACCCAGGTCCCATTGGACTATGCACTAACGCCTTCACCACTGGACCATTGGACTTTGTTTGTTAATGGATTAGGTAACAATTAATATATTAGAAAACAAAAAAAATGCCAGAATTAAAAAATAAAAAGCGCGAAGTTATGAATGGACGAATGGGAAAGGGACACGTATTCATCTTCTTCGCCCAACCCTGGTTATTTACCTGCGGATTTTTATCCGCGGCTAAATCCATGGGTTCATCCTAAAATCTTCTCTAGGCCATGGAAATTAATTCCAAACACATGGTTGTGTTCGTCTCCTTCCACTGATCATGTCTATGTCCATTATTTGCCTTGATTTTTCCTGAAACTAAAGTGCCCAAAAATAAGAAACAAGAACCCTAGATTCGGGTATGGCATTACAGGCTATAAAAACACAATCGAATATTGCAGAAAGTTTAGAAATCATACAAGGATCATGACCATGCCAATAATTTGTCAAAAAAATGCAAGAATGAGAGGTTGCGATTTCAAACGCAGGGCGGCTTTCAAGGGGACTTACAGCGTGATTTAGGAGGTGAACCACCTTGCTTTTGATTGCTACAGACTCAATGAATGTCCAGCAAGAGGATAGTGTTGAGATTTGGCTTTGAATCGGCCTCTAAGAGTGATTTCGATTCCACACTTTTTCAAGTTTTTCTCAAGTTTGGTTTTGGTGATTGTTGTACCCCAAAATTTGCCCTCCCATTTCTCATTGATTTCTCCTCACAAAGCTCTTAAAGCTCAAGATCCAGTTAGGGTTTCATCTGCTCAAGACTCCTCCTTGCATTGCTAACCCCAAATTAGGGTTTGTGTTTGCACAAAGATGTTTTGACCTAAAGTTCCCAAGATGACTTTATTGCTTCATATTGACCTCCTAAGTTTACCCATACCAAGTTTCAAGTCCTGATTCCAAATTTTGCCCAGTCAATTGGACAGTGGACCTAGAAATCAACTGTATTGGGGAAAAAGTCAACTGTGGCCAATTGACAGTCAAATCTCATGAAATTTGATCCACATCAACATTATGAACTCATATGAACCATTTGATCAAGTTTGGATCACAATTCCACAAGAAATTTGATCAGATCACTAAAAGGGCAAAATGGTCATTTTTAGGGTTTTGACTATACAAAGGCAATTTTTGACTGTTTGACCTAGCCAATGGCAAACCAAGCTCACATATGGACTCAAGGACCCCATGGAATTATCTTGACATGCTCAACAAGTTCAAAAGATCCCAAGTACACAAGATTGACAGTTGAATTTCCCAGTCAATTGATCAGTTTTGACTGTATACTGAAAAGTCAAACTTTGACTTTTTGGTCAAAATCAAAGGTCAAGATTCATTTTTCATCAAAACATGCCAAATCATGAAACTTGTTCACCAAGAAATCACAAATTGCAAATTAGGGTTAGAAAATGGAATTTTTCATAACTTAGAATTTGTCTAAGTTATGAAAAACCCTAATTTTTTCCCAACTTTGCCCCACCTTTTCACCAAGATCCATTTGGATTCAAACAAAAGTAAAAACATGAAAGTTGTAGCTTGTTGCATAATCTACAACTTTTATTCACAAAGTTTTCTCATTTGAAGCTTGTATCTCAAGTTACAATTTTTTGAATAAGGGCACTAAACCATTTTTAACTTAGTAGAATTTTAACCTATTTTGACAAGGTTTTCTACCCCACTTCAAGGCCATTTTTCATACCCTTCCACTTGGAATTTCAATTTTCATTTCAAAGATGGATTGTAGTACATATTCCAAGCTTTCCAAAATGTCCAAGAACTTATCAAGCAACCTCATGGTTAGAGAGAATCGAATTTCACAATATAGCAAAAAACCATTTTGTTCATGACCAAGTTCCATGTCCATAACTTTGCAAATTTGAACTCAGCATGCTTTAGGCTAGATTACAGGTCCTTAAACCAAGTTACACTCCATAATTTAATGCTTGTTCATTGTGCCAAAGTGTTGTTCCATGAGTTCAAGCATTGTACACAAGATTGATCCATTTCTAGATAAAGCAAATTAGCCATTTTGATAAAAGTTCACTTTATGTCAATTTAGAAATCCAACAAGTACAAGCTAAATCCTTTTGGCACAAGATTATGGACAAATTGCTCTGATCAAGAGAGGATTATGCAGCACATTAGGAGGCCCCCTACATGCCTAGAAAGCCAACTTGCTTTTGTTGCTTAAGAAAGAAGAAAAGTTCCATAACTTGTGACAACTTCCATCTCAGCCTTAGAACAAGAAAGCAAATATTGTAGACACATTCCAAACATCCCAACCAAGCTTTTGCACGAATCCTTGACCTCTCAAACACTCTCCATCTCAGAAACACCATCAAACTGCTCAAACAGGGCAAGGCCTGCAGTTTGAGTGCCATCTCTCAATCCCTTCAAGCATTCTTGTCAAAACTTGTTCCTCTACCTTCCTTACAACCTATGCAAGCTATCCAGAAGCTAAGACACGATCTGTAATTGCTCTAACCACTTCCACCATTTTCACATCTTTGACTTGCAGGTGAAGTTCTACAGCTTGATTCAGAAGCTTTCAAGACAAAGTAAACATTGGAATAACATCCCTGGACCTCAAGGAAGCTTTTCCAATCATCACCTTGCACTGAAAGTTCCTCATTCTCCAGATAGAAGTTCAACTGAATAGGTAAAATTTTGAACTCGTATCTCTCTTATTATGCATCTTTAGTCTTAAGTTTGTGAAGAAACAAGGTTCTACTCATAGCCCTGAGCATGTACATAGCTTTACATTTCATTTCTTTTGCCTGAGTTGAGAGAATTTAAGCTTTGAAAATGGCAGAAAGTTTAGGTCAAGATTTGGGATTGATAAAATTCTCTCTCATTTCTGAGAGTTAGGATGAGTTTTTTATATATTTGGAATCGTGATTCAATGCTTGACATGTTTTGTGTTGAAAGTTTGTGCAAAATCTCAAAGAATCGGGATGTTTGAATCTCTGTAACAAGGCGCGCGTTTTTGGCCAAAGGTTGAAGAAGAAGTGGATTGGGCTGGGCCTGTATCATTTTGCTATCCACACCATTTTTTCTGTTTCACACCCCTGAGCCCATTTGCTTCATTTTTTAATATTTTTGACTTTTTCTTTTTTTATTTGACTCATTTATTTTTTCTCAACATGTTAAAATTTTGAAAATATTTTTCTCATCATGTTTTGATTTTATTTGGTATTTATTTGATTTTCCTTTAGTTTATACATAAATATATATATATATATATATATATATATATATATTATTACTTAGAATAAAATAGAAAAATATGTAAAAATACTTCTATTTTTATTTTTATTTTATATTACCCTCTGAAAATATTTCATATAAAAAATACTATTTTCTAAAAAATTGAATATTATTATTATTTATATATAATACATATTTAAAATAATATAAATATACATATATATATATATATATATATATATATATATATATATATATATATATATATTAATATACTTAGAATAAAAATGCCAAAAAATGAATATGTTTTATTTTTTAAATATTTAATATTAAAAATGCCTTTTTACAAATATACTATATTTTATTTTATTTTTGTATGTAAATAATAAATATTATGTGAATTAATTAATTAATATACATTTTGATTAAAATTAGGGTTTTTGCCCTAAATATGAAAATACTAAAAAATAATACCTTTTCATTTTCTTATTTTATTTTACATAAACAACATTTTTTTTCATACATATATAAAAACTTTCTTTCTGCATTTTGCATATTTATTTAATTTCTATTTAATTATGCAATTTATTTACCTTGCAAATATTCAAAAATGATGTAATAATTTAGATTTAAATTCTTGTCTAAATATCCCCCATTTGTAAATTTGTACCCCCCTCCCTATATTATTATGTTGTAATAGCGTAGGAATTTAAATTTCGCACTTTATACGCTTTCTAATTATGCCATGTTAGAATTAGGGTTTGCATGTGAAAAACGATAAAAAATAGTTTGACCTAATACAAGATAAATGAGCATGAAAATAAACAACACATCTCACACTTGCACCCCTAGGGTATTCCACTTTGTTGCCTTCAAATAATTGGGCCATATTGCATGTTGAACTTCTTTGGGAAAAACAAACAAATTGAATGATCATAGTCCCTCGATAAAACTTTTCAAAACAAACAAAAACAAATGATCAAGTCCCTTAAAGAAAATTGCCCAAAGACCTTTAACACTATTGCAATTATGGTCCAAACGATGACCCGCGCCTGTCCCTCTCATCTCCTAAGACAAGATTGTCCACCAAATACAATGGTGGAACAAATTTGTCAAAAGGGTTTAAAACATGACAAAATCTTTGAGAAAACTTTAGGGTAGATAAACTCTTAAGTACTTGCCAATTTGCCAAGAAAACACTTGCCTAATTTCAAAACCCACTTCACAAACACTTTCAAAATCAACTTTTCAAACCCTTGAAACATCTTTTTAAAAGATAAAACACCTTTTGTAAAACATTCGAGTAAAGAACTGTTACAAGGTTAGCCTAGCACAAGGCATCTTTTCAAAACATTTTCAAAACCACACACAAAGCACCGTTTCAAACAATTGAAAAATAAGGCAAGTTGATCTAAGCGAGTACCTAAGAGCCCATGGATAACCATGGATAGGAGGGGTGCTAATACCTTCCCCTTCTATAATCTACTCCCCGAACCCAAGAAAACATCTCAAAGGTTTTTGCTGTGCTTTTTAAACCTTTCCTTAGGATAAAATAAAAAGTCGGTGGCGACTCTTGCTCAACCGAAACATTTGCGAAAAACAAACGCAAAACCTCAAGTCAGTTCTCCTACCGTATCACAGAACTGGCGACTCTGCTGGGGAATATTTTTAAAGTGGAGTAACCTTAGGGCATAGATCACCCTCTTGCATGACTAATTGTTTGATTTGCTTGCTTTATACTTTGGCTCTATTGTTTGGGTTTACAATCCTCCACCCGGATTTTGGGAAACATTCATAGATAGCAATACGTTGTGGAAACTGTGCGGGGTATACCGACACGGTCTAAGCAATAGCTATATTAGTGCGACATATTTGTGGGTACCGGTAACCCTTGAGTTCAATCAAGGAGAGTACGGGGCCGCTGAGTGATGTCACTAAGCACTAATGACCTAGAACCTTACTTGACCATCTTGGCCTTTTGTTAGGGGTAGTGAGATGACCGGCTTTGGTGCAGTCCGAAGTTGGTAGATACTCGATACTACACTCATTGAGGGTTGTTTTCTTGGAATATTTTGGTCGCTAGTTAAGTGGCTAAACCAAAACAATGAACAATGAAAACAATCCAGTGATATTGAGCTCCTTAGAACCCGGTTACTATTTATAGGACAGGTTTTTAAGCCAACTACACTCAAGAGGGTACTTACCTATGAAACCCCATGCAAGCCTGAAACTAGGGTTTGGTGTGATTTGCTTGTACATATGTCTTGTGCATACATCATAAACATCATAAAGCTTCATATGCATTTACTAACCATTTCAAGGGTTTGGATCTTCATCATTGTTCTTGTTTTGTAGGTCATGGAAATACCTCGCAGAAATACCATTCAAGTCAACCTTGTGAGAATCTCTCCTCAACTCAAGGAGATCACTTCAAGAATTCCGGAAAATTCATCCTTCAGTGAAAGACATGGTAGACTGCTCAGCCTAGTCAACACCAACATTGAAGAAGACATGATGAAAGTGCTATTCCAGTTCTTTGACCCTCTTCACCACTGCTTCACTTTCCCTGATTATCAGTTGGTTCCCACTTTGGAGGAGTTTTCTCAACTCCTAAGAATCCCTATCCTTAATCAACTACCCTTCAACGGTACGGAGAAGGAACCAAAGCCTGAAGATGTTGCTCGAGCACTACATCTACAACCATCTGAAATCAAGGGGCATTGGGAAACCAGAAGCGGCGTCAAAGGATTCTTAGCAAAATTCTTGTTTGAGAAGGCACAAGAATGTTGGAACTCATTGGACCTACAAGCTTTTGAAGAGATTGTGGCACTCCTTATCTATGGGTTGGTCTTGTTCCCAAATCCTGACCAATTGGTAGATGTCTACGCTGTCAAAATCTTCTTGTCCAGAAACCCAATACCAACATTGCTTGGGGATATCCTTCACTCATTTTACACACGAACAATGAGAAAGAGGGGTGTTCTCATGTGCTGTACTCCTATCCTCGCAAGGTGGTTTATTTCGCACCTTCCATAATCTGTCCTGAAGAGTGACCAAAGTACAAGGTGGTCCCAACGATTAATGACTCTTACTCATTCTGATGTGCATTGGTGTTCTCGGTCCAGAGAAAATGTCATCATCGTCGATCGTTGCGGAGAGTTTCCTAATGTTCCTTTACTTGGAATCAGGGGAGGTATCACCTACAACCCTTGCCTAGCTTTGAGACAATTTGGATATGCGCGAAGGGATGGCCCTCATGACATGTTGATTCCTAGCCTAGTTTCTGACTTCGACAACGATACGCAAGGACTTCGCCAAAGATTCATCAGAGCTTGGGGAAAACTCAACAAGGTTGATAGCAAGACTCTGGGACACAAGAACTCCATCCCTCTTGAGCCCTATCTCAAGTGGGTACGAGCCCGAGCCCAAAGTCTGATGATACCTTATCCTCATGTACTCCCAGTGATTAAAGAGCCTGTTAATGAAGGAGAGGTTCCCTACACCATCCTGCATCCAGACATGCCTACATCGTGGGAGGAAATGCAGAAAAGTTGGATTCAGCTCAAGGAGGAACGGAACACTTTTGAAGCTAGCTACTACGCCAGTGAAAAGAAGGTTCTAGAGCTTACCCGCCGACTCCACGAGCAAGAGGCCCTCAATACCTACATCGCACCAAAGAGGATGCGCAATGTATTTTTGCCTTGAGAAGTTTATGTTGTAATATTTGGCCCATGGGGCATTTATGTACTAACGAATTTCTTCTTATTAATATGACGTGCGTTCTTCTTTGTCTAAAACAATTTTGAATGTCCTAAATCCTTGAATGCATTGCATACATCAGCATACCATTCATCATGTGCATAAGCAGGTCTCACTCCAGGTTTCCTTATCTATCTGCTGTTTATTTCAGTAGGATGGATCTCGAGCAAACAGTCAAAGACCTACAAGCCCAGAATGCACAGTTCTAGCAACTCTTGATGACCTTGGTCAAGAGTCAAGAGGATATCAAGGCTCATCTGGAGAGTAGAGACCCAGTGAAGAAGAAAAAGAGGGTCGGAGTGGCTACTTTGGGGAGAAGATTTGACAGAGAAGCTCGGAGGGTGCTTGAATTTCCTCCTACTTCTGACGAAGGGACTAGTAAAAGAGATCGGGTTGCGGTGCCTTCCGAGTCTGATGCAGAGGAGGAAGAGGTTGAAGAGGATGAAGATTATTCTGACCAGCAGTACCCTCCAGCTGATGATAAGTACAAGGGTTTAGAAGACAGATTGGCTGCTATGGAATTGCAAAGAGTACCGGGCCTGGATTTTGAAGACATGGGCTTGGTTGCCGGAATCGTGATTCCCCCAAAATTCAAGGTGCCAGTGTTTGTAAGGTATGACGGGCTGTCCTGCCCCAAAATGCATCTCAGGTCCTATGTGAGAAAAATTCAACCCTATACAGCAGATAAAAATCTCTGGATTCATTTCTTTCAAGACAGCCTGTCAGGAGCTCAGTTGGAATGGTTTTATCAGTTAGAGGGAACCAGTGTCAGAAATTGGGAAGATTTGGCCACCGCTTTCTATAAACAATACCAGTATAATTCTGATCTTGCTCCTACCCGTACCCAACTTCAGGGTATGTCGCTAGGAACAAGTGAGGGATTCAAGGAATATGCACAAAAATGGAGGGATTTGGCTGGCAGGGTGCAGCCTCCTTTAACCGATCGTGAGCTCGTTGATATGTTTCTTGGGACCCTATCTGGGCCATTTTTCAATCATTTAATTGGTAACTCTTCCGCAGGGTTTACCGATTTGATCTTAACGGGCGAAAGAATAGAGGCTGGCATCAAGTCAGGAAAGATTCAGAAGAGTGTTGCTGCAAGTGTTGAGAAGAAGCCTTTTAAGAAGGAGACAACTATGGTATATTCTCAAAGAAGAGCAGGGAAGATGGAACGTCGGCCAACTGTGGGGGCCGTAATGATTCAGAACACCCCAAGTGAGCCGCCTCGCTACAACCAATCCAGACCAAATCAGCAACGGGTGGAAAGGCCACAACGGCAGTTCACCCGTATTAATATGACTCCAGCGCAGGTGCTTCCCCATCTGTTGAAATTGAATCTTGCCACTATCAAGGAGGCGCCAAAGAATGTAAATACATCCTCTCCGCATTACCATGCCAATACTAAGTGCGCCTATCATTCAGACAGTGGGACACGACACCAACGATTGTTGGGCACTCAAGCATAAGATCCAGGACCTGATAGAGGCTAAGGAGGTAGAGTTTGACGCTCCAGAAAAACCCAATGTGATATCTGCACCTATGCCGAAGCACGGTCGGAATGTCAATGCCATTGAAGAGGATCTGTATGTTGCTGACGTTAGTGATCTGACTACTCCACTGCTAACCATTAAGTTGAATTTGTTAAGGGCCGGGATCTTCCCGGGATGTAAAGAAGACTGCTACTGTTGCCACTCTCTGCCGTTTGATTGTCCGCTATTGAAGAAAGGCATCCAAGGCCTTATGGATAGCCGACAAATTTTGTTCGAAAAAGTTCCTGCTGTTCCAGTTCATGTTGAAAATGTCTCAATCATAACCATTCACACCAATCTTTCCGAGGCCGTCAAAAAGCCAGTTAAGATTACACCAGCTGCAAAGTCTATACCTTTGAAGATAACAATGCCGGGGCCTGTTCCCTATGTTTCTGAGAAGTCGATACCTTGGAACTATGGCGGTGACATCTACTACCATGGTATCAAGCAAGTCGAAGTAATTGAAGAAAGTTCGGATGACGAGAAAGCCAGCATTAGTAACATTGCGGGCACCAGCAAAATCACCAGGAGCGGGAGAATATTTTCTCCAGAGATTGCCCCTCCAAGAGCAGTCTTTGGACCCTCATCAGCTAAAGAAGTCCTCCCTGCACCAGTAAAACTCTCCGCTAGAACTCCTTTGATTGAAGAAATTTTCGTTCCTAGTGCTGTCTCTCCTACCATTATCGATAAAGGAAAAGGAATACAAGATGAGCCCGTCAGGACGAGGGCTCAACCTTTGTTGATTCCAGAAGCCTCCAAAAAAGAAATGGACGAGATTTTGAGGATAATCAAGAGAAGTGATTATGATGTGGTGGAACAGTTGGGGCAAACCCCCTCCAAGATCTCCATGCTGGCACTGTTGCTTTGCTCAGAAGCGCACGCTCAAGCTTTGATTAAGTTTCTAAAGGCAGCTCATGTGCCCCAGGAAACCTCTGCAGATCAATTTCAACATTGTGTGGCTAGTCTGACTGCAGACAATGGATTAGGTTTTTCTGATGCCGACCTGACCCCTAAAGGCCGAAATCACAATGATGCGTTGCATATTTCAATCGAGTGTCGCGGAACCACCCTTGCACATGTTTTGGTTGACACCGGTTCATCGCTGAATGTTTTGCCTAAGAAGGCCTTGGACCGGCTAGATTGCGAAGGTTTGGAATTGAAGCCGAGTGATATTGTCGTCAGAGTTTTCGATGGGTCGAAAAGAATGGTCCATGGAGAAGTTGAAATTCCTGTCAAGATAGGTACTGAGGTGTTTAAATCCACTTTCTATGTAATGGACATCCGTCCATCATACTCCTGCCTGCTGGGTAGACCTTGGATACACCATGTTGGGGCAGTCACCTCCTCCTTGCATCAGATGCTGAAGTATCCTGTAAAGGGAAAGATCATTACTGTCCACGGCGAAGAAGAGTACATGATTAGCCATTTAAATTCTTTCCGGTATGTGGAGGTTGAAGGAGAGTTCATCGAGACACCGTTTCAACATTTCGAAGAAGTACTTCCTGAGATAGCAGTGGCGAAGTTGGCAGCTGAGACACCAGGACAGATGGCCAGGATGGCATCTCTGGAGGATGCAAGGGCTGCAGTTAAAGAAGGGAAGAAGTCAGCGTGGGGGCAGTTACCCGATTTTCCGCATAAAACTGATAAGCTTGGATTAGGTTTCACCACCGCTGGCCAGAAGGCCATGCGCCAGTCAAAGATCGAGAGAGCGCCGATCAAAATTTCTCCTTACCGAATCAACGCCCTGGAAGATGAAGACAAAGAAAGCAACTTTGAAGAGTGGATTCGTCCAACTGTCAGAGGAGGGTTGAGCAACTGGGAGGCTAAAGACTTTGTCCCCATCACTTTTATTCATCAGTAATCTATCTATTAAACATTTCCTATTTGGTCTGTAATATTTTACTTTCAAACAATCCGTACACTATCTTTTCACCTCCTGCCTTGCCCGGGGCATGTAGGTCCGCTTGTAAGGGTTTTGATTATTTTTCATATTCATATGCCATGTTTAATGATTCATTGGACGTTTTTCATTCGATAAACTGCTTGTGTTCATTTTCTTTCCTTTTGCATTTTTTGTTTAAGGATGGCTATCCCTTACACACACCCACACTCACCAATGCAGGTACCCATCCACTCCGGATTCCATGGGTGACTATTCTGATGTATCTTTCAATAACTCTGAAGACCTGGTCAATCTAGCCGAGTATGAAGATGATGAAGGTTGTGAAGTACCCGGGGAACTAGCCAGACTCCTGCAACAAGAGGAAAGGGCCATCTTACCGCATGAAGAGCCATTGGAAGTTGTTAACTTGGGAACCGAGGAGAATCGGAAGGAGGTGCAAGTGGGTGCCAACCTGGAACCAGAAGTCAAGGAACGCTTGGTACAGTTACTGGACGAGTATGTTGAAATCTTCGCTTGGTCCTACGAGGACATGTCGGGTCTAGACACCGACATCGTGGTTCACCGTCTCCCCACAAGAGAAGACTGTCCACCGATCAAGCAAAAAGTTCGCCGAATGAGGCCTGACATGTCCGAAAAAATCAAAGCAGAAGTAATGAAGCAGTTCAATGCTGGCTTTCTGGCTGTTACGTCCTATCCTCAATGGGTCGCTAACATTGTGCCAGTGCCTAAGAAGGATGGAAAAGTCAGAATGTGTGTGGACTACCGGGATTTGAATAGGGCCAGCCCTAAGGATGATTTCCCGCTACCTCATATTGACATCTTGATCGACAATACAGCTCAGCATAAAGTGTTTTCCTTCATGGACGGATTCTCGGGCTACAATCAAATCAAAATGGCCCCTGAGGATATGGAGAAAACAACTTTTGTCACACAATGAGGCACTTTCTGTTACAAAGTGATGCCGTTCGGGCTGAAGAACGCAGGGGCAACTTATCAACGCGCCATGGTAGCTTTATTTCATGACATGATACATCATGAGATTGAAGTTTACGTAGACGATATGATAGCTCGGTCACAAACAGAGGAAGAGCACCTTGAACATCTGGAAAAGCTGTTTGCCAGATTGAAAGAATACAAGCTCAGGCTGAATCCGAGTAAATGCACTTTTGGAGTTAGGTCTGGTAAACTCCTGGGATTCATTGTAAGCAACAAAGGCATTGAAGTCGATCCGGCAAAAGTAAAAGCAATACAAGAGATGCCTGCTCCCCGTACTGAAAAGGAAGTTAGAGGTTTCTTGGGGCGCATAAACTATATTGCCAGATTCATTTCACATCTAACCTCTACCTGCGAGCCAATTTTCAAACTCTTGAAGAAAGATCAGGTAGTTGAGTGGAACGACGACTGCCAAGCTGCTTTCGATAGAATCAAGGAGTATTTGTTAGAACCCCCTATTCTGATGCCACCCGTCGAAGGAAGACCATTGATCATGTATTTGACCGTCTTGGATAACTCAATGGGGTGTGTTTTGGGCCAGCATGACGAGTCTGGTCGAAAAGAGCATGCTATTTATTACCTTAGCAAAAAGTTTACCGACTGTGAGACTCGCTACTCACTGCTCGAGAAAACTTGCTGCGCTTTGGTATGGGCTGCTCGCCGACTAAGACAGTATATGTTGACTCATACTACCTTGTTGATTTCCAAAATGGACCCTATCAAATATATCTTCGAAAAGCCCGCTTTATCTGGAAGGATAGCCAGATGGCAAATGATCTTAACTGAGTATGACATCCAGTACACCACCCAAAAAGCTATAAAAGGGAGTGTATTAGCTGACCATCTGGCTCATCAGGCTATCGAAGACTATCAACCCATGAGATTTGATTTCCCAGACGAGGACATCATGAATTTGGATAACATTAAAGGTGACGGACCGTATGACGGACCCGAAAAGGGATCCCGATGGACCCTGTACTTTGATGGTGCTTCAAATGCGCTTGGAAACGGCATTGGCGCAGTACTCATTTCTCCGGAAGGATGCCACACTCCTTTCACGGCCCGACTTTGCTTCAGCTGCACAAACAATATGGCTGAGTATGAAGCCTGCATCTTTGGTCTCAAGGCTGCTATAAACTTGGGGATCAAATCTTTGATCGTATTCGGGGACTCGGCTTTGGTCATCAGCCAGATCAAAGGAGATTGGGATACCAAGCATCCTAATCTTATCCCATACAAAGAACATGTTCTGACATTGTTGCCTCACTTCGAGCAAATTACCTTCGAGCACTTTCCGCGAGAAGAGAATCAGCTAGCAGATGCTCTAGCCACAATGTCCTCCATGTTTAAACTCAACTGGGATAACGAGGCTCCCCAAATCACCATCGAGCGAATGGATGAACCCGCGCATTGCCACGAGATTAATACCGAAGAAGTAGTGGAACAACCTTGGTTCCACGAAATCAAAAGGTATCTCGAGACTAGAGATTATCCTGAAGGAGCTTCCGTGAATGACAAGAAGTTCTTAAGGAAATTCGCTGCTAAGTTCTTTCTGAGCAACGACATCCTTTACAAACGAAGCCATGATTATGTATTACTCCGATGTGTGGATAAGGCTGAAGCAGAGTTGATCATGACTGATATACACAGCGGCCCATTTGGCACTCACTTGAGCGGGCATACAATGGCTAAGAAGATCCTAAGGGCAGGCTATTACTGGTCTACCATGGAGACTGATTGCCATCAACATTCCCGTACTTGTCACAAGTGTCAAGTCTATGCTGACAAAGTTCATATCCCTCCGGTTCCCCTCAACGTCCTGACTGCTCCATGGCCCTTTGCAATGTGGGGCATTGATATGATTGGAGAGATTAAGCCCACGGCTTCCAACGGACATCGCTTCATCCTGGTTGCCATTGACTACTTCACTAAATGGGTCGAAGCAGCTTCCTCCGCCTTTGTCACCAAAAATGTGGTTGCCCGCTTTATCAAGCAGAATCTCATATGTCGGTACGGTGTTCCAGACAGGATCATCACGGATAACGGTACAAATCTGAATAATACAATGATCACTGCATTATGCGAACAGTTCAAAATTTATCATCACAATTCATCTCCCTATCGGCCGAAGATGAACGGTGTTGTTGAAGCTGCGAACAAAAATATTAAGAAGATTATTCAGAAAATGACAGTCACTTACAAAGACTGGCATGAGATGTTACCGTTTGCGCTGCATGGATACCGTACGATGATACGTACTTCAACTGGGGCAACCCCATTTTCTTTGGTTTATGGCATGGAAGTTGTTTTGCCTATGGAAGTTCAGATCCCGTCTCTAAGGATTATGAAGGATGCAGGTTTGAATGAGGATGATTGGATGCAGACCCGACTTGATCAACTCAATCTGATCGACGAAAAGCGACTTGCGGCTATATGCCATGGTCAGACGTATCAAAAACGGATGATCAAGGCCTTCAATAAGAAAGTCAGACGTCAAGTGTATCAAGTCGGAGATCTAGTAGTCAAGCGGATTATCTTGCCGCAAAGTGATCCCAGGGGAAAATGGACTCCTACATATGAAGGACCATTTGTGATCAAGAGCATATTTTCTGGTGGTGCAATGATTCTGACCACCATGGACGGCGACGATTTACCGCACCCTGCGAACGCAGACATAGTCAAAAGATACTACGCGTAAAATAACCCGACAAGTCGAAAACCCGAAAGGGCGGCTTGGGCAAAAATGGGCATCCCGATGAACCGAAAACCCGAAAGCGCGGTTCAGGCAAAAATTAGGGATAAAAACAAAAAATCTGTACACCCGGCAAGTCGAAAACCCGAAAGGGCGGCTTGGGCAAAAAGGGGTTTCCCAGTGGATCGAAAACCCGAAAGGGCGATTCAGGCAAAAGTTAGGGAATTAAAGCGTATGACTATGTCTCGTCGGATCACTTCAAAGACAATCTCTTCATCAACCGATTCCAGGTTTCTGATCAATCCAGCCATCGCCAAACGAAGCATCGAATGGACAGATATTCAGAGTTGTGAAAGTCATAGCAGAATGGAATTCCATGGGATTATTTCACATAGCCATCCTTTATTTTTTATAAAATCTTTCAATATTTACGGCAAAATCCTCTTACTAGGATGATTGTCTCCTTTGTACAAATATACTCAAAGAAAATCAATACAAATACTCTTCCCAAAATTTGTGTCATTTCCCTTTTTCTTTTTCTTTTGCACTATTTGTTTTATTTTTGAGAAACGTCCAATATTTTGTTAAATAGGCATATGCATTTGAAACATAAATCACTTCCTAAATGAACCTAAGAAAAAGGATTACTGATAGGATAAGGGTACGAACGGATATTTTGACACCCTTTCAAAGGAAATCCCTCAAGATTTGTAATCCACATCCCTGGCAAACCCTGAGGTCTACCTCCAGCAGACCCTCGAAGCTTATCCCCAGTAAGGTTCCGAAGGGTATCTCCCCGCAGAGTACGGATGTCCCTCCCGAGTTTTATTCAAAGTTATTCCTCACAAAGGCTTATAACTGGGTTATCCTCAGCTAACAACCAGGGGAGATCGCGCTCGCCAAAATTCTTCCTATCCCCAGCAAAGTTCTTCCTATCCCCAGCGGAGTTCCTCAAAATTCCCCAGTAGAGTTCGTCAAAATTCCCCAACAATAACTTATCAATACAACCCCCGGAGGAGTTTATCTTTGCAAAATCCCCAGCCAGAGAATCTCCCGGAAGCCATTTTCCCTCAGAGTTTAAGCTTCAGTATCCCCAGCAGATCAAAAGCTTCAAATGGACAATCCCCAGCGGAGTCAGACTTTTAAACCTTCTCCCCACAGAGTTTTTAGGAAGAAAAATCTTGAGTTCCCCAGTGAAATCTCCAGAGATACTGCTCTCCAAGCTGAAGATTCTCAATCTGGCATCCCCAACATTAAATCTACTAGTTTGGTACTCCCCAGTAGAAGACTTCAGGAATTCCCCAGAAGATTGGTATACAACCCAAGCTCCAGGTTCCCCAGCAACGACCCAGGACTTATTTTCCCCGGCAGCAGTCAGGATACTTCTATCTTCCGCTATCCCGGATTCATCTATCCTGTGCAAGACAGCTCTCCAACTTACATACGCATCCATTTACATTCATAACGCCATAATATACATTGTATCATGCATCATAGCATTGCATACAACCAACTCTTTGCCTTTTCAGGTAAGATCAGTCGACAGACTAAAATCATTCAAATCTCAAGATTTCTGAAAACAGTTCACGGGTTCTCCAAGTAAACGGATGCTAACCTATCACTTGTTCAGATTCTTCTCAAGACTTCTGAAAACAGTTCATGGATTCTTCCCAAGTAACGGATGTTAATCTATCAGCTTGTTCAGATGCAACCTTTGAAATTAGTTTACGGACGCTTCCCAACAACGGATGCGGCTCTATTGCTGATTCATCTTCAAGATTTCTGAAAACAGTTCACGGGTTCTCCAAGTAAACGGATGTTAACCTATCACTTGTTCAGATTCTTCTCAAGACTTCTGAAAACAGTTCATGGATTCTTCCCAACAACGGATGTTAATCTATCAGCTTGTTCAGATGCACCTTTGAATTTAGTTTACGGAAGCTTCCCAACAACGGATGCTGCTCTATTGCTTATTCAACTTCAAGATTTCTGAAAACAGTTCACGGGTTCTCCAAGTAAACGGATGTTAACCTATCACTTGTTCAGATTCTTCTCAAGACTTCTGAAAACAGTTCATGGATTCTTCCCAAGTAACGGATGTTAATCTATCAACTTGTTCAGATGCAACTTCCTGAAAACAGCTTGCAGGTTCCTCCCAACAACGGATGTCAACCTATTGCTTGTTCATACCCCCAATTCAGAAATAGTCCAAAGCTTGGACACTTTCCTGATACTCCCTTCCAGATGGCATCTTTAAGCCCATCCCCGACAAGTTTTTGTCACTACTCCGATGGCATCATTAAGCCCATCTCCAAATGGCATCTTTAAGCCCATTCCCGCATCCAATGCTTTGATGAGTGCAAATTTCCGGGCACTCTAGTGTCCAATCTCCTTTTACCCTCGAGTCACGAAAGGCAAGCTTGCCAATCTAACTCTTCGGGTTCAAGAATATTGAACAGGGGCAACTGTTGTACCCCAAAATTTGCCCTCCCATTTCTCATTGATTTCTCCTCACAAAGCTCTTAAAGCTCAAGATCCAGTTAGGGTTTCATCTGCTCAAGACTCCTCCTTGCACTGCTAACCCCAAATTAGGGTTTGTGTTTGCACAAAGATGTTTTGACCTAAAGTGCCCAAGATGACTTTCTTGCTTCATATTGACCTCCTAAGTTTACCCATACCAAGTTTCAAGTCCTGATTCCAAATTTTGCCCAGTCAATTGGACAGTGGACCTAGAAATCAACTGTATTGGGGAAAAAGTCAACTGTGGCCAATTGACAGTCAAATCTCATGAAATTTGATCCACATCAACATTATGAACTCATATGAACCATTTGATCAAGTTTGGATCACAATTCCACAAGAAATTTGATCAGATCACTAAAAGGGCAAAATGGTCATTTTTAGGGTTTTGACTATACAAAGGCAATTTTTGACTGTTTGACCTAGCCAATGGAAAACCAAGCTCACATATGGACTCAAGGACCCCATGGAATTATCTTGACATGCTCAACAAGTTCAAAAGATCCCAAGTACACAAGATTGACAGTTGAATTTCCCAGTCAATTGATCAGTTTTTACTGTATACTGAAAAGTCAAACTTTGACTTTTTGGTCAAAATCAAAGGTCAAGATTCATTTTTCATCAAAACATGCCAAATCATGAAACTTGTTCACCAAGAAATCACAAATTGCAAATTAGGGTTAGAAAATGGAATTTTTCATAACTTAGAATTTTTCTAAGTTATGAAAAACCCTAATTTTTCCCAACTTTGCCCCACCTTTTCACCAAGATCCATTTGGATTCAAACAAAAGTCAAAACATGAAAGTTGTAGCTTGTTGCATAATATAAAACTTTGATTCACAAAGTTTTCTCATTTGAAGCTTGTATCTCAAGTTACAATTTTTTGAATAAGGGCACTAAACCATTTTTAACTTAGTAGAATTTTAACCTATTTTGACAAGGTTTTCTACCCCACTTCAAGGCCATTTTTCATACCCTTCCACTTGGAATTTCAATTTTCATTTCAAATATGGATTGTAGTACACATTCCAAGCTTTCCAAAATGTCCAAGAACTTCTCAAGCAACCTCATGGTTAGAGAGAATCGAATTTCACAATATAGCAAAAAACCACTTTGTTCATGACCAAGTTCCATGTCCATAACTTTGCAAATTTGAACTCAGCATGCTTTAGGCTAGATTACAGGTCCTTAAACCAAGTTACACTCCATAATTTAATGCTTGTTCATTGTGCCAAAGTGTTGTTCCATGAGTTCAAGCATTGTACACAAGATTGATCCATTTCTAGATAAAGCAAATTAGCCATTTTGGTAAAAGTTCACTTTATGTCAATTTAGAAATCCAACAAGTACAAGCTAAATCCTTTTGGCACAAGATTATGGACAAATTGCTCTGATCAAGAGAGGATTATGCAGCACATTAGGAGGCCCCCTACATGCCTAGAAAGCCAACTTGCTTTTGTTGCTTAAGAAAGAAGAAAAGTTCCATAACTTGTGACAACTTCCATCTCAGCCTTAGAACAAGAAAGAAAATATTGTAGACACATTCCAAACATCCCAACCAAGCTTTTGCACGAATCCTTGACCTCTCAAACACTCTCCATCTCAGAAACACCATCAAACTGCTCAAACAGGGCAAGGCCTGCAGTTTGAGTGCCATCTCTCAATCCCTTCAAGCATTCTTGTCCAAAATTGTTCCTCTACCTTCCTTACAACCTATGCAAGCTATCCAGAAGCTAAGACACGATCTGTAATTGCTCTAACCACTTCCACCATTTTCACATCTTTGACTTGCAGGTGAAGTTCTACAGCTTGATTCAGAAGCTTTCAAGACAAAGTAAACATTGGAATAGCATCCCTGGACCTCAAGGAAGCTTTTCCAATCATCACCTTGCACTGAAAGTTCCTCATTCTCCAGATAGAAGTTCAACTGAATAGGTAAAATTTTGAACTCGTATCTCTCTTATTATGCATCTTTAGTCTTAAGTTTGTGAAGAAACAAGGTTCTACTCATAGCCCTGAGCATGTACATAGCTTTACATTTCATTTCTTTTGCCTGAGTTGAGAGAATTTAAGCTTTGAAAATGGCAGAAAGTTTAGGTCAAGATTTGGGATTGATAAAATTCTCTCTCATTTCTGAGAGTTAGGATGAGTTTTTTATATATTTGGAATCGTGATTCAATGCTTGACATGTTTTGTGTTGAAAGTTTGTGCAAAATCTCAAAGAATCAGGATGTTTGAATCTCTGTAACAAGGCGCGCGTTTTTGGCCAAAGGTTTAAGAAGAAGTGGATTGGGCTGGGCCTGTATCATTTTGCTATCCACACCATTTTTTCTGTTTCACACCCCTGAGCCCATTTGCTTCATTTTTTAATATTTTTGACTTTTTCTTTTTTTATTTGACTCATTTATTTTTTCTCAACATGTTAAAATTTTGAAAATATTTTTCTCATCATTTTTTGATTTTATTTGGTATTTATTTGATTTTCCTTTAGTTTATACATAAATATATATATATTATTACTTAGAATAAAATAGAAAAATATGTAAAAATACTTCTATTTTTATTTTTATTTTATATTACCCTCTGAAAATATTTCATATAAAAAATACTATTTTCTAAAAAATTGAATATTATTATTATTTATATATAATACATATTTAAAATAATATAAATATACATATATATATATATATATATATATATATATATATATATATATATATATATATATATATATATATATATATATATATATATATATATATATATATATATATATATATATATATATATATATATATATATATATATATATATATATATATATATATATATATATATATATATATATATATATATATATATATATATATATATATATATATATATATTAATATACTTAGAATAAAAATGCCAAAAAATGAATATGTTTTATTTTTTAAATATTTAATATTAAAAATGCCTTTTTACAAATATACTATATTTTATTTTATTTTTGTATGTAAATAATAAATATTATGTGAATTAATTAATTAATATACATTTTGATTAAAATTAGGGTTTTTGCCCTAAATATGAAAATACTCAAAAATAATACCTTTTCATTTTCTTATTTTATTTTACATAAACAACATTTTTTTTCATACATATATAAAAACTTTCTTTCTGCATTTTGCATATTTATTTAATTTCTATTTAATTATGCAATTTATTTACCTTGCAAATATTCAAAAATGATGTAATAATTTAGATTTAAATTCTTGTCTAAATATCCCCCATTTGTAAATTTGTACCCCCTCCCTATATTATTATGTTGTAATAGCGTAGGAATTTAAATTTCGCACTTTATACGCTTTCTAATTATGCCATGTTAGAATTAGGGTTTGCATGTGAAAAACGATAAAAAATAGTTTGACCTAATACAAGATAAATGAGCATGAAAATAAACAACACATCTCACACTTGCACCCCTAGGGTATTCCACTTTGTTGCCTTCAAATAATTGGGCCATATTGCATGTTGAACTTCTTTGGGAAAAACAAACAAATTGAATGATCATAGTCCCTCGATAAAACTTTTCAAAACAAACAAAAACAAATGATCAAGTCCCTTAAAGAAAATTGCCCAAAGACCTTTAACACTATTGCAATTATGGTCCAAACGATGACCCGCGCCTGTCCCTCTCATCTCCTAAGACAAGATTGTCCACCAAATACAATGGTGGAACAAATTTGTCAAAAGGGTTTAAAACATGACAAAATCTTTGAGAAAACTTTAGGGTAGATAAACTCTTAAGTACTTGCCAATTTGCCAAGAAAACACTTGCCTAATTTCAAAACCCACTTCACAAACACTTTCAAAATCAACTTTTCAAACCCTTGAAACATCTTTTTAAAAGATAAAACACCTTTTGTAAAACATTCGAGTAAAGAATTGTTACAAGGTTAGCCTAGCACAAGGCATCTTTTCAAAACATTTTCAAAACCACACACAAAGCACTGTTTCAAACAATTGAAAAATAAGGCAAGTTGATCTAAGCGAGTACCTAAGAGCCCATGGATAACCATGGATAGGAGGGGTGCTAATACCTTCCCCTTCTATAATCTACTCCCCGAACCCAAGAAAACATCTCAAAGGTTTTTGCTGTGCTTTTTAAACCTTTCCTTAGGATAAAATAAAAAGTCGGTGGCGACTCTTGCTCAACCGAAACATTTGCGAAAAACAAACGCAAAACCTCAAGTCAGTTCTCCCACCGTATCACAGTGATTCTGCAGCTTCTAGGTCCTGATTCGTGCCTCTTTAGCTTGTATATGTATAAGGCATTGTATTAGGTCAAATATTTGGACTTGAATCTTTGCAAATCAATGCTTGGAGATATGATTTGATCTTCCATGAAAAAGCTTCCAAATTTGTCAAAAACCAATATTTTGTGCATGATATGGCTTGATACGAGTTTGACCATGTCCATAATGATAATTAAGACCTGTATCAATCAAAAAGATACCAAGTGATCAATTTTTAGATTTTATTTGGATTTAAATTGATTAAAAATGAATTAATTCAATAAAAATCAAATAAAACAGAAAAATTAATAATTGGACACAAGACTGAAGATAGGACATGTGTGTAGTGTGACAAGATCAAATCAAGGGGATAAAAGTGGGCCCATTTGACAAAATTTGAAGTTTTGGGGATAGTTGACTTTTGGCAATTTTGGAAAAATGTCCAACTTCAACAATGCATAACTTCTTCAATTTTGAACTTTTGGAAGTGTTCTTGGACTTTTTAGAAACCTTGAGATGTCCTCTAACCAACCCTTTTGGTCTCAGCTCATTTTGATATTCCATTCTCAAGTTATAAGCTTTGGCAAAAAAAAGTGTTTTTGTTGACTTTCAAAAATGACCTATAATGTCCAAATTTGTAACTTTTTGTGAGTGCATTTCTTGATCTCGGGGTGTGAAGATGTATTGTAGGAAATTTTATCCTCTTCAAAATTAGCTTTGTATGGGTCATTTATCATAAAGTATGAGAAAGTTATGCTTGGTCAAAGTTGAGTTGACTTTTCCTACAAAACCCTAATTTAGCAACTTTTGAATCTTGATGAATTTTGAGCAATCCTTGATGAATCATGATCAACCCTTGATCAAATGATGAATTAACCTTCAAAATGAGAATGTTGACAAAAAATATTGAGGTTTGACTATTTGTAGGTCACAGTTGACTTTTGCCCTAGCATAGTCGATTTTTGGGCCTCTTGAGCAATTGACTGACCAAACTTCCTCTGCAAGGATTGAAATTTGAAATGGATGAACTTGAGAACATATTAGGACATTGGGGAGCACTTGAGGTCATTTGGATGCAAGGACCTTGATGCAACACAAAACTCTAATTTGAGATTGACTGCCTTAGGAGATGATTTAACTGTCCAACTCTTGAGCAATCTTGAGCCACTTGGAGACTATTCTTGCAATATCTTGAGAAATATGGGAGGCCAAATTTTGGGATACAACAGGTGTTCAACAACCATTGGACCATTCAAACTTTGCGCGCTTTTGATTCAGTTTACCTTGTTTTCATATATTATATTCTCGCTTTATTATGTTAACAAATAACAACAATAGCGCAGCTGGCAAGGGAGTGTATTGGTAAGCGAGAGGACCTGGGTTCGATCCCAGGTCCCAGCAAAAATTTATTTTCCTATTTTCCTTTACAGATCACGTACATCACCTTCCCAAATGCCCACCATATGTAATCATCCTCCATCCAATGGATGCACATCTGGCCAGATCCAATGCTTACCAGTGAAGGACCATGGTGCACGTCCAAGTCAACATCACACAGAATCCAGCGCTGACTGGGCTTCAGCACTAATGGGCCTAGAGAATTTCAACATCACGCCCCCTCATGCAGCATGACACAGGCCCAATTCTTTCCTTTTTCTATTTTTTTTAATTTCTTAAATTATTCTCTTGATTATTTTCTTTTTTCACAAAAATCATTTTTTTATTTAATCAAAAATCATGAAAACATCAAAAATCTTTTTCATAAAAAATATTTTGTTTCTTTAATTAATTTATTTATTTTATTTTTCACAAAAATAACCTAAATATTTTCATCAATTAGATTTTTAGGGTTTTTAACCATTCTCGCATTTAATTCGTCGCGCGCATTTTAATTCTTTTTATTATAATTGTAACTGCTCCGAGTTTGTAATAGTAATTATGGTTTTAAATTCTGCATTTTTATTTTCAGTCAAGATAATTATGTAACTGCCAAAGCCTTGTAATAGTTAGGACCTTTAAAATTCCCGCACTTTTAATTTCCACAAACTATAAACTGTCTAGATGCATGGTTAATAGGATTGTATGGAAAGAATGCTTGAAAATTAAAACGGTAGATAACCTAAATGTGCAAAGACTAAATTAACTGAAAATAACATATGCACATATTCACTCCTAGGGTTTGCCTCACTTCGGTTGCCTTCGGTAAACAGTCCTTAAGCATAGGAGATTTTAGTGGTTGCCCTCCTGTCTAAAAGATCAAATGTCCAATTCGAATGGTGCCTCGAAAATGTTGCCTCAGAAAGATCTTTAGGACTTTAGGATTACTACTAAAGTTTTCTAACTAATGCTTTAGTGACTGTACTCGTCCCTTCGAACGTCCCTTTAAAACTCCAACGACGGTGCTACCTATTTCTCAATAATGGGATAGCATTGTCTAAAGGAAAATGAACAGTATTTTTCGAGTAGGTAGATTAGTTCTTAAGTACTTGCTCAAAACAAACAAAAACTTTTTCACACCAAGCACTTTTCAAACAAATTTTTCAAAAACAACTTCGTAACACTCTTGAGGATAGAAACAAGGGTTAAAACGAAGTAAAACAAAACTTTTCAAAACAAGCACACACAAGCAATTTCAAAATGAGCAAGTACATAAGAGCCCATGTGTTGCACCCCAAAATTTTCCCTCCCATATTCTTCAAGAAATTGCCAAGCCAAGTCACAAAATTCTCCAAGGGTTGCACAATGCAAAGGTCTCCTATACAGTCAAGATTAGGGTTTTGTGTTCTGATCAAGAAAGGAAGTCTTCAAAGTACCAATCAAGTCTCATAGGCCTACAAATATGGTCAAGCATCCTCATATCAAGTTTCAAGGCATTCAGCTCAAAATTGCACAGTCAAAACCCTAAATTGCACTACAGTCAACTGTAGGGGCAAAATGGTCATTTGACAGTCAAAAGTTCAAATTTTTGGTCAATATATCATTTTGAAGCCACAAACATCATTTGATCAATGCTTGATCATGATTCTCAAAATTTGGCTCAGAAATCATCAAAGATGCAAAAGTTTCCTTATTTGGACAGTTGAAAAAGTCAACTGAAATTGACCAGGGCATAACTTTCACATGGATTATCAGAAAAATCCCATCCAAAGCTCATTTTGAAGAGAAAGACATTTCCTACAACTCATCTTCATACTTCAAGTCCAAGAAATTCTCTCACAAAAAGTTATCAATTTCAACATTATAGGTCATTTTCAAAAGTCAACAAAAAGGGACTTTAAGTCAAAGGCCATAACTTGAGATTGGTAAATAAAAATGACATGGGACCAAAGGCATTGGTTAGAGGACTCAAAGACCTTTCCAAAATGTCCAAGAACATGAGAAAAGCTTAAACATTGAGCAAGTTATGCCTTGTGGAAGTTGGGAAATTTTTGGATATTTTGAAAAGTCAACTTTGATCCAAATGACCTAAAATTGCTAATGGGCCCATTTTTCTTCCATGATTCATCATTCTAAGCATGTGCACGACCACTTGGCCCAAAGGGAAGCATTTTCTCATTTTTTTATTTATTTATTTGAATTATTATTTATATTAATTCATTTAAATCATTTAAATATGTGGAAAATATATAACTTGACCTAAAAAATCTTTTTATACAGGTTTTGCCATCAAGATTTCGTGCATAGGCTAATTAGGAAGGATTTGGTTTAATTTGAGCATAATTGATACAAAAACCATGTGAAAAAGATATGAAACATAATGGAAAAAAATCAAATCTTCAATTTATGAATACAAGAGATTCTAGCCAATTTTCTTAACCTAATTGACTCCATACAAATACATGAACACAACCCTAATACCCACAGACTGAAAGCTGCGCAAGAAATACATTGGCAAACTTGAAATTTTCTCCATAAAACACAAAACTGAAATCAACTTTAGAGGACGATTCAAGCCCTAATATTCATTCCAATAGCTTCCTTGAAGGTCCTTGATCACATTCCAATCCAAAACATCAATTCAAACTTCAAGAATCGGTAACAAGAACCTCTCCTGTACAGAGAAAAAGTCACAATCGTGTTTTTAATTTTAGGCATTCTCATGGCATTCTAATCATGGATTTGTATTCCTTATGATGTTCTGATACTAACCAATGCGTTTAATTGTATTTTTATGCTATACACACGATTTTGCCATGTTTATTTTCTAGGGTTTTCAGAGCTTGGAATTAGGGCTTTTGCAAAGAGGAAAAATTAGGACTCCAGACCATCACCATTCAATTTAGCAAGCTTGGACGAAGAAGAATCCATAGTCGCGATTAATTTATGAGTTGCATAGGCCTAATCGCTATTTTTTGGTAGCATGCCTATGAGATCGTCCAAAAAACCGTTGCCTCATGTTTATGATACAGGGATGGTGAAGACGATGATGTGTTGGCAGCAAGCGATACGTTGTTTTGAATTTTCGCGCGTTTCTATCCACTAACGCGTTGTTTCTTTTTATATTATTTGTTTGTTTGTATATTAATTGAATGTGCGCTTAGCTCAGCTGGCAACTAGGATTGGTGGTGAAGGTACATGACCTGGGTTCGAGCCCCAGGTCTTACATATTTCAATATTATTTTTCCCTAACAAATCATGTGCAGCACTTACGTTGAAGATCTTCATGCACGCTCAAAACAAGACATCCACGTGCCCCTGATGACCAAACCAAAGGCACAGATCTAAAGAGCACGCTAAACCTTAGTCAGCGCTTCAGCATACTATTCAAAAAGTCAAACGGACTCAGGATATTTTGGGCCAGATTATTCAAAACTATACCTCCATATTGGGACTTCCACCCCCCTGGTTTGCAATTCTTTTTATCTTTTTATATTTTATTTTTAATTGCTATTTTTATTTTCTTGATTGTTTTAATTTAATTAATTATTTTTTTACAAAATACAAAAACATCATAAAAAACTCAGAAAAAAGATAAAAAATATAATGATTATTTATTTTGATATTTTCTTGTAAATAAATTAGCATGTAAATAAATTTAGTTTAATTAAGTTGCAATTTTAATTTCTTTTAATAACAAAAATACAAAAAATATGTAGAAATAGGTTTAATTATTGTTTTTATTTCTTTTTCCCTTTTTTACCATAATATTATTTATTTATTTATTTTCATAATTAAATTGTACATAAAATTTTTTAGGGTTTCATTTAGGTTAAAAAACTTCAATATTTTCTTAATAACTAGAATTAGGTTTAGCCTTTTATTTTAGTTTTAATTAATTCTCTTTTTTTTTTATTAAACCTTAAAAAACATAAAAATACTAAAAAACATTCTTTTTTTTAATTTTTAATTTTAATTCCTCATTAATTCTAATTAATTAATTCATGTAATTTAATATTTTGCAAAAGGGTCCAACGCCCTCGTTTCGACTTAATTGTTTAATTTCGCATGTTTATTTTATTTCGCTTAAATAATTATGTACCTCTCCCAAAGCTTTGTAACTTAAACTTCTCGCACTTTTCAATTTCGTTATTTTCTTTTCTGTCAAATCGGGTCCGGTTTAATTTTGGCGATGTGGACCCGCGCCATTTGTAATAGCTTAGAATTTACTTTTCCGCACTCTTTTAACTGTTAACAAAAAGCATGAAAGAATGTATGGACCATAATAAAATCAAGCGTAGAACACCAATAAACATGACAAGACAAATGCAAATGAAAACGACACACGAATCACACACCACCCCTAGGGTACGCCTCACTGTTGCCTTGCCTCGAAAGGTGATCGTCGAGTAGAGGATGTCTTAGTAAGTCCTCATGATCCGGGAACCTGGCATGAGGGTAGCTTCTAAGGTGTCTTCCCATTGCTCTGGTGATCACCATGTCCCGAACCTCGAATTGACCCGAACACCTCCAATAGTGGTGCTACCTACCTCTCAATGGTGGGATGGCACTACTTTTAAGGGCATCTACACAGACGAATTCCTTAGGGTAGGTAGGTTCTCAAGGATACTTGCTCTAATCTCAAAACAAACTCAAAAAAGACTTTTCACACGAACACTTTTCAAAAGCTTTCAAAGCGAAATTTTTCAAACACTCTGACGTACGAGTCGAACTGAAATTTTTCAAAGAAACTTTTAAACCCACATTGAAAAGCAAGCAACATTTTGAAAACACGTTGAGCAAGTATCTAAGAGCCCATGGATAACCATGGATAGAAAGGGTGCTAACACCTTCCCTTTCTATAACCTACCTCCCGAACCGAGAGCAATCTCTTTAAAGGAATTTTTCTGTGCTTTTGTCCTTTCCACTTGGAGAAAATAAAAGACGGTGGCGACTCTTGCTTCCGCGACATTTCGCGAACCAGCGTTAAACAGTCAGTTCCAGATCCACCGATCACAGAACTGGCGACTCTGCTGGGGACTATTTTTAAAGTGAGGTGTACCTTAGGGTTAGTTCATAACTGTGTTTTCAATTGTATTGCTTTGCTTGCTTTAAATTGTGGGACTGTCTTGGGAGTTCTATAGATCCTAACCCGGATCTGGGGGATACCTTCTTAGAAAGTAGCAACAAGGCTGTGAGGGAACTGTGCGGGGTATACCGACATGGTTGAAACAGTCTGCTACGTTGATGTGGCACTTTGGTGTGTACCGGTAACCCTTGAGTTCAGTCAAGGAGAGTACGGGGCCTCCGCGTGGTGTCGTGAAGCATCAACAGACCTTAGGAACCTTAATTGAACTATCTTGGCCTCTTTAGGGTAGTGAGATAACTGACTTTGGTGCAGTCCGAGGTTGGTTGATACTCGATACTACACTCAATTGAGGGTTGCTTTCCTGGAATATTTCGGTCGCCAGTTCAGTGGCTAAATCGAAACGATGAACAATGAAAGCAATCCCGTGATATTGGGACCCTTAGAACCCAGTTACTTCTAATAGGACAGGTTGAGCCCACCAACTTCAAGAGGGTAATACCCAGACCCCATGCTGGCCTTAAACCCTAAGGGCTCTTTTGTGTGACTTGTGTGCCTTCGTACTTGACTATCTGCGTGCTTGTTACCTGACACTTGTTTCTTGCAGGTCGTGTTTATAGTCCTTAATTGGGACTCATAACAGGGTACTAAGTTTCTTGCAGGTCTTGTTTATAGTCCTTAATTGGGACTCATAACAGGGTACTAAATTTCTTGCAGGGTTGTTTATAGTCCTTAATTGGGACTCATAACAGGGTTACTCACATTACCCCATGCATAGCATGACATCATACCATTGCATACATCCTAACCCATTTCAAGGATCTCAAGGGCTTGTGATGCAGGTCATGATAAATCAAACATCTAGCAAGGGGCAAAGAGGATTTATTTTCCTCTAGCTAAGGTTGTCAGGGGCTATGACCCACTGGATATGGTGAGCCTTTGACCCTTGAAGAAGGATTCTCAACAACATGAAGTTCCTTCAATCAAGCTACCGGTTTCCAATTCTAACAGTTTTCTTGTTTACCCCACGAGATCCTTGAAAACATCGCATACATATCATACATATCATTGCATTGCAGGTACCCCTTTTGACAGGTTGCTTACCCTTCTTCGCTGTTTATTTCAGCCGATCGTCATGAATCCTGAATCATCAGCTGAGCAGTCCATCAAGGCCCTCCAGGCTCAGAACGCCCAGTTCCAAGGGTTGATAATGAATTTGACCCAGGGGCAACAAGATCTGAAGGCTCTGCTCTTGAAGAAGGAAAAGAAGAAGAAGAGGACTGTTTTGTTCAGCCCTAGACGCAGATCTGGGAACACACTGCCAACTGAAACTGAGAGGACTACTCCATCTGTGAGGGAAAGCAGTCACCATGAGAGAGAGGTGCTTAGTCCAGTGGTCTCCGACAACGAGACAGATTTCAACGACGAACAGTACCCTCCCGCTGACGACAAGTATAAGCAGTTGGAAGACCGTTTGAGTGCTATGGAAATACAACAGGTACCTGGGCTGGATTTTGGAGATCTGGGTTTGTCAACTGGTGTGATTATTCCTCGGAAGTTCAAAGCACCACCCTTTACCAAGTATGACGGGGCGTCTTGTCCTAAGTTACATCTCAGGTCCTATGTTCGGAAGATTCAACCATATACGGTGGACAAGAATTTGTGGATCCACTTCTTCCAGGAGAGTCTTTCAGGGACTCATCTCGAATGGTTCTATCAACTAGATGGGACCAAGGTTCGTAACTGGGAGGAGTTGGCTACTGCTTTCTACAAGCAGTATCAATATAATGCCGACCTTGCTCCTACGCGTACCCAACTCCAGGGTATGTCGTTAGGATCAAGTGAAGGTTTTAAAGAATATGCGCAGAAATGGAGGGATCTTGCTGGAAGGGTACAACCACCTCTGACTGATCGGGAACTTGTCGATATGTTCTTGGGGACCCTGTCTGGTCCGTTCTACAACCATCTAATTGGGAATTCGTCTGCTGGATTCACAGATCTTATCTTGACTGGAGAGCGAATAGAAGCTGGCATCCGGTCTGGGAAAATTCAAGAGGCTGCACCTTCTGATAAAAAGCCTCATCATGGAAAGAAAGAATCCAATGCTGTGCACGGTAAAAAGAGCCGTCATGAGGTAGGGGCAATCCAGATCTCCAATCCCGGACCTGCTCAACAAGGACAGGGGCAACAGCGAAAGGAGAAACGACAGTACACCAAAATCAACATGTCGCTGGATCAAGCACTGCAACAAATGTTGAAGGCAGGGCTGATCACCTTAAGGGCTCCTCTCCGGAATCCGAACACTTCTGCTCCCAACTATCATCCCAATGATAGGTGCGCATATCATTCTGATAGCCCGGGGCATACTACGGACAACTGCTGGCCTCTCAAGAACAAAATTCAAGACATGATCGACGCCGGGGAGATTCAGTTTGAAGTGCCTGAGACTCCGAGCATAATCACTGCTCCGTTACCCAATCATTGAAGCCTTTTGTTTATTTGAATTTTTGAGTTGTATTTTTCTTCGCTTATACAAACAATTAATGTCATAGCAAACTCTTTTATTCTATCAATGCATCGCATACGTCTGTTTTGGGAATTAATACAATTGTTTTCATTATGTTCAAATTTCTTTTCATATTTTTTCTGATGTCAACTCTGGATCTAAAATTCTAAGCCTCTTGAGGGAGGATGACGAAAACGATACCATAATCTACAGTATGCTTTTGAACAGACCCAGCTGATGAGGTACAGGCATTATTTCAATTCCTAAACACTGGAGTTATAAGGATGATAATCCCTCGTCAACCCCTCTGAGCCAAAGAAGTAGGAGTTTTTCTTTTCGAAATTTAAAACCCTTTATCATAACCGGGGGCAGGGTAGTTCTCTCAGTTGATCCAAGTGCATAACAAATGGCACCAAAAGAGTCCTTACAAAACGAAAGACAAGTGATGGTTCGGAATAAATCACAAGGACAGGCAGTCATTATCTCAAAAAATGAAAAACCCATTAAGTCAAAACCCATGAAGGAGACTTACAAAACTGGGGCATCCCGCTGACTGTAATTCCAAAAAAAGGAAACAGTTCAGGCAAAAAAAATAGGGATAACAAAAAAAAAGAAAAGAGGTACTATAAACCCTCAACAAAAAGGAGATGACTGCCTATTCAAATAAAATATCAATATCTGAACCATCATGGGAAAATCAGAGCAAAGACTCAAACAAGGTCTAACGTATGATCAACTGAGTTTAGGTTTGGAGAACATCACGAAGAGCGGGTGGGTACAAATAATTTGAGCCTTTGTCCTTTGTTTCTTAAACCGTGAACCAGGCCACGTTATAACCCTCAAAAGTCCTAGCTGAAGCATGGGTTAGCCCGAAAGCATACTGTCACGAAAGGTATCCTGACTCCTTAAGGCCTACGGTAAATACGGAGTTGACAGCACGTTTTACAAACATTCATTTGTTTTATGAAAAAAGAATGCATTTTCAAAATCTTCAAGACAGACATAGGCTTTGCATTTTTAACATAACTTTGTTTGCATATGACTTGTTGTTTGAACAGCATAGAAATTCGCATGACGAAATTCTAATGAACAAGAGTATCTCCAATCAAGGGGCACGACATGATCATGGTCTACCATCTGGGGCAGTTAAGTCAAGATCCAGAGAATCCCTCAAAAGGCCAAGAAGCCTGGGGCAAATCTCTGCCTGAATCACTTGGGGCACTCCAGCAACAAATCTTGCACGATCAGACACCTTCTGGTAATATGGCAACACAAGCAGCCAGAGGCACCTACCTGCATTCTAAGAGCGTGGACATAGTCGAAAAATACTACGCAAAATCAAAGACCCGCTAGGTTGACACGCCTAGGCAAAAATAAGGGCTTCCCGGCGAACCAAAAGGGTTCGGGCAAAATGAAGGGATGAAATGAAAAAATCTGTACACCCGGCAAGTCGAAAACCTGAAAAGGCGGCTTGAGCAAAAATGGGTATCCCGGTGGACTGAAAACCCGAAAGGGCGGTCCAGGCAAAAGTTAGGGATTAAAGCGTACGACTATGTCCTGCCATATGTCTACCAGAAGAAGGTTTGCCCATCAACAACTATCAGCACCCCACAAGTGCCTCCCCCATAGAAACAGGGGCAATAAAGGGTGGTCTAAGCAATCTGATTGTTCTATCCTCCAAGGTATCAGGGTAGGTTCCGTTGAAGAACATAACCAATACAGTTCGATACTTCTCCAGAAGAGTCCAATCTAGTTCCCCAGGAAAGTTGGAATTCATATCCCCAAGCAGTAAGCTTATCCCCAGTAAATTCTGGAAGCTTATCCCTCGCAAAGCACGAACGCGTCGTCCGGCTTGATTTAAAGAGTTATTTCCTTAACAGGATATAACTGGGTTATCCTCAGCCAAAAGCCACGGAAAGAGCGTCATCGACGAAGTCTTCTTACCCCAGCGAAGTCCGTCAACACTTCCAATACAGCAAGGTATCCTCAGCAAGTTATCATCAACACTCAGCAAGGCATCCCTCTTCCCACAGAGTATCGCTTCTCAGCATGGTCACTAGAGTATCTTTTCTCCCCGCAGAATCCGTCATTTGCCAAGTTTATTCCCCAACGGAGTTATCTTCTCCTACCGGTATACTTGCAACTATCATCCCCAGCGGAAGCAAAAGCTATTCTTCGACATCAGCCCAGGAGTGACTTCCCGGCACCCGTCAAGGATTTATTTTCTTAGACAAAAATACATTCATAAACATCACATCTTCATGCATATGCATCATGCTACACGAATCTCATTAATTTTGAAAACATACAGTTCATGCATCATGACTTTGCATACAATTATGTTTTGCCTTTTCAGGAAAAAGATCAATACCAAAATGATTACTATCAACTATCGCAATTCTTTCTAGATATAGTTTCAGATATGACCCAGAGATGGTGACGTTCTGATACTGCTTCCAGATTTCCTTCTAGATATAGTTTCAGATATGACTCAGAGATGGTGACGTTCTGATACTGCTTCCAGATTTCCTTCTAGATATAGTTTCAGATATGACCCAGAGATGGTGACGTTCTGATGCTGCTTCCAGATTTCCTTCTAGATATAGTTTCAGATATGACCCAGAGATGGAGACGTTCTGATGCTGCTTCCAGATTTCCTTCTAGATATAGTTTCAGATGTAAACCAGATATGGTGACGTTCTGATGCTGCTTCCAGATTTCCTTCTAGATATAGTTTCAGATGTAAACCAGATATGGTGACGTTCTGATGCTGCTTCCAGATTTCCTTCTAGATATAGTTTCAGATGTAAACCAGATATGGTGACGTTCTGATGCTGCTCCCAGATTTCCTTCTAGATATAGTTTCAGATATGACCCAGATATGGTGACGTTCTGATGCTGCTTCCAGATTTCCTTCTAGATATAGTTTCAGATATGACCCAGAGATGGTGACGTTCTGATGCTGCTTCCGGATTTCCTTCTAGATATAGTTTCAGATATGACCCAGATATGGTGACGTTCTGATACTGCTTCCAGATTTCCTTCTAGATATAGTTTCAGATATGACCCAGAGATGGTGACGTTCTGATGCTGCTTCCAGATTTCCTTCTAGATATAGTTCCAGATATGATCCAAAGATGGTGACATTCTGATGCTGCTTCCAGATATCCTTCCAGATATAGTTTCAGATGTAAACCAGATATGGTGACGTTCTGATACTGCTTCCAGATTTCCTTCCAGATATAGTCCAGATATGAACCAGATATGGCGACGTTCTGACACTTATTCCAGTTGAAGACATTTCAATACCTAGACCGGTTCAGTTAAATCGACCCTAAGATTTCCCTGATGCTTATCCAGTCAAAAGCCTTCTCTGGTTCAGTCAGATCGACCCTAAGATCTCCCTGATGCTTATCCAGTTGAAGATATTCCAAGACCTTGTCCGGTTCAGTTAAATCGACCCTAAGATTTTCCTGATGCTTATCCAGTCAAAAGCCTTCTCTGGTTCAGTCAGATCGACCCTAAGATCTCCCTGATGCTTATCCAGTTGAAGATATTCCAAGACCTTGTCCGGTTCAGTTAAATCGACCCTAAGATTTTACTGAGGCTTATCCATTCCAAGACCTTCTCTGGTTCTGTCAGATCGACCCTAAGATCTCCCTGATTCTTATCCCAGTAGAAGACACCCAAGATTTTTCTCAACGGGCGTTGTTGAAGTTAAAGTCGCCCAAGGTTCTCTTACCGTTCATACTAAGATGGTAACCATCCCTGGTTCACTCATCATCTTTTGAAGTTCCAGATTCAGCTCCTGTAACCAGTCAGGACACATCTATACCAAGCATCTGAAAACCAACTCCTGCAACGTGTCAGGTACTCATGTTTCTTTTGCAGGTACGCAAGTTCTCGCTAAGGAATCTCTTACGCGATCGACATCCAGATGGCATCTATAAGCCCATCATCCTATCCAGCAATCTCCAAATGGCATCTATAAGCCCATTCCCATCACACTGCCACCATGTGAGCGCAAATTTCTGGGCACTTTAGTGTTCAATCATCTTCCACCTTCGGATTACGAAAGGCACGTCAGCCAATCTGCATCCTCAGGTCTAAGAAGATTGAACAGGGGCAACTGTTGCACCCCAAAATTTTCCCTCCCATATTCTTCAAGAAATTGCCAAGCCAAGTCACAAAATTCTCCAAGGGTTGCACAATGCAAAGGTCTCTTATACAGTCAAGATTAGGGTTTTGTGTTCTGATCAAGAAAGGAAGTCTTAAAAGGCCCAATCAAGTCTCATAGGCCTACAAATATGGTCAAGCATCCTCATATCAAGTTTCAAGGCATTCAGCTCAAAATTGCACAGTCAAAACCCTAAATTGCACTACAGTCAACTGTAGGGGCAAAATGGTCATTTGACAGTCAAAAGTTCAAATTTTTGGTCAATATATCATTTTGAAGCCACAAACATCATTTGATCAATGCTTGATCATGATTCTCAAAATTTGGCTCAGAAATCATCAAAGATGCAAAAGTTTCCTTATTTGGACAGTTGAAAAAGTCAACTGAAATTGACCAGGGCATAACTTTCACATGGATTATCAGAAAAATCCCATCCAAAGCTCATTTTGAAGAGAAAGACATTTCCTACAACTCATCTTCATACTTCAAGTCCAAGAAATTCTCTCACAAAAAGTTATCAATTTCAACATTATAGGTCATTTTCAAAAGTCAACAAAAAGGGACTTTAAGTCAAAGGCCATAACTTGAGATTGGTAAATAAAAATGACATGGGACCAAAGGCATTGGTTAGAGGACTCAAAGACCTTTCCAAAATGTCCAAGAACATGAGAAAAGCTTAAACATTGAGCAAGTTATGCCTTGTGGAAGTTGGGAAATTTTTGGATATTTTGAAAAGTCAACTTTGATCCAAATGACCTAAAATTGCTAATGGGCCCATTTTTCTTCCATGATTCATCATTCTAAGCATGTGCACGACCACTTGGCCCAAAGGGAAGCATTTTCTCATTTTTTTATTTATTTATTTGAATTATTATTTATATTAATTCATTTAAATCATTTAAATATGTGGAAAATATATAACTTGACCTAAAAAATCTTTTTATACAGGTTTTGCCATCAAGATTTCGTGCATAGGCTAATTAGGAAGGATTTGGTTTGATTTGAGCATAATTGATACAAAAACCATGTGAAAAAGATATGAAACATAATGGAAAAAAAATCAAATCTTCAATTTATGAATACAAGAGATTCTAGCCAATTTTCTTAACCTAATTGACTCCATACAAATACATGAACACAACCCTAATACCCACAGACTGAAAGCTGCGCAAGAAATACATTGGCAAACTTGAAATTTTCTCCATAAAACACAAAACTGAAATCAACTTTAGAGGACGATTCAAGCCCTAATATTCATTCCAATAGCTTCCTTGAAGGTCCTTGATCACATTCCAATCCAAAACATCAATTCAAACTTCAAGAATCGGTAACAAGAACCTCTCCTGTATAGAGAAAAAGTCACAATCGTGTTTTTAATTTTAGGCATTCTCATGGCATTCTAATCATGGATTTGTATTCCTTATGATGTTCTGATACTAACCAATGCGTTTAATTGTATTTTTATGCTATACACACGATTTTGCCATGTTTATTTTCTAGGGTTTTCAGAGCTTGGAATTAGGGCTTTTGCAAAGAGGAAAAATTAGGACTCCAGACCATCACCATTCAATTTAGCAAGCTTGGACGAAGAAGAATCCATAGTCGCGATTAATTTATGAGTTGCATAGGCCTAATCGCTATTTTTTGGTAGCATGCCTATGAGATCGTCCAAAAAACCGTTGCCTCATGTTTATGATACAGGGATGGTGAAGACGATGATGTGTTGGCAGCAAGCGATACGTTGTTTTGAATTTTCGCACGTTTCTATCCACTAACGCGTTGTTTCTTTTTATATTATTTGTTTGTTTGTATATTAATTGAATGTGCGCTTAGCTCAGCTGGCAACTAGGATTGGTGGTGAAGGTACATGACCTGGGTTCGAGCCCCAGGTCTTACATATTTCAATATTATTTTTCCCTAACAAATCCTGTGCAGCACTTACGTTGAAGATCTTCATGCACGCTCAAAACAAGACATCCACGTGCCCCTGATGACCAAACCAAAGGCACAGATCTAAAGAGCACGCTAAACCTTAGTCAGCGCTTCAGCATACTATTCAAAAAGTCAAACGGACTCAGGATATTTTGGGCCAGATTATTCAAAACTATACCTCCATATTGGGACTTCCACCCCCCTGGTTTGCAATTCTTTTTATCTTTTTATATTTTATTTTTAATTGCTATTTTTATTTTCTTGATTGTTTTAATTTAATTAATTATTTTTTTACAAAATACAAAAACATCATAAAAAACTCAGAAAAAAGATAAAAAATATAATGATTATTTATTTTGATATTTTCTTGTAAATAAATTAGCATGTAAATAAATTTAGTTTAATTAAGTTGCAATTTTAATTTCTTTTAATAACAAAAATACAAAAAATATGTAGAAATAGGTTTAATTATTGTTTTTATTTCTTTTTCCCTTTTTTACCATAATATTATTTATTTATTTATTTTCATAATTAAATTGTACATAAAAATTTTTAGGGTTTCATTTAGGTTAAAAAACTTCAATATTTTCTTAATAACTAGAATTAGGTTTAGCCTTTTATTTTAGTTTTAATTAATTCTCTTTTTTTTATTAAACCTTAAAAAACATAAAAATACTAAAAAACATTCTTTTTTTTTAATTTTTAATTTTAATTCCTCATTAATTCTAATTAATTAATTCATGTAATTTAATATTTTGCAAAAGGGTCCAACGCCCTCGTTTCGACTTAATTGTTTAATTTCGCATGTTTATTTTATTTCGCTTAAATAATTATGTACCTCTCCCAAAGCTTTGTAACTTAAACTTCTCACACTTTTCAATTTCGTTATTTTCTTTTCTGTCAAATCGGGTCCGGTTTAATTTTGGCGATGTGGACCCGCGCCATTTGTAATAGCTTAGAATTTACTTTTCCGCACTCTTTTAACTGTTAACAAAAAGCATGAAAGAATGTATGGACCATAATAAAATCAAGCGTAGAACACCAATAAACATGACAAGACAAATGCAAATGAAAACAACACACGAATCACACACCACCCCTAGGGTACGCCTCACTGTTGCCTTGCCTCGAAAGGTGATCGTCGAGTAGAGGATGTCTTAGTAAGTCCTCATGATCCGGGAACCTGGCATGAGGGTAGCTTCTAAGGTGTCTTCCCATTGCTCTGGTGATCACCATGTCCCGAACCTCGAATTGACCCGAACACCTCCAATAGTGGTGCTACCTACCTCTCAATGGTGGGATGGCACTACTTTTAAGGGCATCTACACAGACGAATTCCTTAGGGTAGGTAGGTTCTCAAGGATACTTGCTCTAATCTCAAAACAAACTCAAAAAAGACTTTTCACACGAACACTTTTCAAAAGCTTTCAAAGCGAAATTTTTCAAACACTCTGACGTACGAGTCGAACTGAAATTTTTCAAAGAAACTTTTAAACCCACATTGAAAAGCAAGCAACATTTTGAAAACACGTTGAGCAAGTATCTAAGAGCCCATGGATAACCATGGATAGAAAGGGTGCTAACACCTTCCCTTTCTATAACCTACCTCCCGAACCGAGAGCAATCTCTTTAAAGGAATTTTTCTGTGCTTTTGTCCTTTCCACTTGGAGAAAATAAAAGACGGTGGCGACTCTTGCTTCCGCGACATTTCGCGAACCAGCGTTAAACAGTCAGTTCCAGATCCACCGATCACACCATGGAAAACCATGGATAGAAAGGGTGCAAACACCTTCGCACCTTCCACAATCTGTCCTGAAGAGTGACCAAAGTACAAGGTGGTCCCAACGATTAATGACTCTTACTCATTCTGATGTGCATTGGTGTTCTCGATCCAGAGAAAATGTCATCATCGTCGATCGTTGCGGAGAGTTTCCTAATGTTCCTTTACTTGGAATCAGGGGAGGTATCACCTACAACCCTTGCCTAGCTTTGAGACAATTTGGATATGCGCGAAGGGATGGCCCTCATGACATGTTGATTCCTAGCCTAGTTTCTGACTTCGACAACGATACGCAAGGACTTCGCCAAAGATTCATCAGAGCTTGGGGAAAACTCAACAAGGTTGATAGCAAGACTCTGGGACACAAGAACTCCATCCCTCTTGAGCCCTATCTCAAGTGGGTACGAGCCCGAGCCCAAAGTCTGATGATGCCTTATCCTCATGTACTCCCAGTGATTAAAGAGCCTGTTAATGAAGGAGAGGTTCCCTACACCATCCTGCATCCAGACATGCCTACATCGTGGGAGGAAATGCAGAAAAGTTGGATTCAGCTCAAGGAGGAACGGAACACTTTTGAAGCTAGCTACTACGCCAGTGAAAAGAAGGTTCTAGAGCTTACCCGCCGACTCCACGAGCAAGAGGCCCTCAATACCTACATCGCACCAAAGAGGATGCGCAATGTCTTTCTGCCTTGAGAAGTTTATGTTGTAATATTTGGCCCATGGGGCATTTATGTACTAACGAATTTCTTCTTATTAATATGACGTGCGTTCTTCTTTGTCTAAAACAATTTTGAATGTCCTAAATCCTTGAATGCATTGCATACATCAGCATACCATTCATCATGTGCATAAGCAGGTCTCACTCCAGGTTTCCTTATCTATCTGCTGTTTATTTCAGTAGGATGGATCTCGAGCAAACAGTCAAAGACCTACAAGCCCAGAATGCACAGTTCTAGCAACTCTTGATGACCTTGGTCAAAAGTCAAGAGGATATCAAGGCTCATCTGGAGAGTAGAGACCCAGTGAAGAAGAAAAAGAGGGTCGGAGTGGCTACTTTGGGGAGAAGATTTGACAGAGAAGCTCGGAGGGTGCTTGAATTTCCTCCTACTTCTGACGAAGGGACTAGTAAAAGAGATCGGGTTGCGGTGCCTTCCGAGTCTGATGCAGAGGAGGAAGAGGTTGAAGAGGATGAAGATTATTCTGACCAGCAGTACCCTCCAGCTGATGATAAGTACAAGGGTTTAGAAGACAGATTGGCTGCTATGGAATTGCAAAGAGTACCGGGCCTGGATTTTGAAGACATGGGCTTGGTTGCCGGAATCGTGATTCCCCCAAAATTCAAGGTGCCAGTGTTTGTAAGGTATGACGGGCTGTCCTGCCCCAAAATGCATCTCAGGTCTTATGTGAGAAAAATTCAACCCTATACAGCAGATAAAAATCTCTGGATTCATTTCTTTCAAGACAACCTGTCAGGAGCTCAGTTGGAATGGTTTTATCAGTTAGAGGGAACCAGTGTCAGAAATTGGGAAGATTTGGCCACCGCTTTCTATAAACAATACCAGTATAATTCTGATCTTGCTCCTACCCGTACCCAACTTCAGGGTATGTCGCTAGGAACAAGTGAGGGATTCAAGGAATATGCACAAAAATGGAGGGATTTGGCTGGCAGGGTGCAGCCTCCTTTAACCGATCGTGAGCTCTTTGATATGTTTCTTGGGACCCTATCTGGGCCATTTTTCAATCATTTAATTGGTAACTCTTCCGCAGGGTTTACCGATTTGATCTTAACGGGCGAAAGAATAGAGGCTGGCATCAAGTCAGGAAAGATTCAGAAGAGTGTTGCTGCAAGTGTTGAGAAGAAGCCTTTTAAGAAGGAGACAACTATGGTATATTCTCAAAGAAGAGCAGGGAAGATGGAACGTCGGCCAACTGTGGGGGCCGTAATGATTCAGAACACCCCAAGTGAGCCGCCTCGCTACAACCAATCCAGACCAAATCAGCAACGGGTGGAAAGGCCACAACGGCAGTTCACCCGTATTAATATGACTCCAGCGCAGGTGCTTCCCCATCTGTTGAAATTGAATCTTGCCACTATCAAGGAGGCGCCAAAGAATGTAAATACATCCTCTCCGCATTACCATGCCAATACTAAGTGCGCCTATCATTCAGACAGTGTTGGACACGACACCAACGATTGTTGGGCACTCAAGCATAAGATCCAGGACCTGATAGAGGCTAAGGAGGTAGAGTTTGACGCTCCAGAAAAACCCAATGTGATATCTGCACCTATGCCGAAGCACGGTCGGAATGTCAATGCCATTGAAGAGGATCTGTATGTTGCTGACGTTAGTGATCTGACTACTCCACTGCTAACCATTAAGTTGAATTTGTTAAGGGCCGGGATCTTCCCGGGATGTAAAGAAGACTGCTACTGTTGCCACTCTCTGCCGTTTGATTGTCCGCTATTGAAGAAAGGCATCCAAGGCCTTATGGATAGCCGACAAATTTTGTTCGAAAAAGTTCCTGCTGTTCCAGTTCATGTTGAAAATGTCTCAATCATAACCATTCACACCAATCTTTCTGAGGCCGTCAAAAAGCCAGTTAAGATTACACCAGCTGCAAAGTCTATACCTTTGAAGATAACAATGCCGGGGCCTGTTCCCTATGTTTATGAGAAGTCGATACCTTGGAACTATGGCGGTGACATCTACTACCATGGTATCAAGCAAGTCGAAGTAATTGAAGAAAGTTCGGATGACGAGAAAGCCAGCATTAGTAACATTGCGGGCACCAGCAAAATCACCAGGAGCGGGAGAATATTTTCTCCAGAGATTGCCCCTCCAAGAGCAGTCTTTGGACCCTCATCAGCTAAAGAAGTCCTCCCTGCACCAGTAAAACTCTCCGCTAGAACTCCTTTGATTGAAGAAATTTTCGTTCCTAGTGTTGTCTCTCCTACCATTATCGATAAAGGAAAAGGAATACAAGATGAGCCCGTCAGGACGAGGGCTCAACCTTTGTTGATTCCAGAAGCCTCCAAAAAAGAAATGGACGAGATTTTGAGGATAATCAAGAGAAGTGATTATGATGTGGTGGAACAGTTGGGGAAAACCCCCTCCAAGATCTCCATGCTGGCACTGTTGCTTTGCTCAGAAGCGCACGCTCAAGCTTTGATTAAGTTTCTAAAGGCAGCTCATGTGCCCCAGGAAACCTCTGCAGATCAATTTCAACATTGTGTGGCTAGTCTGACTGCAGACAATGGATTAGGTTTTTCTGATGCCGACCTGACCCCTAAAGGCCGAAATCACAATGATGCGTTGCATATTTCAATCGAGTGTCGCGGAACCACCCTTGCACATGTTTTGGTTGACACCGGTTCATCGCTGAATGTTTTGCCTAAGAAGGCCTTGGACCGGCTAGATTGCGAAGGTTTGGAATTGAAGCCGAGTGATATTGTCGTCAGAGCTTTCGATGGGTCGAAAAGAATGGTCCATGGAGAAGTTGAAATTCCTGTCAAGATAGGTACTGAGGTGTTTAAATCCACTTTCTATGTAATGGACATCCGTCCATCATACTCCTGCCTGCTGGGTAGACCTTGGATACACCATGTTGGGGCAGTCACCTCCTCCTTGCATCAGATGCTGAAGTATCCTGTAAAGGGAAAGATCATTACTGTCCACGGCGAAGAAGAGTACATGATTAGCCATTTAAATTCTTTCCGGTATGTGGAGGTTGAAGGAGAGTTCATTGAGACACCGTTTCAACATTTCGAAGAAGTACTTCCTGAGATAGCAGTGGCGAAGTTGGCAGCTGAGACACCAGGACAGATGGCCAGGATGGCATCTCTGGAGGATGCAAGGGCTGCAGTTAAAGAAGGGAAGAAGTCAGCGTGGGGGCAGTTACCCGATTTTCCGCATAAAACTGATAAGCTTGGATTAGGTTTCACCACCGCTGGCCAGAAGGCCATGCGCCAGTCAAAGATCGAGAGAGCGCCGATCAAAATTTCTCCTTACCGAATCAACGCCCTGGAAGATGAAGACAAAGAAAGCAACTTTGAAGAGTGGATTCGTCCAACTGTCAGAGGAGGGTTGAGCAACTGGGAGGCTAAAGACTTTGTCCCCATCACTTTTATTCATCAGTAATCTATCTATTAAACATTTCCTATTTGGTCTGTAATATTTTACTTTCAAACAATCCGTACACTATCTTTTCACCTCCTGCCTTGCCCGGGGCATGTAGGTCCGCTTGTAAGGGTTTTGATTATTTTTCATATTCATATGCCATGTTTAATGATTCATTGGACGTTTTTCATTCGATAAACTGCTTGTGTTCATTTTCTTTCCTTTTGCATTTTTTGTTTAAGGATGGCTATCCCTTACACACACCCACACTCACCAATGCAGGTACCCATCCACTCCGGATTCCATGGGTGACTATTCTGATGTATCTTTCAATAACTCTGAAGACCTGGTCAATCTAGCCGAGTATGAAGATGATGAAGGTTGTGAAGTACCCGGGGAACTAGCCAGACTCCTGCAACAAGAGGAAAGGGCCATCTTACCGCATGAAGAGCCATTGGAAGTTGTTAACTTGGGAACCGAGGAGAATCGGAAGGAGGTGCAAGTAGGTGCCAACCTGGAACCAGAAGTCAAGGAACGCTTGGTACAGTTACTGGACGAGTATGTTGAAATCTTCGCTTGGTCCTACGAGGACATGTCGGGTCTAGACACCGACATCGTGGTTCACCGTCTCCCCACAAGAGAAGATTGTCCACCGATCAAGCAAAAAGTTCGCCGAATGAGGCCTGACATGTCCGAAAAAATCAAAGCAGAAGTAATGAAGCAGTTCAATGCTGGCTTTCTGGCTGTTACGTCCTATCCTCAATGGGTCACTAACATTGTGCCAGTGCCTAAGAAGGATGGCAAAGTCAGAATGTGTGTGGACTACCGGGATTTGAATAGGGCCAGCCCTAAGTATGATTTCCCGCTACCTCATATTGACATCTTGATCGACAATACAGCTCAGCATAAAGTGTTTTCCTTCATGGACGGATTCTCGAGCTACAATCAAATCAAAATGGCCCCTGAGGATATGGAGAAAACAACTTTTGTCACACAATGGGGCACTTTCTGTTACAAAGTGATGCCGTTCGGGCTGAAGAACGCAGGGGCAACTTATCAACGCGCCATGGTAGCTTTATTTCATGACATGATACATCATGAGATTGAAGTTTACGTAGACGATATGATAGCTCGGTCACAAACAGAGGAAGAGCACCTTGAACATCTGGAAAAGCTGTTTGCCAGATTGAAAGAATACAAGCTCAGGCTGAATCCGAGTAAATGCACTTTTGGAGTTAGGTCTGGTAAACTCCTGGGATTCATTGTAAGCAACAAAGGCATTGAAGTCGATCCGGCAAAAGTAAAAGCAATACAAGAGATGCCTGCTCCCCGTACTGAAAAGGAAGTTAGAGGTTTCTTGGGGCGCATAAACTATATTGCCAGATTCATTTCACATCTGACCTCTACCTGCGAGCCAATTTTCAAACTCTTGAAGAAAGATCAGGTAGTTGAGTGGAACGACGACTGCCAAGCTGCTTTCGATAGAATCAAGGAGTATTTGTTATAACCCCCTATTCTGATGCCACCCGTCGAAGGAAGACCATTGATCATGTATTTGACCGTCTTGGATAACTCAATGGGGTGTGTTTTGGGCCAGCATGACGAGTCTGGTCGAAAAGAGCATGCTATTTATTACCTTAGCAAAAAGTTTACCGACTGTGAGACTCGCTACTCACTGCTCGAGAAAACTTGCTGCGCTTTGGTATGGGCTGCTCGCCAACTAAGACAGTATATGTTGACTCATACTACCTTGTTGATTTCCAAAATGGACCATATCAAATATATCTTCGAAAAGCCCGCTTTATCTGGAAGGATAGCCATATGGCAAATGATCTTAACTGAGTATGACATCCAGTACACCACCCAAAAAGCTATAAAAGGGAGTGTATTAGCTGACCATCTGGCTCATCAGGCTATCGAAGACTATCAACCCATGAGATTTGATTTCCCACACGAGGACATCATGAATTTGGATAACATTAAAGGTGACGGACCGTATGACGGACCCGAAAAGGGATCCCGATGGACCCTGTACTTTGATGGTGCTTCAAATGCGCTTGGAAACGGCATTGGCGCAGTACTCATTTCTCCGGAAGGATGCCACACTCCTTTCACGGCCCGACTTTGCTTCAGCTGCACAAACAATATGGCTGAGTATGAAGCCTGCATCTTTGGTCTCAAGGCTGCTATAGACTTGGGGATCAAATCTTTGATCGTATTCGAGGACTCGGCTTTGGTCATCAGCCAGATCAAAGGAGATTGGGATACCAAGCATCCTAATCTTATCCCATACAAAGAACATGTTCTGACATTGTTGCCTCACTTCGAGCAAATTACCTTCGAGCACTTTCCGCGAGAAGAGAATCAGCTAGCAGATGCTCTAGCCACAATGTCCTCCATGTTTAAACTCAACTGGGATAACGAGGCTCCCCAAATCACCATCGAGCGAATGGATGAACCCGCGCATTGCCACGAGATTAATACCGAAGAAGTAGTGGAACAACCTTGGTTCCACGAAATCAAAAGGTATCTCGAGACTAGAGATTATCCTGAAGGAGCTTCCGTGAATGACAAGAAGTTCTTAAGGAAATTCGCTGCTAAGTTCTTTCTGAGCAACGACATCCTTTACAAACGAAGCCATGATTATGTATTACTCCGATGTGTGGATAAGGCTGAAGCAGAGTTGATCATGACTGATATACACAGCGGCCCATTTGGCACTCACTTGAGCGGGCATACAATGGCTAAGAAGATCCTAAGGGCAGGCTATTACTGGTCTACCATGGAGACTGATTGCCATCAACATTCCCGTACTTGTCACAAGTGTCAAGTCTATGCTGACAAAGTTCATATCCCTCCGGTTCCCCTCAATGTCCTGACTGCTCCATGGCCCTTTGCAATGTGGGGCATTGATATGATTGGAGAGATTAAGCCCACGGCTCCCAACGGACATCGCTTCATCCTGGTTGCCATTGACTACTTCACTAAATGGGTCGAAGCAGCTTCCTCCGCCTTTGTCACCAAAAATGTGGTTGCCCGCTTTATCAAGCAGAATCTCATATGTCGGTACGGTGTTCCAGACAGGATCATCACGGACAACGGTACAAATCTGAATAATACAATGATCACTGCATTATGCGAACAGTTCAAGATTTATCATCACAATTCATCTCCCTATCGGCCGAAGATGAACGGTGTTGTTGAAGCTGCGAACAAAAATATTAAGAAGATTATTCAGAAAATGACAGTCACTTACAAAGACTGGCATGAGATGTTACCGTTTGCGCTGCATGGATACCGTACGACGATACGTACTTCAACTGGGGCAACCCTATTTTCTTTGGTTTATGGCATGGAAGCTGTTTTGCCTATGGAAGTTCAGATCCCGTCTCTAAGGATTATGAAGGATGCAGGTTTGAATGAGGATGATTGGATGCAGACCCGACTTGATCAACTCAATCTGATCGACGAAAAGCGACTTGCGGCTATATGCCATGGTCAGACGTATCAAAAACGGATGATCAAGGCCTTCAATAAGAAAGTCAGACGTCAAGTGTATCAAGTCGGAGATCTAGTAGTCAAGCGGATTATCTTGCCGCAAAGTGATCCCAGGGGAAAATGGACTCCTACATATGAAGGACCATTTGTGATCAAGAGCATATTTTCTGGTGGTGCAATGATTCTGACCACCATGGACGGCGACGATTTACCGCACCCTGCGAACGCAGACATAGTCAAAAGATACTACGCGTAAAATAACCCGACAAGTCGAAAACCCGAAAGGGCGGCTTGGGCAAAAATGGGCATCCCGATGAACCGAAAACCCGAAAGCGCGGTTCAGGCAAAAATTAGGGATAAAAACAAAAAATCTATACACCCGGCAAGTCGAAAACCCGAAAGGGCGGCTTGGGCAAAAAGGGGTTTCCCGGTGGATCGAAAACCCGAAAGGGCGATTCAGGCAAAAGTTAGGGAATTAAAGCGTATGACTATGTCTCGTCGGATCACTTCAAAGACAATCTCTTCATCAACCGATTCCAGGTTTCTGATCAATCCAGCCATCGCCAAACGAAGCATCGAATGGACAGATATTCAGAGTTGTGAAAGTCATAGCAGAATGGAATTCCATGGGATTATTTCACATAGCCATCCTTTATTTTTTATAAAATCTTTCAATATTTACGGCAAAATCCTCTTACTAGGATGATTGTCTCCTTTGTACAAATATACTCAAAGAAAATCAATACAAATACTCTTCCCAAAATTTGTGTCATTTCCCTTTTTCTTTTTCTTTTGCACTATTTGTTTTATTTTTGAGAAACGTCCAATATTTTGTTAAATAGGCATATGCATTTGAAACATAAATCACTTCCTAAATGAACCTAAGAAAAAGGATTACTGATAGGATAAGGGTACGAACGGATATTTTGACACCCTTTCAAAGGAAATCCCTCAAGATTTGTAATCCACATCCCTGGCAAACCCTGAGGTCTACCTCCAGCAGACCCTCGAAGCTTATCCCCAGTAAGGTTCCGAAGGGTATCTCCCCGCAGAGTACGGATGTCCCTCCCGAGTTTTATTCAAAGTTATTCCTCACAAAGGCTTATAACTGGGTTATCCTCAGCTAACAACCAGGGGAGATCGCGCTCGCCAAAATTCTTCCTATCCCCAGCAAAGTTCTTCCTATCCCCAGCAGAGTTCCTCAAAATTCCCCAGTAGAGTTCGTCAAAATTCCCCAACAATAACTTATCAATACAACCCCCGGAGGAGTTTATCTTTGCAAAATCCCCAGCCAGAGAATCTCCCGGAAGCCATTTTCCCTCAGAGTTTAAGCTTCAGTATCCCCAGCAGATCAAAAGCTTCAAATGGACAATCCCCAGCGGAGTCAGACTTTTAAACCTTCTCCCCACAGAGTTTTTAGGAAGAAAAATCTTGAGTTCCCCAGTGAAATCTCCAGAGATACTGCTCTCCAAGCTGAAGATTCTCAATCTGGCATCCCCAACATTAAATCTACTAGTTTGGTACTCCCCAGTAGAAGACTTCAGGAATTCCCCAGAAGATTGGTATACAACCCAAGCTCCAGGTTCCCCAGCAACGACCCAGGACTTATTTTCCCCGGCAGCAGTCAGGATACTTCTATCTTCCGCTATCCCGGATTCATCTATCCTGTGCAAGACAGCTCTCCAACTTACATACGCATCCATTTACATTCATAACGCCATAATATACATTATATCATGCATCATAGCATTGCATACAACCAACTCTTTGCCTTTTCAGGTAAGATCAGTCGACAGACTAAAATCATTCAAATCTCAAGATTTCTGAAAACAGTTCACGGGTTCTCCAAGTAAACGGATGCTAACCTATCACTTGTTCAGATTCTTCTCAAGACTTCTGAAAACAGTTCATGGATTCTTCCCAAGTAACGGATGTTAATCTATCAGCTTGTTCAGATGCAACCTTTGAAATTAGTTTACGGACGCTTCCCAACAACGGATGCGGCTCTATTGCTGATTCATCTTCAAGATTTCTGAAAACAGTTCACGGGTTCTCCAAGTAAACGGATGTTAACCTATCACTTGTTCAGATTCTTCTCAAGACTTCTGAAAACAGTTCATGGATTCTTCCCAACAACGGATGTTAATCTATCAGCTTGTTCAGATGCACCTTTGAATTTAGTTTACGGAAGCTTCCCAACAACGGATGCTGCTCTATTGCTTATTCAACTTCAAGATTTCTGAAAACAGTTCACGGGTTCTCCAAGTAAACGGATGTTAACCTATCACTTGTTCAGATTCTTCTCAAGACTTCTGAAAACAGTTCATGGATTCTTCCCAAGTAACGGATGTTAATCTATCAACTTGTTCAGATGCAACTTCCTGAAAACAGCTTGCAGGTTCCTCCCAACAACGGATGTCAACCTATTGCTTGTTCATACCCCCAATTCAGAAATAGTCCAAAGCTTGGACACTTTCCTGATACTCCCTTCCAGATGGCATCTTTAAGCCCATCCCCGACAAGTTTTTGTCACTACTCCGATGGCATCATTAAGCCCATCTCCAAATGGCATCTTTAAGCCCATTCCCGCATCCAATGCTTTGATGAGTGCAAATTTCCGGGCACTCTAGTGTCCAATCTCCTTTTACCCTCGAGTCACGAAAGGCAAGCTTGCCAATCTAACTCTTCGGGTTCAAGAATATTGAACAGGGGCAACTGTTGTACCCCAAAATTTGCCCTCCCATTTCTCATTGATTTCTCCTCACAAAGCTCTTAAAGCTCAAGATCCAGTTAGGGTTTCATCTGCTCAAGACTCCTCCTTGCACTGCTAACCCCAAATTAGGGTTTGTGTTTGCACAAAGATGTTTTGACCTAAAGTGCCCAAGATGACTTTCTTGCTTCATATTGACCTCCTAAGTTTACCCATACCAAGTTTCAAGTCCTGATTCCAAATTTTGCCCAGTCAATTGGACAGTGGACCTAGAAATCAACTGTATTGGGGAAAAAGTCAACTGTGGCCAATTGACAGTCAAATCTCATGAAATTTGATCCACATCAACATTATGAACTCATATGAACCATTTGATCAAGTTTGGATCACAATTCCACAAGAAATTTGATCAGATCACTAAAAGGGCAAAATGGTCATTTTTAGGGTTTTGACTATACAAAGGCAATTTTTGACTGTTTGACCTAGCCAATGGAAAACCAAGCTCACATATGGACTCAAGGACCCCATGGAATTATCTTGACATGCTCAACAAGTTCAAAAGATCCCAAGTACACAAGATTGACAGTTGAATTTCCCAGTCAATTGATCAGTTTTGACTGTATACTGAAAAGTCAAACTTTGACTTTTTGGTCAAAATCAAAGGTCAAGATTCATTTTTCATCAAAACATGCCAAATCATGAAACTTGTTCACCAAGAAATCACAAATTGCAAATTAGGGTTAGAAAATGGAATTTTTCATAACTTAGAATTTTTCTAAGTTATGAAAAACCCTAATTTTTTCCCAACTTTGCCCCACCTTTTCACCAAGATCCATTTGGATTCAAACAAAAGTCAAAACATGAAAGTTGTAGCTTGTTGCATAATCTAAAACTTTGATTCACAAAGTTTTCTCATTTGAAGCTTGTATCTCAAGTTACAATTTTTTGAATAAGGGCACTAAACCATTTTTAACTTAGTAGAATTTTAACCTATTTTGACAAGGTTTTCTACCCCACTTCAATGCCATTTTTCATACCCTTCCACTTGGAATTTCAATTTGCATTTCAAAGATAGATTGTAGTACACATTCCAAGCTTTCCAAAATGTCCAAGAACTTCTCAAGCAACCTCATGGTTAGAGAGAATCGAATTTCACAATATAGCAAAAAACCACTTTGTTCATGACCAAGTTCCATGTCCATAACTTTGCAAATTTGAACTCAGCATGCTTTAGGCTAGATTACAGGTCCTTAAACCAAGTTACACTCCATAATTTAATGCTTGTTCATTGTGCCAAAGTGTTGTTCCATGAGTTCAAGCATTGTACACAAGATTGATCCATTTCTAGATAAAGCAAATTAGCCATTTTGGTAAAAGTTCACTTTATGTCAATTTAGAAATCCAACAAGTACAAGCTAAATCCTTTTGGCACAAGATTATGGACAAATTGCTCTGATCAAGAGAGGATTATTCAGCACATTAGGAGGCCCCCTACATGCCTAGAAAGCCAACTTGCTTTTGTTGCTTAAGAAAGAAGAAAAGTTCCATAACTTGTGACAACTTCCATCTCAGCCTTAGAACAAGAAAGCAAATATTGTAGACACATTCCAAACATCCCAACCAAGCTTTTGCACGAATCCTTGACCTCTCAAACACTCTCCATCTCAGAAACACCATCAAACTGCTCAAACAGGGCAAGGCCTGCAGTTTGAGTGCCATCTCTCAATCCCTTCAAGCATTCTTGTCCAAACTTGTTCCTCTACCTTCCTTACAACCTATGCAAGCTATCCAGAAGCTAAGACACGATCTGTAATTGCTCTAACCACTTCCACCATTTTCACATCTTTGACTTGCAGGTGAAGTTCTACAGCTTGATTCAGAAGCTTTCAAGACAAAGTAAACATTGGAATAGCATCCCTGGACCTCAAGGAAGCTTTTCCAATCATCACCTTGCACTGAAAGTTCCTCATTCTCCAGATAGAAGTTCAACTGAATAGGTAAAATTTTGAACTCGTATCTCTCTTATTATGCATCTTTAGTCTTAAGTTTGTGAAGAAACAAGGTTCTACTCATAGCCCTGAGCATGTACATAGCTTTACATTTCATTTCTTTTGCCTGAGTTGAGAGAATTTAAGCTTTGAAAATGGCAGAAAGTTTAGGTCAAGATTTGGGATTGATAAAATTCTCTCTCATTTCTGAGAGTTAGGATGAGTTTTTTATATATTTGGAATCGTGATTCAATGCTTGACATGTTTTGTGTTGAAAGTTTGTGCAAAATCTCAAAGAATCAGGATGTTTGAATCTCTGTAACAAGGCGCGCGTTTTTGGCCAAAGGTTGAAGAAGAAGTGGATTGGGCTGGGCCTGTATCATTTTGCTATCCACACCATTTTTTCTGTTTCACACCCCTGAGCCCATTTGCTTCATTTTTTAATATTTTTGACTTTTTCTTTTTTTATTTGACTCATTTATTTTTTCTCAACATGTTAAAATTTTGAAAATATTTTTCTCATCATTTTTTGATTTTATTTGGTATTTATTTGATTTTCCTTTAGTTTATACATAAATATATATATATATTATTACTTAGAATAAAATAGAAAAATATGTAAAAATACTTCTATTTTTATTTTTATTTTATATTACCCTCTGAAAATATTTCATATAAAAAATACTATTTTCTAAAAAATTGAATATTATTATTATTTATATATAATACATATTTAAAATAATATAAATATACATATATATATATATATATTAATATACTTAGAATAAAAATGCCAAAAAATGAATATGTTTTATTTTTTAAATATTTAATATTAAAAATGCCTTTTTACAAATATACTATATTTTATTTTATTTTTGTATGTAAATAATAAATATTATGTGAATTAATTAATTAATATACATTTTGATTAAAATTAGGGTTTTTGCCCTAAATATGAAAATACTCAAAAATAATACCTTTTCATTTTCTTATTTTATTTTACATAAACAACATTTTTTTTCATACATATATAAAAACTTTCTTTCTGCATTTTGCATATTTATTTAATTTCTATTTAATTATGCAATTTATTTACCTTGCAAATATTCAAAAATGATGTAATAATTTAGATTTAAATTCTTGTCTAAATATCCCCCATTTGTAAATTTGTACCCCCCTCCCTATATTATTATGTTGTAATAGCGTAGGAATTTAAATTTCGCACTTTATACGCTTTCTAATTATGCCATGTTAGAATTAGGGTTTGCATGTGAAAAACGATAAAAAATAGTTTGACCTAATACAAGATAAATGAGCATGAAAATAAACAACACATCTCACACTTGCACCCCTAGGGTATTCCACTTTGTTGCCTTCAAATAATTGGGCCATATTGCATGTTGAACTTCTTTGGGAAAAACAAACAAATTGAATGATCATAGTCCCTCGATAAAACTTTTCAAAACAAACAAAAACAAATGATCAAGTCCCTTAAAGAAAATTGCCCAAAGACCTTTAACACTATTGCAATTATGGTCCAAACGATGACCCGCGCCTGTCCCTCTCATCTCCTAAGACAAGATTGTCCACCAAATACAATGGTGGAACAAATTTGTCAAAAGGGTTTAAAACATGACAAAATCTTTGAGAAAACTTTAGGGTAGATAAACTCTTAAGTACTTGCCAATTTGCCAAGAAAACACTTGCCTAATTTCAAAACCCACTTCACAAACACTTTCAAAATCAACTTTTCAAACCCTTGAAACATCTTTTTAAAAGATAAAACACCTTTTGTAAAACATTCGAGTAAAGAATTGTTACAAGGTTAGCCTAGCACAAGGCATCTTTTCAAAACATTTTCAAAACCACACACAAAGCACCGTTTCAAACAATTGAAAAATAAGGCAAGTTGATCTAAGCGAGTACCTAAGAGCCCATGGATAACCATGGATAGGAGGGGTGCTAATACCTTCCCCTTCTATAATCTACTCCCCGAACCCAAGAAAACATCTCAAAGGTTTTTGCTGTGCTTTTTAAACCTTTCCTTAGGATAAAATAAAAAGTCGGTGGCGACTCTTGCTCAACCGAAACATTTGCGAAAAACAAACGCAAAACCTCAAGTCAGTTCTCCCACCGTATCACAGTGATTCTGCAGCTTCTAGGTCCTGATTCGTGCCTCTTTAGCTTGTATATGTATAAGGCATTGTATTAGGTCAAATATTTGGACTTGAATCTTTGCAAATCAATGCTTGGAGATATGATTTGATCTTCCATGAAAAAGCTTCCAAATTTGTCAAAAACCAATATTTTGTGCATGATATGGCTTGATACGAGTTTGACCATGTCCATAATGATAATTAAGACCTGTATCAATCAAAAAGATACCAAGTGATCAATTTTTAGATTTTATTTGGATTTAAATTGATTAAAAATGAATTAATTCAATAAAAATCAAATAAAACAGAAAAATTAATAATTGGACACAAGACTGAAGATAGGACATGTGTGTAGTGTGACAAGATCAAATCAAGGGGATAAAAGTGGGCCCATTTGACAAAATTTGAAGTTTTGGGGATAGTTGACTTTTGGCAATTTTGGAAAAATGTCCAACTTCAACAATGCATAACTTCTTCAATTTTGAACTTTTGGAAGTGTTCTTGGACTTTTTAGAAACCTTGAGATGTCCTCTAACCAACCCTTTTGGTCTCAGCTCATTTTGATATTCCATTCTCAAGTTATAAGCTTTGGCAAAAAAAAGTGTTTTTGTTGACTTTCAAAAATGACCTATAATGTCCAAATTTGTAACTTTTTGTGAGTGCATTTCTTGATCTCGGGGTGTGAAGATGTATTGTAGGAAATTTTATCCTCTTCAAAATTAGCTTTGTATGGGTCATTTATCATAAAGTATGAGAAAGTTATGCTTGGTCAAAGTTGAGTTGACTTTTCCTACAAAACCCTAATTTAGCAACTTTTGAATCTTGATGAATTTTGAGCAATCCTTGATGAATCATGATCAACCCTTGATCAAATGATGAATTAACCTTCAAAATGAGAATGTTGACAAAAAATATTGAGGTTTGACTATTTGTAGGTCACAGTTGACTTTTGCCCTAGCATAGTCGATTTTTGGGCCTCTTGAGCAATTGACTGACCAAACTTCCTCTGCAAGGATTGAAATTTGAAATGGATGAACTTGAGAACATATTAGGACACTGGGGAGCACTTGAGGTCATTTGGATGAAAGGACCTTGATGCAACACAAAACTCTAATTTGAGATTGACTGCCTTAGGAGATGATTTAACTGTCCAACTCTTGAGCAATCTTGAGCCACTTGGAGACTATTCTTGCAATATCTTGAGAAATATGGGAGGCCAAATTTTGGGATACAACAGGTGTTCAACAACCATTGGACCATTCAAACTTTGCGCGCTTTTGATTCAGTTTACCTTGTTTTCATATATTATATTCTCGCTTTATTATGTTAACAAATAACAACAATAGCGCAGCTGGCAAGGGAGTGTATTGGTAAGCGAGAGGACCTGGGTTCGATCCCAGGTCCCAGCAAAAATTTATTTTCCTATTTTCCTTTACAGATCACGTACATCACCTTCCCTAATGCCCACCATATGTAATCATCCTCCATCCAATGGATGCACATCTGGCCAGATCCAATGCTTACCAGTGAAGGACCATGGTGCACGTCCAAGTCAACATCACACAGAATCCAGCGCTGACTGGGCTTCAGCACTAATGGGCCTAGAGAATTTCAACATCACGCCCCCTCATGCAGCATGACACAGGCCCAATTCTTTCCTTTTTCTATTTTTTTTAATTTCTTAAATTATTCTCTTGATTATTTTCTTTTTTCACAAAAATCATTTTTTTATTTAATCAAAAATCATGAAAACATCAAAAATCTTTTTCATAAAAAATATTTTGTTTCTTTAATTAATTTATTTATTTTATTTTTCACAAAAATAACCTAAATATTTTCATCAATTAGATTTTTAGGGTTTTTAACCATTCTCGCATTTAATTCGTCGCGCGCATTTTAATTCTTTTTATTATAATTGTAACTGCTCCGAGTTTGTAATAGTAATTATGGTTTTAAATTCTGCATTTTTATTTTCAGTCAAGATAATTATGTAACTGCCAAAGCCTTGTAATAGTTAGGACCTTTAAAATTCCCGCACTTTTAATTTCCACAAACTATAAACTGTCTAGATGCATGGTTAATAGGATTGTATGGAAAGAATGCTTGAAAATTAAAACGGTAGATAACCTAAATGTGCAAAGACTAAATTAACTGAAAATAACATATGCACATATTCACTCCTAGGGTTTGCCTCACTTCGGTTGCCTTCGGTAAACAGTCCTTAAGCATAGGAGATTTTAGTGGTTGCCCTCCTGTCTAAAAGATCAAATGTCCAATTCGAATGGTGCCTCGAAAATGTTGCCTCGGAAAGATCTTTAGGACTTTAGGATTACTACTAAAGTTTTCTAACTAATGCTTTAGTGACTGTACTCGTCCCTTCGAACGTCCCTTTAAAACTCCAACGACGGTGCTACCTATTTCTCAATAATGGGATAGCATTGTCTAAAGGAAAATGAACAGTCTTTTTCGAGTAGGTAGATTAGTTCTTAAGTACTTGCTCAAAACAAACAAAAACTTTTTCACACCAAGCACTTTTCAAACAAATTTTTCAAAAACAACTTCGTAACACTCTTGAGGATAGAAACAAGGGTTAAAATGAAGTAAAACAAAACTTTTCAAAACAAGCACACACAAGCAATTTCAAAATGAGCAAGTACATAAGAGCCCATGGAAAACCATGGATAGAAAGGGTGCAAACACCTTCCCTTTCTATAATCTACCCCCCGTACTCAGAAACATCTCGAAAAAAGTTTTTTCTGTTCTTTTTCCTTTTCCTGATTGGATAAAATAAAAATTGGTGGCGACTCTTGCTTACCGCGACATTTGCGAATAAAAAACACAAACCAGTATTAACAGTCGGTTCTGCCACCGTATCACAATTAGTGTCAATACATTCTTGAGTTAAGAATTTTATAAGGTATTGTTTTTCTTTCATTTGTGTAAAGTTTATGGTCCTTAGAGATTTTTATTGTTGTGATATTCTATATTGGATTGGAATAGTTCTGGAAGTTGTTGTGAATTAAGGGTTGATAGAGTTTGTAATGGTATATAGCATTTACAAATTTGATATAAATATGATTTTCTTAGTGTTGTACCCCAAAATTTGCCTTCTCATATCTCAAGGACTCTTAGAATTACTTCAGTCAAGTTGTAAACCTCAGATCATAATTTTCTAAGAAGAATCATTCAAATTGTCAAAAGGGGGCAAAATGAGCATAATCGAAGTTTCAGCTGGAAAAAGACAATCGGATGCTAAAAAAGTCAAACTTTGACTTTTTGACCAAATTTGAGTCCCAAAAATCACATTATGTCAAGACATCCAAAAATGGAGTTTGATCATCAAAAATCAAGAGAATCAAAATTCCAACTTTGCAAGACTTTGAAATTTTTCTAAGTATTTTCTATACTTGGTTTAATTTCATTTACTTCATGACATTTTTTGCTACAATTCCAAATAATTCAAAATGATGCAAGTAATTCAAGTTATTACAAAGTGGCATTTTTGCAAAATTATAAATTCTAAAACTATGTCTTGATTGAGTTCTCTCAAAAAAAACCTTGCCACATTATTTTGCCCTTAACATAATGTACATGAAATATTCCACAAGACCAAATTTGTGTCATGCTACAAATGATATTGTCCAAGTTGAACAAAATGTGATATGCCACATTGCCACAACACCCCATGCTGCCCTGCAGTAAAGCTTGGGCTATGTTGCACCCCAAGTATACATGCTTCTAAATACAGTTCAAAATTGCTCTATGCAGTCTGCCCAAGCCTGCTTCACAACAGCCCCAAAATTGCACCAAAATGGCAGAGAAAAATTGTGGAAAGGAAGTGTCAAAACAGTAAGCAAAAACAATTCAAAATAACTTATTTGGTTTCCCCCCTAAACCACAGTCAAAGGTCTACAAGAGGGACTGTCTCATAAGACAAAGGGGCTGGATTTTTGAAGTGGGATTTTGAGAGAGAGAATAGAGAGTTTTTTTGTTGAGCAGAAAAACAACATCCTTTGGGAAAAAACTTGACTCATTCATTTTCAAAACAAAAAGTTATGTTCTTATTCAAAACAAGACCCCAACCCATTACTCCACCATACAAACTCCCCCATAAGCCAAACAACTCTTCACCTACAAAGACTGTCCAAACATAAAAATAGTCCATGTAGTATTATTCATCTTCACCTTCAAAAAATACCAAAAACATCATAGTACAGCCTAACTTAGTTTCAACAGTTCGGAGTAGCTTTCTGGAGATTCATTGAGGTCATATTAACATTTGGAAAACATCTAGATTTAAAACAGCCAGTGCAACCCAAAAGGTAAGTCTTCTTGACTTGATATCTTTTCATACATCATTAATGATTTGCTGTTTTTGAAGATAAGATGTAGTATTTTATTATCCCTTTGAACTATCATTTGCTTATGGTTTAGGCTTATTCAATCATGTTTTATTTACATTTATCCATCATATGCTAACCTGTACAGTCAGTAAAACAATGTTTAAGTCAGGAAAATGCAACATGTATCGACACATGTCCTCATGTATCGACTCATCCTAGTGAAAAAATAGGGTATGAGTCAACACATAACCCCCATGCGTCGACCCATACTGAGTTCAAGTTACAAAGAAGAAGCTAGAAAAGCCCATGAGTCGATACATACGTGTTTCGTATCGATACAAGAAGGTGTATGAGTCGACACATCTCATTATGTGTCGATTCATACTGAACTGATTTTGTTTTACAGGGGCAAGGAAAAGCTATGTGTCGATGCATAGCAGCATGGGTCGACACATAGCAGTTCAAAATGCAATTTTCCTTTTATTTTACACTGTTTTTATATTGTTTTCATTATCATTTGATATGGTTGTAATATTTCAGTCTCCACTTCATCCCCATTGTAAATTTGTACCCACATCCTTCTAAAGCGATGTAATAGCTTAGATTTTATTTTCCGTATTTTACTTGCTTTTCATATATTGTTAGTAAATAGGATGTATGACAAGATAAAATCAATAAATAGATGACTTTCAAATACAAGACAAAATGCATACAATCAAACACATTATTCACACATGCACCCCTAGGGTAATCTCACTTGTTTCCTATCAGAAAATAGTCATGTCCCTCGAATATGGGACGTTTTAGCAAAAACCTTCGATAAAAAAGATTGTAGTCCCTCGATGACCCTCGATGTTGCCTTCGGTAAATGATTTAGTCCCTAAAACGACATTGCTAAAACGTTCCATGGGTTGCCTTCTATGACTATACAAACGTCCCAACACCCGTCCCTTCACATCCCACGATGGGGTTTCTTACCAAATCAATGGTAAGATAGCCACATCTAAAGGAGAAGGAAAAGCACATTTAAGACCTTTTGAGTAGGTAGGTTCTCTCTCAGTTACTCGCTTGCTCGCAACAAAAACATTTTATACACCAACACTCTCATTTTGAAACACTTTTGAAAACAACACTTTGTACGCGTTCTTATAGAAACGAGAGTCATTACAAAGAAAACCATTTTCAAAATCACTTTCAAAAACACATCTCACAAACACTTTCTTGAAAACATTTTCGAAACAAACACTTTGTATGTGTTCTTATAGAAACGAGAGTCATTACAAAGTTATATTTTCAAAATACTTTCAAAACCCACACCACAAGCACACATTCAAACAAAAGCAAGTGATCTAGAAAGCAACTAAGAGCCCATGGAAAACCATGGATGAAAAGGGTGCTAATACCTTCCCTTTTCATAATCTACCCCCGAACTCAAAAACATCTCTAAAGGCCTTTTCTGTGCTTTTTCACCTTTCCTTATTGGATAAAAGAAAAGTCGGTGGCGACTCTTGCTAAACCGCAACATTTGCAAACACAAATGCAAAACTCCAAGTCAGTTCTCCCACCGTATCACACTTGGTGTATGAGGTTGTGTTGAATTATAATGGTTATAAGGTTTATGTGTTGAATTATAACTGTTATAATGTTTATCTGTTTAATTATAATGGTTATAAAATTATATGTTTATGTTTATAATTGTTTATGTTTATATGTTGAATTATAAGGTTATAATATTTATGTTTATAGTTATAATTTTTATAATGTTTATGTTTCTAATGCCTTTTTAATTTGTTGGTTTTGTTTCAGATAGGTGCAAAAGATAAAAATAACAAGTTACTAAAAGTTATAGATATGTGCAGAAGACAAGTTCATTATTTGATATATATTTAATATATATATCAAATATTATTTGTTGTATGTATATTAGTAATATGATTGTAGTTTATTCTAAAAAATATGCTATTTATATATGCTACCATTTTATTAAAATAAATGATGTAATTTTATTAAAAAATATGCTGCCATTTTATTAAAAAATTTGTACACAAGACAGTGCTTTTAGCAAAAAATGATTTTTAAATGAGATATTAGACAACACTTTCTTTAAATAAAGCGCTGCCAAAAGTGGACAATAGAAAGCACTTTGAAAAAAGCGCTGCCTATAGTGGAGAATAGAAAGCGCTTTGGAAGAAATCGCTGCCTAAAATAGAACTAAAATATACATTAGAAAGTGTTGCCTAAAGGAAGACAATAGAAAGTGATTTTCAAGTAAATAATGTTTCCTAAAGGGGTCAATAAAAAGCGCTTTTGAAAGAAAGCACTGTCTAAAGGGGACCTAAAATATAACTAAAAAAGCACTATCTAAAGTGGGAAATATAAAGTGCTTTTCAAGAAAAAGCGCCGCCTAAAGAGGCCAATAGATAACGCTTTTGGAATGAAGTGCTTCCTAAAGGGGGCATATAGCATTGATTTTACATTAAAAGAAAGTGTTGGCTTTACCTACAACAATGCTAGTATAGGCAGCGCTTTAAAGCACTGTCTATTCCAAAAAAAAACGTTGCCTAATTTCTTCTTTGGTGTAGTGAAGGGGACCCTCTATCTCCTTATATTTTCCTTCTAGTTTCTAAAGGTCTTAGTGGTCTAGTTGTTAAGGCTAAGGAGATTGGTCTATACTTTAGGTCCAGGGTTGGTGGTGTCTCATCTTTAGTATCATGATGATACTATCCTTGTGTCTTACCCTAACCTGTAGAATTTGTCGAGCTTTAAGGCTATTCTTAGATGTTTTGAACGAGCTATAAGGGTTAATATGGATCTACCTTTTTTTCCTTTACAAGAGATTTATTTCCCAGTGAGATTGACTATCTTCCTTTCAAATATCTCTCAAGTTGGTAGTGGGGGTTAACCCTTGACTTGGTACCACTTTGGATCCCTTGGTTATCTTGTTTCAAAATAGGCTTAACTCTTGGAAGCATGGATATATTAGTTTGGGAGGTAGAGTGGTACTACTTGAAGAATGGAAAAACACAAGAAAGGGGGTTTGAATTTGGATTTTTAAAACTGAAAGTAAAGAACAAGTTGGTTATCCTGGTTCGTTTGAACTCAAACTAATCCAGTCCATCCGCCAAGGTGATCTCGCCTCTCTCAATGAGGTCTTAATCCACTAATCAATCTTTATTACAAATCTACTTTGACAACTGCCAAAGTCTTCTTGAGTATAAACCATAACCCGGTTTTTCTCAAGGAATATCTTTTAACAATGTATGAATAAAAGTGTACAATAGTGTTTCTAATAAAACAGTATCACAAGACAGTGATGTCTTACACAATTTGAATCTTGAACGTTTGAGGATGAAAGATGATAGCAGCGTTGTTGTAAGTGTGTGAAAAAAATCGTAAATGGTTTATCCTCAAGGCTTGTTTAAATAGGTGAAGCATGAAGGAGCATTTGGAAACTTGATCAATGACAATTAAGGCGCTTTCCAAAAATAAAGACCCTTGTTCCCTTCCAGCTGTTACTCTTGAAATGGAAATATTTGATTTGTAACGCTTCAGAACATGCTTGCCTCAGAAGATGGAAGTAATTGTTACTGCTTGCTTTAGAACTTTGTTTATCAGAAACACGGAGTTCTGATTGCAGCTTTAGAAATTCTCTCATAGAGTTTATAATCAGAGTTAAAATAGCATTTTAGCGCATCTTCTGATCTTCTTCCATCAGAACTTCTCTACAAAACAAAATATAATTTTAGGGTGCATAATTGTTCTTTGTGTTTGTTATCATCAAAACTCTTACAAGGGTTGTAGAATCAAAATATGTTCTAACAATCTCCCCCTTTTTGATGATGACAAAAACTAGGATATTTCAATAAAAACAGAAAGAACATAAAGCATTATAGGGTCTCCCCCTGAGTTGAGTACTCAGATAGAGATGAATTACTTCCCTGAAGTTCATTCTGATCAGAGCTTTTGATGCATCTAATTGTGTCTTCACCAGAGTTTTGTTCCTGTTTTTATTTCAGAAAAAAGAAGTTATGATATTCAAAATGTTTGAAACTGTGTCTTGATACTTTTATTAGAAATATCTTACGTTCTCCCCTTTTTTGTCAAGAATCAAAAAGCAATGTAAACACTAAGATTCAGAAGCAATGAAAGTTGAGTTGTATTAAAAAGGAGTTCAATAACACATTCAGAAGCAAATAACACAAACAAAATTGAACACAGTATAGAAAACAATTTTAAAAACTAAGATTGAGGTGGAGGAAGTCGTGTGAACAGGGCTTCCAACAAGATCTTAATCTGAGGGTTCGATTCTGCTTGTTTTCCCAGCATTCCTTTGATTTCCTTGCATGTGTCATCTTGCTTGTCTAGTCTCTCCTTGATCACTGCATTTTCTTTCTTCAATTCTTCCAGAGTTTGCATAACTAGAGATGAAGAAGGTATATCCACAGAAGTTTCCACATTTTCAGAGCAAGCTGCGGCAGATTCTGACTCATTAGCTTCTGCAGTTTCTTTGCCTTTGTCTTGAATAATAACCAGAGGAAGAGTATCAGAGCATGGTTCATCAACTTCTGAAGGCTGGTGATCTTTCCTGGGGACATTGTCCAGCAGAAGAATAGGTTTCTTTTCCCAGTGGCGTAGAACTTGATCCTTGAAAACATTCAGCTGATCACAGAAGTTCTGTTCGGCCATTTCATAACTTAACTCCTTGAGTTTTTGGGATTCAGAGTTGAACCATTTTCTAAACTGATTCCAGTGTGAATCAGAAATAGCAGGATTCAAATTTTATAAATAGGCTAACTTCAAAGATTTAACCCATTCAATCATCTCTGTTTCAAAAATCAGTAAATTTTTACCAACATCTGCCTTGGTGAGTTTCAGTGTTGGTTTTGGGATGGCAATTTTATGAGAGCTAGAGGAAAGATTATCCAGCGCTTCTAAGTCTATTATTGTGCGAAGGTGATCTTCTAGAGGGTTGATAGGAGAGGGAGAGGGAGAATCAGAAATGATAATGGGTGAATGAAGTATGTTTGGTGGAGTGGAATGGTAAGGAGATGGAATTTCTAGAATGTCATGGATTGTGAGTGGTTGTCGAACCATGAGAGATTCTGTTATTCCAAGAATTGGTGTAGTGGTATCAGATTCAGTATTTGGATTTTCTGGTTGGGGAGCGTGAACGTTTGGATTTTTCAGAGTGGGGAGCTTGGAAGTTTGGATTTTCTATGTGGGGAGCTTGGAAGTCTGGATCAAATTGATCAATATCAGATAGAACATGAGAAATTTATGGCTAATTTTGGTCAAAATGTGAGGTAGTAGAATGTGGTTCGTCCAAAATGTTTTCTAGAGTGAGTGAAGGGTCAAATTCTATATCAAAATCATCAAATTTTTGAAGTGAAGGGTCTTCTGTGGGTTTTGGAGAGGAGGGGGTTTCAGATGTTGATAAAATCAATGATTCTACAATAGAAATAAAAGAAGAATTACCTTTCTTCTTAGCAGCCTTTGGTACCTTCTGAGAAGATTATTCTCCTACAGCTTTCCTCTTCCTTGATTTCTTGAGAACAACTTCTGGAGCCTGTTGATGCAGATCACAAATGTTTACTTCTGGAGTAGTCCCATCCATTTTGCAAGCTTCCAGATATCTGACAACGATTTCTGGAGAAGCATCTATTTGAAAGAACAGAGGGAAATCCTTCAGAGGAACTCTTCTTGTTGTGATGACTTCTTTGGTTGCAACAGTTGGATCCTACTTAATGGTGTCAATGATTTTCATCTTCTTCAGATTCTTCGCATTCAGAGGTTTTCCAGCGCATGCTTCTAGAGTGATGACCTGTTGAGATTTAATCAGATGTTCTACAAGTTTGTTTTCAGTTAGAATATCTGATATCAGCCTACCCAGAGTATCCAGTCCCTCTTAGTCCTTTCTTCTTCTCTAGTCTCTTTAACACTTGTCTTCAGATGATTAAACAGCAGATGAGGAAGATTTATATTTGCCTTGGTTGCAATGAAGTACAATAGAAATTATTGGTCAATATTAATATAATTAGGAGAGCTTGTGGGCTTTCTGTGGTTGATGTAGCCCAAGATGATTTTTGACCAAATTATGAAATAGTCCTTCAGATCTTTAATTTTGTTTGATGGCTGGCCAGAAGTAAAAATCTCTTTTGAGATTGTTGTTAGGTCAGAGCATTTTTCTGTTAGAACATAGTTTGATTCTACAACTCTTGGTTAGAGTTTTAATGATAACAAATACATAGAATAAATTATAAAATACAAGGAACAAATATGCACCTTAAAAATTATGTTTTATGTATGCAGAAGTTCTGATCATATCAGCATCAGAAGATAAGCCATAAGTGCTACACGCTGAAGTAATCAGAACATACGCTGAAGATTGATGACCAGAACCTGTGCTTAATCAAAGTAAACTCTGACTCTGAACAAGAACATATCAAACCAAGTCATCAATATTCTGAAGCATCATCAGTAGTAAGGAGATAAGATTCTGAAGCGTTACTGATCATTCAAGACAACATCAATTCCAACGGCTTCTTTCAGACAGGATCTTATCCAAAAGGAAAGTGTGTTAATGACATTAAATATTCTTTATGATCAACGTCATTCCACTACCTATATAAACAAAGTCAGCTTTCAAAATCAAACAACGATTTTGCTAGATAACCACTCACGCATATTCAAAGCTGCAAGCAATTTCATTTTACTTTTCTAAGCTATAATCCTGTGTAATTTATCACAGTTGTGATAAACAATTTTTTGTTAGAAAAACAACAACACACATATTGTATAATTATATTGAAAAAGTATTCCTTGAGATTAACCGGACTGTGGTTGTACTCAAGAAGACTTTAATAGTTGTTAACGTAGATTTTGTAATCTTGTTGAGATTAGTGAATTAAGACCTCGTTGGAGAGAGGCGAAATCACCTTGACGGGTGGACTGGAGTAGTTTGAGATCAAATGAACCAGGATAAAAATATTGTGTTGTTAAGCTTCTTAGATTCAAGTTCTCAATTCAACCCCCTCCCTCTTATGTTTTTCACATCTTCAATTGGTATCAGAACACCTGGTTCTGAGCTTAAACACTTAATTGTATCAGTACAAGATCCAGGCATCATAAAAACACTATGGTGGGGCCAAGCCAAAACATCAGCAATGACAACAATGAAGACAAGGATAGATTCAGTGGCAAACCTCCAGTCTTTGATGGAGAAAACTTTGACTACTGGAAAAACAGAATTGAGAGTTTCTTTCTGGCCCATGATGCTGATATGTGGGACATGGTGACTGATGGATACATGCATCCTGTGGATGGACGTGCTCAAAAGATAGACATGAAAATGATGTCTGACCAGCAAAAGCGTGAATTCAGAAACCACCACAAGGCCAGAACAATTCTCCTCAGTGCCATCTCATATTCAGAATATGAGAAAATATCAAACAGAGAAACTGCCAAGAATATGTTTGACTCTCTGAGAATGACGCATGAAGGCAACATTCAAGTCAAAGAAACCAAGGCCCTTGCGCTCATTTAGAAGTATGAGGCATTCAAGATGGAAGATAGTGAATCAATAGAAACTAAGTTTTCAATATTTCAAATTCTTGTTGCTGGACTAAAGGTTCTTGGCAAAGGGTATTCTACTGCTGATCACGTTAAGAAGATCATCAGAAGCTTGCCCAAACAATGGAGGCCAATGGTCACAGCACTTAAGCTAGCCAAAGATCTCAACAAAGTTTCTCTGGAAGAACTTGTTAGCTCCCTCAGAAGTCATGAGATAGAGCTAGAAGAAGAGGAACCTCAAAAGCAAGGTAAGCCATTAGCTTTAAAATCTAACAGAAAATCTGACTCCAAGGTTTTGCAGGATGTGGAAGAAACTTCTGATGGATCCTCATCAGAAGAAGACGAACTATCTCTCCTCTCCAGAAGGGTGAACCAAATGTGGAAGCAGAGACAAAGGAAGTTCAGAAATCCCAGAAGATCAGAAAATCAGAATGAATCCTCCTCCAGATACAGAAAGTCTGAGTCCTCCTCTGGACACAGAAGATCTGAAGGTTCTTCAGGATACAGAAAGCCAAAAAACAAGGACATCATCTACTATGAATGTAATGAGCAAGGGCACTACAAAAGTGACTGCCCAAAGCTTCTGAAGGAAAAGCCTAAAAAGAAGTTTCTCAAGGAAAAGAAGAAAATCCTCATGGCTACATGGGATGATTCTGACACATCTGAAGCTGACTCAGAATCAGATGATAAAAGAGCAAACATAACTCTCATGGCAAACGTATCAGAAGACAGTGAAGCTTCTGGTTCAGACTCAGAATCAGACACTGAAGAGGTATTCCCTGGCTTTACCATAAACTTTACTAAGGCTGAACTTGCAGAAAGTCTAAATGAAATTCTGGAAAGGTATCAGCAAATCAGAGTAAAATTCAGGAACCTGAAAAGGAATCTTTCCTCTGACTCTGAAAAGACTGAGAGTCTCAGATTGGAGAATTCTGAGTTAAGAGAAAAAATTTCAAAATTAGAAAATGATTTGCAAAACTCTCAGAAGGAAACAATCTCTGAAACTTCCAGCTATGCTGATGAGATCATCAAAGAGTATGATCACAGCTTTCAGAAGTTTCTAGCTAAAAACATAGACAGAAGCAAGATGGCTTCAATGATCTATGGAGTTAGCAGAAATGGCAGAAAAGGAATAGGATATCAAGGTAAGGTATCTACACCAAAAAATGCCATGGACTTAGTTATAAAACATACACCACTCAATTCACATTTTATATATGGGAACACATATGACATAAAATACACAAGTAGTGATTATTCTGTCAAACCAAAATTCAATCAGAATTTTTGTAAAACTAACAAATCAGGACCCAAGAAAATGTGGGCACTAGGATAAAATCATACATGTGGCAGATATCTTTAGCAGCAAGGCTAAGACACCAATCATGGTACCTGGACTCTGGCTGCTCGCGACACATGACGAGAAGAAGACATATCTTCCAAAGCCTGGAACTTAAGCCTGGAGGCTACGTGGGCTTTGGAGGCAATCAGAGAGGAAAGATCATTGGCTCTGGAACAGTAGGTAATGGAAATCTTCCCTCTATAAGTAATGTTTTATTAGTTGATGGATTAATGCATAACCTGTTATCCATAAGTCAATTAAGTGATAATGGTTATGATATAATCTTCAATCAAAATTCATGTAAAGCTTTTAGTCAGAAAGATAGGACTATCCTATTTAATGGAAAGAGGAAAAACAACATTTATAAAATAAAACTTAATGAACTAAAGATTCAGAATGTAAAATGTCTACTTTCTGTTAACAACGAGCAATGGGTCTGGCACAGAAGATTGGGGCATGTTAGTATGAGAAGAATATCTCAGATCAACAAACTCAATCTGGTCAGAGGACTTCCTAATTTGAAGTTCAACTCAGATGCTCTGTGTGAAGCATGTCAGAAAGGCAAATTTGCAAAACCTGCTTTCAAATCCAAAAATGTTGTTTCCACCTCTAAGCCATTAGAACTTCTACACATTGGCTTATTTGGACCAGTAAAAACTGCTTCAATCAGTGGCAAGAAGTATGGGTTAGTAATCGTAGATGACTATAGCAGATGGACATGGGTAAAGTTCTTAAGACACAAGGACGAGTCACACTCTGTGTTTGTAACCTTCTGCAACCAAGTTCAGAATGAAAAGGATCTTAGAATTATCAAAGTCAGAAGCGGTCATGGTGGAGAATTTGAAAATAAATTTTTTGAATTATTCTTTAATGAAAAAGGCATTTTGCATGACTTCTCTTGTCCTAGAACTCCCCAGCAAAATGGAGTTGTAGAACGAAAGAACAGAACATTGCAAGAAATGGCCAGAACCGTGATCAACGAGACCAACGTTGCTAATATTTTCTGGGCAGAGGCAATTAACACAGCGTGTTACATTCAGAATAGAATCTCCATAAGACCTATTCTGGAAAAGAATCCATATGAATTATGGAAGAACAGAAAGCCCAACATTTCTTATTTTCATCCATTTGGATGTACATGTTTTATTCTGAATACAAAAAATTATTTGAACAAGTTTGACTCTAAAGCACAAAAGTGTATTATGTTAGGATACTCTGAACTCTCAAGAGGGTACAAAGTATACAATACAAAAACACATATTGTTGAAGAGTCAATCAGTGTTAGGTTTGATGATAAGCTTGACCCTCAAAAGTCAAAGCAAAATGAACTCCTTGCAGGCATGGAAGTTGAACTCACAGGTACTGAAGACAATTCATCATAAGTTCTCAATAGAGACTCTCCCTCAACATCAGAAATAGTCACTACAAGCAATCCAACACCGTCTGTTGATCAACTCTAGAAAATACTATCCAGAAGTAGCATTGATCACCCAGAAGATACAATACTGGGAAAGAAGGAAGATCCAATCAAAACAAGATCAACATTCAGAAACTCTGAAGAAACCCTCATGGGACTGGTCTCTTTGATTGAACCAACAACAATTGATGAAGCACTTCTAGACAATGACTGGATTCTGGCAATGCAAGAGGAACTAAATCAATTCACCAGAAATGACGTATGGGATCTGGTTCCCAAACCAAAAGGATTCAACGTCATTGGTACATGTGATCGGTGGGAATGAGAACTGACTGTTTTTGGAATGCTGGTTCACATTTTGTGTTTGTTTTTGCAAAATGTCGCGGTAAGCAAGATTCGCCGCCGTCTTTTATTTTATCCAACAAGGAAAGGACAAAAGCACAGAAAAATTCCTTTTTGAGATGTTTCTCGGGTTCAGGAGGTAGATTATAGAAAGGGAAGGTGTTAGCATCCTTTCTATATGTGGTTATCCATGGGCTCTTAGGTACTTGCTCATTGTGTTTTCAAAAGTTTGCTTTTCTTTGTGATTGTGGGTTTGAAAAGAGTTTTTGTTTTGAAGAGAGTGTAAGTGTGAAAAGTTTTGTTTTATTTTAAAAGAAGCAAGTACTTAAGAACCATCTACCTACTCAAAAAGGAATTAAACTGTACAAATGTCCTTTAGACAGTGCTATTCCACTATTGAGGAGTAGGTAGCACCATCGTTGGAGTTTTCGGGTCAATTCGATTAAGGGACGTATGGTCACTAAAGCAATGTTAGGACGTCTTAGCGGTAACCCTAATATCCTAGATCATTTTTCCGAGGCAACCGTTTCGAGGCAACTATGATCTTTGGATAAGAGGGCGACCTCTAAAACTTCCTATACTCAATGACCACGTTCGAGGCAACCAAGTGAGGTGTACCCTAAGAGTGGCATGTGCAAGTGTGTTAGTTCGGTTAATTTTATTTGTACATGTCATGGGTGAGCTATTGTTGATTTTAAGTTAAAGATTGATCTTGTCATTCATTGCCTATTTATCAAACATATAACAATTAATATTGTGCGGAAATTAAATTGCGAGAAATTAAATCTAAGTTATTACAAGGCGTCAGGTATTTACATCGCCAAAGACAAACCCTTTAATTTAAATTGCGGAAAGTAAATAAAAGCGATAAATAAATAAAGTCCTAATTAAAAAATTATTACATACCGGAAGCAATTACAATATTGGATAAAAATAGGACGCGTGCGAGAAAATTAAATCGGCGTATTTTTAGGGTTTTTACCCTTTTTTAGGAAAGAAAGTGATTTTTGTTGTTTTTTGAATTATATGAAATTAAACCTAAGTTAATTAATTAATTAAATAGAAAATATATTTTTTGAGTTTTTTATATTTAAGGAAATAAAAATAAAATGATTAAAATTGTTAAAACCTAATATTCTAATTAATTTTAATTTATTGCAAAAAATGTTAAAATTATACCTAATTAAAAAAACTAAATTGATTAAATCATTTATTTACAAAAATAAAATGAAATTAGTTTTAATAAATATAAATAATATTTTTTTTGTTTTCTGATTTTATTAGGAGAATATTAATTATTTTGGTTAGTAATTAATTAAGAATAAAAAATAAATCAAGTAAATAAATAAAATGTTAAAAGAAAAGAAATAACCAAAGGGGGGTGTTGGGCCCAATTTGAGTGTGAAAATAGCAATTGTGAAGCCCAATCCAAACCAGCCTTGTTTGACTTTCCAAGATCTCACGCGCATGCATTGACTGGAGAGTATGGTGATTGCTCAATCTAGACCCTTGGATCTGGCCTGAAGGCCATCTGGCAGAAGATCACATGATGATGCATGGTGTACTATGCTTGGTATGTTGCATGGAATAACCTGAAACAAAATAATACAAATTTTTTGGGGGACCTGGGATTCGAACCCAGGTCCCAAGGGACTTTGCAACAATACGCTTGCCATCTGAGCCAATGTGCTTGTTTGTTAATATAATAGACAAATAATATTATAAAATAAACGCAAGCAATATACTGAAAAATAAAAAATGCGCGCAATTGATTTGAACGGGCCAATAAGAGGAAGACACCTAATCGTCTTCTTCACTAAAAACCTGGTTTTCTTACCTGCGGATTTTTATCCGCAGGAAGATCCGTAGCTCGCTCCCAAAACTCATTCTAGGCCATAAAAATACCATCCAAGAACATGGATGTGATCATCTCTGCCTCCTGAGTATCCCTATAACCATTATTTGACCCAATTTTTCCTGTAACTCAAACGCCTAAAAACAACACAAGAAAACGCTAGGTTCGGGCATTACAATACAGGCTATGAAAATCAAATTGAATAATGCAGAAATGTTGGAATTTAAACGTTAAGCATGATGGTACAAGAAAATTGGCAAAAAGATGCAAGAAAAACGATTCAAGATTCCATGTACAGGGCCATGTTCGTGGTGACTTACAGCGTGTTTCAAGTGGTCTCAAGGGCTGGTTTTGATTGCTTTAGCTCCACTGGATGTCAGGCAAGGGAGTAGCGTTGAGATCTTGGGTTGAAACATTCTCCAAACCAGAATTCGATCTCCCACTTTTTCACACTTTTTTCAGTTTTTGTTTTGTCGTCTCTTGCAGTTTTAGCTCCTGTTTTTTATGTGTACAGCTTGTGTGTGTATAAGGGAATGAATTTAGGTTAAAACTTGGGCTTGAATCCATAAGAATTGATGAATCATGATTTGATATGATCTGCCATTAACAAGTTTCCAAAATTGCATCAAATCTGATTTTTTGTGCACAACAATGCTTGATACGAATTTGATTAGGTGTATCTTGATAATGAAGGCCTGCAATGATCAAAAAATCTCATTCCATTAATTTTTGGATTTTATTTGAATTAATATTGATTTAAAATGAATTAAATCAATAAAAATCAAATAAAATAGAAAAATAAATGATTGGTCATGAAATTAAAGATAGGACACGTTTGTGGTGTGATAAGACCAAATCAAGTGGAAAAAAGTGGGCCCTTTTGTCAAAAATTGGAGTTTTGAGGATAGTTGACTTTTGGCAATTTTGGAAAAATGCCCAACTTCAACAAAGCACAACTTCTTCAATTTTGAACTTTTGGAAGTGTTCTTGGACTTTTTAGAAACCTTGAGATGTCCTATAATCAACCCTTTTGTTCTCATCTCATTTTTATATTCCATGATCAAGTTATAAGCTTTGGAAAAAAAGGTGTTTTTGTTGACTTTCAAAAATGACCTAAAATGTCCAAATTTGTAACTTTTTGTGAGTGCATTTATTGATCTTGGGGTGTGAAGATGGATTGTATGAAATTGCATCCTATTCAAAATGAGCTTTGGATGGGTCATTTCTCATAAAGTATGAGAAAGTTATGCTTGGTCAAAGTTGAGTTGACTTTTCCTACAAAACCCTAATTTAGCAACTTTTGAATCTTGATGAATCTTGAGCAATCCTTGATGAATCATGATCAACCCTTGATCAAATGATGAATTATCCTTCAAAATGATAATGTTGACAAAAAATATTGAGGTTTGACTGTATTTCGGTCACAGTTGACTTTTGCCCTAGCATAGTCAATTTTTGGACCTCTTGAGCAATTGACTGACCAAACTTCCTCTGCAAGGCTTGAAATTTGACATGGATGAACTTAAGAACATATTATGACATTAGGGAGCACTTGGGGTCATTTGGATGTAAGGACCTTGAGGCAACACAAAACCTTAATTTTGAATTGACTACCTTAGGAGGTGATTTGACTGTCCAACTTTTGAGCTATCTTGAACAACTTGGAGATGATTCTTGACATGTCTTGAGAAATATGGGAGGGCAAATTTTAGGGTACAACAGTACAAAATGGGTGTTCAGAAACAAATTGAACGAGCAAGGTGAAGTCATCATAAACAAAGCACGACTGGTATCACAAGGTTATAGTCAGCAAGAGGGGATATACTATATAGAAACCTTTGCTCCAGTCGCCAGGTTAGAATCTATCAGACTTTTAATATCATTTGCTTTTAATAAAGGCATCACTCTGTATCATATGGATGTCAAAAGTGCATTCTTAAATGGCTATATAGATGAAGAGGTATATGTGCACCAACCTCCTGGTTTTGAGAACTCCAAAAATCCAGAATATGTTTTCAAACTAAAGAAGTCACTCTATGGTCTGAAACAAGATCCCAGAGCTTGGTATGAAAGACTAAGTAACTTTCTGTTAGAAAAGGAATTCACCAGAGGGAAAGTAGACACAACCTTATTCTGTAAAACAGTTAAGAATGACATGTTAGTATGTCAGATTTATGTTGATGACATTATATTTGGATCTATTAAACCCTCTTTGGGAAGAGAGTTTGCTAAATGTATGCAGGAAGAGTTTGAGATGAGCCTAATGGGGGAACTCAAATTATTTCTGGGCATTCAGATAAATCAAACTCCAGAAGGAACTTACATTCATCAGAGCAAATATGTCAGAGAACTTCTGAAGAAATTTAATCTCTCAGAATGTAAGCCCTCAAAGATTCGAATGCATCCCACGTGCATTCTGGAAAAGGAAGAGGTAAGTAAAAAGGTAGAACAAAAGGTCTACAGAGGTATGATTGGTTCTCTTCTCTATCTGACGGCTTCAAGGCCTGATATTTTATTCAGTGTTTGCATTTGTGCTAGATTCCAATCAGATCCTAGAGAATCTCACTTAACAGCAGTTAAGCAAATTTTCAAGTATCTGAAAGGTACTGCTAATTTGGGTTTGTTTTATAGAAAATCAAATGATTACAGCTTAGTAGGATATTGTGATGCTGACTTTGCTGGAGACAACGTAGAACGTAAAAGCACTTCTAGAAGCTGCCAGTTTCTGGGAGAAAATTTAATCTCATGGTCCAGCAAGAGACAGTCCACAATAGCACTATCAACAGCAGAAGCCGAATACATAGCAGCTGCTAGATGTGGTACGCAAATGCTCTGGATGAAAAGTCAACTTGAAGACTTCAATATATTTGAGAGTAACATTCCTATCCTCTGTGACAATACTTCTGCTATTTGTCTCAGTAAAAATCTTATTTCGCATTCTAGGGCTAAGCATATAGAAATAAAACATAATTTTATTAGGGACTATATTCAGAAAGGGATTCTTAACTTAAAATTCATTGACACAGACCATCAATGGGCTGATGTCTTTACAAAACCTATTTCTGAAGATAGGTTTAACTTCATTCTGAAAAATCTCAGCATGAAGCTATGCCCAGAATAAATTGTTTTATTTACATATCTTAACCTTCAGAACTTTGTTATTTTCTGTGAACTACTGATCAACCTATCTTCAGAGTTTTAGAAGTACAGATTGCATCAGAATCTATCCATGAAGATATGAACGTTTCATTTCAAGGATAGAAGTGTGTTGTTCACATAAGCAAATAGTTGTCATCCATTCATCAGCTACCTTCTGAGGCTGAACACGCGTTCATTTTTCTGAAAGGTCAAAAGCGTTGATTAGGTGCATTGAGACACACGTCATGGGTAACCGTTCCAGTATCTTTCTGAATCCCCTAATTTCAACTGTCATTAATGCTTATAATCATGACTAATTATTTCTCTTTCTTATTGTTTATTCTTTCAAGAAAAACTATTTAAACTAAAATTTCACTCTTTACATTCCTTCACTTTTACTCTCTCAAATACTTTCTATCGTTTTCGTACTTTCAAAAACCCTTTCATCTTTCTCAAAAACTTGTGTGAACAATGGCTTCTTCAAGCGTCCAAAACATCAGTACTCAGGAATCTGCTTCTATGGAACAGTACGAAGAACCTTACAGAATGCTACTCACTCCCACTGATAATCTGGAAGTTCTTTCAGAACTGATTATTGACTTTGAAAGCTTACAAGAGAACGACTTCAATCTGTATAAAGACGTCAATGCTCAAGGTTGGAACAGATACTTTGATCGTCTTCTAGAGCTAACATTTCCTATTCTTGTCAAAGAATTCTGGATACATGCTTCTTCCTCAAACCATCAAGTTACCTCTTATGTCATGGGGAAGAAAATTGTCATTACAGAAGACCTAATTTCAAGGCTTATTGGTTACAATGGTGGAGGTATCAGATGTGTTGACATGGCTGAAAGATGCTCTGATGTAGCTTCTATTGCAAGGGAAATATTTACTCTTGGTCTTCCCTCCAGCAAAATTAGAGATCTGAAGGATCATCACAGAATTTGGGCTAAAATAATTCTGGGGTGTATCAACCACAGGAAGCCAACTAGCTCTCTTGATTACATAAACATTGATAAGCAGTTTCTGATCTACTTCATTACCAAGAAGACTAAGGTAAACCTCCCTCACTTGCTGTTTAATCATCTGAGAACTAGTGTAAAGGAAACAAGAGAAGATGAATGTACCAAAAGGGACTGGATACCCCTAGGAAGACTCATATCAGATATTCTGACAGAGAATATACTGATAAAGCATTTGACTGAAGCTCAGGAAATCAGCTCTCTGGAAGCAACTCCTGGGAAGCCTCTGAATGCAAAAAATCTGAAGAAGATGAAAATCATTGAGAATATCAAGAAGGAACCCAACGTTACTTCTTTTGCAACCATCACTTCAAGAAGAATTCCTCTGGATGATTTTCCTCTTTTCTCTGAGATTGACTCCAAGCCAGAGATAATTGTCAGATATATGGATGCATGTAAGGCAGATGCCACTGCACTAGAAATAAATATCCAGGACTTACATCAGGCTGCTCCAGAAGTTATTCTGAAGAAGATCAAGAAAAGTAAAGCTGCAGCTGAAGGATCATCCCAGAGGACTCCAAAAGCTGCCAAAAAGAAAGGTAATCCTTCCTCTGTTCCTGTTTTAGAATCAATTAATTTATCAACATCTGAAACCATAACTACTCAACCAGAACATCCAACCCTACAAACTTTTGAAGACTTTGACATAAGGTTTGATCCATCAGAAACTCTAGGTATAAATGAAACTCACTCCCTTTCTCATAATCCAAACCCTGAACAAACTCAACCAGAACTTGCCAAAGTTCTGTCTGATATTGATTCATTTGACCAAGACTTTTCAGCTCCCACACCACAAAATCCAAATACTCAAATCCCTGATAATCCAAACTCTGAAACTACATCAGATATTCCACAACCTCTCTCTCCACAACAAGATATTCCTCATCCACCATCACCTCAACCTGAACAACAACAACCAGAAGCTCAACCTTCTGAGAATCAATCCTCTGATATCCATGAACCAGAACATCACCATGTTTCAACAAACCAATCTGAAGAACCTCATTCAGATTCTTATATAATCCCGATTCTTGGAATCACTGAACCACTTGCCATTCGCATGCCTCTCACCATCCGCGACATTCCAGAAATTCCTTCTTCTCTGGAATCCACACCACCAAACTCCCCTACCAGTCCAATCATCATACCTGACTCTCCCACTCATTCATCCAATAGAAATCCAGCTGACAACGTAAGACTTGTCATTGATCCAATTGCGCTAGAAATACTAGCTGATATCTCTCACAAAACTGCCATTCCCAAACCAAAACCAACTAAAACCACACCAGATGTTGGTACAAATTTATTGATTTTTGAAATAGGGGTACAGGAATGGATAAATTCCTTGAGGCATGCTAGTCTAGAGATGACTAATCCTGCTGCTTCTGATTATATATGGACAAGATTCAGAAACTGGTTGAGTTCTGAAACACTAAAGCTAAAGAAACAGAGTTATGAACAAGTTCAACGGAATTTCAGTGCTATGCTAAAGGTTTTTGAAGACCAAGTTCTGAGCCATCTTCTCAAGAAGGATATTCTCCCTCTGGATAATGCTCCCTGGTCAGAGCATCGTCCCTCAGATGAAGTTCAACAAGAATCAGAAGGTCTCTCCCTGACTGCTGCTCTAGAAGAGATGATCACAGCAGAGGAAATGGTTCACTGTGATCAAGCTGCAGAATGCTCTAAGAAGCGTCCAACTACTGAAGAATCTCTAGCACCTTCCTCAGTCATGCAAACTCTGGAAGAATTGAAAAGAGCAAATGCTATTATCCAGGAAAGGTTGGATAAGCAGAAGGACACAAACAAAGAAATCAAGAGCATTGGAAGCTTTGTTCACACGTATTCCTCCTCCTTTTTAGATTCTCTTCTGTTCTAAATCTGTTTATTTGTAACGTTTTTTTTACCACTTCTATTATGGAACTTATCATTGCTTCTTGTTTTTAATATAATTCAACTATTTTGGCTCTGATTAATTTGCCTTTTTGATAACTGACAAAAAGGGGGAGAAAGTAAGATATTTTCAATAACGGTTTACTGAGACAGAAGTCTCAAACATTCTGGACTACTTAACCTCTATCTTCTGAAAAGCTTGAAAAGGTACAAACTCTTATGAAAGATAAAGTTAAACTCTGATGCTCGAGGAACTTAAGGGAAGTAATCAACTCAGGGGGAGTTTTCTTCTAAACCTTTTATTCTTTATTTTTAATTGAAAAATCTGGTTTTTGCCATCATCAAAAAGGGGGAGATTGTTAGAACATAGTTTGATTCTACAACCCTTGGTTAGAGTTTTGATGATAACAAATACATAGAATAAATTATAAAATACAAAGAACAAATATGCACCTTAAAAATTATGTTTTATGTATGCAGAAGTTCTGATCATATCAGCATCAGAAGATAAGCCATAAGTGTTACACGCTGAAGCAATCAGAACATACGCTGAAGATTGATGACCAGAACCTGCGCTTAATCAAATTAAACTCTGACTCTGAACAAGAACATATCAAACCAATTCATCAATATTTTGAAGCATCATCAGCAGTAAGGAGATAAGATTCTGAAGCGTTACTGATCATTCAAGACAACATCAATTACAACGGCTTCTTTCAGACAGGATCTTCTCCAAAGGGAAAGTGTGTTAATGACATTAAACATGCTTTATGATCAACGTCATTCCACTACCTATATAAACAAAGTCAGCTTTCAAAATCAAACAACGATTTTGCTAGATAACCACTCACGCATATTCAAAGCTGCAAGCAATTTCATTTTACTTTGCTAAGCTATAATCCTGTGTAATTTATCACAGTTGTGATAAACAGTTTTTTGTTAGAAAAACAATAACACACATATTGTATAATTATATTGAAAAAGTGTTCCTTGAGATTAACCGGGCTGTGGTTGTACTTGAGAAGGCTTTAAAAGTTGTTAAAGTAGCTTTTGTAATCTTATTGAGATTAGTGGATTAAGACCTCGTTGGAGAGAGGCGAAATCACCTTGACGGGTGGACTGGAGTAGTTTGAGATCAAAAGAACCAGGATAAAAATACTGTATTATTAAGCTTCTTAGATTCAAGTTCTCAATTCAACCCCCCCCCCCCCTCTTCTTGTGTTTTTCACATCTTCATTTTCTTCCATGTCGCTGCAACGAATGCCTCCGTCGTTTTGACCTATCAACCTTGCAATAAGATCTTTAGAAATTGCTATCTTCTTCCCCATCACATAAGAGGTATGTGATGCGGTGGGAGAACTGACTTGAGGTTTTGCGTTTTTAATGCAAATGTTGCGGTTAGCAAGAGTCACCACCGAATTTTCTTTTATCCAAAAGGAAAGGTGAAAAAGCACAGGAAAGACCTTTGAGATGTTTTCTTGAGTTCGGGGGGTAGATTATGAAAAGGGAAGGTGCTAGCACCCTTTTCATCCATGGTTTTCCATGGGCTCTTAGTTACTTGCTTAGATCACCTGCTTTTGTTGTTTGAAATTGTGTTTGGTGTGTTCTTGAAAGTATTTTGTAAAAGAGGCCCTTCGTTTAGGCAATCTTTGTAATGATTCTTGTTCGTAAGAATGTATATGAAGATGTTTGTCTTTTGAAAATGTTTTCAATGTTTGTAAGATGTTTTGAAATGTGTGTGTTTGTTTTGAAAATAGCAAGGATTTTGTTTGAAAATGGAGAAAGTAACTAGAAGCTATCTACCTACTCAAATATCTTTCTTATGTATTTTCTATTCCTTTGACATTGTTGTCTTACCATTGACTTGGTAAGCAACCCTATCTTTGGATGTAAACGGGACGGGCATGGGTCATCGCATTACCATGATTAGCAATGTTTGTAAAGTATCTTAGCATTTTTTGAGGGACCAAGATCATTTTGTAAGGCAACCTTTGAATAGCGTCATCGAGGGACTATGATCTTATATTTGTTTTGTTTTGCCAGGATACTTCGCATGTGTAACATGGCCATTTTTGTTTTAGGCAACCAAGTGGGGAAACCCTAAGGGTGCTTGTGTGCAAGTGTATCATTTTCATGCTTTTCATTTTGTCTTGTATTTAGGGTGTTCTATTTTGTTTTGTTCTTGTCATACAAACCCTAATTACTAATCATGGCATATAAAGCGATAAATTGCGTAATGTAAATATTTCTAAGCTATTACAACAATTTATGGGAGGGGGGAATACAAATTTGAATGTGGATTTTGCAAGAATATAAAGCTAAATAAATCATTACAACCAAATCGAATTTGTACGAATTTAGAATAAATACAATACAATATTTAGAATACAATGCAATGTACATGTAAAAGATTTTTGTATCTTGTTTTTATGTAAAAGGAAAATTTAATCTAAACCTAAAAATATATTTAAAAAAAGGATTTAATTTTTTTGAAAGGGATTCAACCCTAATTTTTATTTAAAAGAAAATAAAGTTTTTATTTGTATTATTTTGTGTATTTTCTTGTATAGAGATAATAAATAATATTGTAAATAAATATTAAAATTTTATATGTGCAAAAATAAGTATTTATAGGTATGAAATGAAAAATAAATAAAACTAAATATATTTAATCATATTTATAAGTTTATTAAGAAAATAAATGATATCATGGAAAAATAAGATGTATTTTTATGTGAGAAATAATTTTAAAAAAATAAAAGTTTTATATTATTAATTTATATTTTTTGGGATTTTTATATATTAGAAAAAATATTTAAAATATAAAATGTGAAAGTAAAACAAAAATATAAAAAATAAAAATGCAAAGAGTTAGCAAGGGGGGTGATATAGTAGAACTGATGGTAAGATGCTAGCAAAAATTCCTGGCCCAACAGACCAAGCCCATCCTGCAAAAAATGAAGTGGAAAAGAAAAAAGAGTGAAAAAATACAAAAGTAGCGCGCCCAGGTTCGAACCCAGGACAAGGGTGTCACCAGCGCGCTACTTTGCCACTGGGGTGGCTATACTTCCACTATCTTTACTGAAACGAAAATAACATATTACAAAACGCTCCCTATGCCTTGTTTCATATTCTTCCTCAAGCTTTGGCCGGACCACCTGTAACTTCCTCATACTTCCATGAAAATAAAAACTTATAACATGAAAAATGTAGTATTTGAACTCACGATTCCAACCATATAAGTTATGTAATCTAACTATCAAATATCAAAGAGAATTTTAAGAGCCCTAAATTCTAACCTAATATTTTCAGAGATTTCAAGTTCCAAATTCTCTCAGCATAAGTAAAATCAATGCAAGATAATGGTATGTACAGCTTCGTTATGATGAGGACTACATGTTTTATTCATAAATCGTGGCCTAAGGTTGCCTGTACAAAGAGATAGAGTTTGAGATTTTACCTCCTTCAGTTGGAATCGTGTATGAAAATGGAGTGACTTTAATGGAGGCCTGATGCTTGCTCGAGCTTCCTTGAGCTTCCCTGAATGTATTCCAACCCTTGCCTTGCTCTGAAAGTGGCTGGAACTCTTTGGACAAGTCAAACTGCAAACTCAGAATTCAACAATGGCAGATGGTGGAAAAAGGATTACAGAACAAGGATGATGGTTTGGATGGGTTTGATATCAAGTATGTGAGGTGTCTGAATGATCTAAACACAAAACGCACGAGCCAAATGGAAGATGGGGGTGCTTGTGCAGAATCTGCAGTTTTGGACAGGTTTTAGGTGTTTTTCAGCTTGAGAGTGTTTCAGGTCCTTGCTTCATATGTTATGTGTTGCACAATATTGGTATATTAGTATGGAAATGATCTTAGGTCAGCTTCCCAACAGATCTGCCAATGCTAGCCTTTTTGCCAACTTTCTTGTACTTGAAGCAAAGTGATAAGACCCAAGCTTCACATGCTTGTACCAGCTTGCTTAGGGTTGGTATGAGTTTTTACAACTCACTTGAGACCTGTGAGACTTGTGTGCACCAAGGGGAGAGGTCCAACGCTCAAAAATGTAAAGTTTGCAAAAGTTGCTATTTTCAAAATGGCAATGGAACCTTTTTGCCATAAATGGAATTACAAGTTGGATAAAGGCTCAAAAGCACGGATCAAAGCTTTGTCAGCTGATTAAGCATTTAATTAAGGAGTGTGGAACAAGTTTAGGACCTGTACAACATGAATTAGCCAGCATAGGATTGATTTGCAACTTTGTTCTTCATGAAATGGCTTGGACAAAAAGTGAGAAATTGCCAACTTCCTCTCTTCGATTATCCCTACTCAAAAATGATCTTGAGGAGTTCTTGGACATTTTCTAAAGCTTTAAATGTGCTCTATAATATATCTTTGAAATTCATTTTGAGATACCTCTTGGAAATAGGTGAAAAATTGCCATGAAGTTGGGTCCAAAACCTGCCTAAATTAGGGCAAAATTTCACTAAGTTAACAAGTTCATGACCATGTACTCACAAATTTATAACTTGAGATCCAAGCATCTTTAGGGAAACGTTTGTGAAGCAAAGTTGTATATTTCATGGAGATCTACAACTTTCATGTTGCGAACTTTCCTTGAATCATTATGCATCATGGTGTAAAAGTGGCTTAAAGTTGAGAAAAAAATAAGAAAATTTTCATACTTAGAAAATTTCTAAGTTATGAAAATTTTCAAATTCAAACCCTAATTTTCAAATTTGGATTTCTTGATGAAAAAGTTTCATATTTTGACATGTCTTGATGAATTATGACCCTTGGTACTTGATTTTGACCAAAAAGTCAAAGTTTGACTTTTCAGTGTACAGTTGACTTTTGATCAGTTGACTGCAAATTTCATCTGTCAATCCAATGAATTTGAGATGTTTTGAGCCATGTAATTAAGTCAAGATGATTCCATTTAATCCTTGAAATCATGCTTGAACTCAATTGGTCATTTTCTAGGTTAAAAATCAGAAATTTCCCTTCCTCAGTCAAAACCCTAATTTTGACCATTTTGTCCTTTTGATGATTTGATCAAATTTCTTGAGGAGTTGTAATCCAAACTTGATCAAATGGTACATATGAGTCTAAAATATTGATGTGGATAAAAAATTATGAAGTTTGACTGTAAATTGGTCATGGTTGACTTTTTCCCCAATACAACTGATTTTTAGGTCAACTGTCCAATTGACTGATCAAAAATGTGGTTCAAGGCTTGAAACTTATCATGAGAAATCTTAGGGGTCCAAAATGATGTTTTAAAGTCACATGAAGCATTGATGGTCCAAAAATCCTTGTGCAAACTCAAACCCTAATTTTGGGTTATCAATGCAAGATGAGATGTCTTTAGCTGACCAAACCCTAATCTTGTCTTGAAAGATGTCTTTTGTGAGAAAAGTATTGGCAAATGAGAGAGAAAATTTTGGGGTACAACAGCTGCCCCTGTTAAAATCTTCTTAAACCCGAAGAGTTAGATTGGCGAGTTTTGCCATTCGTGACTCGAAGGTGAGAGAAATATTGGACACTAGAGTGCCTAGAAATTTACATTCGGTGACGCGCGGTTGAAGGAATGGGCTTAAAGATGCCATTTGGAGAGGTGATAGAATCTTTTTGGGGATGGGCTTGTAGATGCCATCCAAGATTGTTTGAGTGTCAGAATGGCGTCTGTGTCTGGAGCGTATCTGAACTGTATCTGAAGTCTGAACCTGAATAAGTATCAGAATGGCATCCGTATCTGGAGCATATCTGTACTGTATCTAAAGTCTGAATCTGAATAAGTATCAGAATGGCATCCGTGTCTAGAGTGTATATGTACTGTATCTGAAGTCTGGATCTGAATGAGTAACAGAATGGCATCCGTATCTGGAGCGTATCTGAACTGTATCTGAAAGCTGTCTTTGAATGAGTATCAGGATGGCATCCGTATCTAGAGCGTATATGAACTGTATCTAAAGGTTGAAACTGAATGAGTATTAGGATGGCATCCGTATCTGGTGTGTATCTGAACTGTATCAAAAGGTTGAATCTGAATGAGTAACAGAATGGCATCCGTATCTGGTGCGTATCTGAATTGTATCTGAAAGTTGAATCTGAATAAATAACATAATGGCATCTGTGTCTGGAGCGTATTTGAACTGTATCATGATTGCACATTGTTTAACAGTAGCTGTTAATCTTATCCTGAAAAGGGTAAAATGTTAGCTGGAACACAAAATTATGTTGCATGAAATGTATGATGCAATATATGTGTTTTATCAATGTTTATGATATGTGGATGTAATGTGTGCGCGTGTAAGCTGATTTGATGTATTGCTGAGGAAAATAAATCCTTGACTGCTGCTGAGGATATGTGGATTCTTCATGTCTTGAAGTTGGAGTATTGACAAAAATTCTGTCGTGAGCAATGCCGTATACTGCTTGAGGAATCTGCTTGGGAATCCAGAGAATTTTGATGACTTTTACTGGGGATTAATAATGGGAGTCTTTGTTCCGTTGGAGAGTATCAGCAGTCAGCTGTTATCCGGTTGGTTTTCAGGCTTTAAAACAATTTGTTGGGGAAATTGGAGAAACTGGATGGCTTCCACCGGGGATTAATAGTTTGAAGTTTTAGCTCTGTTGGGAGTCTGAATGACGTACTGTAGGGATTGCTCATGGAATAGCCTAAAGACGTTTTCCTATTCTTTCAACCTATCAGTAATTGTCCTTTTTCATTTTTTATTTGTAAACAGTAATTATGTCCAAACGCATATGTTCATTAATGAATCATTGGACGTTTTTGCAAATAAAACACAAGTGTAAGGAAAAAAGACAAATAGTTTTCTGCACTTTAAAGAGATATCTTTGTATTTACTTTGAATAAGTATTTTGTACAAAGGAGACAGACATCCTAGTAAGAGGATGGTGTCATAAAAATAAGAAAAATTTATACAAAGAAAGAGAGTTATGTGTGATAAACCCATGGGGTTCCCATTCTTCTATAGCCTCAGTATCTCCGAATATCTTGTCTATTTGTTGCTTCGTCTGAAGATGATTGAATTAATCAGAACTCCGAGTTTGTCAGTGAAGAGATTGTCCTCAAAGTGATCTGACGGGACATAGTCATACGCTTTAATTCCCTAACTTTTGCCTGGACCGCCCTTTCGGGTTTTCAGTCCACCGGGAAACCCTTTTTTTCCCAAGTCGCCCTTTCGGGTTTTCAACTTGCCGGGTGTGATACGGTGGGAGAACTGACTTGAGGTTTTGCGTTTATATTCGCACTTGTTCGGTTTAGCAAGAGTCGCCACCGACTTTTTATTTTATCCTAAAGGAAAGGTTAAAAAGCACAGGAAAAACCTTTTGAGATGTTTCGTGGGTTCGGGGGGTAGATTATGAAAAGGGAAGGTATTAGCACCCTTTTCATCCATGGTTATCCATGGGCTCTTAGTTACTTGTTTTAGATCACTTGCCTCGATTTTCAATTGCTTGAAATGGTGTGTGTATTTTGAAAATGTTTTGAAAAAGAGGCCTTGTCTAGGCAACCATTGTAATGACTCGTGTTTGAGTATATACAAAGGTGTGTATCTTTTCGAAAAGATGTTTCAAATGTTTTTGAAAGTTTGTTTCGAAATTGTGTTTGTGGAGTGTGGTTTGAAAAGTAGGCAAGTGTGTTTTGCAAGTTTGATCAAGTAACTAAGAGTTGTCTACCCCTAAATTTACTCAAAGGTTTTTCTCATGTTTTAACCCTTTTAACAATTTTGTTCCACCATTGTATTTGGTGGACAATCTTGCATTAGGATGTTAACGGGGCAGGCGCGGGTCATCGTATGGACCATGAATGCAATGGTGCCAAGTGTCTTTGGCAATTTTGCTTGAAGGGACTATGATCATTTTGATTAGGCGACTTTCGAAAGCGTCATCGAGGGACTATGATCATTTTGTTTGTTTTGCCAAAGAAATTCAACGTGCAAGCATGGCTCATTTTGGAAGGCAACAAGCGGGATTACCCTAGGGGTGCAAGTGTGAATAGTGTATTGATTTCATGCATTTGTCTTTGTATTAGGTTATCTAGCGTTTGATTTTATTTACATACAAACCCTAGGTCTAACCATGGTATATTTGAAAGCGATAAATTGCGGGAATTTAAAGTCTACGCTATTACAAATAAGTATCCGGGAGTGAGGGTACAAATATTTACAAATGGGGATGAGACTTAAATAGGAGAGTAGTGTCCAAATAATTTACAACCAAATCGAATCGATTGCAATGTAAAATGTATCAATGTATAGGAATAAATCAATGTAAATGTATCGGTGTATTGGTGTAAGTGTAGGTGAATATTTATAAGTGAAATGTTAACTTAATGTAAGATTAAGTATTTATTTATTCTCTTTTGTATTTTTGTTAAGTATGTACAAACAAGAAAATTTAATAAAAGAAAATGTTTTAAATTCTATTTTTTATGTATTAATATTAATGTATTTTAATTAGTATTTTTATGTACAAAAAGATTTATATAAAAAAAAGAGAAATTTAAGATAAAAGTCTATTAATCTAATTAAACCTAATGTTCATGTAAATAAAGAAAGTTTTATAAAAAATAATTAAGGCATTTTTAATTTATAAACTAAAATAGACTATGTTAGTTTAAATTATAAAAAATAAAATGATAAAAAGGTTAGTTTATGTAAAAAAGGGAATGGGCTTAAATAGGGTTTGTGGCCCAAAATGAATTCTGAAGGGAATCAGAGGGGGGTATGCGCCAAAAATCTGATGGGCTTAGGCAGATTAGGAAAGGGCAAGGCCCATTTTGTTTCACAAATTATTTTGCAAGGGTTTTTGTTGTTTCGTTTCATTTTGGGAATTTAGGGTTCGTGGAATCTCAGAGGCGCCGTTCACTTCGTGTTTGCTTCATCTTCATCCTTCTAACGCCCTAGCCTCTGAACGCCTCTCTGTCTATGGCCGCCAAGCGCAACTTCCACTTCTTCTCCCTCCATGGGTTGTTCAAGTAGTGACAAGCAAAGGTAGAAAATTCCCCATTTACATCTCTTGCTTTAGTTCGTGCATGTTCTGATTATTATTTTTGTTATTTGTTTCTATGAGATGTGCGTGAAAGGAAAGAAAAGAAAAGATACTACCTTGACCCTCGGAGACGGAGGAGGAGGCGGATTGGGAGGCGCTGTGGGCGGCCGGAGGCGAGGGGAAACACGTGATGTTTGAGCTAGCTTGCTTTGCTGGAAAACCTGGTACTCTGTTTCACTTTTTTAGGTTTAGTGATGATATCTGAAAACCTTTTGACAGTTGCCTCTCTTCTTCTCTATTTGCCTCGCTTCTGTATGCTTGTATGCTTTGAGTTTCCTTGTATATTGATAACCCTATGATGAGAACATTCTGAGGGTGTGGTTGGTTCGAACGTTTTGTGTATTTGATGCTTGCCTCTGTGTATTAGGGTGTTTGGAATCTGAGTTTGATAGTGTTGAAAAGTTTGACACGGTTAGGCTTGAGAGCTTTTTGATGCAGGTTTATTTTGATGGCTTCTGTTTGAGGCTTGGCTTGATGTTCTTGATGTATGTTTAAGCTTGGACAGGTTCAGGCCGTTTGTTTACTGGTTGATGTACTGGTTTGTATAGTTTGTTGATGATTAAGGCTTGTTTAGGCTTTTGGAATGAAATTGAGTTTTAGGAATGGAGTTTAGCAGGCTTGGCTTTTGGCAAGCTTGAAGCAGCTTTGTCTTTACAGGTTGATGTGTTTGTTTTTAAAACTGAGCTTAGGTTTCAGTTTTGGAGAATAGTTGGACAGGACTTGTGTTGTTTGAGGCAGGTTGGAGGCAGTCTTGAGATGTTTTTACAGCTTGTGTTGCTTTTTGTATTTTCTGCCCCCTTTTTCTCTTTGTCTGATATGCTTGTTATATCTTTTTTTCTCTTCAAGCCTAAGCCTGCTGTAAGCCTTCTTTCCCTCTCTCTTTTTCTCTCTCCACACATTTAAAAAGCATTTTTATTGCTTTAGAAATGTACTATTTCTGAAAAGGTACTGGCCTCGGAAAATGATGAATATTTTGATGTTGCTTGCATTAGTTGCTTAGCTCTGCATATCTCTTATCTCTTTTTTCTAGATTTTCTGCTTCTTTGTACTTCTTGACAGCTTTTGAGTAGCCTTTTGTACTCGTTGATGTTTTGGACAGTTTCTTTGACAACTTTGGCTTAGTTTGGAATTGTGACCTTGGTTAGGCATGTGTTGCAATTCTGGACAGTTTAGTTTGCTATTCAGTTTGCCTTTTATCCTTGGTTTGGAATTTTGGATTTATGCAGTATGTTTGACAAACTTTGGATTTGTGCAATTTGTAACTTTTGTGCATTTCATACTTTATTTGCAAGCATTTTCTATCCCTCTTTGTGAACCGGGAGAAATCTCGTGATTTGCAGAGAGGGGGACAACTGATTTCGGCCAGTTACTTTTAATGATGAATTCATTTTTTATCTGTCTGCTCTTTAATTTCATCTGCTTTTGACTTTTCTTTTTCTTTTTGCAGGTGAAAATCAATTGAGCAATGGGGAGCAGCAACTGGAGGATGAAGATTTAGAAAAACTTAGGATTCAATTTTATTTCAATTTTAATCATTGTAACCATTATTATTATAAATACTTGTAAATAATTACTGTATTTAAATAACAATTGTACAAATAATTAAAATGAATAAAATTCTTATTATTGATGTTCCTTTTAATTCTTCTTCAATTATTTATTTAATTATTCATATTTTCTTAAATTATAATAACTGGAATTTATCCCAACTATTCTAATTTAGAACAAATAAATAATCAATAAACAACTGGCGTTCCAAATAATCAAAGCATTGCACGGCTAAACAACAAACGTCCATATGTCCTTTTTTCACTGATTAAATCCAAACACTGCAAATTCTCAATCAACAGCCTCAGTCCATATCTCAGAGTAATTTGAAAAGGAATGCAGAATTAATTCTTTCTGAGAATATGCGCACAAAAACCCTGATTCTTGATTAAATGTCAAAGAAGCGTCCGCCTGATCAAAACCTGAGCCAAAATCAACCAAACCCTAATAATTTGTTTGAACTGTATCAAAAGTCCATGAAAACCCTAATTTGGCTAGACTGACAAGAAAAATTTTGTTTGACTGATTCTTGACAAATCTTGGAGAATATGGGAGGGCAAATTTTGGGGTACAACAGTTGCCCCTATTCAATCTTCTTAGACTTGAGGATGTAGATTGGCTTGCGTGCCTTTCGTGATCCGAAGGTGGAAGATGATTGAACACTAAAGTGCCCAGAAATTTGCACTCGCATAGTGGAGCATCAGCAATGTGATGTCGGGAATGGGCTTATAGATGCTTCTGGAGACGTGACAGAACCTTGTCGGGAATGGGCTTATAGATGCCATTTGGAAGTGTTGATCGCGTAAGAGATTCCTTAGCGAGAACTTGCGTACTTGAGAAAGAAAGATAATTTCCTGGCCTGTTACAGGGGTTGATCTTCAAACTCTTCATGCATATATGCCCTGGCTAGATACAAGTATCGAATCTACAATCAATTGCTCACAGATATGCCCTGGCTAGATACAGGTATCGAATCTACAATCAATTGCTCACAAATATGCCCTGGCTAGATACAGGTATCAAATCTGGAATTGGTCGTCTACAGATATGCCCTGGCTGGATACAGGTATCGAATCTGGAATTGGTCGTCTACAGATATGCTCTGGCTGGATACAGGTATCGAATATGGAATTGTCGTCTACAGATATGCCCTGGCTGGATACATGTATCAAATCTGGAATTGGTCATCTACAGACATGCCCTGGCTGGATACAGGTGTCGAATCTGGAACTGCGATAGTTGATAGTAATCATCTTTAGATTGACTTTTTCCTGAAAAGGCAGAACATTAGTTGTATGCAATGTCATGATGTATGAGATGCATGATGTCATGATGTTCTCAAAAATAAATGAGATCGTGTGATATGATGCGTATATATATATGTATCAGGATGTATAAAATATGAAATGTTTATGAATGTGCTTTCGACTAGGAAAATAAATCCTTGACGAAGGCTGGGAGATCAAATCCTGGGTTGATGTTGAAGAGTAGAGTTCTTCGCTTCCGCTGGGGATAATGGTTGCAAGAATAAACCGGTAGGAGAAGATGACTCCGTTGGGGAATAAACTTGTTGGAGAGATTACTCTGCAGGGAATTACTCTGTGGGAAGAGATACTTCACTGAGGTTTTGATGAGAGCTCCTCTGGGGATTCCACTGGTAAGTTATGTTGGGGAACTTGATGAACTCCGCTGGGGATAGGAGAATCTTGACTGCTGTCGGGGAAAGTGAACTCTTGACTACTGTAGGGGAAGGCAAGAATCTTTTGATTGTTGAAAGTGAGAAATCCTGGGACCGCTGTTGGGGAATCCGGAGCTTGGGTTGTATGCCAATCTACTGGGGATTCTTGTCTTGAGGAGATCTTCATTGGAGAATATTCGAATATTCTGTGGGGACCTGAAAATGAGAGTCTTCATTCTGCTTGGGGAATAATAGTTGGAAGTTTTAGCTCCACTGGGGATTGACAGTTTTGGCTCCACTGGGGATTTTGAAACTTGACTCTGAGGGGAGTTAGCTTCTGGAAGGCTCTCTGGCTGGGGAAGTCGAGAATCTTTTGATCGTTGCAGGTATTGATCAAGTTGGTCAAGGAGATACTGTCCTGGCTTGTTTCAGGTGTTGATCTCTGACTTGAGAAAGAAAGATGGTTCCCTGGCTTGTTACAGGTGTTGATCTTCAATCTCTTCATGTAGATAATTTCCTGGCTTGTTACAGGTGTTAATCCATAATCAGTCGTCCACAGATATTTTCCTGGCTTGCTGCAGGTGTTAATCTGGAACTTAAGAAAGGTTGGTCAAGGAGATACTGTCCTGGCTTGTTTCAGGTGTTGATCTCTGACTTGAGAAAGAAAGATGGTTCCCCGGCTTGTTACAGGTGTTGATCTTCAATCTCTTCATGTAGATAATTTCCTGGCTTGTTACAGGTGTTAATCCATAATCAGTCGTCCACAGATATTTTCCTGGCTTGCTACAGGTGTTAATCTGGAACTTAAGAAAGGTTTGTCAAGGAGATATTGTCCTGGCTTGTTTCAGGTGTTGATCTCTGACTTGAGAAAGAAAGATGGTTCCCTGGCTTGTTACAGGTGTTGATCTTCAATCTCTTCATGTAGATAATGCCCTGGCTGGATACAGGTATCGAATCTACAATCGATTGCTCACAGATATGCCCTATCTAGTTATAGGAATCGAATCCGGAACTTCAAAAGGTTGCTTACAGACGTGCCCTGGCTGGATACAGGTATCGAATCTCTAAACTCTTCATGCAGACATGCCCTGGCTGGATACAAGTATCGAATCTACAATCAGTTACTCACATATATGCCCTGGCTAGATACAGGAATCGAATCTGGAATTGGTCTTCTACAGATATGCCCTGGCTGGATACAGGTATCGAATCTGGAATTAGTCGTCTACAAATATGCCCTGGCTGGATACAGGTATCGAATCTGGAATTTGTCGTCTACAGATATGCCCTGGCTGGATACAGGTATCGAATCTCTAAACTCTTCATGCAGATGTGCCCTGGCTAGATACAGGTATCGAATCTACAATCAATCACTCACAGATATGCCCTGGCTAGATACAGGCGTCGAATCTGGAATTGGTCGTTATTATGTTGGTGGTTGTAATTTCCAGCAGGTGATGAAGGAATTGTTGAACACTTTTGACATTCGAATGCCCCAAGTGATGATGAAGGAGTCTTGAATCAGATTACTCTGCGAATTGAGAGATTTCTTGAAATCTTGACTGGACTGCCCCAGGTTAACTGAACTTTGAAAGATCTGTTGAAACCTTGACCGGACTGCCCCAGGTGTGCTGGATGGTGACATGTCATGCCCCCTTGTTGATGGGAGATTTTTGTAATGGAAGTGTCATCCTTTTGAAGTGATTTTGTTCACTGAGAGAGTTTTCGTTCCTCTGAACATTCGCTGTATGAATTTCTTCGCTGTCAAACAAATAGCCAAATGTAAACAGTGATATTCAAGCAATGCAAAGTTTATGTTTGTCTCGAAGTTTTTTTTTTGAAAAATGTGTTTTTTAGCAGAAAACTTTTTATAAGACAAATCAACACAAGATTTAAAGCAAAGCCTTACAGGAGTCAGGATACCTTTTGTAACAGCATGCTTTCGAACTAACCCATGCTTCAATTAGGACTTTTGAAGGGTTGTAACGTGGCTTGGTTCACGGTTTAAGAAACAAAGGATAAAGGCTCAAAGTATATTTGTACCCACCCGCTCTTCGTGATGTTCTTCAACCCTAAGCTCAGTTAATTGTGCGTCGCACTCTATTTGAGTTTGGAACGACCTTTTGGGTGATGGTTCACCAATTGAATTTTGGAGGCAGTCACCATCTCCTTTTTTCTTTGCAACATTTTCCATGTTGTTGAGGATTTGTAATGACCTCATTCTTTTGATTTGTTATCCCTAACTTTTGCATGACTATTCCTGTTTTCGAGATCACAGTCAGCGGGATGCCCTAGCTTTCTTAAGCCTCCTTTACAGGTTTTGGCTTGGTGGGCTTTTCTCTTTTGAGAGATTGACTGCCTATGTGATAGGGAACCATCACTATCTTTTGATTCCAAAGGAATGCTTTTTTAGTTGATGTCGTTCGTTGTGTTACGAACTGAGAGTTTGCGAATTCAATGCGCACCTTTTTGAATTAACTGAGAGACTACCCTGCCCCAGGTTTATATCAAAGGTTTTGATTGTTTAGAACAGAAAACTCCTACTTCTTTGGCTCGAAGGGGTTGACTAGGGATTATCTTCCTTATAACTCCAGTGTTTGGGAATTGAAAGAAATGCCTGTACATCATCAACAAGGTCTGTTCAAAAGCATACTGTATGGGATTATGGTATTGTTTCATTATCCTCCCTCTAAAGGCTCATATCTTTTTATCAAGAGTTAAATATCATAAAGAAAGCATAAGAGTAGTGAAAACGAATGGATGAATTCAAGACAAACATATGCAATGCATTAATGAAACACAGTTTGACATTAATAGTTAATTGTTTGAATGACAAAGAGATTACAACTTGAAAATTCAAAGAAACAAAAGTCTCTCAGTTTGGGCTTTGTCACTTCAGGTGGAGAAACCCTTAACGGAAGATTTTCATCTCGCCGTCTGGCGTGAACCTCAGCACACCAATGTCAATCAGATCTTGAATCTTGTTCTTCAAGGCCCAACAGTCGTCGGTGTCATGCCCCGGGCTATAGGAGTGATACACACAAAACGCGTCGGGATGATAGTTAGGAGCGGAGGTATTGGGCTTCCAAATAGGACCCCTCAAAGCAGTCAGATTGACCTCCAACAAGCGCTCCAGTATTAGAGATAACGGTATGTCAGTCTCTGTGAACTGTCTTCCCGACGTATTTTGCTTACGCCGATTACCCCATTGATGCTGACGAGGTTGTTGATGGGGTTGTGACCTTGAAGCAAGTAGAGGAGCCTTCCCCTTGTCTTCTTGTCTGGATGGGGGTTGAGTGGTGACTTGCTCTTCAACCTCAGATGTTTGCCCCACTTGGTTTTCCCGAAGCAGTTGGTTGATGAGAACACCGAGTTCCTCTTGTCTTTGAGCCAAGTCCTGGATGAGAGCCATCTGGCCCACCAGTTGTCCCATCACCTGGATCCTCAAAGCTGCCAAATCAAATTGTAGTTCCCCCAGCTGATCACTCCTGGAACTGTTTGAATTCTCCTGGACCAAGCCCTTTGTGAGGAGAGCTTTCATTTCTTCTTGCCCCAAGGACAGGTTCAAGAACATTTCCTGCAGCTGAGCAGACTGGTCCTGGATATCCTTGACAGTTCTCTCTAGAGCCATCTCTTACTGAAATAAACAGTATGAGAGTAAGGAAACCTGAAAAAGGAAAATCTGTCAAGATGCAATGCATGATATGCGGATGCATGCTTTCAAGGATCTCTTGGGGTAAACACAAGAGAATGTTAGAGGTTGAACTTTGGTCTTCGATTGGAGAACTTTGCACTGGTGGATGTCTTTCCACGAGAATTAAGCTCACCATGTCAAGTGGGTCGTAGCCCCTGATTCAAGTTGTTGCACTTGATCTTTGATTGGAGAACTTTGCACCGGTGGATGTCTTTCCACGAGAATCAAGCTCACCATGTCAAGTGGGTCATAGCCTCTGATTCAAGTTGTTGCACTTGATCTTTGATGGCATTTGTTTAGAGGAGAAAACCTCTTGCCCTTTTTTGGTAGACGTCTGGTTCAACGTAACCCTGCATCAAAAGAACCCTCGAGATCCTTGAAATGGTTATTGAAAAATGCTATGGTATGATGTCATGATGTTATGCACATGTATGCAAAATCAAGTGAGTGTATATACAGGTAATCATATTCACACAAAGCAAACAAGTCCTTAGGTTTAGGCTTGCATGGGGTTTGTAGGTAAGTACCCTCTTGAAGTTTCGTTGGTTAAGACCTGTCCTATCAAAAGTAACCGGGTTCTAGAGGATCTCAATATCACTGACTACCCTCAATCGGTCATAACTCCAGCATCGCAATCTTTTCATGCAGCCAGAACCATCGCGAGAGTTTAGCCTCAATGAGTGTAGCATACTGCTACTGTTCTATGGCCAAGTAGGGTCAATTTAGGGTTCTAAGGTCGGTTGGTGCTTAATGACTCCTCAGAAGACCCATATTCTCCTCGTTGCAACACAAGGGATATCGGTACAGACCAAGGTGTCACACCAACGTAGCCACTGCTTCACCCATGTCGGTCTACGCCGGACAGGTCCCTCACAGCTTATGCTACCTAAAGGGTATTCCCCAGATCCGGGTTAGGATATATGAAACTCCGATGCAAAGCCCACAAATATAAAAGCAAACAAAGCAAGCAATTGAAAACAAATGTGATCTAAATCCTAAGGTAACCCCATTTTTAGAGTAATTCCCCAGCAGAGTCGCCAGTTCTGTGATACGGTGGGAGAACTGACTTGAGGTTTTGCGTTTATATTTGAACTTGTTCCGTTTAGTAAGAGTCGCCACCGACTTTTTATTTTATCCTAAAGGAAAGGTTAAAAAGCACAGGAAAAACCTTTTGAGATGTTTCGTGGGTTCGGGGGGTAGATTATGAAAAGGGAAGGTATTAGCACCCTTTTCATCCATGGTTATCCATGGGCTCTTAGTTACTTGTTTTAGATCACTTGCCTCGATTTTCAATTGCTTGAAATGGTGTGTGTGTGTGTGTGTGTGTGTGTGTGTGTGTGTGTGTGTGTGTGTTTTGAAAATGTTTTGAAAAAGAGGCCTTGTCTAGGCAACCATTGTAATGACTCGTGTTTGAGTATATACAAAGGTGTGTATCTTTTCGAAAAGATGTTTCAAATGTTTTTGAAAGTTTGTTTGGAAATTGTGTTTGTGGAGTGTGGTTTGAAAAGTAGGCAAGTGTGTTTTGTAAGTTTGATCAAGTAACTAAGAGTTGTTTACCCCTAAATTTACTCAAAGGTTTTTCTCATGTTTTAACCCTTTTAACAATTTTGTTCCACCATTGTATTTGGTGGACAATCTTGCGTTAGGATGTTAACGGGGCAGGCGCGGGTCATTGTATGGACCATGAATGCAATGGTGCCAAGTGTCTTTGGCAATTTTGCTTGAAGGGACTATGATCATTTTGATTAGGCGACTTTCGAAAGCGTCATCGAGGGACTATGATCATTTTGTTTGTTTTGCCAAAGAAACTCAACGTGCAAGCATGGCCCATTTTGGAAGGCAACAAGCGGGATTACCCTAGGGGTGCAAGTGTGAATAGTGTATTGATTTCATGCATTTGTCTTTGTATTAGGTTATCTAGCGTTTGATTTTATTTACATACAAACCCTAGGTCTAACCATGGTATATTTGAAAGCGATAAATTGCGGGAATTTAAAGTCTATGCTATTACAAATAAGTATCCGGGAGTGGGGGTACAAATATTTACAAATGGGGATGAGACTTAAATAGGAGAGTAGTGTCCAAATAATATACAACCAAATCGAATCGATCGCAATGTAAAATGTATCAATGTATAAGAATAAAGCAATGTAAATGTATCGGTGTATTGGTGTAAGTGTAGGTGAATATTTATAAGTTAAATGTTAACTTAATGTAAGATTAAGTATTTATTTATTCTCTTTTGTATTTTTGTTAAGTATGTACAAACAAGAAAATTTAATAAAAGAAAATTTTTTAAATTCTACTTTTTTATGTATTAATATTAATGTATTTTAATTAGTATTTTTATGTACAAAAAGATTTATATAAAAAAAAAAGAGAAATTTAAGATAAAAGTCTATTAATCTAATTAAACCTAATGTTCATGTAAATAAAGAAAGTTTTATAAAAAAGAATTAAGGCATTTTTAATTTATAAACAAAAATAGACTATGTTAGTTTAAATTATAAAAAATAAAATGATAAAAAAGGTTAGTTTATGTAAAAAAGGGAATGGGCTTAAAGGGGGTTTGTGGCCCAAAATGAATTGTGAAGGGAATCAGAGGGGGGTATGCGCCAAAAATCTGATGGGCTTAGGCAGATTAGGAAAGGGCAAGGCCCATTTTGTTTCACAAATTATTTTGCAAGGGTTTTTGTTGTTTCGTTGCATTTTGGGAATTTAGGGTTCGTGGAATCTCAGAGGCGCCGTTCACTTCGTGTTTGCTTCGTCTTCATCCTTCTAACGCCCTAGCCTCTGAACGCCTCTCCGTCTATGGCCGCCAAGCGTAACTTCCACTTCTTCTCCCTCCATGGGTTGTTCAAGTAGTGACAAGAAAAGGTATAAAATTCCCCATTTACGTCTCTTGCTTTAGTTCGTGCATGTTCTGATTATTATTTTTGTTATTTGTTTCTATGAGATGTGCGTGAAAGGAAAGAAAAGAAAAGATATTACCTTGACCCTCGGAGACGGAGGAGGAGGCGGATTGGGAGGCGCTGTGGGCGGCCGGAGGCGAGGGGAAACACGTGATGTTTGAGATAGCTTGCTTTGCTGGAAAACCTGGTACTCTGTTTCACTTTTTTAGGTTTAGTGATGATATATGAAAACCTGTTGACAGTTGCCTCTCTTCTTCTCTATTTGCCTCGCTTCTGTATGCTCGTATGCTTTGAGTATCCTTGTATATTTATAACCCTATGATGAGAACATTCTGAGGGTGTGGTTGGTTCGAACGTTTTGTGTATTTGATGCTTGCCTCTGTGTATTAGGGTGTTTGGAATCTGAGTTTGATAGTGTTGAAAAGTTTGACACGGTTAGGCTTGAGAGCTTTTTGATGCAGGTTTATTTTGATGGCTTCTGTTTGAGGCTTGGCTTGATGTTCTTGATGTATGTTTAAGCTTGGACAGGTTCAGGCCGTTTGTTTACTGGTTGATGTACTGGTTTGTATAGTTTGTTGATGGTTAAGGCTTGTTTAGGCTTTTGGAATGAAACTGAGTTTTAGGAATGCAAGTTAGCAGGCTTGGCTTTTGGCAAGCTTGAAGCAGCTTTGTCTTTAAAGGTTGATGTGTTTGTTTTTGAAACTGAGCTTAGGTTTCAGTTTTGGAGAATAGTTGGACAGGACCTGTGTTGTTTGAGGCAGGTTGGAGGCAGTCTTGAGATGTTTTTACAGCTTGTGTTGCTTTTTGTATTTTCTGCCCCCTTTTTCTCTTTGTCTGATATGCTTGTTATATCTTTTTTTCTCTTCAAGCCTAAGCCTGCTGTAAGCCTTCTTTCCCTCTCTCTTTTTCTCTCTCCACACATTTAAAAAGCATTTTTATTGCTTTAGAAATGTATTATTTCTGAAAAGGTACTGGCCTCAGAAAATGATGAATATTTTGATGTTGCTTGCATTAGTTGCTTAGCTCTGCATATCTCTTATCTCTTTTTTCCATATTTTCTGCTTCTTTGTACTTCTTGACAGCTTTTGAGTAGCCTTTTGTACTCGTTGATGTTTTGGACAGTTTCTTTGAAAACTTTGGCTTAGTTTGGAATTGTGACCTTGGTTAGGCATGTGTTGCAATTCTGGACAGTTTAGTTTGCTATTCAGTTTGCCTTTTATCCTTGGTTTGGAATTTTGGATTTATGCAGTATGTTTGACAAACTTTGGATTTGTGCAATTTGTAACTTTTGTGCATTTCATACTTTATTTGCAAGCATTTTCTATCCCTCTTTGTGAACCGGGAGAAATCTCGTGATTTGCAGAGAGGGGGACAACTGATTCCGTCCAGTTACTTTTAATGATGAATTCATTTTTTATCTGTCTGCTCTTTAATTTCATCTGCTTTTGACTTTTCTTTTTCTTTTTGCAGGTGGAAATCAATTGAGCAATGGGGAGCAGCAACTGGAGGATGAAGATTTAGAAAAACTTAGGATTCAATTTTATTTCAATTTTAATCATTGTAACCATTATTATTATAAATACTTGTAAATAATTACTGTATTTAAATAACAATTGTACAAATAATTAAAATGAATAAAATTCTTATTATTGATGTTCCTTTTAATTCTTCTTCAATTATTTATTTAATTATTCATATTTTCTTAAATTATAATAACTGGAATTTATCCCAACTATTCTAATTTAGAACAAATAAATAATCAATAAACAACTGGCGTTCCGAATAATCAAAGCATTGCACAGCTAAACAACAAACGTCCACATGTCCTTTTTTCACTGATTAAATCCAAACACTGCAAATTCTCAATCAATAGCCTTAGTCCATATCTCAGAGTAATTTGAAAAGGAATGCAGAATTAATTCTTTCTGAGAATATGCGCACAAAAACCCTGATTCTTGATTAAATGTCAAAGAAGCGTCCGCCTGATCAAAACCTGAGCCAAAATCAACCAAACCCTAATAATTTGTTTGAACTGTATCAAAAGTCCATGAAAACCCTAATTTGGCTAGACTGACAAGAAAAATTTTGTTTGACTGATTCTTGACAAATCTTGGAGAATATGGGAGGGCAAATTTTGGGGTACAACACCGGGTGTACAGATTTTTTTTTTTTTCCCTAATTTTTTCCCGAACCTTTTGGTTCACCGGGATGCTTTTTTTTGCTTAGGTGTGTCAACCTAGCGGGTCTCTTATGCGTAGTATCTTTTGACTACGTCCGCGTTCGCAGGGTGTGGCAGGTCGTCGCCGTCCATGGTGGTTAAGATCATTGCCCCACCGGAGAAGATGTTCTTGATTACAAATGGTCCTTCATAGGTAGGAGTCTATTTTCCCCTGGTATCACTTTGTGGCAAGATGATGCGCTTGATCACTAGATCTCCAACTTGATATACTTGGCGTCTGACTTTCTTGTTGAAAGCCTTGATCGTCCGTTTTTGATACATCTGACCATGGCAAACAGCAGTAAGTCTCTTTTCATCAATTAAGTTCAATTGGTCAAGTCGTGTTTGGATCTAATCGTCCTCACTCAAACCTGCATCTTTCATAATTCTCAAAGAGGGGATCTGAACCTCAATAGGCAAGACAACCTCCATGCCATAAACCAATGAATAGGGTGTTGCCCCAGTTGATGTGCGAGCCGTGGTACGGTACCCATGGAGAGCAAACGGTAGAATTTCATACGAGTCCTTGTAGGTGACTGTCATTTTCTATATGATCTTTTTAATGTTTTTATTAGCAGCTTCGACTACACCATTCATCTTTGGCCAATAGGGGGATGAATTGTGATGTTGAATCTTGAACTGCTCGCACAAGGCGGTGATCATAGTATTGTTAAGGTTCATACCGTTATCAGTGATGATCCTTTCTGGGATACCGTACCGGCAAATAAGATTCTGCTTGATGAAGCGGGCCACAACATTCTTAGTAACGGATGCAAATGAAGCTGCTTCGACCCACTTTGTGAAATAGTCAATAGCCACTAGAATGAAATGGTGTCCATTGGAGGCTGTAAACTTGATCTCCCGAATCATATCGATTCCCCACATAGTGAATGGCCAAGGAGTTGTTAAGACATTTAGAGGAACCGGAGGCACGTGCACCTTGTCTGCATAGATTTGACACTTATGACAGGTCTGGGAGTGTTGATAGCAGTCTGCTTCCATGGTAGACCAATAATAACCTTCCCGTAGGATTTTCTTCGACATCGTATGCCCACTAGTGCGAGTGTCAAAGGTACCTTCATGTAATTCAGCCATGATCTTTTCAGCTTCAATCTTGTCCACACAACGGAGCAGAATAGAATCATGATTACGTTTGTAGAGGATGCCATTACTTAGGAATAACTTAGCGGAGAATCTCCTTAGGAACTTTTTATCATTGATTGAAGCTCCTTCTGGATATTCTTGAGCCTCAAGACACCTTTTGACTTCATGAAACCAAGGCTGGTCCACTACTTCTTTAGTATTAATCTCGTGACAGTGTGTCGGTTCATCCATTCGTTCAATGGTGATCTGGGGAGCCTCATTGTCCCAATTAAGTTTAAACATAGATGACATTGTGGCTAGAGCATTTGCTAGCTGATTTTCTTCTCGCGGGAAATGCTCGAAGGTAATCTGCTCGAAATGTGGTAACAATGTCAAAACATGTTCTTTGTAAGGGATAAGGTTTGGATTCTTAGTGTCCCATTCTCCTTTGATCTGACTGATAACCAAAGCTGAATCTTCAAATACAACTAAAGATTTGATTCCCAAGTCTATGGAAGCCTTGAGACCAAAGATGCATGCTCCGTATTCTGCCATGTTGTTCGTACAGTTGAAGCAAAGTATGGAAGTAAAAGGAGTATGGTACCCTTCCGGAGATATGAGTACAACGCCGATACCATTACCAAGTGCATTGGATGCCCCATCAAAGAACAGGGTCCATCGGGATCCTTGTCCAGGTCCGTCATATGGTCTGATTTCTTCACAATTGTCTAATGTCATGATGTTTTTGTCTGGGAATTCAAACTTCATTGACTTATAATCTTCTACAGCTTGATGAGCAAGATGATCAGCTAGCACACTGCCCTTTATAGCTTTTTAGGTAGTGTACTGTATGTCATATTCTATTAGGATCATCTGCCATCTAGCTATCCTCCTATACAGAGCAGGCTTCTCAAAGATGTACTTTATCGGATCCATCTTAGATATCAGCAAAGTGGTATGAGTCAACATATACTGTCTTAACCAGCGAGCAACCCATACCAGAGCGCAGCAAGTTTTCTAGAGCAGTAAATATCTGGTTTCACAGTCGGTAAACTTTTTGCTCAGGTAGTAAATAGCGTGCTCTTTTCGGCCAGACTCGTCATGCTGCCCCAATACACACCCCATTGAGTTCTCTAAAACGGTCAAATACATGATTAGTGGTCTTCCCTCGACTGGTGGAATCAAGACAGGAGGCTCTTGTAAATACTCTTTGATTTTGTCAAAAGCAATCTAACATTCATCATTCCATCTGACTACTTGATCTTTCTTCAACAGTTTGAAGATTGGTTCACAAGTAGATGTTAGGTGAGAAATGAATCTAGCAATATAGTTTAGGCGTCCCAAGAATCCTCTGAATTCCTTCTCAGTACAAGGAGCAGACATTTCTTGTATCGCTTTAACCTTGGCAGGATCAACCTCGATGCCTTTGTTGCTGACAATGAAGCCTAAGAGTTTACCGGACTGGACTCCAAATGTGCATTTGTTTGGGTTCAACCTTAGTTTGTACTCCTTCAATCTTACAAACAACTTTTGCAAGTGATCAAGGTGCTCTTCTTCAGTTTGTGATCGGTCTATCATGTCATCTACATAGACCTCTATCACATGATGTATCATATCATGAAACAAAGCTACCATGGCGCGTTGATAGGTTGCCCCAACATTCTTCAGCCTGAATGGCATTACTTTTTAGAAGAACGTGCCCCACTGCGTGACAAATGTAGTTTTCTCCATGTCCTCAGGTGCCATTTTGATCTAGTTATAGCCTGAGAATCCGTCCATGAAGGAAAACACTTTGTGTTGGGTCGTATTATCAACCAGGATGTCAATGTGGGGAAGTGGAAAATCATCTTTAGGGCTGGCCCTGTTTAAATCTCTATAATCTACGCACATCCGTACGTTGCCGTCCTTTTTAGGCACGGGAACAATGTTGGCAACCCATTGAGGATAGGAAGTGACAGCCATAAATCCAGCATTGAACTGTTTCATGACTTCCGCTTTGATCTTCTCTGACATGTCAGGTCTCATGCGGAGGACTTTTTCTTTCATTGGTGGACAGTCTTCTCTTGTGGGTAGACGATGTACCACGATGTCTGTATCAAGTCCTGGCATGTCTTCATATGACCAGGCAAAGATCTCAACATAATCATGTAATAGCTGAATTAGACGCTCCTTGACACTCGACTCTAGATTGGCGCCCACTTTGATTTCCTTTTTATCTTCCTCGGTACCCAAGTTGATTGTATCCAACAGTTCCTCATGAGGTTGAATAGCTCTTTCCTCTTATTGTAGTAGTCTGGCCAATTCCCCTGGCACTTCACAATCTTCCTCACCTTCGTATTTGGCTTGATAGATTGGATCCTCAGAGTCAAAAAAAGCCATAGTAGTATCATTACCCATGGGATCCAGAATGGAGGGGTACCTGCATTTGTGAGTGTGGGTGTGTGTAAGGGTATAGCCATCTTTAAAAATAAAATGTAAGAGAAAAACAATGATCACAAAAAGTTTGTATGTGAAAAACGTCCATGATTCATTGAATGTCATATGAAGATGAAATAAAAACCCTTACAAATGGACCATTGTGCCTCGGGCAAGACACAAGGTTTTTAAAGTGTGAATTGTTCGTGAATATTACAAGTCCAACAGAAATGTAAAAGATAAATTAATGAGAGATGAAAGTTATTGGGACAAAGTCTCTGGCTTCCCATTTGCGAAGTCCTCCGTTGACAGTAGGAAATATCCAATCTTCCAAGCTGCCATCCTCTTCATTGTCTTCTATTGCGTTGACCTCTTGGTTGCTAATCTTTAAAGGTGGCCCTCCAGCATGGGCACGGCGCACAACCTTCTGAGCAGTTAAAGTAAACCCCAAACCAAACTTGTCTGATTTATACGAGATGTCCGGAAGCTGCCCCCAGATGGTGCATCCACCGTCTTCTATTACTGCCTTTGCATCCTTTAGAGATGACATCCGAAGCGGAGGTCTTGAGATCTTGGGAGTCGGGGATACCGCCTTGGTTACAGTTACCTCTTGAGAGACCTCTTCGAAATGTTGAAAATGAGTTTCAATGAATTCGCCATCCAACTCCACATATCGGAAAGAATTCAAATGACTAATCATGTACCCCTCCTCCCCGTGGACAGTTATGATCTTTCCTTGGACCGGGTACTTCAGCATCTGGTGTAGCATGGAAGTGACAACACCGGCATTATGGATCCAGGGCCGTCCTAACAGACAAGAGTAAGAGGGGCGGATGTCCATTACATAGAAAGTTGAGTTGAAAGTCTGAGTTCCCACCTTTATGGGGATGTCCACCTCCCCGTGGACCATCCTCTTCGATCCATCAAATGCTCTCACAACTATGTTACTAGGTTTCAAGGTCAGCCCTTCGCAATCCAATCTGTCAAGAGCTTTCTTCGGTAAGACGTTCAAAGATGAGCTAGTGTCAAACAAGACATGGGCCAGAGTTGTTCCTCTACACTCCACAGAGACATGCAATGCCTCGTTGTGCTTTCTCCCCCTTGGTGTCAAATCAGCATCAGAGAAGCCCAGGCCGTTATCAACTGTCAAACCGGCCACACAATCTTGGAATTGGTCAGCAGACGTCTCTTGTGGCACATGAGTTGTCTTCAGAAATTTTACCAGAGCTTTCGCATGTGCCTCAGAGCACAACAGCAATGCTAGCATGGAGATCTTGGAGGGAGTTTTCCCCAACTGTTCGACCACATCATAGTCACTCTTCTTTATTATCCTCAGGATCTCTTCCATTTCCTTCTTGGATGTTTCGGGGATATCTAGTGATTGAGCCTTCGTCTGGACAGGCTCTTCTTGAATGCTTTTTCCTCGATTCTCAGAAGTAGAAGTATTGGTAGGGACAAGGATTGTGTCGTCTTTGTCAGCAGGTACACTTGCAGGTATAATCACTGGTAAGGAGGTAATCTTCGGAACGGCCACGGGTCCAAAAACTGCCTTTGGAGGGGAAATCTCTAGAGAGAAGATTCTACCACTGCGGGTAATCTTGCTAGTTCCGACAATATTGCTAATGTCGAAGTTTTCTTCTTCGGAGCTCTCTTCTTCGGCAGTCAGTTCATCTTGTTTGATACCATGGTAGTAGATTTTTCCACCATAATTCCATGGTACTATTTTATCTGACTCATACGGGACCGGCCCGGGCATTATGATCTTAAGAGGAGTAGTTTTTGGAGCAGGTGTAATCCTAACGGGTCTTTTAGGGACCCTAGAAGGATTGGCGAAGATGGTTATGATTGAAATGTCTTCAACAGGAATGGGTAAAATGGGAGCATTCTCAAACAGGATTTCTTGGTTGTCAATCAGGCGTTGTATACTTGTCTTCAACAAAGGGCAATCAGTGAGTGAGGATAAGCAATGATGGAAGTCTTCCTTACAACCTGGGAATACACCAGCTTTTAACAAGTTCATCTTAATGATCGGGAGCGGAGTCAAAAGTTCATCCACTGTGGCAACAAATAAATCTTCCTCAATAGCATTGGCATTGTGACCATGCCTAGGCATCAGAGCGGAAATGAAATTCGGTTTCTCAGGTGCATCAAACTCAACCTCCTTTGCATCTATAAGGTCTTGAATTTTGTTCTTCAAAGCCCAACAGTTGTTAGTGTCGTGCCCTGGACTTTCAGAATGGTATGCACATCTGGAATTTGGGTGATAATGAGGGGATGCAGTATTGGGATTCTTTGGGGCCTCCTTTAAAGTTTCCAGATTCAATTTCAGAAGATGTGGTAGAACCTGGGCTAGAGTCATATTAATCCTGGTGAATTGTCGGACTGGCCTTTCTACCCTTGGTTGGTTATTTCTTGGTTGGTCAGATGCAGACTTTGGGATCATAACGGCCCCCACCATTGGTCAGTGTTTAGTTCTTCCTTGATTCCTTTGTGAATAAACATCAGATACTTCCTTCTTCCCAGTGAAAGGTTTTCTCATAGCTGTAGATGCAGACGCGTCCTTCTGAATTTTTCCGCTTTTTATACCAGCTTCTACCCTCTCCCCGGTTAAAATTAACTCGGTAAACCCAACAGATGAGCTCCCAATTAAATGGTTGAACAAAGGGCCTGATAGAGTGCCCAAGAATATATCCACCAACTCCCTTTCAGACAGAGGGGTTTGCACTCTTCCAGCTAGATCTCTCCACTTTTGCGCGTAATATTTGAAACCCTCATTTGAAGCCATAGCCATACTCTGAAGTTGAGTACGGGTAGGCGCCAAATCTGCATTATACTGGTATTGTTTATAGAAAGTTGTGACAAGTTCTTCCCAGTTGTGGATGTCAGCCCTTTCTAATTGGTAAAACCAATCGAGCTGTGTTCCAGATAAACTATCTTGGAAGAAATGAACCCACAAGTCTTTATCGGCGGAGTGCGGCTGAATCTTTCTGACATATGATCGGAGGTGCATTTTAGGACAAGACACCCCATCATATTTCTCAAATAACGACACTTTAAACTTTGGTGGGATCACAATTCCTGACACTAGCCCCAATTCCTCAAAGTCTAGTCCTGGTACCTTCTGTATTTCCATAGAGGTTAAACGCTCTTCCAGGTGTCTGTACTTATCATCAGCCGGAGGGTACTGTTCTTCAGAGTAGTCTTCCTCTTCCTCCTCTTCTTCAGAGTCTGACGGAACTGCTGTTTCTTTTCCTTTTCTTTCCCCTTCATCAGATGTTGCTGGAAAATCCAAGGTTCTTCTAGCATGTCCTTGAAACCTTCTTCCCATGATTACCACACCAGCTGGTTTCCTCTCTTTCTTCATTTTCTCTTTCTCTTTTTCCAACAGAGTCTTCAGCTCCTCTTGCCCCTTGGCTAGGGTCATGAGTAAATGTTGAAATTGTGTGTTTTGAGCTTGAAGATCTTTGACCATCTATTCGAGATCCATCTTACTGAAATAAACAGTAGAGAGATGAGGAAACTTGTTGCAAAGACCTGTTTATGTTATGATGAATGATATGGGCATATGTAATGCTTTCAAGGATTTTAAAAGATTCAAGTTCATTTTAAACAAAAAGAAACACACGTTATATTAATAAGATAGATTTTGAGTACATCAATGCCCCTTGGGAAAAATAATACAACACTCTAAGATAAAAAAGTAGTGCGCATCCTCTTTGGTGCAATGTAGGTGTTTAGAGTTTGCTCCTCATGAAGTAGCCTAGTGAGCTCCAAAACCTTCTTCTCGCTTGCATAGAATTGGGCTTCGAAAGTATCTCGCTCTCCTTTGAGTTGTATCCAATCCCTTTGTAGGTCTTCAAGAGATGTGGGCATGTCAGGATGTAGGATAGTGTATGGAACTTCTCCTTCCTTAACAGGCTCAATAATCACCGGGAGAATGGAAGGGTAAGGCATCATAAGACTTTGAGCGCGGGTTCGTACCCACTTGAGGTAAGGCTCAAGAGGGATGGAATTCTTGTGTCCCAAAGTATTTCTATCCACCTTTTTTAGCATCCTCCAAGCTCGGATGAATCTCTGGCGAAGTCCTTGATTGTCGTCGTCGTAGTCGAATACCAAGCCTTGAATCAGCATATCATGTGGGTCGTCCCTTCGGGCATAACCAAACTATATTAGAGCTAAGAACGGGTTATAGGTGATGCCTCCCCTAATGCCAAGTAGAGGGACATTAGGGAATTCCCCACAACAGTCAACAATGATAACATTCTCTTTGGATCGAGAGCACCAATGAATATCTGAATGTTTAAGCGTCATTAACCTTTGTGACCACCTCAAACCTTGCTTATTCTTTAAGACTGATTGGGGAAGATGAGAAATAAACCATTTTGCCAGGAGAGGAGTGCAACACATAAGAACACCTCTTTTCCTCATTGTACGAGTGTGAAAAGAGTGTAAGATATCCCCAAGCAATGTAGGCACCGGGCTGCGTGACATGAAGATTTTGGCAGCGCTCACATCTATGAGTTGGTCAGGATTGGGGAACAAGACCATCCAATAGATAAGAAGAGCCACAATCTCCTCAAAAGCTTGCAAGTCTAGGGAATTCCAACAGCTTTGGGCTTTCTCAAACAGAAACTTTGCGAAGAAGCCTTTGACACCACTTCTAGTTTCCCAATGAGTTATGACATCAGATGAGTGCAAGTGCATGGCTTGAGCAATCTCTTATGGATTTTGATCTCTTTCCATACCGTTGAAAGGTAGTTGATTGAGAATAGGAATCCTCAAAAGTTGAGAGAATTCTTCCAAAGTAGGCACAAGTTGATAGTCAGGAAATGTGAAGCAATGATGCAAAGGGTCAAAGAACTGGAAGAGAACCTTCATCATATCCTCCTCTGTGTTGGAGGTGACCAAGTTGAGTAGACGACCATGCCTCTCGGTGAATGGAGAGTGTTGTACCCCAAAATTTTCCCTCGTATTTTTCCACAAGAAATCACAGCTTCAGGCGTTTCCTGATTTTTTAAACTGGCTCAAGACTCGGTCAAACAGACTTTTCTCGTCAGTCAGACAAAATTAGGGTTTTACTGATTTTCAGGGCTCTAGAATGTTTCAAACAGTTGGCTTAGGGTTTTGGTTGATTTTGGCTCAACTTCGATCAGGCGAACGCTTCTTTGGCATTTAATCAGGAATTAGGGTTGTTCATGCGCGGTTCCTCAGAAAGATTTAATTCTACGGTGCTTTTCAAGTAATTCCGAGATTTGGATTGACTTCACATTGTTTGACTTAATTAGTAAAAAATTGCACTTGAATGGAATTCGCATTGTGTGATTAAATCAGTGAAAGGATGCATTGGGTTTGAATTTGCAATGTTTGATTAAAGTCATAAAAGGAAAAAACGTCTGGGCAATTGCTGTGATTAGCTGTTGTTTTGCTTTGGATGTTGGAAACGCCAGGTTTATTTGATCAATACTGAAGCAATGTTTATTTAATTATTTATTATTCTAAGATTAAATGATTGGAATTTATTTTCAATTATTATAATTAAAGAATTATAAATAATAAAACGAACAATTAAAAAGAGGAAAAGAATTAATTGGATAAAAAAACTTTTTATTTATTTTTAAATTATTTGTACAAATTGTTTTGTTTACAAATTGTTTACAATAATGATTTTACAGTAATTTAAATCTAAGTAAGACTATCCTAATTTTTTTCTAAAAATATTCAATTCTTCATCTGTTGCTAAATCCTCTCCATTCAATTTTTATCTGCAAAAAGAAAAGAAGAAAAGTTAGAAGAAGATAAATAAATAAAAGACAGACAGATAAAAAGTTCATCATTAAGGGCAACTGACTGGAATCAGTTAGCCCTCTCTGCAAATCACGAGATTTCTCCCGGTTCACAAAGAGGGATGAATATTTGCTTTCTAATCATGAATGCACAAAGTTGAAATTCACAAGTCAAAATTGTCAAAATGCATAGTTCAAAACAGCATGATGCAAGGTCCAAGTCCAAATCAAACTACAGAGTCCAAAGGCAAACAGAATGGCCTAACTAAAGTCACAAATTATCCAAAAAAAGCTGCCAAAGATATCAAAGATACAAAAGTACAAGATATTGTCACAAGGAAGCAAAGCTGTCAAAAGAAGATATGAAAGGATATGCAGAGAAAGATTAGTATGCAAGCAAGCAAAGATTAAAAAGCATCATTTTCCATCAGTCACCCTTTCAGAAAAGTACACATAAAACATTGTTTATTATTTTAATTGTACTGGAGAGAGAGAAGAGAGAAAAGAGGGGAGGCTTACAGGTTTGGCTTTAGGCAAGAAAAATATAGAAAACAAAAACTGCAATGACACAGTGGATAAAGAGGCAAAAGAAGATATAAAGCGATCTGTCAATAAAACAAGCAGGGATATCAAACAGAGAGAGACAACAAAAACTGTCCAAGCTGAAGAGCTAAAGCCAGCAAACCTGCAAACTTAAACTTATCAGGCAAAAGCATAAACACAACAAACAACCAGCATAAGCCTGAAATCCATCAAGCCTAAACTGTAAAATATACAAACCATCTGTTGGAACTCTAAGGAACCTCCAGCCAAAAACAGCATCAAGCCTGACCAGTTCACAACAACAAACCACAACATAAAGCCTAAAACCAACAAGCTAAAAAACCCTGCAATCAAACTCAAAACAACCAGCATAAACCAATAAACCCTCAGCCTGTCAAAACTTTCCAGCATTTAACCAAGCTCATAAACCAGTAAAACCTGTACCTGTTTCAAACCTTAACCCCTGTCAAAGCCATATCAAAAGAGCCCTTAGCTAAAACCAGTAAAAGCCTGAACTGATAAACCAAGTCAAGCCAAAGCCAAGATCTTAACCACCAACGACCTGTCATAAGCCTAAAATTGGAAATAGCATAACATCCAAACCAAGTTCAAGCAAACAACTAAAAGCCTCGGGAAAATCTCTTCATAGGTATATCAGAACACAAGGCAAACGTTCAAGGCAACTCAAAGGCAAGAAGAAACTCAGCAAGCAAAGTCATTCAAAAGGCAACAAGCCCTCAGAGATACTCATCATAGGGCTAAATAATCAAATCATACAGCATCAAGGCAACCAAGCACAAGCATACAACGAGGCAACAGAGGAAGAGGAGATAAAAGAAGAAAACAGAAGTGAAGCATCAAGGCAAGTGATCTAAAAACCAAGTAACTAAGAGCCCATGGATAACCATGGATGAAAAGGGTGCTAATACCTTCCCTTTTCATAATCTACCCCCCGAACCCACGAAACATCTCAAAAGGTTTTTGCTGTGCTTTTTTAAACCTTTCCTTTAGGATAAAATAAAAAGTCGGTGGCGACTCTTGCTCAACCGAACAAGTGCGAATACAATCGCAAAACCTCAAGTCAGTTCTCCCACCGTATCATAGAACTGGCGACTCTGCTGGGGAGTCTCTTAAAAGTGGGGTTACCTTAGGGTTTAGATCATGTTTACATTCTTGCTTTGTTTGCCTTGATTGATTTACTCTTTTTGGTTCTTGTTTGGGTTTGTTGTAAATCCTACACCCGGATTTGGGGCACCTTCTTAGGTAAATAGCAAAAACTGTGAGGGAACTGTGCGGGGTATACCGACATGGTTGAAGCAGTAAGCTATGTTAGTGTGACATATTTGTGAGTACCGGTAACCCTTGAGTTTAATCAAGGAGAGTACGGGGCCGCTGAGTGATGTCGTGAAGAACTAACGAACTCTTAGAACCTTAATTGACCATATTAGCCTTTTTAGGGGTAGTGAGATGACCGACTTTGGTGCAGTCCGAAGTTGGTAGATACTCGATGCTACACTCATTTGAGGGTTGTTTTCTTGGAATATTTTGGTCGCCAGTAAGTGGCTAAACCGAAACGATGAACACAGAAAACAATCCAATGATATTGAGCTCCTTAGAACCCAGTTTCTATTTTAGGACAGGATGAGCCAACTAACTTCAAGAGGGTACTTACCTATAACCCCATGCAAGCCTAAATCTAAGGACTTGTTTGCTTTGTGTGAATATGATTACCTGTATATACACTCACTTGCTTTTGCATACATATACATAACATCATGACATCATACCATAGCATTTTCAATAACCATTTCAAGGATCTCGAGGATTCTTTTGATGCAGGGTTACGTTGAACCAGACGTCTACCAAGGGGGCAAGAGGTTTCTCCTATAACTAATGCCAATCAAAGTTCAAGTGCAACAACTTGAATCAGTGGCTATGACCCACTTGACATGGTGAGCTTGATTCTTGTGGAAAGACATCCACCGATACAAAGTTCTCCAGTCAAAGTTCAAGCGCAACAACTTGAATCAGTGGCTATGACCCACTTGACATGGTGAGCTTGATTCTCGTGGAAAGACATCCACCGGTGCAAAGTTCTCCAATCCAAGAACAGAGTTCAACCTCTAACATTTTCTTGTGTTTACCCCAAGAGATCCTTGAAAGCAGGCATCCACATATCATGCATTGCATCTTGACGATATTTCCTTTTTCAGGTTTCCTTACTCTCCTGCTGTTTATTTCAGTAAGAGATGGCTCTAGAAAGGTCTGTCAAAGACATCCAATACCAGACTACTCAGCTGTAGGAAATGTTCCTGAACTTGTCTCTGGGGCAAGAAGAATTGAAAGCTCTCCTCACAAAGGGCTTGGAGAATTCAAACAATGCCAGGAGTGATCAGCTTGCGGAGCTGCAGTTTGATCTGGCAACATTGAGGATCCAAGTGATGGGGCAGTTGGTGGGCCAGATGGCTCTCATCCAAGACCTATCTCAAAGACAAGAGGAACTCAGAGTTCTCGTCCGCCAACTGCTTCCAAACAACCAATTGGGGCAAACATCTGAGGTTGAAGAGCAGGTCACCACTCAGCCTCCATCCACTCAAGAAGACAGGGGGAAGGCTCCTTCGCTTGCTTCAGGGTCACAAGCCCATCAACAACCTCGCCAGCGTCAATGGGGTAATCGGCGTAAGCAAGAAACATCGGGAAGACAGTTCACAGAGACTGAAATACCATCATTCTTCATACTGAAGCGCCTGTTGGAGGTTAACTTGCTTACCCTAAGGGATCCTCCTCAGAAGCTCAATACCTCCTCTCATAACTATCGTCCCGACGCATTTTGTGTTTACCACTCCTACAGCCCAGGACACGACACCAACGACTATTGGGCCTTGAAGAACAAGATTCAAGATCTGATTGACATTGGAGTGCTGGAATTCATGCCAGACGGCGAGATGAAAATCTTCCGTTAAGGGGTTCTCCACCTGAAGTGACAAAGCTCAAGCTGAAAGACTTTTGCTTCATTTTGAATTTTCAAAGTTGTAATTTCTTTTGTTGTCAAACAATTATCTGTTGATGTTAAACTCTGTTTTCATTAATGCATTGCATATGTTTGTCTTGAATTCATCCATTCGTTTCACTACTCTTATGCTTTTCTTTATGATATCTGACTCTTGATAAAAAGCTGCAAGCCTTTAGAGGGAGGATGACGAAACAATACCATAATCTCATACAGTATGCTTTTGAATGGACCTTGCTGATGATGTACAGGCATTTCTTTCAATTCCCAAACACTGGAGTTATAAGGAAGTTAATCCCTAGTCAACCCCTTCGAGCCAAAGAAGTAGGAGTTTTCTGTTCTGAACGATCAAAACCTTTGATATAAACCTGGGGCAGGGTAGTATCTCAGTTAATTCAAGAGAAAACGCGCATTGAAGTCGCAAAACTCTCAGTTCGTAACGAACGACGTCAAAGAAAAAGAAAAGCATTCCTTTGGAATCAAAAGACAAGGGTGGTTCCCTATCACATAGGCAGTCAATCTCTCACAAGAGAAAAGCCCACCAAGCCAAAACCTATAGAGGAGGCTTAAGAAAGCTGGGGCATCCCACTGACTGTAATATCGAAAATGGGAACAGTCAGGCAAAAGTTAGGGATAACAAATCAAAATCAAAATAGTGAGGTCATTAAAAATCCTCAACAACATGAAAAATGTTGAAAAAGAAAAAGGAGATGATGACTGTCTCCCCAAATTCAACTGGTGAACCATCGCCCAAAAGTTGTTCCAAACTCAAAACAGAGTGCGATGCACAATTAACTGAGCTTAGGTGTGAAGAACATCACGAAGAGCGGGTGGGTACAAATATACTTTGAGCCTTTATCCTTTGTTTCTTAGACCGTGAACCAGGCCACGTTACAACCCCTCAAAAGTCCTAATTGAAGCATGGGTTAGTTCGAAAGCATACTGTTACCAAAGGTATCCTGACTCCTGTAAGGCTTGGCTCTAAATCTTGTGTTGATTTGTCTTATAAAAAGTTTTCTGCTAAAAAACACATTTTGCAAAACTTCGAGACAAACATGAACTTTGCATTGCTTGAATATCACTGTCTGCATTTGGCTTTTTGTTTTACAGCGAAGAAATTCATACAGCGAATGTTCGGAGAAACGAAAACTCTCTCAGTGAACAAAATCACTTCAAAAGGATAACACTTCCAACGACAAATCTCCTATCAACAAGGGGCATGACATAGCACCATCCAGTTAATCTGGGGCAGTCCAGTCAAGGTTTCAACAGATCTTTCAAAATTCAGTTAACCTGGGGCAGTCCAGTCAAGATTTCAAGAAATCTCTCAATTCGCAGAGTAATCTGATTCAAGACTCCTTCATCATCACTTGGGGCATTCAAATGTCAAAAGTGTTCAATCGTTCCTTCACCACCTGCTGGAAATTACAACCACCAACAAATCAACTATCACTATTTCCAGACTCGATTCCTGTATCTAGCCAGGGCACGTCTGAAGAGTTTGAAGATTCGATTCCTGTATCCAGCCAGGGCATATCTGTTGACGACTATTTCCAGACTCGATTCCTGTATCTAGCCAGGGCACGTCTGAAGAGTTTGAAGATTCGATTCCTGTATCCAGCCAGGGCATATCTGTTGATGACTATTTCCATACTCGATTCCTGTATCTAGCCAGGGCACGTCTGAAGAGTTTGAAGATTCGATTCCTGTATCCAGCCAGGGCATATCTGTTGACGACTATTTCCAGACTCGATTCCTGTATCTAGCCAGGGCACGTCTGAAGAGTTTGAAGATTCGATTCCTGTATCCAGCCAGGGCATATCTGTTGACGACTATTTCCAGACTCGATTCCTGTATCTAGCCAGGGCATATCTGTTGACGACTATTTCCAAATTCGATTCCTGTATCTAGCCAGGGCACATCTGAAGAGATTGAAGATCAACACCTGTAACAAGCCAGGGAACCATCTTTCTTTCTCAGGTCAGAGATCAACACCTGTAACAAGCCAGGGAACCATCTTTCTTTCTCAGGTCAGAGATCAACACCTGTAACAAGCCAGGAAAATATCTGTGAACGACCGATTGTGGATTAACACCTGTAACAAGCCAGGAAATTATCTACATCACCACTTGGGGCATTCGAATGTCAAAAGTGTTCAAAAACCCAATGCAGTTTTACACGGACTCATCATCAGGAAATCCTACACAGATCTCCTCAAAACAGGAAGTCCCTAGTAGTTTGGCATACAACCCAAGCTTCTGATTTCCCCAACAGTGGTCCCAAGACTTCTCATTTTTCAACAATCAAGGATTCTTGCCCTCCACAGCAGCAGCCAAGGAATTGTTCTCCCCGGAAGCAGTCAAGATTCTTTTATCTTCAGCCATCCAGGATTCATTTATCCTCAGCAAGATAGCTCATCAGCTTACATGCGCATTCATTACATTCATATCATAAACATTGGTGTAACATACATTGCATCATGCATCATGACATTGCATAACAACTAACCCTTTACCTTTTCAGGTAAGATCAGTCGACAGACAAAGATCATTTTCCGAGATTCATCCAAAAATAGTTCAGATGTGACCCAGACACGGCGACATTCTGATACTTATTCCAGATTCACTCAGATGCAGTTTTACACGGACGCATCATCAGGAAACCCTACACCGGTTCCTCTTCAACTTCAAGACTTCTGAAAACAGTTTACGGATTCTTCTCAACAACGGATGTTAATCTATCGCTTGTTCAGATGCAACTTTTGAAAACAGTTTACGGACGCTTCCCAACAACGGATGTTGCTCTATTGCTTATTCAACCTCGAGACTTCTGAAAACAGTTTACGGATTCTTCCCAATAACGGATGTTAATCTATCGCTTGTTCAGATGCAACTTTTGAAAACAGTTTACGGATTCTCCCAACAACGGATGTTAATCTATTGCTTATTCAATCTCAACTCCTGAAAACAGTTCACGGATTCTCTAGACACGGATGTCAATCTATTGCTTATTCAGACCCCCAGTTCAGAGATGTTCCGAAACATGGAGGCCTTTCTGATACTCGTCCACTCACCAATGAAATACAGTTCAACATTTCTAAATGGTATCTTTAAGCCCATTCTCAGATGGCATCTATAAGCCCATCCTCCTACCAGCAGTCACCAAATGGCATCTTTAAGCCCATTCTCAGATGGCATCTCTAAGCCCATCCCCCGACAAGATTCTATCGCATCAGATGGCATCTTTAAGCCTATCACCAAATGGCATCTTTAAGCCCGTTCCCTCTACCATCACATCACTGAGTGCAAATCTTAGGGCACTCTAGTGTCCAATCTTCTTTTACCTTCGAGTCGCGAAAGGCAAACTTGCCAATCTAACTCTTCAGGTTCAAGAAGATTGAACAGGGGCAACTGTTGTACCCCAAAATTTGCCCTCGTATTTTTCCACAAGAAATCACAGCTTCAGGCGTTTCCTGATTTTTCAAACTGGCTCAAGACTCGGTCAAACAGACTTTTCTCGTCAGTCAGACAAAATTAGGGTTTTACTGATTTTCAGGGCTCTAGAATGTTTCAAACAGTTGCCTTAGGGTTTTGGTTGATTTTGGCTCAACTTCGATCAGGCGAACGCTTCTTTGGCATTTAATCAGGAATTAGGGTTGTTCATGCGCGGTTCCTCAGAAAGATTTAATTCTACGGTGCTTTTCAAGTTATTCCGAGATTTGGATTGACTTCATGTTGTTTGACTTAATCAGTAAAAAATTGCACTTGAATGGAATTCGCATTGTGTGATTAAATCAGTGAAAGGATGCATTGGGTTTGAATTTGCAATGTTTGATTAAAGTCATAAAAGGAAAAAACGTCTGGGCAATTGCTGTGATTAGCTGTTGTTTTGCTTTGGATGTTGGAAACGCCAGGTTTATTTGATCAATACTGAAGCAATGTTTATTTAATTATTTATTATTCTAAGATTAAATGATTGGAATTTATTTTCAATTATTATAATTAAAGAATTATAAATAATAAAACGAACAATTAAAAAGAGGAAAATAATTAATTGGATAAAAAAACTTTTTATTTATTTTTAAATTATTTGTACAAATTGTTTTGTTTACAAATTGTTTACAATAATGATTTTACAGTAATTTAAATCTAAGTAAGACTATCCTAATTTTTTCTAAAAATCTTCAATTCTTCATCTGTTGCTAAATCCTCTCCATTCAATTTTTATCTGCAAAAAGAAAAGAAGAAAAGTTAGAAGAAGATAAATAAATAAAAGACAGACAGATAAAAAGTTCATCATTAAGGGCAACTGACTGGAATCAGTTAGCCCTCTCTGCAAATCACGGGATTTCTCCCGGTTCACAGAGAGGGATGAATATTTGCTTGCTAATCATGAATGCACAAAGTTGAAATTCACAAGTCAAAATTGTCAAAATGCATAGTTCAAAACAGCATGATGCAAGGTCCAAGTCCAAATCAAACTACAGAGTCCAAAGGCAAACAGAATGGCCTAACTAAAGTCACAAATTATCCAAAAAAAGCTGCCAAAGATATCAAAGATACAAAAGTACAAGATACTGTCACAAGGAAGCAAAGCTGTCAAAAGAAGATATGAAAGGATATGCAGAGAAAGATTAGTATGCAAGCAAGCAAAGATTAAAAAGCATCATTTTCCATCAGTCACCCTTTCAGAAAAGTACACATAAAACATTGTTTATTATTTTAATTGTACTGGAGAGAGAGAAGAGAGAAAAGAGGGGAGGCTTACAGGTTTGGCTTTAGGCAAGAAAAATATAGAAAACAAAAACTGCAATGACACAGTGGATAAAGAGGCAAAAGAAGATATAAAGCGATCTGTCAATAAAACAAGCAGGGATATCAAATAGAGAGAGACAACAAAAACTGTCCAAGCTGAAGAGCTAAAGCCAGCAAACCTGCAAACTTAAACTTATCAGGCAAAAGCATAAGCACAACAAACAACCAGCATAAGCCTGAAATCCATCAAGCCTAAACTGTAAAATATACAAACCATCTGTTGGAACTCTAAGGAACCTCCAGCCAAAAACAGCATCAAGCCTGACCAGTTCACAACAACAAACCACAACATAAAGCCTAAAACCAACAAGCTAAAAAACCCTGCAATCAAACTCAAAACAACCAACATAAACCAATAAACCCTCAGCCTGTCAAAACTTTCCAGCATTTAACCAAGCTCATAAACCAGTAAAACATGTACCTGTTTCAAACCTTAACCCCTGTCAAAGCCATATCAAAAGAGCCCTTAGCTAAAACCAGTAAAAGCCTGAACTGATAAACCAAGTCAAGCCAAAGCCAAGATCTTAACCACCAACGACCTGTCATAAGCCTAAAACTGGAAATAGCATAACATCCAAACCAAGTTCAAGCCAACAACTAAAAGCCTCAGGAAAATCTCTTCATAGGTATATCAGAACACAAGGCAAACGTTCAAGGCAACTCAAAGGCAAGAAGAAACTCAGCAAGCAAAGTCATTCAAAAGGCAACAAGCCCTCAAAGATACTCATCATAGGGCTAAATAATCAAATCATACAGCATCAAGGCAACCAAGCACAAGCATACAACGAGGCAACAGAGGAAGAGGAGATAAAAGAAGCAAACAGAAGTGAAGCATCAAGGCAAGTGATCTAAAAACCAAGTAACTAAGAGCCCATGGATAACCATGGATGAAAAGGGTGCTAATACCTTCCCTTTTCATAATCTACCCCCCGAACCCACGAAACATCTCAAAAGGTTTTTGCTGTGCTTTTTTAAACCTTTCCTTTAGGATAAAATAAAAAGTCGGTGGCGACTCTTGCTCAACCGAACAAGTGCGAATACAATCGCAAAACCTCAAGTCAGTTCTCCCACCGTATCACAGAGAGTTATCAGGGATCCTTGAAGCTAGCTCCTTGAGTTGTGGAGGAATTCTTACAAGTTTGATTTGGATAGATTTCCTGCAAAGTGAATCCATATCCTACAAAACAAGAACAAAGATGAATCTCCAAAATCCTTGAAATGGTTATTGCATGCATATGATGTTCATGATGTCCATGATGTTATGTACAAGTATTCATATACAAGCAAATCAAGCAAGTTCTTAGTTTAGGCTTGCATGGGGTTTTATAGGTAAGTACCCTCTTGAAGTTTAGTTGGCTCAACCTGTCCTAACAATAGTAACTGGGTTCTAAGGAGCTCAATATCATTGGACTGTTTCCTTGGTCATTGTTTCAGCTCAAGCCTCTTTAATGGCGACCGAAATATCCCAAGAAACCAACCCTCAATGATTGTAGTATCAAGTATCTACCAACTTCGGACTGCACCAAAGCCGGTCATCTCACTACATCCTAAAGGCCAAGTTGGTCAAGTAAAGGGTTCTAGAAGTTCATTAGTGCTTCATGACATCACTCAGCGGCCCCGTATTCTCTTTGATTGACTCAAAGGCTACCGGTACCCACAAATATGTCACACTAACATAGCTATTGCTTAGACCATGTCGGTATACCCCGCACAGTTTCCACAACGTATTGCTATTTACGTATAATGTTTCCCAAATCCGGGTAAAGGATTCAAACCCAAACAAAGAACCATAATGTAAAGCATACAAATCAAACAATGTAAGCAAGTAAATGTGATCTAAACCCTAAGGTAACCCCACTTTTATAAAGATCCCCAGCAGAGTCTCCAGTTCTGTGATGCGGTGGGAGAACTAACTTGAGGTTTTGCGTTTTTATCGCAAATGTTACGGTTAGCAAGAGTCGCCACCGACTTTTCTTTTATCCAAAAGGAAAGGTGAAAAGGCACATGAAAGACCTTTGAGATGTTTTCTTGAGTTCGGGGGGTAGATTATGAAAAGGGAAGGTGCAAGCACCCTTTTCATCCATGGTTTTCCATGGGCTCTTAGTTACTTGCTTAGATCACTTTCTTTTGTTGTTTGAAATTGTGTTTGGTGTGTTCTTGAAAGTATTTTGTAAAAGAGGCCCTTCGTTTAGGCAATCTTTGTAATGATTCTTATTCGTAAGAATGTATATGAAGATGTTTGTCTTTTGAAAATGTTTTCAATGTTTGTAAGATGTTTTGAAATGTGTGTGTTTGTTTTGAAAATAGCAAGGATTTTGTTTGAAAATGGAGCAAGTAACTAGAAGCTATCTACCTACTCAAATGTCTTTCTTATGTATTTTCTATTCCTTTTACATTGTTGTCTTACCATTGATTTGGTAAGTAACCCTATCTTTGGATGTAAACGGGACGGGCATGGATCATCGCATAACCATGATTAGCAATGTTTGCAAAGTATCTTAGCATTTTTTGAGGGACCAAGATCATTTTGTAAGGCAACCTTTGAATAGCGTCATCGAGGGACTATGATCTTATATTTGTTTTGTTTTGCCAAGATACTTCGCATGCGCAACATGGCCATTTTTGTTTTAGGCAACCAAGTGGGGAAACCCTAAGGGTGCTTGTGTGCAAGTGTATAATTTTCATGCTTTTGATTTTGTCTTGTATTTAGGGTGTTCTATTTTGTTTTGTTTTGTTCTTGTCATACAAACCCTAATTACTAATCATGGCATATAAAGCGATAAATTGCGTAATGTAAATATTTCTAAGCTATTACAACAATTTATGGGAGGGGGAATACAAATTTAAATGGGGATTTTGCAAGAATATAAAGCTAAATAAATTATTACAACCAAATCGAATTTGTACGAATTTAGAATAAATACAATACAATGTTTAGAATGCAATGCAATGTACATGTAAAAGATTTTTGTGTCTTGTTTTTATGTAAAAGAAAAATTTAATCTAAACCTAAAAATATATAAAAAAGGATTTAATTTTTTTGAAAGGGATTCAACCCTAATTTTTATTTAAAAGAAAATAAAGTTTTTATTTGTATTATTTTGTGTATTTTCTTGTATAGAGATAATAAATAATATTGTAAATAAATATTAAAATTTTATATGTGCAAAAATAAGTATTTATAGGTATGAAATGAAAAATAAATCAAACTAAATATATTTAATCATATTTATAAGTTTATTAAGAAAATAAATGATATCATGGAAAAATAAGATGTATTTTTATGTGAGAAATAATAAAAAAAATAAAGTTTTATATTATTAATTTATATTTTTTGGGATTTTTATATATTAGAAAAAATATTTAAAATATAAAATGTGAAAGTAAAACAAAAATATAAAAAATAAAAATGCAAAGAGTTAGCAAGGGGGGTGATATAGTAGAACTGATGGTAAGATGCTAGCAAAAATTCCTGGCCCAACAGACCAAGCCCATCCTGCAAAAAATGAAGTGGAAAAGAAAAAAGAGTGAAAAAAATACAAAAGTAGCGCGCCCAGGTTCGAACCCAGGACAAGGGTCTCACCAGCGCGCTACTTTGCCACTGGGATGGCTATACTTCCATTATCTTTACTGAAACGAAAATAACATATTACAAAGCGCGCCCTATGCCTTGTTTCATATTCTTCCTCAAGCTTTGGCCGGACCACCTGTAACTTCCTCATACTTCCATGAAAATAAAAACTTATAACATGAAAAATGTAGTATTTGAACTCACGATTCCAACCATATAAGTTATGTAATCTAACTAATCAAAGATCAAAGAGAATTTTAAGAGCCCTAAATTCTAACCTAATATTTTCAGAGATTTCAAGTTCCAAATTCTCTCAGCATAAGTAAAATCAATGCAAGATAAGTGTATGTACAACTTCGTTATGATGAGGACTACATGTTTTATTCATAAATCGTGGCCTAAGGTTTCCTGTACAAAGAGATAGAGTTTGAGGTTTTACCTCCTTCAGTTGGAATCGTGTATTAAAATGGAGTGACTTTAATGGAGGCCTGATGCTTGCTCGAGCTTCCTTAAGCTTCCCTGAATGTATTCCAACCCTTGCCTTGCTCTGAAAGTGGCTGGAACTCTTTGAACAAGTCAAACTGCAAACTCAGAATTCAACAATGGCAGATGGTGGAAAAAGGATTACAAAATAGGGATGATGGTTTGGATGGGTTTGATATCAAGTATGTGAGGTGTCTGAATGATCTAAACACAAAACGCACGAGCCAAATGGAAGACGGGGGTGCTTGTGCAAAATCTGCAATTTTGGACAGGTTTTGGGTGTTTTTCATCTTGAGAGTGTTTCAGGTCCTTGCTTCATGTGTTATGTGTTGCACAATGTTGGTATATTAGTATTGAAATGATCTTAGGTCAGCTTCCCAACAGATCTGCAATGCTAGCCTTTTTGCCAACTTTCTTGTACTTGAAGCAAAGTGATAAGACCCAAGCTTCACATGCTTGTACCAGCTTGCTTAGGGTTGGTATGAGTTTGTAAAACTTACTTGAGACCTGTGAGACTTGTGTGCACCAAGGGGACAAGTCCAAAGCTCAAAAATGTAAAGTTTGCAAAAGTTTCTCTTTTTCAAAATGGCAATGGAACCTTTTTGCCATAAATGGAATTACAAGTTGGATAAAGGCTCAAAAGCACAGATCAAAGCTTTGTCAGATGAGTAAGAATTTAATTAAGGAGTATGGAACAAGTTTAGAACATGTACAACATGAATTAGCCAGCATAGGATTGATTTGCAACTTTGTTCTTCATGAAATGGCTTGGACAAAAAGTGAGAAATTGCCAACTTCCTCTCTTCGATTCTCCCTACTCAAAAATGATCTTGAGGAGTTATTGGACATTTTGGAAAGCTTGCAATGTGCTATATAATCCATCTTTGAAATGAATTTTGAGATACCTCTTGGAACTAGGTGAAACATTTCCATGAAGTTGGGTCCAAAACCTGCCTAAATTAGGGCAAAATTTCACTAAGTTAACAAGTTCATGACCATGTATTCACAAATTTATAACTTGAGATACAAGCATCTTTGGGGAAAATTTTGTGAATAAAAGTTGTATATTTCATGGAGATCTACACCTTTCATGTTGGGAACTTTCCTTGAATCATTATGCATAATGGTGTAAAAATGGCTTAAAGTTGAGAAAAAATAAGAAAATTTTCATACTTAGAAAATTTCTAAGTTATGAAAATTTTCAAATTCAAACCCTAATTTTCAAATTTGGATTTCTTGATGAACAAGTTTCATATTTTGACATGTCTTGATGAATTATGACCCTTGGTACTTGATTTTGACCAAAAAGTCAAAGTTTGACTTTTCAGTGTACAATTGACTTTTGATCAGTTGACTGCAAATTTCATCTGTCAATCCAATGAATTTGAGATGTTTTAAGCCATGTAATTAAGTCAAGATGATGCCATTGAATCCTTGAAATCATGCTTGAACTCAATTGGTCATTTTCTAGGTTAAAAATCAGAAATTTCCCTTCCTCAATCAAAACCCTAATTTTGACCATTTTGCCCTTTTGATGATTTGATCAAATTTCTTGAGGAGTTGTAATACAAACTTGATCAAATGGTACATATCAGTCTAAAATATTGATGTGGGTCAAAAATTATGAAGTTTGACTGTAAATTGGCCATGGTTGACTTTTTCCCCAATACAGTTGATTTTTAGGTCAACTGTCCAATTGACTGATCAAAAATGTGGTTCAAGGCTTGAAACTTATCATGAGAAATCTTAGGGGTCCAAAATGATGTTTTAAAGTCACATGAAGCATTGATGGTCCAAAAATACTTGTGCAAACTCAAACCCTAATTTTGGGTTATCAGTGCAAGATGAGATGTCTTGAGCTGACCAAACCCTAATCTTATCTTGAAAGAAGTCTTGTGAGAAAAGTCTTGGTAAATGAGAGGGAAAATTTTGGGGTACAACAAGCTAACTTGATGGTTTGATGTAGTGGCCTGAATCCAGAATTCTTTGACTAATCTTGGAAAAACTGGACCCAGTAACCGATCAAAATACTTGTCCACCCTTGAAATACAACATCAGGAGTAAGGTCGTAGATGTTTTCCTTCATACTTTCAAAGTCTATAATGAGTTCATGGAGAACTTCTAGCGAATCGGTTGGAGTCATAAGAGTTCTTGAAGGTTCTTCATACCTTTCTACTGTTGTGGGAGAACTGACTTGAGGTTTTGCGTTTGTTTTCGCAAATGTTTCGGTTGAGCAAGAGTCGCCACCGACTTTTTATTTTATCCTAAGGAAAGTTTTAAAAAGCACAGCAAAAACCTTTGAGATTTTTCTTGGGTTCGGGGAGTAGATTATGGAAAGGGAAGGTATTAGCACCCTTTCCATCCATGGTTATCCATGGGCTCTTAGTTACTTGCTTAGATCACTTGCCTTTTGTTTTCAATTGTTTTAAATGGTGCTTGTGTGTGTGTGGGTTTGAAAATGTTTTAAAAAGAAGCCAATGTGGTGGCAACCTTTGTAATGATCCATGTGGGGATGTATACAAAGATGTATGTCTTTTGAAAAGGTTTTCATTTGTTTTTGAAAGTTGTTTTGAAAGTGTAGTGATGTGTGGTTTTTGAAATAGGCAAGTGTTTTGGTTTGCAAGATTGATTCAAGTAACTAAGAGGTTATCTACTCCTAAATTTCTCAAAAGATTATTGCTATGCTTTAACCCTTTTAACAAGTTTGTTCCACCATTGTATTTGGTGGACAATCTTATGTTTAGGATGTGAAAGGGACGGGCACGGGTCATCGTTTAGACCATAATTGCAACGGTGCCAAGTATCTTTGGGCATTTTCTTTAAGGGACTTGATCATTTGGTTTGGAAGTATTTTGAAGATGTTATCGAGGGACTATGATCATTTGGTTTGTTTGTTTTGCCCAAAGAGACCTAACATGCAATATGACCCAATTTGAAAGGAAACAAAATTCAAACCCTAATTTTCAAATTTGGATTTCTTGATGAACAAGTTTCATATTTTGACATGTCTTGATGAATTATGACCATTGGTACTTGATTTTGACCAAAAAGTCAAAGTTTGACTTTTCAGTGTACAATTGACTTTTGATCAGTTGACTGCAAATTTCATCTGTCAATCCAATGAATTTGAGATGTTTTGAGCCATGTAATTAAGTCAAGATGATGCCATTGAATCCTTGAAATCATGCTTGAACTCAATTGGTCATTTTCTAGGTTAAAAATCAGAAATTTCCCTTCCTCAATCAAAACCCTAATTTTGACCATTTTGCCCTTTTGATGATTTGATCAAATTTCTTGAGGAGTTGTAATACAAACTTGATCAAATGGTACATATCGGTCTAAAATATTGATGTGGGTCAAAAATTATGAAGTTTGACTGTAAATTGGCCATGGTTGACTTTTTCCCCAATACAGTTGATTTTTAGGTCAACTGTCCAATTGACTGATCAAAAATGTGGTTCAAGGCTTGAAACTTATCATGAGAAATCTTAGGGGTCCAAAATGATGTTTTAAAGTCACATGAAGCATTGATGGTCCAAAAATACTTGTGCAAACTCAAACCCTAATTTTGGGTTATCAGTGCAAGATGAGATGTCTTGAGCTGACCAAACCCTAATCTTGTCTTGAAAGAAGTCTTGTGAGAAAAGTCTTGGTAAATGAGAGGGAAAATTTTGGGGTACAACAAGCTAACTTGATGGTTTGATGTAGTGGCCTGAATCCAGAATTCTTTGACTAATCTTGGAAAAACTGGACCCAGTAACCGATCAAAATACTTGTCCACCCTTGAAATTCAACATCAGGAGTAAGGTCGTAGCTGTTTTCCTTCATACTTTCAAAGTCTATAATGAGTTCATGGAGAACTTCTAGTGAATCGGTTGGAGTCAGAAGAGTTCTTGAAGGTTCTTCATACCTTTCTGCTGTTGAAGAAGAAGATCCAGGAACACATTGAGAGCTTTGAGCGCTTTGAGAAGAAGCCATTATTCACACAGACTTTGTGAAGGTTTTTGAAAGAAGTTTTCACATAAAAAGTAGAGAGAAAATAGTAGAGAGAAGAAGTGAGAGGGAAAAAGTGAAAGTGAGAGTGAGTGGTGTATTTATAAACAATTAGAAAACTTAATTAGCAAGAAAAGAGTGAAAAGAAATTATTACATAGAATTAATGATTCCTAAAAATAGGGAGATGGCATGGAGATATAGAACAATTATCGATACAACACAGGTCTCAATACATCCAATCTATGCTTTAGTCCCTTCTGAATTTGAACGTATGTTCAGCCTTAGAAGAAACTCTTGTCAGAGGATGACAGATGTTGATGATGTGAACTGCATGTTTCTATCTTTGAAATGAACCATTTGGGAATTGTTCATATCTTCTTAGATAGATCCTGATACAACTGTCCTTCTAACTTATGAAGAACTATTGATCATATGTTCACAAGAAAAACATAAAATTCTGAGGGTTAAAGAATACATAAATAAAACTTTTATTCTGGACATAATTTCACGCTGAGATGTTTCAGAATGAAATTAAACCTATCTTCAGAAAGGGGTTTAGTGAAGACATCAACCCATTGATGGTATGTGTCAATATATTTAAAGAGAGGATTCCTTTCTGAATATAGTCCCTTATAAAGTGATGTTTTATTTCTAGATAAACTGATTGCATAAGTATTATCACAGAGTATAGGAATGTTACTCTCAAATATATTGAAGTCTTCAAGTTGACTTTTCATCCAGAGCATCTGTGTGCTGCACCCAGCTGCTGCTATATATTCAGCTTCAGCGGTTGATAATGTAATTGTGGATTTCCTCTTGCTGGACCACGAGATCATATTTTCTCCCATAAACTGGCAGCTTCCAGAAGTGCTTTTTCTTTCTACTCTGTCTCCAGCGAATTCAGCATCACAGTACCCTACTAATTTGTATTTACTAGTTTTTCTATAAAACAGACCAAGATTATTAGTACCTTTTAGATACTTGAAAATTCACTTAACAACTGTTAAGTGAGATTCTCTAGGATCTGATTGGAATCTGGCACATAGACATACACTATATAGAATATCAGGTCTTGAAGCTGTAAGATATAAGAATGAACCAATCATACCTCTGTAGATCTTTTGTTCTACCTTTTTACTTACCTCTTCCTTTTCCAGAATGCATGTAGGATGCATTGGAGTTTTGGATGGCTTACATTCTGATAAGTCGAATTTCTTCAGAAGTTCTTTGATGTACTTTGTGATACGGTGGGAGAACTGACTTGAGGTTTTGCGTTTGTTTTCGCAAATGTTAAACCTTTGAGATTTTTCTTGGGTTCGGGGAGTAGATTATGGAAAGGGAAGGTATTAGCACCCTTTCCATCCATGGTTATCCATGGGCTCTTAGTTACTTGCTTAGATCACTTGCCTTTTGTTTTCAATTGTTTTAAATGGTGCTTGTGTGTGTGTGGGTTTGAAAATGTTTTAAAAAGAAGCCAATGTGGTGGCAACCTTTGTAATGATCCATGTGGGGATGTATACAAAGATGTATGTCTTTTGAAAAGGTTTTCATTTGTTTTTGAAAGTTGTTTTGAAAGTGTAGTGATGTGTGGTTTTTGAAATAGGCAAGTGTTTTGGTTTGCAAGATTGATTCAAGTAACTAAGAGGTTATCTACTCCTAAATTTCTCAAAAGATTATTGCTATGCTTTAACCCTTTTAACAAGTTTGTTCCACCATTGTATTTGGTGGACAATCTTATGTTTAGGATGTGAAAGGGACGGGCACGGGTCATCGTTTAGACCATAATTGCAACGGTGCCAAGTATCTTTGGGCATTTTCTTTAAGGGACTTGATCATTTGGTTTGGAAGTATTTTGAAGATGTTATCGAGGGACTATGATCATTTGGTTTGTTTGTTTTGCCCAAAGAGACCTAACATGCAATATGGCCCAATTTGAAAGGAAACAAAATTCAAACCCTAATTTTCAAATTTGGATTTCTTGATGAACAAGTTTCATATTTTGACATGTCTTGATGAATTATGACCCTTGGTACTTGATTTTGACCAAAAAGTCAAAGTTTGACTTTTCAGTGTACAATTGACTTTTGATCAGTTGACTGCAAATTTCATCTGTCAATCCAATGAATTTGAGATGTTTTGAGCCATGTAATTAATTCAAGATGATGCCATTGAATCCTTGAAATCATGCTTGAACTCAATTGGTCATTTTCTAGGTTAAAAATCAGAAATTTCCCTTCCTCAATCAAAACCCTAATTTTGACCATTTTGCCCTTTTGATGATTTGATCAACTTTCTTGAGGAGTTGTAATACAAACTTGATCAAATGGTACATATCAGTCTAAAATATTGATGTGGGTCAAAAATTATGAAGTTTGACTGTAAATTGGCCATGGTTGACTTTTTCCCCAATACAGTTGATTTTTAGGTCAACTGTCCAATTGACTGATCAAAAATATGGTTCAAGGCTTGAAACTTATCATGAGAAATCTTAGGGGTCCAAAATGATGTTTTAAAGTCACATGAAGCATTGATGGTCCAAAAATACTTGTGCAAACTCAAACCCTAATTTTGGGTTATCAGTGCAAGATGAGATGTCTTGAGCTGACCAAACCCTAATCTTGTCTTGAAAGAAGTCTTGTGAGAAAAGTCTTAGTAAATGAGAGGGAAAATTTTGGGGTACAACAAGCTAACTTGATGGTTTGATGTAGTGGCCTGAATCCAGAATTCTTTGACTAATCTAGGAAAAACTGGACCCAGTAACCGATCAAAATACTTGTCCACCCTTGAAATTCAACATCAGGAGTAAGGTCGTAGTTGTTTTCCTTCATACTTTCAAAGTCTATAATGAGTTCATGGAGAACTTCTAGCGAATCGGTTGGAGTCAGAAGAGTTCTTGAAGGTTCTTCATACCTTTCTGCTGTTGTGGGAGAACTGACTTGAGGTTTTGCGTTTGTTTTTGCAAATGTTTCTGTTGAGCAAGAGTCGCCACCGACTTTTTATTTTATCCTAAGGAAAGGTTTAAAAAGCAAGCAAAAACCTTTGAGATTTTTCTTGGGTTCGGGGAGTAGATTATGGAAAGGGAAGGTATTAGCACCCTTTCCATCCATGGTTATCCATGGGCTCTTAGTTACTTGCTTAGATCACTTGCCTTTTGTTTTCAATTGTTTTAAATGGTGCTTGTGTGTGTGTGGGTTTGAAAATGTTTTAAAAAGAAGCCAATGTGGTGGCAACCTTTGTAATGATCCATGTGGGGATGTATACAAAGATGTATGTCTTTTGAAAAGGTTTTCATTTGTTTTTGAAAGTTGTTTTGAAAGTGTAGTGATGTGTGGTTTTTGAAATAGGCAAGTGTTTTGGTTTGCAAGATTGATTCAAGTAACTAAGAGGTTATCTACTCCTAAATTTCTCAAAAGATTATTGCTATGCTTTAACCCTTTTAACAAGTTTGTTCCACCATTGTATTTGGTGGACAATCTTATGTTTAGGATGTGAAAGGGACGGGCACGGGTCATCGTTTAGACCATAATTGCAACGGTGCCAAGTATCTTTGGGCATTTTCTTTAAGGGACTTGATCATTTGGTTTGGAAGTATTTTGAAGATGTTATCGAGGGACTATGATCATTTGGTTTGTTTGTTTTGCCCAAAGAGACCTAACATGCAATATGGCCCAATTTGAAAGGCAACAAGTGGAGTACCCTAGGGGGTGCAAGTGTGATTTGTGTGTCCATTTTCATGCTTGTTTGTCTTGAGATTAGGTCATAACTATTTTGTCGTTTTTCGCATACAAACCCTAATTCTAACATGGCATAATTAGAAAGCAATAAAGCGCGAAAATAAATTTACTAAGCTATTACAAAACCAAATATGGGAAGGGGGGTACAAATGTTCAAATGGGGATTTTGACAAGTAATGTAAACCTAAAACTATTACATCAATATTGAAATATTTTACAAGATGATTAATTGCATAAATTAAATAAAATAAGAATAAATATGCAAGATGCAAAAATGGTTTTTTGTATGTATGAAAAAGGAACTATTTATGTAAGGATAAAAAGAAAATAAAAAGATATTGTTTTTGGGGTTTTTTCACATTTAGGGTTAAAAACCCTAATTCTATTAAATAAAATGTATTATTATTTAATTTAATACAAGTATTTATTTATTATGTACAAAAATAAAAATAAAATGAAGTATATTATAAAAAAGTATTTTTTATATCAAATATTAATAAAATGAAAAATACAAATATTTTTTATATTCTAACCTAAATATATTAATAAATATATATATATATATATATATAGGTATTAAGTTCTAAATATGTATTATATATAAGAATAATAATATTTATTATTTAATAAAAAAAAAATTTTCTATAAAAATATTTTCAGAAAGTAAAACAAAAATAAAAATGTATAGAAATGTATTGGCACTATTTGCTTTAGTATTTTAAATAAAATATGTATATTTATCTATTTATGTATAACTAAAGAAAAATTAAATAAAAGCCTAATAAAATCAAAAAATGGTGGAAAAAATATTTTTATATTTTTAATGTCATGATAAAAAATAAACAAAGTCAATCAAAAAAGAAAAAGTCAAAAAGTCAAAGAAATAAGCAAATGGGCCTTGGGGGTATAAAAGCAATTAGCATGGTGTGAATAAGAAAAATACACAGGCCCAGCCCAAAAGACCACTGTCTTCAACCTCCAGCCTTCTGTTTGAACAAAACGCGCGCCACTTTCCTCCATTGCTAAGTCTGATTCTTGGCTTTTTAACAAAAACTCATAACATAAAAAATGTTCAGCATGAAGAGACGATTCTAACCATATGCATAACTTGATCTAACTCTCTAAGATGAGGGAGAATTTCTCCTCCCCCAAATCCTAACCTAGTTTTTCTGCCATTTTCAAACTCCAAATTCTCACAACTCAAGCAAAAGAAATGAAAAGTAAAAACATGTACATGTTCAGTGGCATGAGTAGAATCTTGTTTCTTCACAAACTTAAAGCTAATGATGCCTAATAAGAGAGATACGAATTCAAAAACTTACCTGTTCAGTTGAAGTTCTATCTGGAGATGTAGGAACTTTCAGTGCAAGGTGATGATTGGAGAAGCTTCCTTGAGGTCCAGGGATGCTATTCCAATGTTTACTTTGTCTTGAAAGCTTCTGAATCGAGCTAGAGAACTTCACCTGCAAGTCAGAAATGTGAAAATGGTGGAAGTGGTTAGAGTGATTACAGGTCGTGCTTTTGCTTTTGGTTAGCTTGCATAGATGGTATAGAAGGTGTGTGAACTGGTTTTGGCAAGAATACTTGAGAAATAGAAGTTGGCACTCAAACTGCAGAGGCAACTCTGTTTTTGCAGTTTGATGGTGTTTTTTGGTTTGATGATGTTTTGGAGGCAAATGGCTCGTGCAATAGCTTGGTTATGATGTGTGTAATGTGTTTGATAACTTTGTTCTTGTGTTTGTAAGCTGGTTTCTGAGTTGGTACAAGTTATGCCACATTTCTTGAACTTGAAGCAAACAAAGCCACTTGATCCTTCTAGCCTGTACAGGCCCTCACACTATGCTGCATCTTTTTGTCTTGATCAATGTGTTATGTCCATGAATCCTGTGTCCAAAGATATGCATTGTACCATTTGATTTTCAATCTTGACATAAAGTTCTTCTTTTCAAAAATGGATAAACCACTTTTTCCAATTAAGGCTTAATTCCTTGTGTAATGACTATATGAACAAAACAAAGCTAAAACACAATGGGTTGGCATTTAATTATTGAGTGTAACTTGGTTTAAGGACCTGTAATCAAGGGCATGCTGGTTTTGAGAAGTTTGCATAACTTATGAACATGAAAAATGGCCAATTCAAAAGTGAGTTTTTGCTATATTGTGAAATTCGATTCTCCCTAACCATGAGGTTGTTTGATAAGTTCTTGGACATTTTGGAAAGCTTGGAATGTGTACTACAATCCATCTTTGAGGTGAAATTTGAAATTCCAAGTGGAAGTGCATGGAAAATGGCCTTGAAGTGGGGTAGAAAAACTTGTCAAAATAGGTCAAAAATTCACTAAGTTAAGAACGGTTTAGTGCCCTTATTCAAAAATTTGTAACTTGAGATACAAGCTTCAAATGAGAAAACTTTGTGAATAAAAGTTGTAGATTATGCAACAAGCTTCAACTTTCATGTTTTGACTTTTGTTTGAATTCAAATGAATCATGGTGAAAAAGTGGGGCAAAGTTGGGAAAAAATTAGGGTTTTCCATAACTTAGAAAAATTCTAAGTTATAAAAAATTCCATTTTAAACCCTAATTTGCATTTCTTGGTTTCTTGGTGAACAAGTTTCACGATTTGGCATGTTTTGATGAAAAATGAATCTTGACTCTTGATTTTGACCAAAAAGTCAAAGTTTGACTTTTCAGTGTACAGTCAAAATTGATCAATTGACTGGGAAATTCAACTGTCAATCTTGTGTACTTGGGATCTTTTGAGCTTGATGAATGTGTCAAGACCATTTCATGGGGTCCTTGAGTCCATATGTGAGCTTGGTTTGCCATTGGCTAGGTCAAACAGTCAAAAATTGTCTTTGTGCAGTCAAAACCCTAAAAATGACCATTTTGCCCTTTTGGTGATCTGATCAAATTTCTTGTGGAATTGTGATCCAAACTTGATCAAATGGTCCATGTGAGTTCATAATGTTGATGTGGGTCAATTTTCATGAGATTTGACTGTCAATTGGCCACAGTTGACTTTTTCCCTAATACAGCTGATTTCTAGGTCATCTGTCCAATTGATTGGGCAAAACTTGGAATCAAGACTTGAAACTTGGTATGGATAAACTTGGGAGTCCAACATGAAGCATGAAATTCATCTTAGGCATTTTAGGTCAAAACATCTTTGTTCAACCACAAACCCTAATTTGGGTCCATAGTGCAAGGAGAAGTCTTGAGTAGAGGAAACCCTAACTGGATCTTGATCTTCAAGGTTGATGAGAAAATGTTGAGGAAATGGGAGGGCAAATTTTGGGGTACAACAGTTTCCCCTGTTCAATCTTCTTGGACCTGAAGAGTTAGATTGGCAAGTTTGCCTTTCGCGACTCGAGGGTAGAAGGAGATTGAACACTAGAGTGCCCGGAAATTTGCACTCGCATGTTGGAGTATCAGTAAATGTGATGTCGGGAATGGGCTTATAGATGCCATTTGGAGAGATGGTGGATAGGGAGATGGGCTTATAGATGCCATCTGGAGATGTGACAGAACCTTGTCGGGAATGGGCTTATAGATGCCATTTGGAAGTGTTGATTGCACAAGAGATTCCTTAGCGAGAACTTGTGTATTTGAGAAAGACAGATGTTTTCCTGGCTTGTTACAGGTGTTTCATCTTCAATCTCCTCATGCAGATATGCCCTGGCTAGATACAGGTGTCGAATCTACAATTGGTTGCTCACAGATGTGCCCTGGCTGGATACAAGAATCGAATCCGGAAATAGTCGTCCATAGATATGCCCTGGCTGGATACAGGAATCGAGTCTAGAAATGTGGTCAACAGATATGCCCTGGCTGGATACAGGAATCGAATCCGGAATTGTGATAGTTGTTAGATATGCCCTGGCCGGATACAGGAATCGAATCTTCGAACTCTTCAGACGTGCCCTGGCTAGATACAGGAATCGAGTCCGGAAATGTGGTCAACAGATATGCCCTGGCTGGATACAGGGATCGAATCCGGAATTGTGGTCAACAGATATGCCCTGGCTGGATACAGGAATCGAATCCGGAATTGTGATAGTTGTTAGATATGCCCTGGCCGGATACAGGAATCGAATCTTCGAACTCTTCAGACGTGCCCTGGCTAGATACAGGAATCGAGTCTGGAAATGTGGTCAACAGATATGCCCTGGCTGGATACAGGAGTCGAATCCGGAAACTGATCACTCCCAGATGTGCCCTGGCTAGATACAGGTATCTAATCTGGAATTGTGACAGTTGAAGGTAGTTGTCTTTGGGATTGTCTTTTTTTCCTAAAAAGGCAAAAACATAAGTTGTATGCAATGTCATGATGTATGATAGGCATGATGTCATGATGTTCAACATGAGATAGTGTTGTATGCACTTTATCATGTATGTAAGCAAGATGTATGAAAATGTGAGATGTTTATAAATGTATTTTCGTCTTAGGAAAATAAATCCTTGACGACCGACCGGGGAATTGCTCTATGGAAGAGATATTTTGCCGAAGTTTTGCTGAGAGGCCTGCTGAGGACTTCAATGATGGACTCCGCTGGGGATAATGATGATAAACTCCACTGGGGATAACCGAGGATAGACTCTTGCCGGGGAATGAAAGAACTTCGCCGAGGGCGATCTTCCGTGGCAATTAGCTGAGGATAACCCAGTTATAAGTCCTTGTGAGGAAATAACTCTGAATAAAACTCGGGAGAGACGTCCGTATTCTGTAGGGAACAAGCTTCCAGAATCTACCAGGGATGAGCTTTAAGACCTGCCGGGGAATGTTGTGCCTTTTCAGGATTGACAGGGAATCAAATCCGCTTGGGGAAAGTATTGCTGAATCTTGTCTTACTCTGCGGGGCGTTGAGATGATTTGGTTACATTCTTTAGTCGAATCTACCTGGGTACCTTGGTGGATAAAGCAACCAGACTGCATCAAACAACTCCTCATTTGCCCCTGTTTCTGATGTCACCTGTAATTAATCTTTCGTCTCATATGCAAATATTTATGAATCAGCAATTTAATGTCAAATGCATATATCAAAAATGAACATTGGACGTTCTTCGCAAGACGAAACATAAAAAAGGGAAAAGCAATGGCAATTTGTATGGACAAGTGAATTTGTATTGATTTGAATTTTGCCTGTGAATAGGCGTTTTTGTACAAGAGGCTGACATCCTAGTAAGAGGGCGCCGCCAAATAACATAGAGTTTACAATTTTGAAAAGAAAACAAAACAGCTATGTGAACAATCCCACTGGGTTCCAACTCTGCTATCGCCTTTATGTCTCCAAGCGTCTCATCGCTTTGCTGCCTAGTTGAAGATGAAGCTAATTGGTCGATGCCGAAGTCTGAGTCAGATATTTGACACTGAATTCCGGATGCGAAGTGATCCAATGAGACATAGTGTGACGCTTTATCCCTAACTTTTGCCTGGACCGCCCTTTCGGGTTTTCAGTCCACCGGGATACCCATTTTTGCCCAAGCCGCCTTTTCAGGTTTTCGACTTGCCGGGTGTACAGATTTTTATTCATTTCATCCCTTATTTTTGCCCGAACCCTTTTGGTTCACCGGGAAGCCCTTATTTTTGCCTAGGTATGTCAACCTAGCGGGTCTTTTATTTATGCGTAGTATTTTTTCACTATGTCTGCATTGGCGGGGTGAGGAAGGTCGTCACCATCCATGGTGGTTAGAATCATGGCTCCTCCTGAGAACACATGTTTAACCACAAATGGCCCTTCGTATGTAGGGGTCCATTTGCCCCGGGGATCACTTTGAGGAAGGATGATGCGTTTGATTACCAGGTCCCCAACTTGATACTCTTGTGGTCTGACTTTCTTGTTAAATGCCCTGATCATCCGTTTTTGATACGTCTGACCATGACAAATAGCAGTGAGTCTCTTTTCGTCAATCAGATTTAGTTGATCAAGTCGAGTCTGGATCCAGTCATCTTCACTCAAGCCTGCATCCTTCATTATTCGGAGAGAGGGTATCTGGACTTCAATTGGCAAGACTGCCTCCATGCCATGGACCAAGGAGAAAGGAGTTGCCCCGGTTGACGTCCTTGCTGAGGTACGGTACCCATGAAGAGCGAACGGTAACATCTCGTGCCAATCTTTATAGGTCACTGTCATCTTCTGCACAATTTTCTTGATATTTTTGTTAGCTGCCTCCACAGCCCCATTCATCTTCGGCTGGTAGGGAGAAGAATTGTGGTGCTGTATCTTGAATTGTTCACAGAGTTCAGTGATCATTGTGTTATTGAGATTGGTACCATTGTCCATAATGATTCTTTCTGGGACGCCGTATCGACAGATCAGATTATGCCGGATGAAACGTGCCACGACGCTCTTGGTTACCGTTGCGTAGGAAGTTGCCTCAACCCACTTCGTGAAGTAATCGATCGCTACCAAGATGAAGCGATGCCCATTGGATGCCGTCGATCGGATCTCACCGATCATATCAATCCCCCACATTGCAAAAGGCCAAGGTGCCGTCAGGACGTTTAGAGGAACCGGAGGGATATGCACCCTGTCAGCGTAGATCTGGCATTTATGACAAGTTCGAGAGTGTAGGTAACAATTGGCTTCCATTGTGGACCAGAAATATCTTGCCCGAAGGATTTTCTTAGCCATGGTGTGTCCACTGGAATGTGTTCCGAATGCACCTTCATGCAGTTCTATCATGATCTTTTCTGCTTCAGCCTTATCCACACAACGTAGTAGAGTTGAATCATGATTCCGTTTGTAGAGAATGCCGTTGCTGAGGAAGAATTTTGCAGCAAACCTCCTCATGAACTTCTTGTCATTGACAGATGCGCCCTCAGGGTATTCCTGAGCTTCCAAGTACCTCTTCACCTCGTGATACCAAGGTTTTTCAGTCACCTTATCAGCCTCAAGCTCGCAGCAGTATGCCGGTTCATCCAACTTCCAGATAATGATCCGGGGAGCCTCATTGTCCCATTTAACTTTGAACATTGAAGACATCGTAGCTAGTGCGTCCGCTAGCTGATTCTCCTCTCTTGGGAAGTGCTCAAAAGTTATTTCCTCAAAGTGGGGAAGCAAGGTTGACACATACTCCTTGTAAGGAATAAGATTTGGGTGTTTCGTATCCCACTCGCCTTTGATCTGATTGATCACGAGAGCAGAATCTCCGAAGACACTCAGAAACTTGATCCTTAAGTCGATTGCAGCTTGCAGACCCATGATACATGCCTCATATTCTGCCATGTTGTTTGTGCAGCTGAAACATAATCAGGCGGTGAGTGGAGTATGAGTTCCTTTGGGAGATATGATTACAGCGCCGACGTCGTTACCCAAAGCATTGGAGGCTCCATCAAAATGCATAGACCATCGGGATCCTTCCTCAAGTCCTTCATCCGGTCCAGGTACTTCACAGTCAGTTACTACCATGATGTCTTCGTCCGGAAAATCGAAGTTCAATGATTGGTAATCGTCCACAGGTTGGTGTGCCAAATGATCTTCCAGTACACTTCCTTTAATAGCTTTCTGAGTTGTATACTGGATATCATACTCTGTCAAGATCATTTGCCATCTCGCTATTCTCCCAGACAGAGCAGGCTTTTCAAATATGTACTTGATGGGATCCATCTTTGAAATCAACAAGGTAGTGTGAGTCAGCATATACTGTCTCAGCCGGCGAGCAGCCCATACAAGAGCGCAGCAAGTTTTCTCAAGCAGTGAGTAACGAGACTCACAGTCGGTAAACTTTTTGCTCAAGTAATAAATAGCGTGCTCTTTTCGGCCAGACTCGTCATGCTGCCCCAGCACACACCCCATTGAATTGTCAAGTACTGTCAAGTATAATATCAGAGGTCTTCCTTCCACCGGTGGCATAAGAATGGGTGGCTCTTGGAGATATTCCTTTATCTTTTCAAAAGCGGCCTGACATTCATCGTTCCAGCGTACTACTTGATCTTTCTTCAGTAATTTGAAGAGTGGCTCACAAGTAGCAGTCATATGTGAGATGAATCGGGCAATGTAATTCAGTCGTCCCAGGAAGCCTCTGACTTCTTTCTCTGTCTTTGGAGTCGGCATCTCTTGAATGGCTTTAACCTTGGCAGGGTCCACCTAGATACCTTTATCACTTACAATGAAACCTAGCAATTTTCTGGACCTCACCCCAAAGGTGCATTTGTTGGGATTCAACCTCAGCTTGTATAATTTGAGTCGGTCAAACAGCTTCCTCAGATGGTCAAGGTGCTCTTCCTCAGTTTGAGACCTTGCAATCATGTCATCAACGTATACCTCAATCTCATGATGGATCATATCATGAAATAAAGCAACCATGGCACGTTGATAGGTTGCCCCAGCATTTTTCAATCCGAATGGCATGACCTTATAACAGAAGGTGCCCCACTGAGTCACAAAGGTAGTCTTCTCCATATCCTCGGGAGCCATCTTGATCTAATTATACCCTGAAAAACCATCCATGAAGGAGAAAACCTTGTGTTAAGCAGTATTGTCAACAAGAACGTCGATGTGGGGTAAGGGGAAGTCATCCTTGGGGCTTGCCCTGTTCAAATCTCTGTAGTCGACACACATTCTGACTTTACCGTCCTTCTTCGGTACTGGCACCACATTGGCGACCCACTGAGGGTAAGAAGTTACTGCTAGAAACCCGGCGTCGAATTGCTTCATAACCTCAGCCTTGATCTTTTCAGACATCTCTGGGCGCATACGTCGGACCTTTTGCTTTACCGGAGGGCAATCTTCCTTGGTTGGCAGGTGATGAACTACAATGTCGGCATCCAAACCAGGCATGTCTTCATAGGACCAAGCAAATATCTCCATGTAATCCTGTAGCATCTGGATCAATCGTTGCTTCACGCTGAGCTCTAGATTAGCCCCAATCTTGACCTCTTTCCTATCTGTCTCAGTACCCAGGTTAATCGTTTCTACCGGCTCTTCATGTGGTTGAATAGCCCTCTCTTCCTGGAGTAGTAGTCTTGCGAGTTCACCAGGCACTTCGCAATCATCTTCACCTTCGTCTTCGGCCAAGTTGATCGGATTCTCGAATTCATAACTGGTGGTAGCAGAGTTGTTACCAGTGAGATCCAAAGTGGATTGAAACCTGTATAAGTGAGTGTGTGTAAATATAGCTGTTTTGCAATATATATAACACAAAGAAAAAGAGCACAAGATTTGAAATGCAACTAACGTCCAATGTTTTGATTGATGATATATGGAAATGTCATACAAAAAGCCCTCACAAATGGAGCTACGATGCCCCGGGTAGGACACCGAGCCAACAAAGTTTCAACATATTGTTTGTTACAAATTGGAAATCAAAAGAAATTAATTATTGCGTGACAAATGTGATAGGTGTAAAATCCTTTGCCGTCCAGTTGCTCGGTCCGTTGCCGGCAGTCGGGTAGATCCAACTGTCAAACTCTGCTTCTTCTACATCCTCCTCAATAGCATTCACCCTTGGGTTGGAGATAAACACCGGAGCCTTTCTGATCTTTTCCTTGCGCACAGCCCTCTGAGCCTCTGCAGTAAAGCCCAGCCCAAACTTGTCATTCTTTTGAGTGAAGTCAGGAAGCTGACCCCAGTTTGCACAATTGCCTTTCTTGATTACAGCCCGAGCATCCTTCAAAGATGCCATCTTCAACAGAAAATCCTCTTCAACCACTGCCTCAGCCGATGCCAACACTGGGGGTACCTCCTCAAAATGCTGAAAGGGGGTTTCAATAAACTCCCCGTCCATCTCGATATACCGGAATGAATTCAAGTGACTCACCATGTATTCCTCCTCACCTTGCACAATAACAATCTTCCCTTTGACAGGGTACTTGAGCTTTTGGTGTAGAGTGGAAGTTACTGCCCCAGCTTTGTGAATCCAGGGTCGACCCAACAAGCAGGAGTAAGACGGACGAATATCCATCACATAGAACGTTGAGTTGAAAACTTGGGAACCCACACGAATGGGGATTTCTACTTCACCATGCACCATCCTCTTAGAACCGTCGAAGGCTCTAACAATGATGTTACTGGGTTTCAACTCCAGGCCCTCACAATCCAGGCGATCCAATGCTTTCTTGGGCAAGACATTCAGGGAAGAGCCGGTATCCACTAACACGTGTGCGAGAGTAGTGCCCCTGCATTCTATGGAAACATGCAGGGCATCATTGTGATTTTTCCCTTTGGCGGTAAGGTCAGCATCCGAGAACCCTAAGCCATTGTCACCCGTCAAATTAGCCACACAGTTGGTGAATTGATCCGCGGAGGTCTCTTGCGGCACATGGGCCGTTTTCAGAAATGAAATCAGGGCTTTTGCATGGGCCTCTGAGCATAGCAGCAATGATAACATAGAGATTTTGGAGGGAGTATGCCCCAACTGTTCAACAACGTTAAAGTCACTCTTTTTGATAATCTTAAGAATTTCCTCCATTTCTTGTTGGGAGGCTTCCACAGCAGTCTTCTTTTTTGGTGCCTCCGTCCTGGCAGGCGAATCAGTAGCAACTTCTTTGCCCCGAGTATCAGAGGACTCGGCGGCAGTAGTAGACACAGGAACTTGAATTGGAACATGCACACTTGCGGGTGTGATGGTGAGAGGTTTTCGGATAACTGGCGGTGCAATGTCAGGCGAGAAGAGCCTGCCACTGCGGGTAATCTTTGCGGGACCAATGATATTACTGATATTGGTATTGTTGAACTCCTGCTTCACCCCAAGCACATACACGTCGGCTCCATAATGCCATGGAACAGCTTTATCAGACTCATACGGGAGAGGCCCCGGGACAGTAATAGTGATGGGTGCAACAGACACAATCTGGACTGGTTTCTTTACAGGAGCTTTGGCAGGATTATAAATTGTGACAACAGATATTTCTTCAATGGAAACAGACGGAACAGCAGTTTTCTTGAATAGAATTCCCTTGCTATCCATCAGGCCTTGGATGCCTGATTTTAGCAGTGGACAACCGGTAGGGATAACAGCACACAGGAGGCAACCCTTACTACAACCCGGAAATAAACCGGCTAGTAGCAAGTTCCTCTTAACAGTCAAAAGAGGGGTAACAAATTCATTTACCGAAACAGCATACAACCCTTCCTCAATGGCATTTACTCTATGCTGGGGCATAGGAGCAGTTACAACATTCGGTCTTTCGGGCGCTTCAAACTGAATTTCCTTCGCGTCGATAAGATCTTGCACTTTGTTTCTCAAGGCCCAGCAATCATCAGTAGTGTGCCCGGGACTATCAGAATGATAAGCACACCGGGCATTTGGGTTATACTTAGGAGATGCAGTGTTGACGACCTTAGGAGCTTCTTTGAGGGTCACCAAGTTGGTTGATAACAGTTGGGGTAAAATTTGAGATAAGGTCATACTCAGCCGAGTATACTGCCTCTTGGGCCTTTCACTTCTTTGTTGATTGTACTGCTGAGGAGCAGCAACAGGTTTTGAGATGACCAAAGCATTGACGGCTTGGCGATTTTCGGGCTTGACTTGTCGTCTAGGACCATAGACGGCGCTTGCTTCTTTCTTAAACGGCCTCTTATCAGTACTTGTAGAGGCAGCCTTTTGTATCTTGCCTGACCTGATGCCAGCTTCAATTCTTTCTCCCGTTAGAATCAAATCCGTAAACCCAGCGGAGGAGTTACCAACCAAATGATTGAAAAACGGACCAGACAAAGTCCCTAGGAACATATCAACCAGCTCACGATCAGTCAATGGAGGTTGCACCCTGCCAGCCAAATCTCTCCATTTTTGTGCGTACTCTTTGAACCCTTCACCCGTTCCTAGAGACATACCCTGAAGTTGGGTACGCGTAGGAGCGAGATCAGAATTGTATTGGTATTGTCTGTAGAATGCGGTTGCCAAGTCTTCCCAGTGTCGGATGCTAGTTCCATCTAATTGGTATAACCATTCAAGCTGTGACCCCGAGAGGCTATCTTGGAAGAAGTGAATCCAGAGGTTCTTATCTGCCGTGTAAGGTTGGATCTTCCTTACGTACGACCTCAGATGCAGCTTTGGGCAGGAGACCCCATCATACTTGGCGAAGGCGGGCGCCTTAAACTTGTGTGGAATTACTACCCCAGAAGATAACCCCAGATCTCCGAAATCCAGTCCCGGTACATTTTGAATTTCCATGGCGCTCAAGCGGTCCTCCAATTGCTTGTATCTGTCAGCAGCAGGTGGGTATTGTTCGTCGTTGTAGTCCGTCTCGTTGTCGGAGACTGCGGGACTAGGAGCTCCTCCCCCCTTGGGGACTGTTTTTCTCAGCAGAGGAAGTAGTTGGTTCAGCTTCATTATGGAGTGTGTTCCCAAACCTGCATCCGGTGTTGAACAACGCAGTCCTCTTTTTCTTCTTCTTCTTCAGGAGTAGAGTCTTCAACTCTTGCTGTCCTTGGGCTAGGCTTAGGACCATCTCTTGAAACTGTGCACTTTGGGCCTGAAGGGCCTTGATTGCTTGCTCACTGGATGAGTCTGGATTCATGATGACTGTTCAAAATAAACAGCGAAGGAGATTAAGCAACCTGTGAAATAGGGTACCTGCTATGCATATGGTGCAATGAGATGCGTATGTTTTATGTTTTCAAAGACAAACAAGATTCAACTTTATAGACAAAAAGGGAAACACACTTCATTAGATTAAAATTTTCAATTGTTCAACAATTTGCCTTTAGGCATTACAGGAATGAAAAATATTGGAAAGGAAATGAAAACTATAAAAGGAAATATCCAAAGCTCATCAATGCTCCCATGGCCTCCTCTTTTCAGTGCTGATGTAGTTGTTCAGGACCCGTTCTTCCTCCAATTGCTTAGTCAGCCTCTGGATCTTCCGTTCCTGCTCGTTGAACTTCTCCCGATAGAAATCCCGTTCTTCCTTTAGCTGTGCCCAAGATCTCTTCATCGTGTCAAAATCAGTGGGTATCTGAGGAGGGAGGACAGTTGGAGGAACCCCATCTTCATCAGGGGATTCAAAAATGAGAGGTCTAACAGCTTCGTATGGCATACCTAACCTCTGAGCACGGATGCGGACCCATTTGCAATAGGGCTCCATTGGTAGAGAAGTCTTTGGTCCCAACTCATGTGGGTCAGCTTTGTGAATTCTGTCCCAAGCTCTAATGAATCCATGGCGTAGTTTGTCACTGTCTGCCTGAAATTCAAAATGGAAGTGAGGAACCAGCATTTCATGAGGCCCATCTCCTCTGGCTCTTCCAAACTGACGGAGAGCTAAGCATGGATTGTAAGAGATTCCTCCTTGGATACCAATCAATGGAACATTAGGGTATTCTCCACAACGGTCAATAACAGCTACCTCATCCAAACCTCTGAGAGTCCAGGTGATGTCATTATCAGCGAGAGACATTAACCTCCGAGCCCAACCTTTTCCTTCTTCATTCTTCAGCACGAACTTAGGAAGGTGCAAAATAAACCACCTTACTAGCAAAGGAGCACAACACCACGGAGTTCCCCGTTTTCGAGCAGTACGAGCATAGAGTTGTTGTAGAATATCACCCAAAAGAGTGAGTATCGGATTCCGAGACATGAAGATCCTTATGACATGGATACTGATAAAGGTGTCAGGATTGGGAAACAATACCAGGCCATAAATCAAAAGAGCCAGAATATCCTCGTACGCCTTGAAGTCCAAATCATTCCAGAAATCATTAGCCTTGCTAACCAGAAATTTGACCAAAAAGCCCTTGACCCCATTTCTAGTTTCCCAATTGGCTAATACCTCTTCTTTGGTCAAGGGGAGAATTGCAGCAATCTCTTCAGGCCTAGGAGTCTTTTCCAAACCAGTGAAGGGAGTTTGTTCCAAAACAGGGATCCCAAGCAGATAAGAGAATTCTTCCAGGGTAGGAACCAGCTGGAAGTCTTGAAAGGTGAAACAATGATACAGAGGGTCATAAAAATGGGTCAGAACACTTATCAGTTGTTGGTCCCATTTTGCAGTGATCAAGCCAAGGAGAGAACCATGTATGTTGATGAAGGAAGAAGTGTTTGGAATCCTTCCAACCAAATCCTTGAGTAAAACTGGTGGTTGAACAAAGTTGAGCCGGATGGTATTCTTACGTACGGGCATCATGATGTCCTACAAAACAGAGCAAAGATGAAACCTTTTTGTCTTTGAAATGGGTTAGTCCTTTATACAGGATGCATGCAATGGTATGATGGCATGATGCTATGATGAAGCACACCACAAGTATTCACACAGGCAGACATGATAAGGCACACAAGTCACACAAGACACCCTTAGGTTTCAGGCCAGCATGAATTTCAGGTATTACCCTCTTTTGGTTTTGTTGGTTAAAATCTGTCATATCAAAAGTAACCGGGTTCTAGAGGATCTCAGATCATTGGCTACCCTCAATCGGTCATAACTCCAGCATCGCAATCTTTTCTCGCGGCCAGAACCATCTCGAGAGTTTAGCCTCAATGAGTGTAGCATACTGCTACTGTCCTAATAGCCAAGTTGGGTCAATTTAGGGTTCTAAGGTTGGTCGGTGTTTAATGACTCCTTAGAAGACCTATATTCTCCCCGTTACAACACAAGGGATATAGGTGCAGACTAAGATGCCACACCAACGTAGCCACTGCTTCACCCATGTCGGTCTACGCCGGACAGGTCCCTCACAGATTATGCTACCTAAAAAGGGTATTTCCCAGATCCGGGTTAGGATCTATGAAACTCCGATGCAAAGCCCACAAATATAAAAGCAAACAAAGAAAACAATTGAAAACAAAGGTGATCTAAGCCCTAAGGTTACTCCACTTTATAAGACTCCCCAGCAGAGTCTCCAGTTCTGTGATACGGTGGGAGAACTGACTTGAGGTTTTGCGTTTGTTTTCGCAAATGTTTCGGTTGAGCAAGAGTCGCCACCGACTTTTTATTTTATCCTAAGGAAAGGTTTAAAAAGCACAGCAAAAACCTTTGAGATTTTTCTTGGGTTCGGGGAGTAGATTATGGAAAGGGAAGGTATTAGCACCCTTTCCATCCATGGTTATCCATGGGCTCTTAGTTACTTGCTTAGATCACTTGCCTTTTGTTTTCAATTGTTTTAAATGGTGCTTGTGTGTGTGTGGGTTTGAAAATGTTTTAAAAAGAAGCCAATGTGGTGGCAACCTTTGTAATGATCCATGTGGGGATGTATACAAAGATGTATGTCTTTTGAAAAGGTTTTCATTTGTTTTTGAAAGTGTAGTGATGTGTGGTTTTTGAAATAGGCAAGTGTTTTGGTTTGCAAGATTGATTCAAGTAACTAAGAGGTTATCTACTCCTAAATTTCTCAAAAGATTATTGCTATGCTTTAACCCTTTTAACAAGTTTGTTCCACCATTGTATTTAGTGGACAATCTTATGTTTAGGATGTGAAAGGGGCGGGCACGGGTCATCGTTTAGACCATAATTGCAACGGTGCCAAGTATCTTTGGGCATTTTCTTTAAGGGACTTGATCATTTGGTTTGGAAGTATTTTGAAGATGTTATCGAGGGACTATGATCATTTGGTTTGTTTGTTTTGCCCAAAGAGACCTAACATGCAATATGGCCCAATTTAAAAGGCAACAAGTGGAGTACCCTAGGGGGTGCAAGTGTGATTTGTGTGTCCATTTTCATGCTTGTTTGTCTTGAGATTAGGTCATAACTATTTTGTCGTTTTTCGCATACAAACCCTAATTCTAACATGGCATAATTAGAAAGCAATAAAGCGCGAAAATAAATTTACTAAGCTATTACAAAACCAAATATGGGAAGGGGGGTACAAATGTTCAAATGGGGATTTTGACAAGTAATGTAAACCTAAAACTATTACATCAATATTGAAATATTTTACAAGATGATTAATTGCATAAATTAAATAAAATAAGAATAAATATGCAAGATGCAAAAATGGTTTTTTATATGTATGAAAAAGGAACTATTTATGTAAGGATAAAAAAAAAATAAAAAGATATTGTTTTTGGGGTTTTTTCACATTTAGGGTTAAAAACCCTAATTCTATTAAATAAAATGTATTATTATTTAATTTAATACAAGTATTTATTTATTATGTATAAAAATAAAAATAAAATGAAGTATATTATAAAAAAGTATTTTTTATATCAAATATTAATAAAATGAAAAATACAAATATTTTTTATATTCTAACCTAAATATATTAATAAATATATATATATATATATATATATATATATATATATATATATATATATATATATATATATATATATATATATATATATATATATATATATATATATATAGGTATTAAGTTCTAAATATGTATTATATATAAGAATAATAATATTTATTATTTAATAAAAAAAGTATTTTTTCTATAAAAATATTTTCAGAAAGTAAAACAAAAATAAAAATGTATAGAAATGTATTGGCACTATTTGCTTTAGTATTTTAAATAAAATATGTATATTTATCTATTTATGTATAACTAAAGAAAAATTAAATAAAAGCCTAATAAAATCAAAAAATGGTGGAAAAAATATTTTTATATTTTTAATGTCATGATAAAAAATAAACAAAGTCAATCAAAAAGGAAAAAGTCAAAAAGTCAAAGAAATAAGAAAATGGGCCTTGGGGGTATAAAAGCAATTAGCATGGTGTGAATAAGAAAAATACACAGGCCCAGCCCAAAAGACCACTGTCTTCAACCTCCAGCCTTCTGTTTGAACAAAACGCGCGCCACTTTCCTCCATTGCTAAGTCCTGATTCTTGGCTTTTTAACAAAAACTCATAACATAAAAAATGTTCAGCATGAAGAGACGATTCTAACCATATGCATAACTTGATCTAACTCTCTAAGATGAGGGAGAATTTCTCCTCCCCCAAATCCTAACCTAGTTTTTCTGCCATTTTCAAACTCCAAATTCTCACAACTCAAGCAAAAGAAATGAAAAGTAAAAACATGTACATGTTCAGTGGCATGAGTAGAATCTTGTTTCTTCACAAACTTAAAGCTAATGATGCCTAATAAGAGAGATACGAATTCAAAAACTTACCTGTTCAGTTGAAGTTCTATCTGGAGATGTAGGAACTTTCAGTGCAAGGTGATGATTGGAGAAGCTTCCTTGAGGTCCAGGGATGATATTCCAATGTTTACTTTGTCTTGAAAGCTTCTGAATCGAGCTAGAGAACTTCACCTATAAGTCAGAAATGTGAAAATGGTGGAAGTGGTTAGAGTGATTACAGGTCGTGCTTTTGCTTTTGGTTAGCTTGCATAGATGGTATAGAAGGTGTGTGAACTGGTTTTGGCAAGAATACTTGAGAAATAGAAGTTGGCACTCAAACTGCAGAGGCAACTCTGTTTTTGCAGTTTGATGGTGTTTTTTGGTTTGATGATGTTTTGGAGGCAAATGGCTCGTGCAATAGCTTGGTTATGATGTGTGTAATGTGTTTGATAACTTTGTTCTTGTGTTTGTAAGCTGGTTTCTGAGTTGGTACAAGTTATGCCACATTTCTTGAACTTGAAGCAAACAAAGCCACTTGATCCTTCTAGCCTGTACAGGCCCTCACACTATGCTGCATCTTTTTGTCTTGATCAGTGTGTTATGTCCATGAATCCTGTGTCCAAAGATATGCATTGTACCATTTGATTTTCAATCTTGACATAAAGTTCTTCTTTTCAAAAATGGATAAACCACTTTTTCCAATTAAGGCTTAATTCCTTGTGTAATGACTATATGAACAAAACAAAGCTAAAACACAATGGGTTGGCATTTAATTATTGAGTGTAACTTGGTTTAAGGACCTGTAATCAAGGGCATGCTGGTTTTGAGAAGTTTGCATAACTTATGAACATGAAAAATGGCCAATTCAAAAGTGAGTTTTTGCTATATTGTGAAATTCGATTCTCCCTAACCATGAGGTTGTTTGAGAAGTTCTTGGACATTTTGGAAAGCTTGGAATGTGTACTACAATCCATCTTTGAGGTGCAATTTGAAATTCCAAGTGGAAGTGCATGGAAAATGGCCTTGAAGTGGGGTAGAAAAACATGTCAAAATAGGTCAAAAATTCACTAAGTTAAGAATGGTTTAGTGCCCTTATTCAAAAATTTGTAACTTGAGATACAAGCTTCAAATGAGAAAACTTTGTGAATCAAAGTTGTAGATTATGCAACAAGCTTCAACTTTCATGTTTTGACTTTTGTTTGAATCCAAATGAATCATGGTGAAAAAGTGGGGCAAATTTGGGAAAAAATTAGGGTTTTCCATAACTTAGAAAAATTCTAAGTTATAAAAAATTCCATTTTAAACCCTAATTTGCATTTCTTGGTTTCTTGGTGAACAAGTTTCATGATTTGGCATGTTTTGATGAAAAATGAATCTTGACTCTTGATTTTGACCAAAAAGTCAAGGTTTGACTTTTCAGTGTACAGTCAAAATTGATCAATTGACTGGGAAATTCAACTGTCAATCTTGTGTACTTGGGATCTTTTGAGCTTGATGAATGTGTCAAGACCATTTCATGGGGTCCATGAGTCCATATGTGAGCTTGGTTTTCCATTGGCTAGGTCAAACAGTCAAAAATTGTCTTTGTGCAGTCAAAACCCTAAAAATGACCATTTTGCCCTTTTGGTGATCTGATCAAATTTCTTGTGGAATTGTGATCCAAACTTGATCAAATGGTCCATGTGAGTTCATAATGTTTATGTGGGTCAATTTTCATGAGATTTGACTGTCAATTGGCCACAGTTGACTTTTTCCCCAATACAGCTGATTTCTAGGTCATCTGTCCAATTGACTGGGCAAAACTTGGAATCAAGACTTGAAACTTGGTATGGATAAACTTGGGAGTCCAACATGAAGCATGAAAGTCATCTTAGGCATTTTAGGTCAAAACATCTTTGTTCAACCACAAACCCTAATTTGGGTCCACAGTGCAAGGAGAAGTCTTGAGCAGAGGAAACCCTAACTGGATCTTGATCTTCAAGGTTGATGAGAAAATGTTGAGGAAATGGGAGGGAAAATTTTGGGGTACAACATACTTGCTTTGGTGTATGTTTGTTCCTTCTGGAGTTTGATTGATCTGAATGCCCAGAAAGAACTTGAGTTCTCCTATCAATCTCATTTCAAACTCTGCCTGCATAGACTTAGAAAATTCTCTTCCCCGAGAGGCTTTAGTAGATCCAAATATAATATCATCTATATAAATTTTACAAACTAGAATGTAATTTTTAAATGGCTTACAGAATAAAGTTGTGTCCACATTCCCTCTGGTAAAATTATTTTCTAGTAGAAAACTACTTAGTCTTTCATACCAAGCTCTCGGAGCTTGCTTCAGACCATATAGTGATTTCTTTAGTTTAGATACATATTCTGGATGTTTTGAATTTTTAAAACTAGAGGGTTGGTGCACATAAACTTCTTCATCAATGTATCCATTTAAGAATTAACTTTTAACACCCATCTAATAGAGAGTGATGCCATTATTTACAGCAAAAGAAATTAAAAGTTTGATAGATTCTATCCTGGCGACTGGAGCAAAGGTTTCTGTATAGTCTATCCCCTCTTGCTGACTATAACCTTGTGCCACCAGCCATGCTTTTTTATGATGACTTCTCCTTGTTCATTCAGCTTGTTTCTGAATACCCATTTAGTTCCAATGATGTTGAACCATTTTGGTTTGGGAACCAGATCCCACACATTGTTTATGGTGAATTGGTTAATTCCTCCTGCATTGCAAGTATCCAATCATTGTCTATAAGAGCTGCATTAATGAAGGTTGGCTCAATCAGAGACACTAATCCCATGAGAGATTCTTCAGAGTTTCTGAATGTGGATCTTGTTCTGATTGGGTGTTCTTTCTTTCCCAGAATTTTGTCTTCAGGATGAGCTAAGCTGCTTCTGGATTGTCTTTTCTGGAGAGGTTCTTCAGATGTTGTTGTGATAATTATGACATCTTCTGGTCTTGTTTGTGATTCTTTATGAGAAACTTCTGATCCAATGTCTTAAGTACCTGTAATTTGGACTTCTATATCTGCAAAAGATTTATCTTTCTTTGACTTTTGAGAGTCGAGCTTATCATCAAATCTAACACTGATTGACTCTTCTACAATCCGTGTTTCTGTGTTGTATACTTTGTAGCCTCTTGAGTGTTCAGAGTATCCTAACATAATACACTTTTGTGCTTTAGAGTCAAACTTGTTCAGATGTTCTTTAGTGTTAAGAATAAAACAAATACATCCAAATGGATGGAAATACGAGATGTTAGGCTTTCTGTTCTTCCACAGTTCATATGGAGTCTTATCCAGAATAGGTCTTATGGAGATTATATTCTGAATGTAACACGTTGTGTTAATTGCTTCTGCCCAGAAGTTCTTAGCAATGTTAGTCTCGTTGATCATGGTTATGGCCATTTCTTGTAAAGTTCTGTTGTTTCGTTCTACAACTCCATTTTTTTGGGGAGTTCTAGGACAAGAGAAATCATGAGAGATGACATTCTCATTAAAAAATAGTTCAAATTTTTTGTTTTCAAATTATCCACCATGATCACTTCTGACTTTAACAATTATAAGATCTTTTTCGTTTTGGACTTGGTTATAAAAGGCAAAGAACATAGAGTGTGACTCGTCCTTGTGTCTTAAGAACTTTACCCATGTCCATCTGTTATAGTCATCTACGATCATTAATCCATACTTCTTTCCACTAATGAATGCAGTTTTCACTGGTCCAAAATAGATCTACATGCAGAAGTTCTAATGGTCTAGAGGTAGAAACAACATTTTTGGTTTTAAAAGAAGGTTTTGCAAACTTGCCTTTGTTAATCTGAGATATTCTTCTCATACTAACATGCCCCAATCTTTTGTGCCAGACCCATTGCTCATCGTTAACAGGCAATAGAAATTTTACATTCTGACTTTTCAGTTCAAAAAGTTTTATTTTGTGAATGTTGTTCTTTCTTTGTCCATTAAAGAGGATAGATCCATCTTTTTTACTAACTGCTTTACAGGACTTTTGATTGAAGGTTATATCATTATCGTTATCACTTAATTGACTTATGGATAACAAGTTATGCATTAATCCATCTACTAACAGAACATTAGTAATATAGGGAAGAGAGCAGTTACCAATAGTTATAGATCCAATTATCTTCCCTTTCTGATTGCCTCTGAAACCTACGCAGCCTACAGCTTTAAGTTCCAGGCTTTGTAACATATGCTTTCTTCTCGTTGTATGTCGAGAGCATCTAGAGTCCAGGTACCAGGATTGGTGTTTCAGTTTTGTTGTTAAAGATATCTGCAACATAGAAAATTGTATCCTTAGGTACCCATATCTTTTTGGGTCCTTGTTTGTTAGAGTTACCAAAGTTCTGTTTGAATTTTGGTTTAGCAGAGAAAGCATCACTAGTGTATTTTATGTCATATGTGTGCCCATAGGTGAAGTGAGACTATAGAGGAGTGTGTTTAATTACCATATCCTTAACTTTCTTGGGTTTGGATACTTTACCTTTGTATCTTATACCTTTTCTGCCATTTCTGCTAACTCCATAGATCATTAAAGCCATCTTGCTTCTATCTATGTTTTTAGTGAGGAATTTCTGAAAGCTATGATAATATTCCTTTATGATCTTATCATGGTTACTAGGAACTTCTGAGGTAGTTTCCTTTTGAGTATTTTGTAAATCATTTTCAAGTTTTGAAATTTTTTCTTTCAGCTCAGAGTTTTCCAATCTCAGATTCTTAGTTTCTTCAGAGTCAGAAACTAGATCCTTTTTCAGGTTCTTGTTTATGACTCGAAGTTTCTGATACCTTTCTATAATTTATGACAGACTCTCTTCTAATTGAGATATAGAAAAATTAGAAAATACCTCTTCTTCCTCTGAGTCTGATTCTGATCCAGATGATTCAGTATCTTATGACACGTTATCCATAAGGGCAATGTTGGCTCTCTCATCTTTTGATTATGTGTCTGCTTTAGAAGAATCTGAGTCATCCCATGTTTCCATGAGAATTTTCTTCTTCTCATTAAAGAACTTATTTTTGGGTTTCTCCTTCTAAAGCTTTGGACAGTCGCTTTTGTAGTGCCCTTGTTCATTGCACTCATAGCAGACAATGTCCCTGTTGCTTGACTTTCTGTGTCTAGAAAATGATTCAGACTTTCTGTATCCAGAAGATGGTTCAGACTTTCTATATCCAGATGATGGTTCAGACTGATTCCCTGTTCTTCTGTAATTTCTGAACTTCCTTTGCATGTGCTTCCACAGCTGATTGACTCTTCTAGAGAGAAGAGACAATTCGTCTTCTTCTGATGAGGATCCACCAGAGGTTTCTTCTATTGCCTGCAAAACTTTAGAATCATATTTTTTGTTAGATTTGAGGGCTAAAGACTTACCTTGCTTCTGGGGCTCATCATCTTCTAACTCTATCTCATGACTTCTAAAAGCTGACAAGTTCTTCTAGAGAGATTTTGTTCTGATCTTTTGCCAGTTTGAGAGCAGTGACCATGGGTCTCCATTTCTTTGGTAAACTTCTGATGATCTTCTTTACATAATCAGCAGTTGAGTACCCTTTATCCAGAACTTTTAGCCCAGCAACCAGAATTTAAAATCTTGAGAACATTGTTTCAATGATTTCATCTTCCTCCATTTTGAAGGCTTCATACTTCTGAATGAACACAAGGGATTTGGTTTCTTTGACTTGCGTGTTGCCTTCATACATCATTCTCAAGGAATCAAACATGTGCTTTGTTGATTCTCTGTTTGTGACCTTCTCATACTCTGTATATGAGATGGCACTCAAGAGAATAGTTCTGGCCTTGTGATGATTTCTGAAGTCTCGCTTTTGATGATCTGAAATTCTTTTTCTATCAATCTTATGACCGCTTTCATCAACATGATGTATATACCCATCAATCACTATATCCCAGAGATCAGCGCCATGAGCCAGAAAGAAACTTTCGACTCTGTCTTTCCAGTAATCAAAGTTCTCTCCATGAAATATTTGAGGTTTGTCGCTGATTTTGTCTCTCTCATCATGGTAGTCATTGCTGATGTTCTGACTTGGTCCTACCATAGTGTTTTTCTTAGCTTGGATATTTTAATGACACGGTTAAGTGCTTGTACTCAGAACTAGGCACTCTGATTCCAATTAAAGAATAGAAAAACACAAGAAATGGGGGTTTGAATTGGGATTTTTAAAACTGAAAGTAAAGAACAAGTTGGTTATCCTGGTTCGTTTGAACTCAAACTACTCCAGTCCACCCGCCAAGGTGATTTCGCCTCTCTCAATGAGGTCTTAATCCACTAATCAATCTTGATTACAAATCTACTTTGACAACTGCCAAAGTCTTTTTGAGTATAAACCACAACCCGGTTTTTCTCAAGGAATATCTCTGAACAATGTATGAATAAAAGTGTACAATAGTGTTTCTAATAAAACAGTATCACAAGACATTGATGTTTTACACAATTTGAATGTTGAACATTTGAGGATGAAAGATGATAGCAGCGTTGTTATACGTGTGTGAAAAAAATCGTAAACGATTTATCCTCAAGGCTTTTTTAAATAGGCGAAGCATGAAGGAGCATTTGGAAACTTGATCAATGACAATTAAGGTGCTTTCCAAAAATAGAGATCCTTGTTCCCTTCCAGCTGTTACTCTTGAAATGGAAATATTTGATTTGTAACGCTTCAGAACATGCTTGCTTCAGAAGATAGAAGTAACCGTTGCTGCTTGCTTTAGAACTTTATTGATCAGAAACACGAAGTCCTTGTTGCAGCTTTAGAACTTCTCTCATAGAGTTTATAATCAGAGTTAAAACAACGTTTTAGCGCATCTTCTGATCTTCTTCCATCAGAACTTCTCTGCAAAACAGAATATAATTTTAGGGTGCATAATTGTTCTTTGTGTTTGTTATCATCAAAACTCTTGCAAGGGTTGTAGAATCAAACTATGTTCTAACACTACTTCATTCTTTGCTTAATGTTATCCCTATCTTTCCATGTCTTTCTTGAATATTCCTGTAAAGGTTTGGAAAAAGATTGTCAAGTTACGAAGAATGTTCCTTGGGGGGGGGGGGGGTATAAAAGGTTCTTCAAATATATCCTGGATTAAGTGGGAAGATATGTGTAAACCTAAAAATATAGGGGGATTAGACTAAAATACGTCTAGTTGGTTAATCTTTCCTTAATGACAAAGTGGACATGGAGGTTGATCACATGAGATCTTCAATGGTTTCCTCTCCAAGTGGATGGAGGTCTAAGGGTTTTCGCTCTTATTCTTGTTAGTGGAAAGGGGTTTCTCTTCATGGGTTCAAAGAGGCTGATAACTCAGATTGGTTGGTAGATGATGTCATTAGGAAAGTATGATCAAGTAAGCAAACTTCCTTTTGGAAAAACCCATGGTTAAGATCTATAAACCCCAATTAACGACTAAGTTTTTTGATTTGTTCTTGAACTATGTTCAGTATGATGGGTTGGTGGGAGAGATAAGTTTAGTGGTTAGTAAGGTCTTAATTTTGGACCTTAGGTGGTGGGAAAACTTCTTTCTTAAAGAGTTTCCTGTCTTTGAGGAACTTCTTACCTAATTTTAGAGGTCACATTATCCCAAGATAGGGATAAGTGGATCTGGAAGCATGAGAGTGGAAGAATTTTCTTTGTGACCTCTTTCTATCATGTTTAGAGGGTCAGCTCGTGTCCTCTTTTGGTTCCTATTCTGGCAGAGTGTCACATCTCCCCCCATACTTAGATCATTTAGGCTTTATCTAAGATCTTGTTTTTCTCTTATAAACTTTTGCAGGATAGACTTTTGTCTAGACAAAATCTTTTTAAGAGATAGGTGATTTCTGATCCTATTAGAATCTCTTGTTCCTTTTGTGGGTTTTCAATTGAGTCGGCCTCCCATCTCTTTGTTACTTTTGATCTTGTCTTGTATCTATGGTATAGAATTTTTAAGTGGTTGGGGTGGACGGTAGTTATTCTTAATGATCCTAAGGGGGCTTTTTTTGAGTTTTTTCTTTCTTTAAGGGGAAAGACTAAGTATAGGGGTGGATATCTCTTGCTTTGTCATGTTGTGATTTGGTCCATTTGGAAATCCTGCAATGGTGTAATTTTTAAGAGAGTCACAAGATCAACAAAATAAGTGGAGGAGAAGAAAATTTGTTTTGGCCTGGAAATGGTTCTTGGGCAGATTACGGGTGAACTCTAGAACCCTCACTAAATGGCTTCAGAACCCTATCCTCTAGATGCACCTATAAAGGATCGAGTGTTTACCTTGTTTCACAAGTACATTTTAGAGTTTGATTTTTTGGTGCTCTTTTGATGGAATCTGATTTATTGATGGTGGATCTGGTGGTTTGAGTTCTAACTTGTTGTGAGTGAGGTGCTTCTTGTTAGCTCCTCGGGCCTTGTATTTGTGTAGATCTCTTGGTTGGTAGTTCTCGTTTTATTTGTTTTTTTCTTTTTACCTTCTTATATTGTACCTTTTTTTCCTTTGGTTCCTTAAGTCACTCCTTGTACTCGGTGATAACCTTTGTAGTACTCTGAAGTTTATTCACCTTTATATATATATATATATATATATATATATATACCCTCATTGAAGAAGTACTCCTAGTGATCAAGTCCTTTGAGAATTGTCATCTGCTCCAACAACACACCCATTTACACAATCAGGTATTCTATTTTACCTAGATTCTGAAAACATCAACAAAAAAGTTTTAGGATAATCCTTAGAGTATGGAATAATAATATATCGAAGAAAAACTATTATAGGTGGAATTTCCAACAATTATTTGAAAGTACATGGACAAAATCGTAGTATGACTCTAGTAGCATCAAAAACCCTAAGTATGACATATTCGTAGTATGACTCCAATAGCGTCAAAAACCCGAAGTACAAAATAATGGACATAATGCAGTCTTTTGAATTTAAGTTAATTAAAGAAGAAGATGACATGGGATTCACTATGGAATTTTTGTAGAAGGAGGTCAAAAGAGAGTTTTAGGAATGTGATAGTTCGAAAAGTCCAGAATATGATGGGGTTAATTTTGGATTCATCAAAGAGTTAGGGGAATTATTGAAAAGCAATTTCTTTAGATTCATCTCAGAATTCACACCAACTGACAATCAATTCGTGGGGTAAATAATGCTTTCATTATTTTAATTCCAAAGTGTGATAATCCATTAAGTATGAGTTCACCTTTTTGGGGTATAATATGGGTGTAAAGTGGTCTAGAAGGGAAAGTTTTCTTCAAAATTAGAGTTTTTAAAAAAGGGGGCAATAGAATTTTATAAAAGATATGTTTGGATAGATTTAGCAAATTGCACTATAATCAGAAAATATAATAATGATGAGATATGAAGACGTTAACAAATCAATGCGTCAATTAACAAAATTCAATTAACACGAGATGCATAAATTAAACTTTATTAATTGAATGAGAAACATAATATTACAAGTTTTACAGCTATAATTAACAAAAAGATCATCCAACAGACTTAACCTATCACAGACCTACGCTTATTACATAAAATTACTATAAGTGATAAACTCACACACAACACTAGAAAGTAAATAAACCTTAAGATCATGAAAATCTTTACAAGATTTTAAAAAGAGGGAAAAATAAAAGTGAACTAGTATTTATACTAGTTCGGCGTGTTCGTCCTCTCTTGCGCCTAATTCAGTATCCAATGATGATCTAATGAAAATTCGTATTCTTCCATTATATCATAATTTTACAACATATATTCCAATACCATCGGATGATTTTATAAAAAATATTAAAAACTTAAAACAACATATAAATAGCTTTAATATGAATTTTTTTCTTTTGATGTATACATCTTACGTGGTTGAATTCCATTAGATCTTTACTTGATCTTAAATCACTTCATCATCCAAAATACAAATATTTTCTTCAAGCCTCTATCCATATTAGTCGCCCCTCAACCCTAGAGGAAGTCCCTTGTACGAGCCTTTGTCTCACTAAATGAACTAAAAACTCCGACTTCATTTACGATAACTTTCACTCGACCCTACCTAAGTTTTCCTTGGAAAAGAAAACTCATTTTTTCCTTTTCTGAATTGTTAATCCTAGAGACACAATCACAACTTGATTATTTGATCTAAAAATCAAAATTCATAAAGCATTATCACCTAATGACCTTTCTCTCACTAGATTTCACATCTCTCGGATTTAAGAAACATACACACAATTATGGTGATTTTCTAGAGCCTGAAGATGAACTATTTCAGATGTAATCTCAAGCAACAATGCTCAAGAAATCGTGAAATCAAAGCAAGGCATTTTTTTTCTTCAAGTTTTATTTGAGAAAGAGAGATTTTGTGTGTTTGACAAAACTAAAATATGTATTATGGATTCCCTTATGGGATAATGGAAGATGTGTTTATCAAGGTCAAACACTTTATTTTTCTGGCCTATTTTGTCATTCTAGACATAGAAGAAGAGGCAGAGATCCCTATAATTTGGGTAAATAGTTCCTATAAATGCTAGAGTCAACGTTAATTTAGACATTGACATACTTATAGTTGAGAGGTCATGATTCAAGAGAATAAAAAGAGAAGGATAGAACTAAATCGAATTCCACTATATTAACTAGGGTTTTTGAATTTTATAAACCACGACATAGATTCTAAAATCTAAAAGTATTTTAAAACTTTTGAAAATTTTATGAGAAGTTTCTAAAAGAAAAAAAAAATAGCCTTTATCATTTTCTCAAGCAATTCCTAGATGAATTTTCATGCCACCCCTAATTTTAAAATTGGCACCCCTCATATTTCAATATTGCCCAAGTTGCCCTTGTGGTAAGTTAAGGCAGAAAAACCAAACGAAATTTCCGGTAGTTGAACCAAAAAGTCCAGTACTGATCAAAATGTCTAGTCAATGCGAAATATTCGGTGCACCAGATTTTGAGAAAATATTCAAAAGTTTTGCGTGACACCATTTTTTTAAATCCCAGATACTTAGTCCATACTTGAAAAATCTGATAGTTATAAAAGAGTTCATAATTGAATGTCTACGACTTTGTCGACACTTTTATACGGCTATGATTGCACTGACCGTATTTTATGGTCCAAAATGACTCCAAAGTTGTATAAATATGGGTCATGTGATGTTGTTAAAAATAACATCTTACAATGTATCTTCCTTATTTTTTTCTAAGGAAGAAGTGTACTTCAATAGAGCGAAAACTCCGGTAGAGTTTTGGGATCCGACAGACAGCGCATGTCTCTTCATCTTAATATCCAAGTTGAATGATTTGTTGCCTGGCACAGATAACAAAAAAAGGTGAGAAAGACCAAGTTCGTGATAACTGAATTGATACTAATGGAAGGTTGAAATACAACCTTATTAAGTTAAAGACCGATGAAAATTTGTTATGTGGAAATCATATCACTGCAGGCTAACTAAGGGATCGATCGAGTTTGATGTGACAATTTCTAGATCTATGGATAATATAATCAAGATGTTGAAACGTCCAGAATCATTTGGTAGTGTTTAGGTTTTATTATTTATTATTGTTTTCTTAAGTTATGTAATCGTTTGTCAAATTTTAAGTTATGTTCATCATGCATCCATTGAAGTGCCAAAATGTTATATAATAAACATTGTTGTGCAAATGTTCGGGTAATACTGCACATAATATACAAATAATATATAAAAACAATAATAATGTCTAAATAGGTCCCTCATGGGCTATGTGTTATGTCTGTGCTTCCAAACTATAAACCTCGCCATCTGGGTTCACCAAACCCATGAGGTTATCCATAATAACTAATATCATCTCCACCAGGTGGAGGAGGAGCCATGTCATCAAAAGGTACCCTAACATTAGCATGAGAAGATCCTTCATGTGAAGATTCAACATGAGATCGTCCAGTATCATCTCCATGTTGCCTAGCTGGAATGATGCGAGGGTGTGATACAATTAGAAATCACTCCAAATACCCATCCAGAAACTCCACATGGATTTAAACCTCTATCGCATGATCTCTAATAGCATGTACAACCTACTAAAAAATGCAGATACAATAATTCCCAAGTCACCACGATTCTTCCAAACCCCGTGGTGACATCTCAAAACTCATACGCTAAATTTTAAATAAAAAAATTAATAAAAAATTATTAGTATATAATAACAGTTGATACCCTAACAATGGTGATACAATCAAGCTTTCATGGTTTCAAACCTCAATTCTCTCAAATATATTATTCATTTAATGTTAAGGTGCACCTTTTCTATTTTATTTATTTTTAAATATAAAATAAAGGGTTATGACTTCAGTTGTTTAGTTCAACTGTTGCAACACATTTATATATATCACCACAGTTGGTAATGTAAACTGTTGTGAAAATATTTATATATAAGCGAATTAACTCTCGCTCTTTGACAGTAGCGCCGTATCTTTCACAGCAAAACCCTATAACCCATTTTTTCTCTTCTTCTTCATCATTAGCATCCATATTCTATAGTATAGCCGTCAATCTTGTTCTTCTTACATAAAGGTTTTCTTATTTTTCCTTATTCTCTCGTTTTCGTGAGTGTTGTTGTTATGTTTCACATGATTTTCCTATTAGTTTCTTCTTGTTAGATAGTTTATGGTTCTTTTATTGTTGTATGTTGTTCTAAGTTGTTGTTGCATGTTGTGTTGTTGACAAATAAGTTTGCGGTTTCACATGTTGATAATTTTCATGGTGTTTGTAGGACTAAAGAAAAGTGAATAACGAAACAATAATATTAACAAACTTCATCAAGTTTGAGATACTATGAGAAGAAATATAAGAAGTATGAAACTACTGTGTAAACTTCATCCACCTTATATTACTTTTTTATGCCTTCAAAAACTAGATGAACCTCATATGGTGATTATGATGGTGGTAGCAAGAGTATGTATGAGTTGATAAGGTATATATGGTTTGTGTAGCAATGGAAAAAATTACAAGAAGTATGAAGTCGTTGTGGAAACTTAATCCACCTTGTATTTTTTTTCATTGCTTCATGTTGTACCCCAAAATTTGCCCTCCCATATTCCTCAAGATTTGTCTAGAATGATCCTCAATTTGCTCAAAATTGTTCAAGGGTTGTACAGTCAAATCACTTCCTAAGACAGCTTAAATTAGGGTTTTGTTTCTTTCAAGGAATTTTGGGTTCTCAATGGTTCAATCAAATCTCATAGGCCTATATACATCCTCAAGCACCTACATGCCAAGTTTCAAGACTCACAGTGCCAATTTGCACAGACAAAAGCTCCATTTGATCTACAGTCAACTACAAGGGCAAAATGGTCATTTTGCAGTGAAAAGTCAGAATTTTTGGTCAATGTCTTATTTTGAGTTCACAATCATCATTTGATCAAGTCTTGATCATGATCCCACAAGAATAGCTCAAAAATCATCAAGGTGCAAAAGTTACTATTTTTGGACAGTAGAAAAGTCAACTGTACTTTGACCAGGGCATAACTTTTTCATGGTTTATCAGAAAAATTCCATCCAAAGCTCATTTTAAAGAGGATGCAATTTCCTACAATCCATCTTCACACTCCAAGTTCAAGAAATGCACTCACAAGAAGTTACTAATTTTTACATTATAGGTCAATTTCAGAAGTCAACAAAAGTACACTTTGAGTCAAAGGCCAAAACTTGAGATTGGTAAATACAAATGACATGGGACCAAAGGCATTGGTTAGAGGACTTCAAGGGATTTCCAAAATTTCCAAGAACATGGTCATATGATCAAAATTGAGCAAGTTGTGCATTGGAGAAGTTGGGAAATTTTCATGAATTTGCAAAAGTCAACTTTGCTCAAAACACCTTCTTTTTGCTAATGGGCCTCAAATCTCTTCTTGAAACTTCACTCATGCCTTATGCACGACCCACCAAGCTTAATTGAATTTATTTTCTTAAATTTATTGATTAAATGGATTTTTAATACATATTAATTCATTTAATTAATTTAAATTGTAAGAAAATAGAAGATTTGTTTTTTAAATCAATTTGTGAAGAAAATATGATCAAGATATACTGACCAATTCGTGCACAATCAAAAGATACAAAAAAAATCCAAATTTGGCAACTTGTTCAATCATGAAAAATCAAGAATATTTGATTTATCAATCAAGGATTTAGTCTTCAATGTACATGGGTTGGATCCAAAGTTTTGACCTAATTTGATTGCCTTATACATAAGCAAGCCAACCATACCCTAAGACAAGATTGAAAGGCTGCAGAAACGATATACAATTTCAAGAATTTTCAAGATGGTTTTTTCATTATAGGCCAATTCAAGGTGTTGTATCCATCCAAACACATTGCAGGAGGTACCAGGAACGATTTGCAATCAAATTCAAGCATCAAAGCTCAAGGAATCACGACATACAGTCCCACGGTTTACACTTTCTATTCAAAACTGTATATCTTATTTCATGCGCATTTAACATGTTTTTGTGACTGGTTTGCATTGCTAGAGATCATACAAAGCTAATGGAATGGATGAATTGAACCATAGTGCCCTGAATAGAAAGATGCCATGATTGAATTTCTAGGGTTTTCAAGCTTTTAAATAGGGCTTTTCAATCCAGGAAAAATTAAGACCAATGGGATACATGGTTGAAATCGTGAGGCCAAGACGATCAAAACCCATACCTCGCGAAATATTTATGTTTGTTATATTTCTATTCGCTATTTTTCCTTGCAGGAGGTAGTGGGGGTTAAAAACCCCCGCTATCTGATTCTCTTTTACACATAACGAAGGTTGAAGACGCTGACGTGTGTTCATCTGATTGGCATATTTGAATAAGCGCGCGTTTTAGTTTTATTTACAGCATATTGATTTGTTTTCATATATAATAATTGCCACTTATTTCAATAACAATTGAATCAGCTTGGTTGAGTGGTTGGGACGTTGGCCTGGAAGCATTGGGACCTGGGTTCGAATCCCAGGTCCCCCAAACGTTTATTTGATTTTTCTCTTCAGGTATTCCCATGCTATGCCCAGAAGGTGGTTCACTATACACCTCCAATTCCCAAGCGCCCGATGTCTCCACACCTAAATCTAATGGCCAAAGCTGAGTCCTCACCATACTCCCTGGTCAACATACGTGTGGACAACTCAGAAAGTCAACAAGGCTGGAATGCATAGTGGGCCTTCAGAATTGCAAATACACCTCCTCTTTGGGCCCAAACCCCCTGAGTTTGCCTCTTTTATTTTTTTTCTTTCTTTCATTATATTTTTTTATTTTACTTATTTAATTTTATCATTTAATTAATTACTGACAAAAATAATTAACATTTTCTCAATAAATTCAGAAAACATAAAAAATATAATATTTTTATTTATTAAATTTAATTAGTTATTTTGTAAATAAATATTAACATAATTTGTTTAGTTTTAATTAGGCATAATAATAATATTTTCACAATAAATAAAATTAATGTAGAATTAAGGTTCTTGACAATTTTAATCATCTTTATTTTTATTTCCTTAAATATTCTAAAAAAACCAAAAAATATTTCTTTTTATTAATTAATTAGTTTAGGTTTAATTTAATTCATAAATAATGAAAATCTCCATCTTTCTCAAAAAAAGGGTCAAAACCCTAAGAAAACTCTTCGGTTCAATTTTTCTCGCACGTATGATTTTTGATCCATATTTTTATTCAATTATGTAATTGCTCCGAGGATGTAATAGCTTTAATTATGACCTTTTTATCGCTTTCATTTAATTTCCCGCATTTACTTTTTCAAGGGTTTGTTTTTGGCGATGTAAATACCCGACGCCTTGTAATAGCTTAGTTTTATTTTCCGCAACCATTAACTGCTAGATGTATGCTAACTAGGCTATGCATGTCAAGATGTCTCTTAAATTAAAATCAATCGTAGCTCACCATAACATGTATAAAGATAATATAACTGAAACCTGACACACTCGCACATGCCACTCCTAGGGTACGCCTCACTTGGTTGCCTCGACGTGGTCATTGAGTATAGGGTGTTTTAGAGGTCGTCCTCCTGTCTAAAGATCAAAGTTGCCTCAAAACGGTTGCCTCGATAAAAAATGATCTAAGACATTAGGGTTACCGCTAAGGCGTCCTACCATTGCTTTAGTGACCACACATGTCCCTTAATCGAATTGACCCGAAAACTCCAACGACGGTGCTACCTACTTCTCAATAGTGGGATAGCACTGTCTAAAGGACATTTACACAGCTTAATTCCTTTTGAGTAGGTAGAGGTTCTCAGGTACTTGCTCTTTCAAAACAAAGCAACTTTTTCGCACTTACACTTTTCAAACAAAGTTTTCAAACAAACACTTCATACACTCTTGAGGACAGATACAAGAGTTAAATCGAAGTTTTCAAACAAAACTTTTTTCAAAACCCACAAACACAAGAAAAGCAAAACTTTTTGAAAACATAGTGAGCAAGTACCTAAGAGCCCGTGGATAACCACGGATAGAAAGGGTGCTAACACCTTCCCTTTCTATAATCTACCTCCCGAACCCGAGAAACATCTCGAAAAGGAATTTTGCTGTGCTTTTGTCCTTTCCTTGTTGGAGAAAATAAAAGACGGTGGCGACTCTTGCTTACCGCGACATTTTGCGAAACGCAAACGCGAACCAGCATTCCAAAACAGTCAGTTTTATTTCCACCGATCACAGAACTGGCGACTCTGCTGGGGATGTATGAGTAAGGTGTACCTTAGGATTAGATCACTTGTGTTTTCAATTGTATTGCTTTGTATACTTTAAACTTTGTGGGCTTGTATCGGAGTTTTATAGATCCTAACCCGGATCTGGGGGTACCCTTTTTTAGGTAAGTAGCAATAAACTGTGAGGGATCTGTCTGGCGTAGACCGACACGGATGAAGCAGTAGCTACATTGGTGTGACACCTTGGCCTGTAGCAATATCCCTTGTGTTGGAACGAGGAGAATATGGGTCTTCTGAGGAGTCATTAAGCACTAACTGACCTTAGAACCTTAAATTGACCAACTTGGCCATAGAACAGTAGCAGTATGCTACGCTCATTGAGACTAAACTCTCGCGATGGTTCCGGCCGCAAGAAAAGGTTGCCAAACTGGAATTATGACCGATTGAGGGTAGCCAGTGATATTGAGATCCTCTAGAACCCGGTTACTATTTTTAGGACAGGTCTTAACCAACTGAAACTGAAAGAGGGTAGTACCTAAGCTTCATGCCAGCCTGAAATCTAAGGGATCTTTCATGTGACTTGTGTGCCTTTACCATGTTTGCCTTTTGTGAATACTTGTGGTGTGCCTTTACCATGACATCATAACATCATAACATTTCATACATCTTGCATAAGGACTAACCCATTTCAAAGACAAGAGGGTTTCATCTGTGCTCTATTTTGTAGGACATCATGATGCCCATGCGTAGGAATACTATCCGGCTCAACTTTGTTCAACCACCTACTTTGCTTAAAGAATTGGTTGACAGGATTCTAAACACTACTTCCTTCATCAGGAGGCATGGTTCTCTTCTCGGTTTAGTCACCTCAAAGTGGGACCAATAATTGATGAGTGTCCTGGCCCAGTTTTATGATCCGCTATACCATTGCTTCACCTTTCAAGACTTCCAGCTGGTCCCTACCCTGGAAGAATTCTCTGAGTTGCTTGGTATCTCTGTTTTGGAGCAGACTCCATTTACTGGTTGGGAAAAGACTCTTAGGCCTGAAGAGATTGTTGCAGCCCTTCACTTGACCAAAGAGGAGGTAATGGCTAACTGGGAGACTAGAAGTGGAGTTAAGGGCTTTTTGGCTAAGTTTCTGGTTGGCAAAGCTAATTGTTTCTGGAATGACTTAGACTTCAAAGCATACGAGGACATTTTGGCTCTCTTAATCTATGGTCTGGTATTGTTTCCAAATCCTGACACCTTTGTTGATGTTAATGCCATAAGGATCTTCATCTCTCGGAACCCTATACCCACTCTCTTGGGTGATATCCTTTATCAGCTCTATACTCGTACTGCCCGAAGACGGGGAACTTTGATGTGTTGTGCTCCTTTATTGGCGAGGTGGTTTATTTCGCACCTCCCTAAGTTCGTGCTGAAGAATAAAGAAGGAAGGGGCTGGGCTCATAGGATAATGTCTCTTACTGATAATGACATTATTTGGACTCTCAGAGGCTTAGATGAGGTGGCCGTTATTGATCATTGTGGAGAGTATCCTAATGTCGCATTGATCGGAACCCGTGGAGGAATCTCTTATAACCCCTGCTTAGCTCTCCGTCAGTTTGGAAGAGCCAGAAGAGAAGGGCCTCATGAGATGTTGATACCTCATATCGTCTTCGATTTTCAGGTAGATAGTGACGAGATGCGTCTTAGATTCATCAGGGCTTGGGATAGAGTTCACAAATCTGACCCACATGAGTTGGGACCAAAAACTTCTCTGCCTATGGAGTCATATTTCAGATGGGTCCGCATCCGTGCCCAGAAGTTAGGTATGCCATACGAAGCTGTCAGGCCTATTACTCTTGAAGTTGCTGATAAAGACGGGGTTCCTCCAACTATTCTCCATCCTCATACGCCCATTGATGTTGGCACACTAAAGAGGTTTTGGGAGCAACTGCAGGAAGAACGGGATTCTTATCGGGAAAGGTTCAATGAACAAGAATAGAAGATCCAGAAGCTGACTAAGCAATTGGAGAATGAGCGGATCCTGAATGATTATATCTGCACTGAGAAGAAGAGGCCATGGGAACATTGATGGACTTTTGATGATTCCTTTTACGGTTTTATTTACTTTTCAGTATTTCCATTCTTGTAACGCTTAAGGGTAATTTGTTGAACAATTTAAATTCCGAAGTTAAATCTAATAAAGCGTGTTTCCTTCTTTGTCTACAAATTTGAATCCCGATTGTCTTTGAAAACATAAATCATACGCATTTCATTTCATCATATGCATAACAGGTACTCTTTTTACATGTCACTTATCTTCTTCGCTGTTTATTTCAGCAATCATCATGTCTACTGAACCTTCCACTGAGCAAGCTATCAAGGCCCTCCAGGCCCATAATGCCCAGTTCCAAGAGTTGGTTATGAGCCTAGCCCAGGGTTAACAGGATTTGAAGACTCTGATTCTGAAAGAGAGGAAGAAGAAGAAGAAGAGGACCGTCATGTTCAACACTGGACGCAGGTTTGGGAATGGACTGCAGAATGAGGTTGAGCTGACCACCTCATCTGTAGGAAAAGACAGTCCATAAGAGAGAAGGGTTCCTAGCCCCGTAGTCTCCGACAATGATACGGATTATGATGAAGAATAGTACCCTCCTACTGAGGATAGGTACAAACAGTTGGAGGATCGCTTGAGCGCTATGGAGATACAGAACGTGCCCGGGCTGGACTTCGGAGACCTAGGTTTATCCTCTGGGGTGGTGATTCCCCATAAGTTTAAGGCACCTGCCTTTGCCAAGTATGACGGAGCCTCCTGCCCAAAGCTGCACCTCCGGTCATATGTAAGGAAGATCTATCCTTACACAGCTGATAAGAATTTATGGATCCATTTCTTCCAGGACAGTATTTCAGGGACTCAACTTGAGTGGTTCTATCAGCTGGATGGAGCCAGTATTCGTAATTGGGAAGATTTGGCTACTGCGTTCTATAAGCAGTATCAATATAATTCCGACCTTGCTCCTACGCGTACCCAACTCCAGGGTATGTCAATAGGGACGGGTGAAGGATTTAAAGAGTATGCTCAAAAGTGGAGAGACCTTGCCGGAAAGGTGCAGCCACCTTTAACTAATCGTGAACTTGTGGATATGTTCTTGGGGACCCTGTCTGGTCCATTCTTTAACCATTTTATTGGAAACTCTTCAGCCGGGTTTACAGACCTTATCTTGACTGGTGAGAGGATCGAAGCTGGTATCAAGGCAGGGAAGATACAGAAGGGTGCCTCATCGAGCACTGAGAAGAAGTCGTTCAAGAAGGAATCTAGTGTTGTCTATGGTTCAAGGAGACAGAATAGACCGGAGCACCGCCAAGCTGTCAACGCGGTGGTCATTTCAAAACCTGCTGGTGCTCCTCAGCATCACAACCAACAAAGGGGTGAGAGACCTCGAAGGCAGTTCACTCGACTCAGCATGACCTTGTCCCAGAAATTGCCACTGTTGCTGAAGACCAATTTGGTGACTCTAAGGGAAGCCCCAAAGAATCCGAATACTACATCATCAAAGTATAACCCCAACGCCCGCTGCGCTTATCATTCTGAGAGCCCGGGGCATAATACGGATGATTGCTGGACTTTGAAGAATAAGGTCCAAGACTTGATTGATGCAAAAGAGATTGAGTTTGAGGCGCCCGAGAGGCCCAATGTTGTGACTGATCCCATGCCCAAACATGGAGTAAATGCTGTAGAGGAAGACTTGTTTGTAGCCTCTGTGGATCATATTGTCACCCCGCTGTTGACTGTCAAGAGGAACCTGTTGCTAGCCAGTTTATTTCCGGGATGTAGTGAGGGTTGCCATCTGTGTTCTGTTTCACCTACTGGTTGTCTATCTTTGAAGTCAGGCATCCAAAACCTGATGGATAATAAAGAGATCATGTTCGAGAAGATTGTTGTTCCTGCTACCCATACTGAAGAAGTTTCCATTGTTACCATTTTCAACAATTCTCCCAAGGCTCCCTCGAGGAAGCCTGTCAGAATTACGCCTGTTCAGAAGATTGCACCTATAATTACCATTGTTCTGGGGCCTATTCCATACACCTCTGACAAAGCTATCCCTTGGCACTATGGGGCAGATGTTTATGTGCTTGGAGTTAAGCAAGAGTTTGATATTAATACCGATGTCAGCAACATCATCGGGCCTGCTAAAGTCACCCGCAGTGGTAGACTTTTCTCACCTGATATTGCGCCACCAACTATCCAGAGACCTATTGTCATCACACCTGCAAGTGTGCCTAATGCCATTCCTGATCAAGTTCTTAGTTCTACCCCTGTCGCCGAGTCATCTGACGCTCGGGGCAAAGGGATCTCCGCTGATATGCCTGCCCAGACGGAGGCACCAAAGACCATCAATGTTGAAGCTTCTAAACAGGAGATGGAAGAGATTCTGAAGATCATTAAGAAGAGCGATTATAATGTAGTTGAGCAGCTGGGGCAAACCCCCTCCAAGATTTCTATGTTATCACTGTTGTTGTGTTCAGAGGCCCATGCCAAGGCTCTGATTACCTTCCTGAAGACGGCCCACGTTCCACAAGAGACATCAGCTGATCAGTTTACCGATTGTGTGGCCAACTTAACTGCTGATAATGGTTTGGGTTTCTCCGACGCTGATCTGACTGCTAAAGGGAAGAACCATAACGATGCCCTGCATGTCTCCATTGAATGCAGGGGCACTACTCTTGCACATGTGTTGGTTGACACTGGTTCCTCATTAAACGTCTTTCCCAAGAAAGCTCTAGACAAGTTGGATTGCGAAGGTTTGGAGCTAAAGCCAAGTAACATTATTGTCCGGGCCTTTGATGGGTCTAAAAGGATGGTGCATGGTGAAGTCGATATTCCAATTAGAGTTGGTTCTCAGGTCTTCGACACTACATTCTACGTGATGGACATTCGTCCATCCTATTCTTGTTTGCTGGGTCGTCCATGGATCCACAAAGCTGGAGCTGTGACCTCCACACTCCATCAGAAGCTGAAGTACCCGATCAGAGGGAAGATTGTGACAGTACAGGGGGAGGAAGAGTACATGGTCAGCCACCTCAACTCGTTCCGGTACATAGAGATGGATGGGGAGTTTATTGAGACCCCATTTCAACACTTTGAAGAGGTTCCTCAGACACTGGCATCAGCTGAGACCGTGGTTGAAGATTCTCCGTTGAAGATGGCTTCCTTAAAGGATGCCCGGGCTATTATCGAGAAGGGTGAGTATGCAAACTGGGGCCGACTTCCTAATTTCACTCAGAAGACTGACAAGTTTGGTTTGGGTTTCACTGCAGAAGCTCAAAGGGTTGTTCATAGTGCAAGGATTGGGAGACCTCCTGTGTTTATCAGCAACTCGGGAGTAAATGCCATCGAAGATGACGTGGAGGAGTCTGAATCCGACAACTGGATCTACCCTACGACCGACGGTGGACCAAACAACTGGACAACGAAAGACTTCATCCCTATTACTTTTGTTACTCAGTAATGAACTCCTTTGTTTTGAATTTGTAACAGACAATATTGTGAAACTTTATGGCCCGGTGTCTTACCCGGGGCACCGTGGCTTCATTTGTGAGGGCTTTTGTGTGTCATTTTCATATATCATTAATAAAAGCATTGGACATTTTTCGCATTTCAAATTTTGCGCTCCTTGTCTTTCTTTATTATATATTGCAAAACAGCTATTTACACACACTCACATATACAGGTCCCAATCCACTCTGGATCTCACTGGTAACGACTCTGCTACTGCCAGTTATGACTTCGAAAATCTGATCAACTTAGCCGAAGACGAAGGTGAAGATGATTGCGAAGTTCCTGGTGAGCTTGCAAGACTGCTACTTCAGGAAGAGAGGGCCATTCAGCCACATGAAGAGCCGGTAGAAACAGTGAATCTGGGTACTGAGACAGACAGAAAGGAAGTCAGGATCGGTGCAAATTTGGAGCTTAGTGTGAAACAACGGTTGATTCAGATGTTGCACGACTACATGGAAATCTTTTCCTGGTCCTACGAAGATATGCCTGGGTTGGATACCGACATTGTGGTTCATCACCTGCCTACCAAGGAAGAATGCCCTCCGGTAAAATAGAAGGTCCGCCGTATGCGTCCAGAGATGTCCGAGAAAATCAAGGCTGAGGTTATGAAGCAATTTGACGCCGGTTTTCTAGCAGTAACTTCTTACCCTCAGTGGGTTACCAATGTGGTTCCAGTGCCGAAGAAAGATGGTAAGGTCAGAGTGTGTGTTGACTACAGGGATTTGAACAGGGCGAGCCCTAAGGATGACTTCCCTCTGCCTCACATCGACGTGCTGGTTGACAACACTGCTCAGCATAAGGTATTCTCCTTCATGGACGGTTTCTCCGGTTATAATCAGATAAAGATGGCTCCCTAAGACATGGAGAAGAGCACTTTTGTTACCCAGTGGGGTACCTTTTGCTACAGGGTCATGCCTTTTGGGTTGAAAAATGCTAGGGCAACGTATCAGCGCGCCATGGTTGCTTTGTTTCATGATATGATCCATCATGAGATCGAAGTATACGTCGACGATATGATTGCAAGGTCCCAAACTGAGGAGGAACACCTTGACCATCTACAGAAACTGTTTGACCGGTTGAAGTTGTACAAGCTGAGATTAAACCCGAACAAGTGCACCTTCGGGGTGAGATATGGAAAATTTCTAGGTTTCGTCGTGAGCGACAAAGGTATTCAAGTGGACCCTGCCAAAGTGAAAGCCATACAAGAGATGCCAGTTCCCAAGACTGAAAAAGAAGTCAGAGGCTTTCTAGGACGGTTGAACTACATCGCCCGATTCATCTCGCACCTAACTGCTACTTGTGAACCAATCTTCAAGCTACTGAAGAAAGATCAAGTGGTACGTTGGAATGATGAATGTCAGGCCGCTTTCGAAAGAATCAAAGATTATCTCCAAGAGCCACCCATTCTTATGCCACCGGTTGAAGGGAGACCTCTAATCTTATACTTGACAGTACTGGACAACTCAATGGGGTGTGTGCTAGGTCAGCATGACGAGTCTGGCCGAAAAGAGCACGCTATTTATTACCTTAGAAAAAAGTTTACCGACTGTGAGACCCGATACTCACTGCTCGAGAAAACTTGTTGCGCTTTGGTATGGGCTGCTCGCCGGCTAAGACAGTATATGTTGACTCACACTACTCTATTGATTTCAAAAATGGATCCAATCAAGTATATCTTCGAAAATCCTGCCTTGTCCGGAAGAATAGCAAGATGGCAGATGATCTTGACTAAATATGACATCTAGTACACGACTCAAAAAGCAATCAAGGGAAGTGTGTTGGCAGACCATTTGGCACATCAGGCAGTGGATGATTACCAGTCTATGAACTTTGAATTTCCAGACGAGAATATCATGGTAGTGACTGATTGTGAAATACCTGGACCGGATGAAGGACCTGAGGAAGGATCCCGATGGTCTATGCACTTTGGCGGAGCCTCAAACGCTTTGGGTAATGGTATTGGCGCTGTGATCATATCTCCTAAAGGCTCACATACACCACTTACCGCCCGACTATGTTTCAACTGCACCAACAATATGGCGGAGTATGAAGCATGCATCATGGGTCTTCGAGCTGCAATTGACCTAAGGATCAAGTTTCTGAGTGTCTTCGGAGATTCCGCTCTCGTGATCAGTCAGATCAAAGGCGAGTGGGATACGAAACACCCAAATCTTATTCCTTACAAGGAGTATGTATTGACGTTGCTTCCCCACTTCGAGGAAATAACCTTTGAACATTTCCCAAGAGAGGAGAATCAGTTAGCGGCCGCGCTAGCTACGATGTCTTCTATGTTCAAAGTCAAATGGGACAACGAGGCTCCCCGGATCATTATTTGGAAAGTGGATGAACCTGCATATTATTGTGATCTTGAGACCGAAAAGGTAACAGAAAAACCTTGGTATCATGAAGTGAAGAGGTACCTTGAAGCTCAAGAATACCCCGAGGGCGCGTCCGTTAATGACAAGAAGTTTCTGAGAAGGTTCGCGGCAAAGTTCTTCATCAGCAATGGCATTCTTTACAAACGTAACCATGATTCAACCTTACTGCGTTGTGTGGATAAGATTGAAGCAGAAAGGATCATGGCAGAGCTGCATGAAAGTACCTTCGGAACGCACTCCAGTGGACATACCATGGCAAATAAAATCCTTCGGGTAGGATATTACTGGTCCACAGTGGAAGCCGACTGTTACCAGCATTCTCGGACATGTCACAAGTGCCAGATCTATGCTGATAAGGTGCACATTCCTCCAGTTCCTTTGAACGTCTTGACAGCACCTTGGCCTTTTGCAATGTGGGGCATTGATATGATCGGCGAGATCCGACCTACGGCATCCAACGGGCATCGCTTCATCCTGGTAGAGATTGATTACTTTACGAAGTGGGTTGAAGCAGCTTCCTTTGCCACCGTAACCAAGAATGTCGTGGCACGGTTCATTCGGCATAACCTGATCTGTCGATACGGTGTACCAGAGAGGATCATTACGGATAATGGTACCAATCTTAACAACAATATGATCATCGAGCTCTGCGAACAATTCAAGATACAGCACCACAACTCTTCTCCCTACCGGCCGAAGATGAATGGGGATGTAGAAGCAGCTAATAAGAACATTAAGAAGATTGTGCAGAAGATGACAGTGACCTACAAAGATTGGCACGAGATGTTACCATTTTCTCTTCATGGGTACCGTACCTCAGCACAGACGTCAACAGGGGCAACACCCTACTCCTTGGTATACGGCATGGAAGCAGTCCTGCCCATTGAAGTTCAGATACCCTCTCTCCGGATCATGAAGGATACGGGTTTAAGCGAAGACGACTGGATCCAGACCTGGCTTGATCAACTAAACCTAATCGACGAAAAGAGACTCACTGCTATTTGTCATGGTCAGACGTACCAAAAGCGGATGATCAAGGCATTTAACAAAAAAGTCAGACAACAAGAGTATCAAGTCGGGGACCTGGTAATTAAGCACATCATTCTACCTCAAAGTGATCCCAGGGGAAAATGGACCCCTACGCACGAAGGGCCATTTGTGGTTAAGAACATCTTCTTAGGAGGAGCGATGATTCTGACCACCATGGATGGTGACGACCTTCCTCACCCCGCCAATGCAAACATAGTAAAAAGATACTACGCATGATTAAAGACCCGCTAGGTCGACTGGCCTAGGCAAAAATAAGGGCTTCCCGGCGAACCAAAAGGGTTCGGGCAAAAATAAGGGATGAAAATAAATAAAAATCTGTACACCCGGCAAGTCGAAAACCTGAAAAGGCGGCTTGGGCAAAAATGGGTATCCCGGTGGACTGAAAACCCGAAAGGGCGGTCCAGGCAAAAGTTAGGGATTTAAGCGTAATACTATGTCTCATTGGATCACCCCGCATCCGGATTTCAGTATCAACTATCAGGCTCGGACGACACCGGTCAATCAGATTCATCTTCAACTAAGCAGCAAAGTGATGAGATGCTTGAAGACATAAAGGCGATAGCAGAGTTGGAATCCAGTGGGATTTTTCACATAGCTGTTTTCTTTTCTTTTTTACAAATTGTATAAATCCTATTTGCTCGGCGGCGTTCTCTTACTAGGACGTCAGCCTCTTGTACAAAAACGCTTATTTACAGGCAAAACTTCAAAATCAATACAAGTTCATTTTTCAGACAAATTGCAAATTGTTTTTCCTTTATCTGTTTTGTTTTGCAAAGAACATCCAATGTTCATTTTTGATATATACATTTGACATTAATTGCTGCTCATAAATACTTGCATGAGAAACAAAAGACTAATTACGGGTGACATCGGAAGTAGGGGCAATAAGAATTGTCTAAGCGATCTAGTTGCTTTGTCCACCAAGGTACCAAGGTAGGTTCAGTTGAAGAATATGACCAAGATACCTTCACTCCCCAAGAGTAAGACAGTGATGGTAGCTATCCCCCGCTGAGACTTGCAACTATGAACAAATCAGCAATACTCTACCCAAGCAGAGTTGGTCTACCATCAGCCCTAAAAAGTTGGGTATCCCCAGTAGGTCTTAATATTCCCCAGCGGAGTATACAGATATTCCTCAGCAAGCATCCCCGGCAGTCTTAATATTCCTCGACGGAATATAAGAATGTTCCCCGGCGGAATACAAGATACCCCCAGTGGAGCCATTTCTCAGCGCAGTCTAAAAAAGCTTCCCCGCCAGAGTTGAATCATCTTCCCCAGTAGATTCTGGAAGCTTGTCCCCTGCAGAGTGCAAATGTATCTCCCCAGCCATATTCAGAAGGTTATCCCTACAAGAGTCTAACTGGGTTATCCTCAGCAAGTTGCAACAGAAAGATCATCCTCAGCGAAGTTCTTTCTATCCCCAGCGGAGTTCATCATCAAAATCCCCAATAGAGCTTATCAACGGAACCCCCAGCGGAGTTATCGTTAAAATCTCAGCAAAGCATCTCTCCCCAGAGAGTAATTCCCCGCAGAGTAATCTCTTCACCAGTTTATTCCCCAACGGATTCATCCTCTTGTGCAAGTTTATCATCTTCGTTCATCATCCCCAGTGGAAGCAAAGAATTCAACATCATTCTCCAGCAGCTATCCGGGATTTATTTTCCCCAGCTAAAACATCACATTTCCATACATCATGATACATGCATAAACGCATCATATAATACAATCTCATTTATGTTGAGAACATCATTGCTTGATCCATATCATGCATTACATATGACTGACCTTTACCTTTCAGGAAAGATGCAGTTAAATTCTCAACTATGTCAAAGGAGACAAAATCAGTTAAATCGATTCCTAAAGATTTTTCTGAGGCCAATTCAGTCAATGGAGACAAAGTCAGTCAAATCGATTCCTAAAGATTTTTCTGAGGCTAATCCAGTCAAAGGAGACAAAACCAGTCAAATCGATTCCTAAAGATTTTTCTGAAGCCAAGTCAGTCAAAGGAGACAAAACCAGTTAAATTGATTCCTAAAGATTTTTCTGAAGCCAGTCAATGGAGACAAAACCAGTTAAATTGATTCCTAAAGATTTTTCTGAAGCCAGTCAATGGAGACAAAACCAGTTAAATCGATTCCTAAAGATTTTTCTGAGGCAAAGCCAGTCAATGGAGACAAAATCAGTTAAAATCGACTCCTAAAGATTTTTCTGAGACCACCCGTCAATGAAGACAATATGTCAATAGAGACAACCTGTCAATAGAGACAACCCGTCAATGAAGACAACCCGTCAATGAAGACAACCCGTCAATGAAGACAACTCGTCAATAGAGACAACCCGTCAATGAAGACAACCCGTCAATGAAGACAACCTGTCAATGAAGACAACCCGTCAACGAAGACAAAACTACCTACCAACAATCTCCAGGTGGCATCTATAAGCCCATCCTCCTATCCATCATCTCTCTAAATGGCATCTGTAAGCCTATTCCCGACATCACCATGCTGATACTACACCATGCGAGCGCAAATTTCTGGGCACTTTAGTGTTCAATCATCTTCCACCTTCGGATCACGAAAGGCACGCAAGCCAATCTACATCCTCAGGTCTAAGAAGATTGAACAGGGGCAGTTGTTGTACCCCAAAATTTTCCCTCCCATATTCCTTAAGATTTGTCAAGAATGATCCTCAATTTGCTCAAAATTGTTCAAGGGTTGTACAGTCAAATCACTTCCTAAGACAACTTAAATTAGGGTTTTGTTTCTTTCAAGGAATTTGGGGTTCTCAATGGTTCAATCAAATCTCATAGGCCTATATACATCCTCAAGCACCTACATGCCAAATTTCAAGACTCACAGTGCCAATTTGCACAGACAAAAGCTCCATTTGATCTACAGTCAACTGCAAGGGCAAAATGGTCATTTTGCAGTCAAAAGTCAGAATTTTTGGTCAACATCTTATTTTGAGTTCACAATCATCATTTGATCAAGTCTTGATCATGATCCCACAAGAATAGCTCAAAAATCATCAAGGTGCAAAAGTTACTATTTTTGGACAACAAAAAAGTCAACTATACTTTGACCAGGGCATAACTTTTTCATGGTTTATCAGAAAAATTCCATCCAAAGCTCATTTTGAAGAGGATGCAATTTCCTACAATCCATCTTCACACTCCAAGTTCAAGAAATGCACTCACAAGAAGTTACTAATTTTTACATTATAGGTCAATTTCAGAAGTCAACAAAAGTACACTTTGAGTCAAAGGCCATAACTTGATATTGGTAAATCCAAATGACATGGGACCAAAGGCATTGGTTAGAGGACTTAAAGGGCTTTCCAAAATGTCCAAGAACATGGTCATATGATCAAAATTGAGCAAGTTGTGCATTGGAGAAGTTGGGAAATTTTCATGAATTTGCAAAAGTCAACTTTGCTCAAAACACCTTCTTTTTGCTAATGGGCCTCAAATCTCTTCTTGAAACTTCACTCATGCCTTATGCACGACCCACCAAGCTTAATTGAATTTATTTTCTTAAATTTATTGATTAAATAGATTTTTAATACATATTAATTCATTTAATTAATTTAAATTGTAAGAAAATAGAAGATTTGTTTTTTAAATCAATTTGTGAAGCAAATATGATCAAGATATGCTGACTAATTCATGCACAATCAAAAGATACAAAAAAAATCCAAATTTGGCAACTTGTTCAATCATGAAAAATCAAGAATATTTTATTTATCAATCAAGGATTTAGTCTTCAATGTACATGGGTTGGATCCAAAGTTTTGACCTAATTTGATTGCTTTATACATAAGCAAGCCAACCATACCCTAAGACACGATTGAAAGGCTGCAGAAACGATATACAATTTCAAGAATTTTCAAGAAAAACTCAAAACTGGTTTTTGCATTCTAGGCCAATTCAAGGTGTTTTATCCATCCAAACACATTGCAGAAGGTACCAGGAACGATTTGCAATCAAATTCAAGCATCAAAGCTCAAGGAATCACGACATACAGTCCCACGGTTTGCACTTTCTATCAAAACTGTATATCTTATTTCATGCGCATTTAACATGTTTTTGTGACTGATTTGCATTGCTAGAGATCATACAAAGTTAATGGAATAGATGAATTGAACCATAGTGCCCTGAATCAAAAGATGCCATGATTGAATTTCTAGGGTTTTCAAGCTTTTAAATAGGGCTTTTCAATCCAGGAAAAATTAAGACCAATGGGATACATGGTTGAAATCGTGAGGCCAAGACGATCAAAACCCATACCTCGCGAAATATTTATGTTTGCTATATTTCTATTCGCTATTTTTCCTTGCAGGAGGTAGTGGGGGTTAAAAACCCCCACTATCTGATTCTCTTTTACACAGAACGAAGGTTGAAGATGTTGACGTGTGTTCATCTGATTGGCATATTTGAATAAGCGCGCGTTTTAGTTTTATTTACAGCATATTGATTTGTTTTCATATATAATAATTGCCACTTATTTCAATAACAATTGAATCAGCTTGGTTGAGTGGTTGGGACATTGGCCTGGAAGCATTGGGACCTGGGTTCGAATCCCAGGTCCCCCAAACGTTTATTTGATTTTTCTCTTCAGGTATTCCCATGCTATGCCCAGAAGGTGGTTCACTATACACCTCCAATTCCCAAGCGCCAGATGTCTCCACACCTAAATCTAATGGCCAAAGCTGAGTCCTCACCATACTCCCTGGTTAACATACGTGTGGACAACTCAGAAAGTCAACAAGGCTGGAATGCATAGTGGGCCTTCAGAATTGCAAATACACCTCCTCTTTGGGCCCAAACCCCCTGAGTTTGCCTCTTTTATTTTTTTTCTTTCTTTCATTATATTTTTTTATTTTACTTATTTAATTTTATCATTTAATTAATTACTGACAAAAATAATTAACATTTTCTCAATAAATTCAGAAAACATAAAAAATATAATATTTTTATTTATTAAATTTAATTAGTTATTTTGTAAATAAATATTAACATAATTTGTTTAGTTTTAATTAGGCATAATAATAATATTTTCACAATAAATAAAATTAATGTAGAATTAGGGTTCTTGACAATTTTAATCATCTTTATTTTTATTTCCTTAAATATTCTAAAAAAACCAAAAAAATATTTCTTTTTATTAATTAATTAGTTTAGGTTTAATTTAATTCATAAATAATGAAAATCTCCATCTTTCTCAAAAAAGGGGTCAAAACCCTAAGAAAACTCTTCGGTTCAATTTTTCTCGCACGTATGATTTTTGATCCATATTTTTATTCAATTATGTAATTGCTTCGAGGATGTAATAGCTTTAATTATGACCTTTTTATCGCTTTCATTTAATTTCCCGCATTTACTTTTTCAAGGGTTTGTTTTTGGCGATGTAAATACCCGACGCCTTGTAATAGCTTAGTTTTATTTTCCGCAACCATTAACTGCTAGATGTATGCTAACTAGGCTATGCATGTCAAGATGTCTCTTAAATTAAAATCAATCGTAGCTCACCATAACATGTATAAAGATAATATAACTGAAACCTGACACACTCGCACATGCCACTCCTAGGGTACACCTCACTTGGTTGCCTCGACGTGGTCATTGATTATAGGGTGTTTTAGAGGTCGTCCTCCTGTCTAAAGATCAAAGTTGCCTCAAAACGGTTGCCTCGATAAAAAATTATCTAAGACATTAGGGTTACCGCTAAGGCGTCCTACCATTGCTTTAGTGACCACACATGTCCTTTAATCGAATTGACCCGAAAACTCCAACGACGGTGCTACCTACTTCTCAATAGTGGGATAGCATTGTCTAAAGGACATTTACACAGCTTAATTCCTTTTGAGTAGGTAGAGGTTCTCAGGTACTTGCTCTTTCAAAACAAAGCAACTTTTTCGCACTTACACTTTTCAAACAATGTTTTCAAACAAACACTTCATACACTCTTGAGGACAGATACAAGAGTTAAATCGAAGTTTTCAAACAAAACTTTTTTCAAAACCCACAAACACAAGAAAAGCAAAAAATTTTGAAAACAGTGAGCAAGTACCTAAGAGCCCGTGGATAACCACGGATAGAAAGGGTGCTAACACCTTCCCTTTCTATAATCTACCTCCCGAACCCGAGAAACATCTCGAAAAGGAATTTTGCTGTGCTTTTGTCCTTTCCTTGTTGGAGAAAATAAAAGACGATGGTGACTCTTGCTTACCGCGACATTTTGCGAAACGCAAACGCGAACCAGCATTCGAAAACAGTCAGTTCTATTTCCACCGATCACACTTCACAAACTAAATGAACTTCATATTTCCACGATTATTTTCAATAAAAGGTGTGTTCCATAAATGATTTAATATATATTGTGATATTGTATATCGTTAGTGTTTTGTTGCTAAAATGTATGTTTTTTATTGTGTTGCATGCATTTTTTATGTTGTTGTATGATGTTTTTGTTGACAAATATTCTCAAAACAAGAATAAAACATTTCTAAGTCATAAGATTCTTGTGACTTAGCTGTTTTGCTCTTTAAATTCATATACATGTTGACAATATATGAAGTTTAGTTTATTATATACTATGTATATTGTTTGTTTCACTAACCTTTTACTAAAAATGCAATCATTTAAACTGATATAGAAACTTATAATATGAAAATTAAGATGTATTTGAAAACCAACATATATCAATCAATGTTTTCCTAATTGCATGTGTCTTATTCTGAATATTTTATGTTATTTAACACATAATATATGGTTTAATGTTGTATTCCTTAAATACATCGATATCTATAATTCTACTTTACCTTATCGTCGTCGCTTATCATCGTGATTGTTAATATTATGATTTTTATGATGATAAGTCATCATAAGAATCATGATGATAAGAAATGATGATGAGGTAAACAATAATAAAAGATATTGATGCATTGAAGGAATCCGACCACTGAACCATATATGTGTTAAAGAACATAAAATGTGCATGATGAGACGCATGCAATTCAGAATACAATGGTGTGTTTAAGTTGGTTTTCAAGAATAGTTTAATTTTCAGATTATATAATTCTTTACCAATTTTAATTGTTGTATTTCTTTAATGGGATGTATGGTAAAACAAGCAATATACATTGGTATATAATAAATAATTGGTACGTTCCACAATGGTTTTCTATATTAACTATGAACTAATGTAATTTATTTGTTGATGGGTTTCAAGCCCAACACAATAAATATCATAACAGTTATTAAGCATAAACTTTGTGATATCATTTGCGCTTTCCAGTATACTACAATGGTCCTAGGACCGTGATTATTAGTAATGAATTTACAATAACGCTCTACACAACAACACATGGACCTATGTGATTATATGTATGTTCCAATTGTTGTTAAATGGGTTTTTCGTAGTAGTGAGACCTTATAATGTTACCACGAAACCAACTATCAACCCTCTGATGGAATAGCATGGGCTGGTCGTGGGATATCTTGGACATATCCAAATTGACGTATATACCTCTTAGGAAAGTTTCTATCCACTAGCCCCTCCCATCGTAGATTACCAGAAAAAAAGTGTAGCGTCATCGAACTCTTCATCCACTTTATGGCCTGTGTAGGGTGTCTAGGTGACATTGTCTACAATCAACGCATAAATTCTCCTCCCGTACTTCACAACACCTCCTGGGTGTGCATGCCTTCCCCTCCATCTTTTGGCCCGTGGGGACTCAGTTGTGGTAGCAGTAACCAACCTGTCATAAATGGACGGGAAATGCTCATATATCCAACACTACACAATAACAAAGGCTCACATAACAAGAAATAATGTCATAAATAGAAATCTCATAATAAGAAATAATAATTTATTGATACCTGAAATAGAGTCATATAACCAACAAGCTATTTTGTCTCAAAAAAGGCCACCTCTCCAAGGGAAGTATATAAAATCGTCAATGCAACACACCCATATGCCCAACTACAATGCGGTAGGTAATGCGGTAGGTGTTAGGGTCTAAATTGTGTTAATATTTAGTATCGTTTTATGGTTCCTTTCTACTCAATCCATTGTATATTCATGTTAAAACCCTTTCTTTAAGTGTAAATAATCGCATTTTGGTTTATCGAGTAAATATTGTGCAGATTAATCATTTTTTGAATCAATTTGTAGGTTTGATAGCATTTGTGAAACATTGAGCATTGAAGGGGGTAAAGAATGGCTTCAAGTGAAATTTTTCTGAAGAAAATAAAGCTACATGTTGGGCTAAGCACATTGTCATTACGATGGTAGATGGCTAGGCAGTGGGTAGCACGCTAAGCACGGGAATATCGCGTTTAGCGTAGTTTATGGTAATTTGATGTTTTCAAGAGGAAGTGCGCTTAGCGCCCTATACTGGGCTAAGCGTAATCTGTGACTTTTGGACTCTATAAATAGATGCAATCAGATATTTTGGGGATGTTACCACCCTTGTGTGTGTGTGTGTGTGTGTGTGTGTGTGTGTGTGTGTGTGAGAGAGAGAGAGAGAGAGAGAGAGAGAGAGAGCACAAAAACACTGTAGAAGCTCATAAATGAATAATTGAAGTTATTTACTCATTAATAATCGAGGAATATTCATTTATTCTTAATCATCTTATCATCTTTACTTGTCGATTAAGCTACCATGGTTATGGGTAGTTAAACCCCTTTTGTGTCAAGATTAGAGTTAGTTAACCTAGATAATATGTATTTATTTTTATCTTTTGTATGTGAACTAAGTTAATGATCAATATATATGAATAACTTTGCTTTTAATGTTATATTTTTATTTGAATCACTATTGAAAAATGTTTTTCAAACCTTGACCTAAGGTACTCATCTATCAATGAATAAACTCTAGACATAGATTTGTAAGTTGATAATCACTTGTATCAAGCTCTAAGATTATTGTGTTGATTGTTAGCATGATACATCATCTAGTAATTAATACTATAATATTCACGACATCGCTTTGAGATAAACGGTATTGAGAGGATACATGATTATAATGATCATAAACAAGTTCATATGCTCGATTAATAGGATATGTATGACATAAGTTAATGAACCCTAATCTTGACATGCTTTTTAAATTGCTAAAACTTTAACTTTTTTACTGTTGTTACTTACTTTTCATGCAATCATCACTTTCCATTACCAAAACCTTATTAAAGCCCATACTTAAAACATTATCATTTGAAGAATAGCGGCAATATCACATCGATCCATGTGGAAATGATAAAACAAATACTTGCCCTATAAAAAGTGTTTCAATAGTAGGCTTTTAAACAACCACATGTACTTCGCATCAATATATACATGAGATTTATTTGCTAAGATAGTACATCATACAATATGTAGCATGTATACCCTAACGGTTTCCTTATACATACCCTTCTGCACTAGCTCTTTGTATCTATGTTGAAGCCAAGATAGGCAAAAGTGAGCACCTCTCATAAACCTAAACTCATCTATCATCTTCTCCTTATCAACTCTCAAGTATTGTAAAACTATCATACATGTGGTCTCCTGACTAATGATAGGAGTGGTGAAGAAACTACCTGCTAGTAGAATATGGAAAAGCGGGGAGACATCATCCAATGTGATTATCATCTCATCAAATGGAAAATGGAAGAAAGATGTCTCCTTGTGCCATCGCTCCATAAAGGCTGTCAATAGCTGACCGTCGAGCATGGTAAGAGACTAGTCCACCAGTGGAAGGAGACTGCACTCCCCAACTATCGCCTTCACCTATGGTGGCAGCACAATATCAGAAAACTTCTTCATCTTCATCCTATAGACGAGCTCCTTAAGAAACATATATGTCGGTACTCGTTGGAGGGGATTTATGTCACAGCTCACATCTGACTACATTGGGAAGCCTAAGAGCGATCTTGATCTTCCATGGAAAAGATATAGTTTTATATCAAAGAAAGTATGGAAAAGGTTTGTGAACATACGTCGTTCTGAGGAATTCAAGATTAATACTAGTCTTATTTAACCGATAATGTTATGCTAATGAGTTATATATATTAATCATATATGTTATTCACTATGTTAATAACAACTTAAAAGTGAATTACGAATATGGAACAAGGCAAATAACATGTACCCCCATGGATTGTCTCGTGCGGGTTACATGAAACTTAAGAAAAGAATAATGCTTGAAAAACAACCAAAAACAGGAGATGATTGCATCCCATCCCCACCGTCTGAAACAACCGGCTGAACAAATCATCAAGATGAAATCAATGAAGTCGCCATCGAACATTTTTTATCCCACGGGAAGGGAAAGGTAAACATCGAGTAAACCTGAGATGGGTGAAATCAAGGTCGAACGACCAAGAGATACGGGTAAGGGAGTCTGTTATACGAGGAGAAGGTATTAGCACCCCACACGCCCGTAGTACTCTATGGTATCCACTCTTGTTGTTCTAATCAAAGGGTGAGTTTCAAATCTAAGCTTAAGAGCTAAAGGAAAAATGCAAAGAGGGAATTCATGCAAAAGAAGATAATGTAGGGAAAATAAAGTTATGCTCACTTGGGACCTACCCTAATGCCTACGTATCCTTTTTGAGGAATCAGAGTTATCGTAATTCGGCTAACATGTTTCGATTTGTTTTTTGTTTTTTAATGAACAATATTAATTCTCCTTCTGCTGCAACTCGACCTTTAGAGACTCACGCGTCAGTACAGAAGTGAATTAACATGTTCTACCTGACAAGGTATTTGCAAAGAAAAATGCCCGAAGGAGGATAATGCTACATTCGTGCTCTAGCAATTTAGATATAGTGCCACCCGACCTTTGGAGATTTACGCGTCATGTTGCGTAGAGTAGAATTAACATATCCTTTTAAAGTTTGAAAGAAAGACCCGAAGAAGAGAAGAGTTTGTATTGGTTGATATTTTTTACCTTAAAGAAGGATTTGAAAGTTGTTAGATGTTTTATGCATTTGCCAAGAAAATGAAGATTTAGTCTAAATGCAAGGATGCAAAAGAAATAAAAATATCTAAGGGAAACTAGCTAGAATCTAATCCCTAATGTTATCATATAATGATGGCTCTATGGTTGAGTTTTGAAAGGGAAATCTCTATCCTACGTTAGTATGCATGGATTACAATCCTAGTGCCTATCTCGAATCACCATTAAGGGATGAATCAAGAAGCCCTAAGGGAGCATAGCAAAGGTTCACAACCTAAACCTATGTCTATCTCGAATCACCACCAAAGGGTGAATCAAGAGTTCTTAAGGGAACATGCCAAAGGCTTACAACCTAAGAAAACATGTACACAAGGATGGAAAGCAAGTAATCCACAAGCTCAAGAGAGCACACACATGTCATGAGTAAAGCACGCTAACTCAAGTCAAATAGGCCTAACCAATATACCATGAATTGAGGCAGGAGATAAGGGGGAGCTTTAGAAAAGGGGTCATATCAACCGAGGCAAACAAGCGGGTTAGAATATGGGAAGCTTTAGCCAAAGGGTCATATCAACCGAGGCAAATAAGCTATTTATGGGAATAAAGCATAGATATTGTTGTACCCCAAAATTTTCCCTCCCTTTTCTCAATATATTTCTCACAAAGATCTTCAATGATTCAAGCTTGCACAAGTATTGATTAGGTCAAGCCATCTCCTCAACACGGATGCCTCAAATTAGGGTTTGAGTTTGCACAAAGACAATTGGACTTCTAATATTTCAAATGACTTTCATGGATCATTATGGACCCTCAAGATGGATCTTGTCAAGTTTCAAGTCTTGGATCACAAAATTGTTCAGTCAATTGATCAGATGGCCTAAAACCAGTGGTATTGGAAAAAAGTCAATTATGGTCAACCTACAGTCAAACTTCAAGATTTTAGATGAATATCAACATTTTGAAGTCATATGTATCATTTGATTAAGATTGGATCACAATTCTCCTAGAAAATTGTTCAAATCATCAAAAGGGCAAAATGGTCAAAATTAGGGTTTTGATTGAGAATGACCAATCTTTCACTTTTGACCTAGTACATGACTTATTGGTTTCAAACATGATCTCATGAATTCAAGTACATCATTTTGACCTAATCACATATTTCAACTCATCACCCGAGATCAGTGGATTGATAGATGAAATTTGGTCAACTGATGAAAAAAGTCAATTGTACACTAAAAAGTCAAACTTTGACTTTTTGATCAAATTTGAGTTTCAAAGATCACATTTCATCAAGACATTCAAAAATATGAAATTTGATCATCAAGAAATCAAGAAGGTCAAAAGTCATTTTGAAAAGTCAAACTTTGCAAGATTTAGAGATTTTTCTAAGTGTTTTCATACATGTTAATTTCATGACATCTTTTCACCCCAATTCAAGATAATTCAAGTTGTTACAAATTTTCAAGTAAACAACAAGGCTGCATTTTTAAGTAAAAAAAATTGCAAGTTACAAATCCTAAGCTTTGTCTTGTTTGAACTTTTCCCTTTGACTCAATCTTCAAAACTTTGCCACTATGTTGTCCATAAATATGCCCTGTCTTTGTTACAAGCTGCATAAATTTGTCCACAAAACCAGACTTGTATCATGCTACAAATGTTGCTGTCTAGAAAAGCCCTAAAATATGATATGCTGCAAAGTCCAAGCCTGCTGCTACTAGCCCAAAACCATGTCAAAAACAATATGATGTCCTGTGCAAAGCCAGCTCTACACCAAGCTGCCACTCCACTCCAAAACTGCTACAAAACATCCTTGTTATGTTTCCCCTAACCCTGTCCAAACATGTACTATATTAGTCCCACATTTGCACAAAATTAGCACATAAGAGCTACATCTAAAAAGCAATAAAACATTATACCCAAACAGTTCAAAAGCTTATTTATTTCCCTCCCAAATTTCTATCAATTTCATCTATAAATAAGTTGTTTCACAACACACAAAGGAGGAGGTTTTTTATTTAAAGAGAAAAGAAAATCTGAAAAAGCTAACATAATTCTTTGTAAACTCTGCTCATCTTCCACTTTACTTTCATTCACAAAACAAAAAATGAAAACAGAAAAAAAAAACCTCAACCCACTATACAACCTTGCAAGTTCCCCCCCTAAACCAATTGTCCAAATACTTTATATACATCACATAGAAAGTGTTCAAACACAAGAACAATTTTTGTAACATCACTATTTCCCAAACTCAAAAAAAAAACCACCTCCAACTTGCTTTCTCCAAGACAATATGGCAACTCAAACTCAAAATACAAAGTTCAACTTCAAGGTAAGTCTTCTTGACTTTGAACTATTCATACAAGCATCATCAATGGTTCATATGTAAGCTAAAATGTAGATATTATAGCCCTGAAATTAACTATATGTTTATTTTTTTCATTTTTCACTAACCATGTGTTGAGAACTAACTTATGTGTATGACAGAACAATGTTAGAAGTGAAAATATAGGTTATGAGTCGATACACATCTCTATGTGTCGACACATATATGGTATAAAACAAGTTATGGATCGACACAGAACACGAATGAGTCGACACAAAACAGAAATATGTCAATACAAACCATTATGTGTCGACTCATACTGAGTAGATTTTGATTTCCAAAGAAATAAAATGAGTATGAGTCGATAAAAACACACATGAGTCGATACAAAATAGGTTATGTGTCGATATAAACCATTATGTGTCGACTCATACTGAGCTGATTTTGATTCCCAGGAGAAAGAAATGATATGTGTCGATGCATAAGGGTATGTGTCGATGCAAAACAGGTTATGAGCTGACACAAATCTTTATGTATCAACTCATACTGAGTTGGTTTTTGACTTTCAAGAACAAGGAGTGATATGTATTGATGCATAAGTGTATGCATCGATGTATAAATTTTTCGTATCAATGCGTAAGTGTATGCGTCAATAAATAATTTTAAAAAAAAATTATTTATCTTTACATTCTTGTATATTATATATTCATTCAATATGGTTGTAATAGTAAAATTAGGCTTTATTTGCTTTTACCTCCCCATTTGTAAGTTTGTACCCCCATCCCCAAATGATGTAATAGTGTAGGATTTTAATTTCCACAATTTATCATTTTTAATATAATTGTTAGTAATTAGAGTGTGTATGGCAAGATAAAATCAATTTTAGAGAACACTAATCTCAAAGACAAAAGTGCATGCAATCAAACACTTTTCACACGCACACCTCTAGGGTAACCTCGCTTGTTGCCTACGAATAAATAGTCATGTCCCTCGAATATGGGACGCTTTAGCAAAGACCCTCGATAAAAAAGACCGTAGTCCCTCGAAGACCCTTCAACGTTGCCTTCGGTAAAATGATCTTAGTCCCTTACGATAATTGCTAAAGCGTCTCATAGGTTGCCTTCTGTGACTATACGATGACCCACGTCTATCCCTTCACATCCAATAATAGAACTTTTTACCAATCAATGGTAAGATAACACTATCTAAAGAAGGAGGAAAAGAACATAGACTTCTTTTGAGTAGGTAAAATGTTCATAGTTGCTTGCTCACAAACATTTCAAAACATCTTTTAAAACACACCAACACTTTCAAAAGAAGTATTTCCAAAAGTCAACACTTTGTATACATTCTTATAGAGACAAGAATCATTACAAAGTTCACCTAAACGAAGGCACTTTTCAAAAATACTTTCAAAAACAATCACAAACACATTTCAAAAAAAGAATTTTTAAAAGTGAGCTAGCAATTAAGTGCCCGTAGATAACTACGGATGAAAAGGGTGCTAACATCTTCCCTTTTCATAACCTACCCCCCGAACTCAAGAAAATTCTCAAAAGGCATTTCCTGTTCTTTTCACCCTTTCCTTTATTGGATAAAATAAAAGTCAGTGGCGACTCTTGCTATTTGTAACAATTACGATAAAACACAAAACACCCAAGTCAGTTCTCCCACCGTATTACAGAACTGGCGACTCTGCTGGGGACTACTTAAAAGTAGGGTTACCTTAGAGACTAGATCACCTTTAAAGGCTTTCATTGTTTGACTTGTTTGCTTTACATTTTTGGTCCTTATTTGGGTTTTATTGATCCTCTACCCGAATCGGGGAACATCATTAGGTAAATAGCAAAAATTATGGAGATTGTACGACATAGACCGATATGGTTGAGACAATAGCTATGTTAGTGTGACACATTTGTGGGTATCGATATCCCTTATGGAGAATTAAGGAGAATACGGGGTCGTTGTGTGGTGTCATGAAGCATTAATTGACCTTATAACCTTTAATTGAACAACTTTTCCATTAGGAAGTAGTGAGATAGCCAGCTTTGGTGCAGTCTGAAGTTGGTTGATACTCCATACTACGCTCATTGAGATCAGACTTTTGGGATATTTCGGTCGCCAAAACAGAGGCTTGTGTTGAAACAATGCCCAATGAAGAAATATCAATGATATTGAGATCCCCTAGAACCTGATTACTTTCTAGGATAGGTTGAACCAACTAAACTTCAAGAGGGTACTTACTTATGAACCTCATGCAAGCCTAAACCTAAGGACTTATTTGCTTTGTGTGTATGTGTTTACTTGTACATAACATCATGACATCATACCATTGCATTTGCACTAACCATTTCAAGGACTTTGGGATTTATCTTTGTGCTATTTTGTAGGACATGGCTTTCATGCGAAGAAATACTATTCGAATCAACCTTGTGAAAGTGCCTCCTCAACTTAAGGAATTAGCATCAAGGGTTCCCAATGATTCTCCGTTCACCAAGAAATACGGTCGTCTCATCAACTTGTTTACCACAAACTTTAAAAAGGATATGGTACATGTGCTTTTCCAATTCTTTGATCCTAAGCACCATTTCTTTACATTTCCTGATTACCAATTAGTACCTACCATGGAGGAGTTTTCTCAACTCTTGGGAGTGCCTATTCTCGATCAATTACCCTTCACCGGTATTGAGAAAGACCCAAGACCTGAGGAGATTGCTCGAGCATTACATTTACAACGATCCGACATTGTGGAAAATTTGGAAACAAGAAGTGGTGTTAAGGGTTTTATAGCCAAGTTTCTGTTTGAGAAGGCTTAACTATTTTGGGAGGCTCTAGATTTTCAAGCTTTTGAGGAAGTATTGGCTCTTATAATCTATGGGATGGTATTGTTTCCTCACCCGGACCAACTCATAGATGTGAATACGGTCAAAGTTTTTATATCTCGTAACCCGGTGCCTACCTTGCTTGGAGATATATTGCATTCTCTTCACTCTCGAACCATGAAGAGAAAGGGAATTATTATGTGTTGCACTCCTTTGTTGGCTAGGTGGTTTATTTCGCACCTACCTCGATCTGTTTTGAAGAATGAGCAAGGCATGAGATGGTCTAATAGGTTGATGTTACTCACGCATTCGGATATTCATTGGTGTTCTTGATCTTTGGAGGACGTTATCATCATTGACCGTTGTGAGGAATTCCTTAATTTCCCTCTCCTTGGCATTAAGGGAGGAATCACCTATAATCCTTGTTTGGCTTTGCGACAGTTTTGGGTATGCTAGGAGGGATGGTCCTCATGATGCACTTGTCCAAGGAATTGCGTTCGACTATAAGAACGATGTCCAAGGTTATCGTCAGAGATTCATACGAGCTTGGGGCATAGTGAACAAAGTTGATAGCAAGACATTGGGGCATAAGAAATCCATTATTTTGGAACCTTATCTCAAGTGGGTGCAAGCTCGCACTCAAATCCTCATGATGCCTTATGAGGCCATCCTACCTATCATCATGAAGCCTATTACCGAGGGAGATGTTCCCTACATTATTCTTCATCCAGACATGCCTACTACTCTCGAGGAGTTACAAAGATAATGGATTCAACTCAAAGGGGAGCGAGACACCTTTGAAACCCAGTTCTACACAAGTGAGAAGAAGGTTTTGGAGCTCACGATACAACTTCTTGAAGAGCGGAGTTTGAATGTCTACATTGCACCAAAAAGGATGCGCTCATGGGAAGCTTGAGTCTTTTTTGAGTTTATTTTGTATTATTTTTGCTTCTTCAATTGTAAGCCCAAGAGGCAATTTGTAAATTTGTTTGAACTTATTAATACAATTAATGTTTGTTCCCTCTTTGTCTAAACAAATTTAAATCTTAGAAGTCCTTGAAATTATTTGCATTCGCATCACATGCATCATAACATAAGCAGGTTTTATGACACATGTTTCCTCATCTTTCTACTATTTATTTCAGTAAAATAGATCTCGATCATACTGTGAAAGACTTGTAGACACAAAATTCTGAATTTCAAGAAACCTTGCTCACCTTGGCCAAAGGGCAGCAAGAGCTTATGTCACTGCTGGTTACGAAGAAGAAAACAAAGAAGAAAGTCATAATTAACATGGGGAAGAGATTCAAGGGCCCCGTCTGACAGGTTCAAGTGGAAGAAGACTCCTCCGAGGAGGATGAGAAACAGAATGAAGATGTAAGGAGCACCTGTGTCGGGGTTGCAAACAATCAAGCTTCTGAGGATGAAGATTATTTTGACGAGCAGTATCCACCCGTTGAGGACAAGTATAAGCAAATGGAGAACATATTAAAGGCTATGGAAATTTAAGTTGTGCCTGGCCTAAATTTTGGTGATTTGGGTTTGGTTCCTGGGGTAGTCATTCCCCATAAATTCAAGATTCCAATCTTTGCTAAATACGACGGTGTTTCGTTCCTATAGTTGCATTCGAGATCATACGTCCGCAAAATACAACCGCATACCACTGATAAGAAGTTATGGGTGCATTTCTTTCAAGAGAGTCTGTATGGGACTCAGTTAGACTAGTTTTACCAGTTGGAGGGTTCTAACATTCATACTTGGGAAGATTTTGCCATCACTTTCTACCGCCAATATCAGTACAACGCTGATTTAGAGCCAACTAGAGTTCAGTTACAAGGAATGACAATGGGTTCCAATGAAGGTTTTAAAGAATATGCGCAGAAGTGGAGAGACCTGGCAGGTAGGGTACAACCACCATTGACTGATATAGAGCTAGTGGATATGTTCATGGGAACATTAACTGAACCATTTTTCAATTTTCTAATTGGGAGCTCATCATCTGGTTTCACTGAATTAATCCTGACTGGTGAAAGGGTTGAAAGCGGGATTAAAAGCGGGAAGATACCCATGGCCTCCACCTCTAATGTTGTGAAAAAACCATTTACTGGAAATAAGGAAACTAATGTCGTGTATGGGGCAAGGGGCCATGTCAAGAAAGACCATCATCAATCTGTAAATGCAATTCTGATCTCCAATCCACCCTCTGCTCAAAGACCACAACAAGCCAACCATCAAATACCTGAGGTTCCAAGAAGACAATTCACAAGGATTAACATGCCACTGTCTCAAGCCTTGTAACACCTGTTGAAGGCCGACTTGGTAATATTGCGTGATCCACCATCAAATTCCAATGTTTCATCTCCAAAATACAATCCTAACACTAAATGCACTTATCACTCCAATAGCCCCGGGCATGATACTGATCAATGTTAGGCTCTAAAAAACAAGATCCAAGACCTCATCGACAACAAGACTATTGAGTTTGATCTACCTACAACTATGAATGTTATAATTGCACCAATGCCAAATCATGGAAAAGGTGTCAATGCAATTGAAGACACTGCTTTTGTTTCCTCCATTGAAAATTTGACTACTCCACTAACTGTTGTTAAAGAAAATCTGTTGAAAGCTAGGGTTTCCCTGGTTGTCTAGAAGACTATCATAGTTGTGCTCTACAAAAGAATGGATGCGAATGGCTGAAAAAAGGTGTCTAACACCTAATAGATAGCCATGAGATTTTATTCGAAATAACTCCATCCGTAAAAAATTTGACTGAGGTTGTACATCAAGAAGTTGAAGACATATCCATCATCACCATATCCAACAAACCTATTCGGATCACTTCAAAAGGTCCCATTAGGATTTCCAATGAACCAAAGATCACTCCACTGATAATTACCACACCAGGGCCGATTCCTTATTCTTTTGATAAGGCAGTACCTTGTAATTACGGTGTTAAAGTATATTATCATGGGATTAAGGAACACTCCTGGATTAATGAAGACAAAATTGATGATGTTACCAATATTGCTGGTCCTAGCAAGGTGAAAAGGACGGGGAGAATCTTCTCTCCTAACATTTCACCTCCAAGCACCACATCTACACCTGTTTGCATTACCATTGATAAACCTAGTACTAACACTAGGGGCAAAGAAAAGACAATTGAGCCTGCCAGGATGGAGGCGCCTACCAAAGACATTGCTACTGAGGAACCCTTCACCCAAGAAATGGAAGAGATTTTGAAGATAAAAAAGAAGAGTGATTTTAAGATAGTAGTGGGGCAAACCCCCTCTAAGATCTCTATGTTATCTCTGTTACTTTGCTCTGATGCTCACGCTCAAGCATTAATCAAATTTTTAAAGAAAGCGCATGTTCCTCAAGAGACCACATCCGACCAATTTGAAAATTGTGTGGCGAGTTTGAATGTCGACAATGGATTAGGGTTCTTTGATGCTGATTTGGCACCAGTTGGAAGAAATCATAACAAGGCTTTGCATGTCTCTATTGAATACAAAGGAACTACTATGGCCCATGTCTTGGATGATACAGGATCCTCTCTAAATTTCTTACCCAAAGGTGCCTTAGATCGGTTGGATTGCGATGGTTTGGTGTTGAAGCCAAGCGACATAGTTGTAAGGGCTTTTGATGGATCCAAGAGGATGGTACTTGGAGAAGTTGATCTCCCCATTAAAGTTGGTTCACAAGTGTTGTAACCCAAATTTGTCCTACCCCCGCTGATTTTATCTTTCAAGATTAGAATAATAAAGAAGCGTTTAACTAAGGGTGGTACAGCAATATCTGATGGCTCATTCTTAATATTTAAGTCAATCAGGGGTGTACTTTTAATTCAGGAAAACGAGGCTTTCTAAATCAGAAAGACTCGCGTATCCGTGAATCCATCCGCGAGACATGTTGGCCATTGGCCCATGCGATTCGTAAATGGAAATTAATGGAGTAACTGTAAAATTCTAAATTATTAAATGGTCGTTGGTAAAAGGGGGGTTGAAATTAAATTTTCCTGTCTTATTGCTACCGCCAAACTTATATTCGAATTTGGGTGTTACAGATATAAAATTCCTTTGATTTAATTATATTAACATTCTGAGTTTTAATAAAAAAAAATTTGCTTTCAAGTCTTGTTTGTAAATATAATAATTATTTGTATTTTAAAAAAAAATAGAAAATAATTATTCACTGTCATATACTTCCAATTAGCTTTTTACTTTCGAATAAGTAACATAACACAATTGGTAAGTCAGAAAGATTGACAAGCAAAAGGTCATCTAATTTTACTCTATAAATAGGACTCATTATTGTCCTAATGAAAAGGAGGACCACATCGGGAAACATCCGAAAATATTCACAATTTCCATAATATCAACAATCATTCACATATTCTCACATCCACAAAAATTTTCTATTTTCTTCACTCATTAGAATATTTTTTTTTAGTTTATTATAAGGTTGTTGAATATATCAGACAACAACCCCAAAATTGCTTTTCAAACTTATCGGTGTTAATCTTTTAGTTTCGGCCGATGATTTCATATGAGACCCGCCTCCCTTTTAATTTCAATTTTAATTTACTTGTCTTTTCAAACTATGTGATGATAATCTGATGGTCCTCTATTTTATTTTTAATTTTTTTCAAAATTATATTCTATTTAATTGATTAATTAGAGCCATTTTTCTAACCATCTTTTCTATTACACGTACATAAACCTTTTACATAAACTTAAATTTTCTTTCAAACGATTTTTTTTAGCTCTGCCTTATATACACTGTCACGATAACATTTACAAATCCTTGTTTCGAAAAAGAAGAAAAAAACATTATGGAACCCATTCATCGTTCAACATGCTAGGCATTAAGTTTTTCAAAGTAATCTCCGTGCTAATTTTCTAAAAAAACTGCATCTTTTACAAACTTGTATCTCTGTTTTTCATTCAAACCAAAATCACCGCCCCTGTAGCATTCAAACTATCACAAACCATGTTTTTTTCATTCTTAACACAACCCATTCATCTTTCCACAAACTGTAACATTCAAAACCTATCCAAAAAACATTCTAATAATTACCATCATTTCTAACAATATCAATTCACACTGCAATACAATTTGTATTAATTTTTTTAAAATTTTGCAGGAAAAAACAAGAACAGAATCAGTGAAACAAATTCCAATCCGCCGCAAAACAAGCACCACAAGCTCACTGCACCGCTGACGACCAATTCTCCTCCGTCAATCTCCGACAACAACAACCGCAACCGGCGATCACAACCGGATTCCTTCACCACCTCCCTCATACTACCTCCGCGCTCAACTCTTAGATCTCCGCTGTGCACCACCACCGTCCACCTCGCGACGCCGTCTATTCGTCCATCACCTTTGATCGGACCCCCCACGAGCAGTTCCTTCTCCGACGAAGTTGTGGCCAGCATCACCGCCGACGTCATCTGCCTTCAACCACTCATCGGCCACCGTCGATTCGGCCGCCCCCAATCTGGTACTCTTTTTTTCATTTGTTGATGGATTGCTCTCATGTTTCTATGTATATATGTGCTTAAGGAAAATGATGAACGAACATAAGAGAAGAGTAAGAGATAAAAAGCCATTGTTGTTGGTATTTTCACGAGGAAGAAAGAAAAGAGATTAGGGGAATCGATCCCCTTTGCTTCATATATCAGTTTCCTTTTTCTTTTTTTATTACTTTTAATTTAGCAAATGCCACGTGTCAACTTCCGATTGGAATGAGGGTTAGAAGAAGGCCAAACAGGGCAGCGCCCTTTCATCTAACGTTGCAGCATGGTACTAGTACATTTTCTTCATTTTGTTTTAATTGTTTTAAAATTAGGATTCATTGAATGTATTTTTGGGCTTTAGATATTTGGTTTCTCTCTTGTTTATTTGCACCCCTAGCTTTTACTTATTAATCATAAATTGCACCCCTGAAATTAACTAAACATTTTCTACTTTTTATATATATAATTCTTATACTTTCTACTTTTGTTATAATCATTATATTATTTTATCCTTTTCTTTATTTTATAATAATTATTATTATTTATGTTAATTCCTATTTATTTTATTAATTATTATCATTATCATCCAATTATTCTTATTCAAAACTCATTCTTTTATATATTTTGCATTAAATATTTTTTCTTCTAATCATACATTAATCAAGATCTTTGCAATTAACACGATTAAAAAACACAAATAAATCATCAAATTATTTTTCGGAATAAACTAAACTAATCAACTGTTTTTTTGTAAAAGGGTTCAAACTGGTTTTGACTTACTGCACATTCAGTCAAAATCTCCACAATCACTACTCCCGATTGAGTGCGAAGTGATTCAAAATATGTTTGCGAACCCCTAAAAAACACCAACCCATACGAACTACGAATTGTGACTCTGATTCCTCATAAGAGGATACATAGGCATACAATCAAAAATCGTTGCAAGTTCTACTATAAAATTTTTTAAGCCTTTTCTTTCTAATTAAAATTTAAAATCCAGTTTACCCCAAACCTAAACTTAGAGCTTAATATCCTTGTGAGCAAGGTAGATGAAAGGTGCCTAACACCTTCCTTTCGTCTAATTGAGTCCGAAACCTAGAATCTCTGTCTACGAATTAGGGTTTTCTGTTAGATTCCCTTCCATAGGATAAAAACTAATAGTGGCGACTCTTGATTAAAAAACCAGTTGATACAACAAGTTTTCAATTCTACTTTCTACGTGATAGATATACGTCCCGCCTACTCTTGTTTACTTGGACGCCCCTGGATACATAGAGCAGGAGCTGCGACTTCCACTTTGCATCAAAAATTGAAATATCCAGTCAGGGGGAAGATCATTACTGTCTGCGGTGAAGAAGAATTTATGGTGAGTTACCTCAATTCATTCAAGTATGTCGAGATGGATGGTGAGTTTATAGAGACTCTTTGCCAAGCCTTCAGAGTAGTCCCCCCTATGGTTGCCACCACCAAAATTTCTTCTTACATTCCAAAAGTTGATGAAGTTGTGTCGAGGATGGTTTCACTCAAAGATGCTCGCGCTGTGATTGAAGACGAAAGTAGTACCATTTGGGGACAACTCCCTGACATTCCTTTCAAAGCAGACAAGTTTGGGCTGGGTTCCACTGCCAAATCTCAAAAGGAGGTCAGACGTGCTTGCATAGGAAAACCACCTCTTCGCATTGATAATCATGAAGAGAATGCTATTGAAGACTCTGAGGATGAGTGTGACTTTGATGATTGGGTCTACCCGACTACCGAGGAAGGACTCAACAACTGGCGTGTCGAGGATTTCATTCACATCTCCTTCAACGAGGAGTAATTACCATTTACTGTCTTATTCATTCAAGAACTTTTTCTGTAATTTTATTCAAACAATGACTTTAAGCCACGTGCCTTTCCCGGGGCACCATGGTCCATTTTGTTAAGGGTTTGTTCATTTTCATATGCCATATAATCATTTAATGAAAAACATTGGACTCTTTTGCATTCAAATTTTGCGCTTGTGATCGGTGGAAATAGAACTGACTGTTTTGAAATGCTGGTTCGTGAAATGTCGCGGTAAGCAAGAGTCGCCACCGTCTTTTATTTTCTCCAACAAGGAAAGGACAAAAGCACAGCAAAATTCCTTTTCGAGATGTTTCTCGGTTCGGGAGGTAGATTATAGAAAGGGAAGGTGTTAGCACCCTTTCTATCCGTGGTTATCCACGGGCTCTTAGGTACTTGCTCACTATGTTTTCAAAAATGTTGTGCTTTTCTTGTGTTTGTGGGTTTTTGAAAAAGTTTGTTTGAAAACTTCGTTTTGACTCGTGTATCAGTCCTCAAGAGTGTATGAAGTGTTTGTTTGAAAACTTTTGTCAGAAAAGTGTAAGTGCGAAAAGTTGTTTTTGTTTTGAAAGAGCAAGTACCTTAGAACCTCTACCTACTCAAGAAATTAAGTTGTGTAAATGTCCTTTAGACAGTACTATCCCACTATTGAGAAGTAGGTGGCGCTGTCGTTGGAGTTATTCGGGTCAATTCGATTATAGGGACATGTGGTCACCAAAGCAATAGTAGGATGCCTTAGCGGTAACCCTAATGTCCTAGATCCTTTTTATCCAAGGCAACCGTTTCGAGGCAACTTGGATCTTTAGACAAGAGGGCGACCTCTAAAACACCATATACTCAATGACCACGTCGAGGCGACCAAGTGAAGCGTACCCTAAGAGTGGCATGTGCGAGTGTGTCAAGTTTCATGTTAAGTTATCTTTGCACAAGTTATGGTGAGCTACGATTTGATTTTAATTTTCAGGTAAGTCTTGTCATGCATAGCAGTTAATAATTGCGGAAAGTAAATCTACGCTATTACAAGGCGTCGGGTATTTACATCGCCAAAAGCAACCCTTGAAAAGTAAATTGCGGGAATTTAAAGAAAGCGATAAAAAGTCCTAATTGCGCTATTACATCCTCGGAGCAGTTACATAAATATGATCAAAAATAATATGCGCAAAAAGAAATTAAATCGGAGAAGTCCTTAGGGTTTTGACCCTTTGTTGTGAAAGAATGAATTTTGGCTATTAAATTAAATTAAACCTAATTAACTAATTAATTAATTAATTAAAAGAAAATAAAGTATTTTTTTTTAGTTTTTAATGTTTTAATGAAAATAAAATAAAATAAAATAAAGTCAAAAGTTAGTAAAAACTCTAATTCTAATTTATTTTATTTATTATGAAAAAGTCAAAATTAAACCTAATTAAACTAAATTAATTTGTGTTAGTATTTATTTACAAAAAATAAAGTGAAATTAATAAATAATAATAATAATAAAAATATTTACATTTTTTAGTTGTCTGAATTTATTATGAAAAATATTAATTATGTTAATTAAATAATAATAATAATAATAATTAGTAAACTAATTAAAAGAAAATATAAAAGAGAAAGAAAATAAGAAAATAATGAAACCAGGGGGGTGTACTGGCCCAATTAGGAGGTAAATCCTGGAACTTTGTGGCCCAATAACCTCAAGCCTCTTTGACTTTCTCTGATTGTCCAGGCGTTGGCTGACTAGGGAGTACCATGATCCCTCATCTTTGGCCACAGGATTCAAGCTAGGAGACACATGGCATGCTGATGTTTGAGGCACATGATGGAACGCTTTTGGAATGCCTGCAGGTGAACACATTAAGAAAAATAATAGAAACGTTTTGGGGGGACCTGGGATTCGAACCCAGGTCCCAATGATTCCCAGCCAACGCATCATCCACTACGCCAATTGCCTGCTTTTGTTAATATAATAACAAGTGAATATAATATATCAAAATCAATACATATTGTGATCGGTGGAAATAGAACTGACTGTTTTTTAAGCTGGTTCGCGAAATATCGCGGTAAGCAAGAGTCACCACCGTCTTTTATGTTCTCCAACATGGAAAGGACAAAAGCACAACAAAATTCCTTTTCGAGAATGTTTCTCGGTTTGGGAGGTAGATTTATAGAAAGGGAAGGTGTTAGCACCCTTTATATCCGTGGTTATCCACGGGCTCTTAGGTACTTGCTCTATGTTTTCAAAAATTGTTTGCTTTTCAAGTGTATGTGGGTTTTGAAAAAAAAGTTTCATTTGAAAAATTTCTAAGTAACTCTTGTATCTGTCCTCAAGAGTGTATGAAATATTTGTTTGAAAACTTTTTGAAAGTGTAGGTGCGAAAAGATGTTTTTGTTTTTTGAAAGAGTAAGTATCCAGGAGAAATCTGCCTACTCTAAGGAATTAGGCTGTGTAAGAGTCCTTTAGACAGTACTATCCCACTATTGAGAAGTAGGTAGCACCGTCGTTGGAGTTGCGGGTCAATTCGATTATTAGGGACAATGTGTGGTCACCAAAGCAATAGTAGGACGCCTTAGCGGTAACCCTAATGTCCTAAATCCTTTTTTTATCCGAGGCAACCGTTTCGAGGCAACTGGATCTTTATACAGGAGGGCGACCTCTAAAACACCCTATACTTGACAACCACGTCGAGGCAACCAGTGAGGCGTACCCTAGGAGTGACATATGCATGTGTGTTGAATTCAGTTAAGATTATTTTGTACATGTTATTTGTGAGCTACGCTTTGATTTTATTTTTTCAGACAAGTCTTTCATGCATTTTTAACAGTTAAGAGTGCGGAAAATAAATTGCGGAAAGGTAAATCTACGCTATTACAAGGCGCGGGTCTATACATCGCCAAAAAACAAAACCCGTTTGGAAAATAAATGCGAGAAAAAAGTAAATAAAGCGATAAAAGCCTAATTAACTATTACATTTCCGGAGCAGATACATAAATATAATGAATTAAAATAAACATGCGCGCGAAAGATTGAATCGGGACGTCCTTAGGGTTTTGACCCTTTTTTGAGAAAATAATTGAAATTGGTCCTTTTTTGCAATTAAATTAACTATTAAACCTAATTTACTAATTATTTACAAGAAAAAGTATTTTTGGTTTTTTATGTTTTTTTAATGAAATAAAATAAAAAAAGGAAATTAAAAGTGTCAAAGGAAAAACCTAATTCTAGATTTGATTTTATTTAATGTAAAAAAAAATTAAACTTACACCTAATTAAACTAAATTAATTTAAATTAGTGTTTATTTACAAAATAATTAAGCTAAAGTGAAATTAATAATAATAAATAAAATATTTACATTTTTTAGATTTTATTATGAAAATGTTAATTAATTTGATGGTGAGTAGTTAATTAAAAAAAACAATAAAAATAAATAAAGCAATTGAAAGAAAGAAAATAAAAAATAAAAAATGCAAACCCAGGGGGGGGGGGGGGGGGCAGCAAGGAGGTGAGCAAGCAGATTCCAGGCCCATTAACAAATCAGTCCATTTGACTTTTGGAGATTGGCTGCGCGTGCTTTGACCAAGGTGTATGGTGGTCATCATCTTTGGCCACAGGATCTACGCTTGAGGCCACATGGCGCTTTGATTTCTGGAGATACATGGTGGAATGCTTTTGGGACGCTGCATGAGAACACGTTAAACAAAATAATATCAAGTATTTGGGGGACCTGGGATTCGAACTCAGGTCCCAATGTTCACACTCCAAGGCTTTGACCAACTGAGCTGCACGTTTCAATTATTATTAAAACAAAACGTAATTATTATATTGGTAAACAACAACATATGCCTGAAAATAAAATAAAAAACGCGCGATTGTTTTAAACGGGCCAATCACACAGTGACGCATCATCGTCTTCTTCAACAAAATTGCTGGTTATTTACCTGCGGATTTTTATTCGCAGGTGGTTTCGTAGGCTTTCCTTAAAATCGTCCCTAGGCTTCAAAAACTTATTCCAAGACCATGGTTGGTCTCGTCCAGGTCTCCTGAGTTCATCCACGCTTATGATTTCTTCTGATTTCACCTGGAAAAAAAACGCCTAAAAACAACTCTCACAAACCCTAGGCGCGGATATCACCATATGAGGCTTAAAAACGAAATCAAATATTGCCATCAGGTTAGAAATTAAACAAGAAACATGAATATGCCAATGTTTTTGAGAAAAAATGCAAGAATAAGGAGTTTAGATTTCGTGTTCAGAGGTGACTTCGTGAGTACTTACAGTGCTGTATAGGGAGTCTTAGGACGTAGTGTTGATTGTGTTAGCTTCAGGGGATGGCAAGGAAGGGAACCACGTTCTTCTTTTGGTCTGAAAACGCCTCCTACCTTGTTCTTGATCTCACACTTTTCAACAACAATTTTTTTTCTTTGGCCGTTTGTGCAATATCTAGGTCGTGAATTAGGTCTGGCCTTCTTGCATATGTATATGGCAATCAGTTTTGGTTCAAATATGGGCTTGTATCCTTGTGTGATTAAGTTTGGAGATTTGGTTGACCACCATTGAAGAACTTTCCAAATTTGAAGCAAATCCAAGATTTTGTGCACAAAAAACCCTAGCACGAATTTGCTAGCTGGCATATGACATATAAAAGCTATTCAAGTCACAAAGATGCCATTCCATTAATTTTTAGATTTTATTTGAATTATTATGGATTTAAAATGAATTAAATCAATAAAAATTAAATAAAATAGAAAAATAAATATTTGATCTTGAAATTAAGCATGGGACACGTGTGTGGCATGACAAGGCTGAATCAAGTGGAAGAAAGTGGGCCCTTTTGTCAAAAATTGAAGTTTTAAGGATAGTTGACTTTTGCAAATTCATGAAAATTTCCCAACTTCTCCAATGCATATCTTGCTCAATTTTGATCATATGAACATGTTCTTGGTCATTTTGGAAAGGTCTTGAAGTCCTATAACCAATGCCTTTGGTCCCATGTCATTTGGATTTACCAATCTCAAGTTATGGTCTTTGACTTAAAATGCCTTTTTGTTGACTTTTGAAATTGACCTATAATGTAGAAATTGATAACTTTTTGTGAGAGCATTTCTTGGACTTGGAATGTGAATATGGATTGTAGGAAATGTCATCCCCTTCAAAATGAGCATTGGATGGGATTTTTCTGATGAACCATGAAAAAGTTATGCCCTGGTCAAGATATAGTTGACTTTTCTACTATCCAAAAATAGCAACTTTTGCATCTTTGATGATTTTTGAGCCATGCTTGTGGAATCAGGATCAAGACTTGATCAAATTATGATTGTGGCTTCAAAATAAGATGTTGACCAAAAATTTTGACTTTTGACTGCCAAATGACCATTTTACCCCTGCAGTTGACTGTGAAGCAAACAAGGCTTTTGACTGTGCAATTTGCCACTATGAGTCTTGAAACTTGGCATGTAGATGCTTGGCAATGTATATGGGCATATATGTCTTGATTGAGCCCTTGAAAACCTCAAATTCATTGAAGGAACCAAAACCCTAAATTTGACTGGCTTAGGAGGTGGTTTGGACTGTGCAACCCTTGAGCAAATCTTGCGCCAATTGAGGATGATTCCTGATAAACCTTGAAGAATATGGGAGGGCAAATTTTGGGGTACAACAGTTGCCCCTGTTCAATCTTCTTAAACCTGAGGATGTAGATTGGCTTACGTGCCTTTCGTGATCCGAAGGTGGAAGATGATTGAACACTAGAGTGCCCAGAAATTTGCACTTGCATAGTAGAGTATCAGCAATGTGATGTCGGGAATGGGCTTATAGATGCCATTTGGAGAGATGGTGGATGGGAGGATGGGCTTATAGATGCCACCTGGATGTGACAAGACCTTGTCGGGAATGGGCTTATAGATGCCATTTGGAAGTGTAATGGATAGTTGTGGAGATGGGCTTAAAGATGCCATCCGGGGGTGTCGATCGCGTAAGAGATTCCTTAGCGAGAACTTGCATACTTGAGAAAGAAAGATAATTTCCTGGCCTGTTACAGGGGTTGATCTTCAAACTCTTCATGCAGATATGCCCTGGCTAGATACAGGTATCGAATCTACAATCAATCGCTCACAGATATGCCCTGGCTAGATACAGGTATCGAATCTGGAACTTCAAACTCTTCATGCAGATATGCCCTATGTTGTACCCCAAAATTTGCCCTCCCATATTCTTCAAGATTTGCCAAGAGCATGCTTCAAAATTTCCCAAAGGTTGCACAGTTCAATGGCCTCCTAACAGTCAAAAACTAGGGTTTTGGTTCTGACAAAGAAATTGAAGTTTCCAAGGGTCCAATCAAGTCCCACATGCCTATAAACATGGTCAAGCATCCTCATACCAAGTTTCAAGACTTACAACACAAAATTGCACAGTCAAAAACCCTAATTGCCCTACAATCAACTACAGGGGCAAAATGGTCATTTGACAGTCAAAAGTTCAAGTTTTTGGTCAACATCTTATTTTGAAGCCACAAACATCATTTGATCAATGCTTGATCATGATTTTCAAGGCATGGCTCAAAAAGTCTCAAGATGCAAAAGTTTCCATATTTGGACAGTTGAAAAAGTCAACTGTAACTTGACCAAGGCATAACTTCCACATGGTTCATCAGAAAAATTCCATCCAAAGCTCATTTTGAAGAGAAAGACATTTCATACATTTCCTCTTCACACTTCAAGTCCAAGAAATGCTCTCACAAAAAGTTATCGATTTCAACATTATAGGTCATTTTCAAAAGTCAACAAAAAGGGACTTTAAGTCAAAGACCATAACTTGAGATTGGTAAATCAAAATGACATGGGACCAAAGGCATTGGTTAGAGGACTTCAAGACCTTTCCAAAATGTCCAAGAACATGATCAAAGCTTAAAAATTGAGCAAGATATGCCTTGTGGAAGTTGGGAAATTTTTGGGAATTTTGAAAAGTCAACTTTACTTCAAATGCCTCAAAATTGCTAATGGGCCACATTTTCTTCCAAGATTCATCATCCAAAGGCTATGCACGACCATTTGGCCCAAGGGGAGTTATTTCATCATTTTTTATTATTTATTTGAATTTTTAGTCACCATTAATTTATTTAATTAAATAAAATATGAAAAAAATACTCATCCATGCTTTTCAAATCTTTTTGTGCATAGAATACCTTCAAGATTTCGTGCACTATCCAATATGGAAAGAATCAAGGTGATTTGATCATGATTGGCATCAAAACACATGGAAAAGATTTGAAGAAATATGCCATTAAAATCAAATATTGGATTCATCAAAACATGGATCTTTTGGCTCAAAATTCAACCCTAATTCGTCCCATACATAAGTCAGAATGCAAACCTAATGGAAGGGACCTTGAAGCTGCGCCTAAGAACCAAAACAAACTTTGCATTTTTTTCCAAAAAAAGTCAAAACTGAAAATTGCCTTAGAGTACGTTTCAAAGTAAGATAGCTATTCCATTGCACTCCCAAGGCATCAAGGAACGTTTCTGGGTCAAAACCACTGCCTCTAACGCAAAGAACTGGTAGAACCATGTCTCACTTTTCATGAAAATACTCATAATCGCATCTTGAATTCCCTGCATTTTTCATGTGTTTTTGATGTTGATTTATACTAATGTGCATCTCCTGAAACTAATGGTATACTTTAATTGAGTTTTCATGCCCAGTATGCGAATCCACCATTGAAGCTTGCTAGGGTTTCAGATTTGCAAAATTAGGGGTTTCCTCTTCAGGAAAAATTGAGACACGAGACCCACGCCATTGAAACCAGAAGCTTATGACTAATTGATTCCATACCTCGCGCCTAATTTATGAACAACGATGGCCTATTCGCTATTTTTATGTTCACTACTTAGTGGGGGTTTAAAACCCCCGCTATTCAGTTTGTTTTTTTCCCAGGCAAAGCAAACAATTGGAGAAGAAGGTGATGTGTAAGCCAGCGGTTGGTGTGTTTGAATTTCGCGCGAAAAAACATCACTAACCATCGTTTTGCCTGATATTGTTTATTTGTTATATTATATACAAAGCGCGTAAGTGGATCAAGTGGCAAGGCGTTGATTTGGTAACCTCTGGGACCTGGGTTTGATTCCCAGGTCCCCTCACTTTCTTAATATGTTTTGTTTCAATATGATTCCATGCAGTTTCAACCCCAGGGGTTCACCATGCATTCTCATCAATGGATTGCCACATGTCCCACCACATCCATCCAGTGGCCAGGATCCAAGGTCCAGAGAACACCCTCAGTCAACCTTGCACACATAAGCGTTGAAAGTCAAACAGGCCTGCATTCCATGGGCCAAAGTCCTTCAAATCAACCTCCAAAGGGGCCTGAATACCCCCCATGTTTGCTTTCTTTTTCTCTATTTTTTTTATCATCTATTTCAATTATATTCTATATTTTATTTAACTCCATAAAAATAATATTTATAATACACATAAAAAATAATAAAAATCAGAAAAGACAAAAAATAAAATATATTTTTATTTAATGTTATTTTGTAAATAAATTCTATTAATTAATTTAGTTTTTAATTCTAGGTTTAATTTTAATATTTTTTGTAATAAACTAAAAAAAATGTAGAATTAGGGTTTTATACTTTTATCCTTTTTTTCTTTTTCATCATATTTAATTATCAATTATTATTTTGTAAATAAAATTTGCCATGTAAATATTTAGTTAAAATTAGGTCAAACTAAAAACACTTTTCTTAATAAATTAAAAAAACAATTTAGAATTAGGTTAATTAACTTTTCTTTTTAATTCCAATTTGATTTTCTTACTAAAAATCTATAAATACAAAAAACTCAAAAAATAATTTCTTTTTTTTTCTCATTAAATTTAATTAATTTCATAATTGTGATTTAATTTCCTTAAAAGGGTCCAACGCCCTCGCATTCCCGATTTTACTTATTCTCGCATTTTATTTTTATTTCTTCTTTTTGTGAATATTCATGTAATTCTCCCAAAGCCATGTAATAGACTAATTAGACATTTATCTTTTCCGCATTTTGTTTTATTTCAAATCGGGTCTCGGATTAATTTGGCGATGTAGACCCGCGCCTTTGAAATAGCGTAGGACTTTTAATTCTGCATCTTTTTAACTGTTAATTAATTTGCATGAAAGAATGAAATGTCAAAAATAAAAGCAACGCATAGATCACCAATGCATGAACAAGACAAAAATATCTGAAAACGACACACAAATCACACACCACCCCTAGGGTACGCCTCACTGTTGCCTTGCCCCTCGAAAGGTGATCGTCGAGTAGAGGATGTTTTAGTAAGTCCTCATGTCCATGAACATGGCATAAGGGTAGCTTCTAAGGTGTCTTCCTATTGCTCCGGTGATCACCATGTCCCGAACCCTCGAATTGACCCGAACACCTCCAACGGTGGTGCTACCTACCTCTCAATGGTGGGATGGCACTACTTTAAGGACATTTACATAGACGAATTCCTTAGGGTAGGTAGACGACTCTAGATACTTGCTCTAATTTCAAAACAAATCAAAAATACTTTTCACACCGACACTTTTCAAAAAGCTTTCGAAAGCAACTTTTCAAACACTCTTGAGGACTGATACAAGAGTCGAACTGAAATTGTCAAAGAAACTTTTTAAACCCACAGTTGAAAAGCAAACAAACAATTTTGAAAACACAAATGAGCAAGTATCTAAGAGCCCATGGATAACCATGGATAGAAAGGGTGCTAACACCTTCCCTTTCTATAATCTACCTCCCGAACCGAGAGCAATCTCTATAAGGAATTTTTCTGTGCTTTTGTCCTTTCCATTTGGAGAAAATAAAAGACGGTGGCGACTCTTGCTTCCGCGATATTTCGTGAACCAGCATTAAACAGTCAGTTCCAGATCTACCGATCACAGAACTGGCGACTCTGCTGGGGAGAGAAACTTAAAGTGAGGTGTACCTTAGGATAGTTCATAACTGTGTTTTCAATTGTATTGACTTGCTTGCTTTAAATTGTGGGTTGCATGGGAGTTACATAGATCCTAACCCGGATCTGAGGATACCCTGTTTGGGTAGCATAAGCTGTGAGGGACCTGTCCGGCGTAGACCGACACGGGTGAAGCAGTGGCTACGTTGGTGTGACACCTTGGTCTGTACCGATATACCTTGTGTTGCAACAAGGAGAATATGGGTCTTCTGAGGAGTCATTAAGCACCAACGATCTTAGAACCTTAAATGACACAACTTGGCCATTAGAACAGTAGCAGTATGCTACGCCCATTGAGGCTAAACTCTCGTGATGGTTCTGGCCGCAAGAAAAGATTGTGATGCTGGAGTTATGACCGATTGAGGGTAGTCAATGAAATTGGGATCCTCTAAGAACCCGGTTACTTTGATAGGACAGGTATGAACCAACAAACTGAAAGAGGGTAATACCTAGACCTCATGCTGGCCTAAACTTTAGGGGCTTGTCTTGTGTGACTTGTGTGCCTTACCATGTTTTCCTTTGTATCTATTTGTGGTGTGCTTTATCATAACATCATAACATCATGAGCATTGCATGCATCCTGCATAAGGACTGACCATTTCAAAGACAAAAGGGTTTCACCTTTGCTCTGTTTTGTAGGACACCATGATGCCTGTGCGAAGGAATACTATCCGGTTCAACTTTGTTCACCCACCTGAGTTGCTTGAAGAGTTGGTTAGTAGGATTCCAAACACCACTTCCTTCATCCAGAGGCATGGTTCTCTTCTCAGCTTAGTCACTGCAAAGCGGGATCAACAGTTGATGAGTGTCCTGACTCAGTTCTATGACCCTCTGTACCAGTGCTTCACCTTTCAAGACTTCCAGCTGGTCTCTACCCTGGAAGAGTTCTCTGATTTGCTTGGTATCCCTATCTTGGATCAGACTCCCTTTACTGGTTGGGAAAAGACCCTCAAGCTTGAGGAGGTTACTGCAGCTCTTCCTTTGACCCATCAAGAAGTAATGGACAACTGGGTGACTAGAAGCGGAGTTAAGGGTTTCTTGGCCAAGTTTCTGATTGGTAAAGCTAACAGTTTCTGGAATGACTTGGACTTTAGGGCATATGAAGACATCCTAGCTCTCTTAATCTATGGGCTAGTCTTGTTTCCTAATCCTGACAACTTCATCAATGTCACTGCCATAAGGATCTTTATGTCTCAGAACCCTGTGCCCACTCTCTTGGGTGACATCCTGCAACAACTCTATGCTCGTACTGCCCGAAGACGAGGAACCCTATGGTGTTGTATCCCTTTGTTGGTGAGGTGGTTTATTTCGCACCTCCCTAAGTTCGTACTGAAGAACCAAAAAGGAAGAGGTTGGGCTCATAGGTTAATGTCTCTCACTGATAAGGACATCATTTGGACTTTCAGAGGTTTGGATGAGATAGTTGTTATTGATCGTTGCGGAGAATACCCTAATGTTCCTCTGATTGGTACTCAAGGAGGAATCTCTTACAATCCATGTCTAGCACTCCGACAGTTTGGAAGAGCCAGAAGAGCAGGGCCTCATGAGATGTTGGTACCTCACATCAGTTTTGAGTTTCAGGTGGATAGTGACGAGCTGCGTCGTAGGTTCATCAAGGCTTGGGACAAAGTTCATAAAGCTGACCCACAAGAATTGGGGCAAAAGACTTCTTTACCTATGGAAGCCTACTACAAATGGGTTCGCATTCGTGCTCAGAAGTTAGGTATGCCGTACGAAGCTGTCAGACCCGTCATTCTTGAGTATCCTGACAAAGATGGGGTTCCTCCAACTGTCCTCCCTCCTCAGATACCTACTGATTATGAGACATTAAAGAGGTCTTGGTCGCAACTGCGAGAAGAACGGGATTCGTATCGGGAAAAGTTCAACGAGCAGGAATTGAAGATCCAGAAGCTGACAAAGCAGTTGGAGAATGATCGAGCTATGAATGATTACATCCATACTGAGAAGAGGAGACCATGGGATCAATAAGGAGCTCTGGATGTTCTTTTACAGTTTTATTTCCCTTTTCAGTATTTCCCTTTTATGTAACGCCTAAGGGCAACCTGTTGAGCAATTTAAGTTTCAAAGTTGAATCTAAGGAAGTGTGTTCCTTTTTGTTTACAAAGTTGATTCCCGATTGTCTTTGAAAACATAAATCATACGCATTCCATTCATCATGTGCATAGCAGGTTTTCTTCTTTTCAGGTTGCTTACTGTTCTTCGCTGTTTATTTCAGCATCATGAACCCTGACTCATCATCAACCGAGATGTCTATCAAGGCTCTTCAGGCGCAGAACGCGCAATTTTAGGAACTGATCATGGGTTTGGCTTAGGGCCAAGAAGAGCTGAAGGCTTTGCTCCTGAAGAAGGAGAAGAAGAAGAAGAAGAGAACTGTTCTTTTCAACTCGGGCCGGAGGTTTGGAAACACTCTGCAGAATGAAGAGGCTGGTTCTTCTATAGGCAAGAGCAGTCCCCAAGGGGGAAAAGGTCCTATTCCAGTAGTCTCTGACAACGAGACTGACTTCAATGAGGAACAGTATCCTCCGGCTGAAGACCGGTATAAGCAGTTGGAAGACAGACTGAATGCCATGGAGATCCAACAAGTGCCTGGGCTGGATTTCGGAGACTTGGGCTTATCTACGGGTGTGATCATTCCTCACAAGTTTAAGGCACCGTCTTTCACCAAGTATGACGGGGCGTCTTGTCCCAAGCTACACCTCAGATCGTATGTGCGGAAGATTCAACCGTACTTAGTGGACAAGAACTTGTGGATCCACTTCTTCCAGGAGAGTCTTTCAGGGACTCATCTCGAATGGTTCTATCAGCTGGATGGGACCAAAGTTCGTAACTGGGAGGAGTTGGCTACTGCTTTTTATAAGCAGTATCAATATAATGCCGACCTTGCCCCTACACGTACCCAACTCCAGGGTATGTCGCTAGGGTCAAGCGAAGGTTTTAAAGAGTATGCACAGAAGTGGAGGGATCTGGTTGGCAGAGTGCAGACTCCGTTAACTGACCGGGAGTTGGTAGACATGTTCTTGGGGACCCTATTTGGGCATTTTTCAATCATCTCATCGGTAACTCATCTGCAGGGTTTACTGATCTTATTCTGACTGGAGAGAGAATAGAGGCTGGAATGAAGTTTGGTAAAATTCAGAAGGGTGCATCTGCAAGTTCTGAGAAGAAGCCCTTTAAGAAGGAGGCCAATGCTGTATATGGGTCTAGAAGACAAGAGAAACATGAGCGCCGCCAATCTGTCAACACGGTGATGATTGCCAAACCTGCTGCCACTCCTCGGCAAACCAATCCTCAAAGGGCTGAAAGACCCAGGAGAGAGTTTACCCGTTTGAGCATGACTTTATCGCAAATCTTGCTGCAGTTACTATCCACCAATTTGGTGACTGTTAGAGAGGCCCCGAAGGTTGTGAATACGACTTCTCCCAAATACAATCCAAATGCCCGCTGTGCTTATCACTCTGATAGCCCGGGGCATTCCACTGATGACTGTTGGGCCTTAAAGAATAAGGTGCAAGACCTTATTGACGCAAAAGAGATACAGTTTGAAGCGCCTGAGAGGCCAAATGTGGTGACTGCTCCTATGCCCCAGCATGGAGTGAATTCCGTTGATGAAGAGGTATACGCCGTTTCTGTGAATGATGTAGCTACTCCCTTGATGACTGTTAAGAGGAACCTAATGTTGGCCGGTTTATTTCCGGGTTGCAGTGAAGGTTGCCTTTTCTGTGCTGTTTCCCGTTCTGGTTGTCCTTTGCTGAAGTTGGGCATCCAAAGCCTAATGGACAGCAAGGAGATTCTGTTCAAGAAGACTGCTGTTCAGTTTGTTCCGGTGGAAGAAGTTTCTGTTGTTACAATCTTTAATAATCCGATCAAAGCTCTCCCAAGGAAGCCGGTTAAAATCATGACTGTCGCACCCGTTGTTATTACTGTTCCGGGGCCTCTCCCCTACGAATCTGATAAGGCTGTCCCCTGGCACTATGGGGAAGACGTGTATGTACATGGAATCAAGCAAGAGTTCAACACTGGCACCAGCATCAGCAATATCACTGGTCCAGCAAAAGTTACCCGCAGTGGCAGGCTCTTCTCGCCTGACATTGCACCACCAACTATTCAAAGACCCCTCACTATAACACCTACAAGTGTACTTGTTCCCAGCTCTGATCAAGTTGTTTTCCCTGCTGCCGAGTCATCTAATGCTCGGGGCAAAGGGATTGAAGATGAGCCTACCCGGATGGAGGCGCCAAAATCTGTGAATGCTGAGGCCTCCCAACAAGAGATGGAGGAAATTCTGAAAATAATCAAGAAGAGTAACTTTAATGTTGTCGAGCAGCTGGGGCATACCCCCTCCAAGATCTCCATGCTCTCCTTGCTACTGTGCTCAGAGGCCCATGCTAAGGCCTTGATTTCATTTCTCAAGACGACCCATGTGCCACAGGAGACATCTGCTGTCCAGTTTACTGATTGCGTAGCCAATCTGACAGCCGACAATGGTTTGGGTTTCTCGGATGCTGACCTTACAGCTAAGGGAAAGGATCACAATGATGCCCTGCATGTCTCTATTGAATGCAGGGGCACTACTCTTGCACACGTGTTGGTGGACACTGGTTCTTCCCTAAATGTGCTACCCAAAAAGGCCTTAGACCGTTTGGATTGTGAGGGCCTGGAGCTGAAACCTAGCAACATCATCGTCAGAGCCTTCGACGGTTCTAAGAGGATGGTTCATGGAGAGGTAGACATCCCTATCCGGGTGGGTTCTCAAGTATTCGACTCTACTTTCTATGTGATGGATATCCGTCCATCGTACTCTTGTCTACTGGGTCGACCTTGGATCCACAAAGCTGGGGCAGTGACCTCTACCCTACACCAGAAACTCAAGTACCCCGTCAGAGGGAAGATTGTCACTGTGCAGGGAGAGGAGAAGTATATGGTGAGCCATTTGAATTCCTTCAGGTATATTGAGATGGACGGGGAGTTTATTGAAACCCCCTTTCAGCATTTCGAGGAGGTACCTCCAACATTGGCAGCAGCGGAAATAGTGGTCGAAGAGGATGTTCCTTTGAAGATGGCTTCCTTGAAGGATGCCCGGGCTGTGATCAAGAAAGGTGAATGTGCTAACTGGGGCAGGCTCCCTGATTTTACACCTAAAATTGACAAGTTTGGACTGGGTTTTACTGCAGAGGGTCAGAAGGCTGTGCGCAAGGCAAAGACCAGAAGACCTCCTGTGCTCATTACCAACCCAGGAGTGAATGCTGTTGGGGACGAAGATGAAGTGGAAGAGTCAGAGTTTGAAAGCTGGATCTACCCGACGACTGAGGGTGGATTGACCAATTGGATTGCCAAAGATCATACTCCTGTTACTTTTGTTACGCAGTAATAAACTTCTTTGTTTTGTTATTTGTAATAAACAATTAAAACTCTATGGCCCGGTGTCTTACCCGAGGCACCATTGGCTTCATTTGTGAGGGTATATTAATTGTCATCTCATATATCATGAATAAAGATCTTGGACGTTTTCTCGCATTTCAAATCTTATGCTCCTTTTCTTTCTTTCCTTTCTTTATATACTTGCAAAACAGCTGTATTTACACACACTCACTCATACAGGTTTCAATCCACTCTGGATCTCACTGGTAACGACTCTGCTACTGCCAGTTATGACTTCGAAAATCCGATCAACTTAGCCGAAGACGAAGGTGAAGATGATTGCGAAGTGCCTGGCGAGCTTGCAAGACTGTTACTCCAGGAAGAGAGGGAAATTCAACCACATGAGGAGCTAGTGGAAACAATAAATCTAGGTACTGAGGCAGACAGAAAGGAGGTAAAGATTGGTGCCAATCTAGAGCTCAGCGTGAAGCAACGATTGACTCAAATGTTACATGATTATATGGAGATCTTTGCCTGGTCCTACGAAGACATGCCCGGGTTGGATACCAATATTGTGGTCCATCACTTGCCTACCAAGGAAGACTGCCCTCCGGTTAAGCAAAAGGTCCGCCGTATGCGACCAGAGATGTCTGAGAAGATCAAAGCCGAGGTTATGAAACAGTTTGATACCGGGTTCCTTGCAGTGACTTCTTACCCTCAGTGGGTTGCTAATGTGGTGCCAGTACCAAAGAAAGATGGAAAGGTCAGAATGTGTGTCGACTACAGGGATTTGAACAGGGCCAGCCCCAAAGATGACTTCCCTCTACCTCACATTGATGTCCTGGTTGACAATACTGCTCAGCACAAGGTGTTCTCTTTCATGGATGGTTTTTCAGGGTACAATCAGATCAAGATGGCACCTGAAGACATGGAAAAAACTACCTTTGTTACTCAGTGGGGCACCTTCTGCTACAAGGTCATGCCTTTTGGACTGAAAAATGCTGGGGCAACCTACCAACGTGCCATGGTTGCCTTATTTCATGACATGATCCATCATGAGATAGAAGTGTATGTTGACGACATGATCGCAAAGTCCCAGACTGAGGAAGAACACCTAGATCATCTGCAGAAATTGTTTGACCGACTGAAGTTGTACAAGCTGAGGTTGAACCCGAACAAGTGCACCTTCGGGGTTAGATCTGGAAAGTTGCTAGGCTTCGTTGTAAGTGATAAGGGTATTCAAGTGGACCCTGCCAAGGTTAAAGCCATTCAAGAGATGCCAGTTCCTAAGACAGAAAAAGAGGTCAGAGGCTTTTTAGGACGCCTGAATTACATCACCGATTCATCTCGCACCTAACTGCTACTTGTGAGCCAATCTTCAAGCTGCTGAAGAAAGATCAGGTAGTACGTTGGAATGATGAATGTCAGGCTGCTTTTGACAGAATCAAAGAGTATCTCCAAGAACCACCCATCCTTATGCCACCGGTTGAAGGGAGACCTCTGATATTATACCTGACAGTACTTGACAACTCAATGGGGTGTGTGTTGGGGCATCATGACGAGTCTGGCCGAAAAGAGCATGCCATTTATTACGTTAGCAAAAAGTTTACCGACTGTGAGACCCAATACTCACTGCTCGAGAAAACTTGCTGCGCTTTGGTATGGGCTGCTCGCCGGCTGAGACAGTATATGCTGACTCACACTACCTTGTTGATTTCAAAGATGGATCCTATAAAGTACATATTTGAAAAGCCTGCTCTGTCTGGGAGAATAGAAAGATGGCAAATGATCTTGACAGAATACGACATTCAATACACAACCCAGAAAGCCATCAAGGGAAGTGTATTGGCAGACCACTTGGCACATCAGGCAGTAGACGACTATCAATCAATGAACTTCGAGTTTCCAGACGAGAGTATCATGATAGTGACTGATTGTGAAGTACCTGGACCGGATGAAGGACCTGAGGAAGGATCCCGATGGTCTATGCACTTTGACGGAGCCTCCAATGCTTTGGGTAGTGGTATCGGCGCTGTGATCATATCTCCTCAAGGCACTCATACTCCACTTACTGCCCGGCTATGTTTCAACTGCACCAACAACATGGCGGAGTATGAGGCATGCATCATGGGTCTCCAAGCTGCGATCGACTTAAGGATCAAGTTTCTAAGTGTCTTCGGAGATTCCGCTCTCGTGATCAATCAGATCAAAGGAGAGTGGGATATGAAACATCTGAATCTTATTCCTTACAGAGAATGTGTGTTGACCTTAATCCCCCACTTCACAGAGATAACCTTTGAACACTTTCCGAGAGAGGAGAATCAGCTGGCGGACACGTTAGCTACAATGTCTTCTATATTCAAGGTCAAATGGGACAATGAGGCTCCCCAGATCATTATCTGGAAACTGGATGAACCGGCATACTGTTGTGATCTCGAGACTGAATTGGTGACTGAGAAGCCTTGGTACCATGAGGTGAAGAGATACTTGGAAGCTCAGGAATACCCTGAAGGTGCATCTGTCAACGATAAGAAGTTTCTGAGAAGGTTCGCAGCAAAGTTCTTCCTTAGCAACGGCATCCTGTATAAGCGAAACCATGATTCGACCTTACTGCGTTGTGTGGACAAGACAGAAGCAGAAAGGATCAATGAAGAGCTACATGAAGGGACCTTCGGAACACATTCCAGTGGACACACTATGGCAAAGAAAATCCTTCGGGCAGGGTATTTCTGGTCCACAATGGAAGCCGACTGTTACCAACATTCTCGGACGTGTCATAAATGCCAGATATATGCAGACAAGGTGCATGTTCCTCCAGTTCCTCTAAATGTTCTGAATGCGCCTTGGCCTTTTGCAATGTGGGGCATATATATGATCGGTGAGATTAAACCAACGGCATCCAATGGGCATCACTTCATCCTGGTGGCAATTGATTACTTCACAAAGTGGGTTGAAGCAGCATCCTATGCTACGGTAACCAAGACTGTTGTGGCACAGTTCATTCGGAATAATCTGATTTGTCGATACGGGGTCCCTGAAAGGATCATTACAGACAACGGTAACAATCTTAATAACAAGATGATCACTGAGCTCTGCGAGCAGTTTAAGATACAGCACCACAACTCTTCTCCTTACAGACCGAAGATGAATGGGGCTGTAGAAGCAGCAAATAAGAACATTAAGAAAATTATGCAGAAGATGACAGTGACTTATAAAGATTGGCACGAGATGTTACCGTTTTCTCTACATGGGTACCGTACCTCATCCAGGACGTCAACCGGGGCAACTCCTTTCTCCTTGGTCTACGGTATGGAGGCAGTCTTACCGATCGAAGTGCAAATACCCTCTCTCCGGATAATGAAGGATGCAGATCTGAACGAAGATGATTGGATCCAGACACGACTTGATCAATTAAATCTTATTGATGAAAAGAGACTTGCTGCTATTTGTCATGGTCAGGCGTACCAAAAACGGATGATCAGGGCATTTAACAAAAAGGTCAGACCACAAGAATATCAAGTTGGGGATCTGGTAATCAAGCGAATCATCCTTCCTCAGAGTGATCCAAGGGGCAAATGGACCCCTACGTACGAAGGGCCATTTGTGGTTAAGCATGTGTTCTCAGGAGGAGCCATGATTCTAACCAACATGGATGGTGACGACCTTCCTCACCCCGCCAATGCAGACATAGTAAAAAGATACTACGCATGAAAAAAAGAGCCGCTAGGTTGACATACCTAGGCAAAAATTAGGGCTTCCCGGCGAACCAAAAGGGTTCGGGCAAAATGAAGGGATGAAATGAAAAAATCTGTACACCCGGCAAGTCGAAAACCTGAAAAGGCGGCTTGGGCAAAAATGGGTATCCCGGTGGACTGAAAACCCGAAAGGGCGGTTGTGATACGGTGGGAGAACTGACTTGAGGTTTTGCGTTTGTTTTCGCAAATGTTTCGGTTGAGCAAGAGTCGCCACCGACTTTTTACTTTATCCTAAGGAAAGGTTAAAAAGCACAGCAAAAACCTTTGAGATGTTTTCTTGGGTTCGGGGAGTAGATTATAGAAAGGGATGGTATTAGCACCCTTTCTATCCATGGTTATCCATGGGCTCTTAGTTACTTGCTTAGATCACTTGCCTTTTATTTTCAATTGTTTTAAATGGTGCTTGTGTGTGTGTGGGTTTGAAAATGTTTTGAAAAGAGGCCAATGTGGTGGCAACCTTTGTAATGATCCATGTGGGGATGTATAAAAAGATGTATGTCTTTTGAAAAGGTTTTCATTTGTTTTTGAAAGTTGTTTTGAAAGTGTAGTGATGTGTGGTTTTTGAAATAGGCAAGTGTTTTAGTTTGCAAGATTGATTCAAGTAACTAAGAGGTTATCTACTCCTAAATTTCTCCAAAGATTATTGCTATGTTTTAACCCCTTTTAACAAGTTTGTTCCACCATTGCATTTGGTGGACAATCTTATGTTAGGATGTGAAAGGGACGGGCACGCGTCATCGTTTAGACCATAATTGCAATGGTGCCAAGTATCTTTGGGCATTTTCTTTAAGGGACTTGATCATTTGTTTTGGAAGTATTTTGAAAATGTTATCGAGGGACTATGATCATTTGGTTTGTTTGTTTTGCCCAAAGAGACTTAACATGCAATATGGCCCAATTTTGAAAGGCAACAAGTGGAGTACCCTAGGGGGTGCAAGTGTGATTTGTGTGTCCATTTTCATGCTTGTTTGTCTTGAGATTAGGCCATAACTATTTTGTCGTTTTTCGCATACAAACCCTAATTCTAACATGGCATAATTAGAAAGCAATAAAGTGCGAAAATAAATTTACTAAGCTATTACAAAACCAAATATGGGAAGGGGGGTACAAATGTTCAAATGGGGATTTTGTCAAGGAATTTAAACCTAAAACTATTACATCAATATTGAATATTTACAAGACAAATATTTTGCATAGATTAAATAAAATAAGACAAATATGCAAGAATGCAAACAGAATTTTTATATGTATGAAAAAAAGAATTATTTATGTAAAATAAAAAGAAAATAAAAGGGTATTATTTTTGAGTATTTTTATATTTAGGGTAAAACCCTAATTCTATTAAATAAAATGTGTTATTATTTAATTTAATACAAGTATTTATTTATTATGTACAAAAATAAAATAAAGTGAAGTATTTGTCAAAAATGTATTTTTATATTAAATATTAATAATAATAAAAAAAAACAAAAAGTGTATATATTTTGTATTTACCCTAAATATATTAATAAATATATGTATATATGTATTATTTTAAATATGTGTTACATATATATAAATAATAATAATTTTTAATATTTGCAAAAAAGGTATTTTTTATGTAAAATATTTTCAGAAGGTATAATAAAATAAAAATGAAAATAAAAGTATTTTTACACATTTCTCAATGTTTTAATGAAATTTATATATTCATTTATTTATGTATTAATCAAAAGAAAATCACATAAATACCTAATAAATTAAAAAATGGTGAGAAAAAAGATTTTTATATTTTTAATAACATGAGAAAAAATAAATGAATCAATCAAAAAAAGAAAAAGTCAGAAATCATTAAAAATAAGCCAAATGGGCTTAGGGGGTGTGAAAGCAAAAGAGTGGTGCAAACAGAAATAACCAAACAGGCCCAGCCCAGAAAACTCCTTCTTCAACCTCCAGACTGTATGAACAACAATGAACACGCGTTTTCTATCTTCCAATTCCTGGACTTTCAAGCAAAACTCATAACATGAAAAGTGTAGAGCATTAAGAGACGAATTCAGGGATATAAAGAACTTGACTTAACTCTCTAAGGTGAGGGAGAATTTCTTCTCCCCCAATTTTTGACCTAGTTTTTCATCAATGTTCAGAACCAAAATTCTCTAAGCATACATAATATAAATGAAATCTAATCATATGGGCATGTTCAGGGCTATGATTGTGACATGTTTCCTTCACAAACCTAAAGCTAACAATGCCTATACTGAGAGATAGAACTTCATGAAGATACCTGTTCAGTTGGAATCATGCTTTGCAATGGAAGAGTTTTCAGAGCAAGATGATGATTTGTATAGCTTCCTTGAAGTGTAAGGATGCTATTCCAAGTTCTACTTTGTCTTGAAACTCCCTGAATCGTGCTAGAGAACTTCAACTGCAAAACAGAAAAATAAAAATGGTGAAGTGGCTTGGAGGTGTTACAGATCGTGCTTTAGCTTTTGGATAGCTTGCATAGATGGTAAGGAAGGTATGTGAACTGGTTTGGGCAAGAATGCTTGAAAGGATTGAGAGTTGGAACTCAATCTGCAGAGGTTGCTCTGTTTGGGCAGTTTCAAGGTGATTCTGAGTTTTGGGATGGATTGGAGGTAAAAGGCTCGTGCTTTAGCTTGGTTTTGATGTGTGGAATGTGTTTGATCAGTTTGTCTAAGTGTTTGTAAGCTGGTTTGTAAGTTGGTACAAGTTATGCCATGTTTCTTCTATGTGAAGCAAGAAAATGCCAACTTTTTTCTAGGCTTGTACAGGCCCCTCAAAATGTGCTGCATCTTTTAGTCTTGATCAGTGTGTTATGTCCATGAATCTTGTGTCCAAAGATATGCATTGTACCTCTTGATTTTCAAACTTGACATAAAGTTCTACTTTGCAAAAATGAATAAATCACTTTTTCCAATTAAGGCTTAATTCCTTGTGTAATGACTATATAAACAAAACAAAGCTAAAACACAATGGATTGGAATTTAATTATTGAGTAAGAAAAGGATTAGAGGCCTGTAACTAGCTTGCCCATGCTGATTTGAAAAATTGCAAAGTGTATGAACATGTACATGGCCATGAATCAAAGTGACTTTTGTCCATTTTGCAAAATTTGATTCTCCCTAACCATGAGGTTGTTTGAGAAGTTCTTGGACATTTTGGAAAGCTTGGAATGTGTACTACAATCCATCTTTGAAATGAAAATTGAAATTCCAAGTGGAAGTGTATGGAAAATGGCCTGGAAGTTAGGTAGAAAACCTTGTCAAAAAGGTCAAATTTTCACTAAGTTATGAATGGTTTAGTGCCCTTATTCAAAAATTTATAACTTGAGATACAAGCCTCATTTTGGAAAACTTTGTGAATCAAAGTTGTAGATTATGCCACAAGCTACAACTTTCATGTTTTGACTTTTGTTTGAATCCAAATGAATCTTGGTGAAAAAGTGGGGCAAAGTTGGGAAAAAATTAGGGTTTTCCATAACTTAGAAAAATTCTAAGTTATGAAAAATTCCATTTCAAACCCTAATTTGCATTTCTTGGTTTCTTGGTGAACAAGTTTCATGATTTGGCATGTTTTGATGAAAAATGGATCTTGACTCTTGATTTTGACCAAAAAGTCAAAGTTTGACTTTTCAGTATACAGTCAAAATTGATCAATTGACTGGGAAATTCAACTGTCAATCTTGTGTACTTGGGATCTTTTGAGTTTATTGAGCATGTCAAAATAATTCCATGGGGTACTTGAGTCCATATGTGAGCTTGGTTTTCCATTGGCTAGGTCAAACAGTCAAAAATTACCCTTGTGCAGTCAAAACCCTAAAAATGACTGTGATCGGTGGATCTGGAACTGACTGTTTAAAGCTGGTTCGCGAAATGTCGCGGAAGCAAGAGTCGCCACCGTCTTTTATTTTCTCCAAATGGAAAGGACAAAAGCACAGAAAAATTCCTTAAAGAGATTGCTCTCGGTTCGGGAGGTAGGTTATAGAAAGGGAAGGTGTTAGCACCCTTTCTATCCATGGTTATCCATGGGCTCTTAGGTACTTGCTCAATGTGTTTTCAAAATTGTTTGTCTGCTTTTCAATGTGGGTTTTAAAAAGTTTCTTTGAAAAATTTCAGTTCGACTCGTACGTCAGAGTGTTTGAAAAATTTGCTTTGAAAGCTTTTGAAAATGTGTTGGTGAAAAGTATTATTTGTTTTGTTTTTTTTTGAAGAGAGCAAGTATCTACGAGAACCTACCTACCCTAAGGAATTCGTCTGTGTAAATGTCCTTTAAAGTAATGCCATCCCACCATTGAGAGGTAGGTAGCACCACCGTAGGAGGTGTTCGGGTCAATTCGAGTTTGTAGGGACATGGTGATCACCAGAGCAATAGGAAGACACCTTAGAAGCTACCCTCATGCCAGGTTCCCGGATCATGAGGACTTACTAAGACATCCTCTACTCGACGATCACCTTTCGAGGCAAGGCAACAGTGAGGCGTACCCTAGGGGTGGTGTGTGATTTGTGTGTCGTTTTCATTTATTTTTGTCTTTTGTCAAAGTGATCTATGCGTTTGTTTTTATTTTATCATTCATTCTTGCATGTCATTATTAATAGTTATAAAGTTTGCGAAAAAATAAATCTAAGGCTATTACAAATGGCGCGGGTCCACATCGCCAAAATTAAACCGGACCCGATTTAGCGGAAAATAAATAAAGCGATAAATAAAAGTGCGAGAAATTTAAATTACAATGCTTTGGGAGAGATACAAATTTATAATAAATGACATAAAATAAATGCGCAAATTAAATAATTAAAAACAATGGGCGTTGGACCCTTTTTGCAAAAAGATTAAATTTAATAAGGAATTAAAATAAAAAATGAAAATTAAATGTTTTTGGTATTTTTGGATTTTTTAAGATTTAATGGAAAGAATAATTAATTACAATTAAAATGAAACGTCAAACCCTAAGTCTAATTTTTTTTTTAATTATCATGAAAATGTTATATTAACCTAAATTAAACCCTAAATTAATTTATGTGCATTTAATTATAAAAATAAATAAATAAATAAATAATATTGTGATAAAAAACAAATTAAAGGAATAAAAATTAAACCTAATTCTATTTTTTTGATTTTAGTTATTAAAAGGATTAAAATTATAACCTAATTATACTAAATAATTACATATTAACTTATCTTAAAAAAAACAATTAAAATAAAATAATTATTAACTTTTTGTCTTTTTCTGAATTTATGATGTTTTTGTATTTTGTTAAAAAATAATTAAGTAAATAAACAATAATTAAAATAAACATAACAATTAAAACAAGGATAAAAAATAAATAAATAAAAATAGTGAAGGCAAACCAGGGTGGGGGTGTAGTCCCAATATGGAGGTTTTGATGGTAAAGCCTGGCCCAATTAACTTTGAATTCGTTGACTTTTTCCAGATCTTGTATGGCATGTTTGACTGCGTTTATGGTGTTCTTTGAATTTGAGCCCTTGATCTGCTCTCACTGGACGCGTGTATGGTGGGATGATGATGGAATATAGTGATCCTCAATAGGCGTGCTGCATAAGAATTGTTAGTGAAAAATAATGTGGAAATTGTATAGACCTGGGGTTCGAACCCAGGTCATGAACATAGCAAACGCATCCACCTGCCACTGAACCACTTTGACTTCTTTTAATATATAATAACAATTAATCAATATAAAGGAAAAGCAAAGCTAGTGGGCACCAACGCGCCAATTTTTGAACTGACGAATCACAGCGTGCCATGTACTCATCTTCCTCGCGTGCCTGAAATATAAAACACAGAGGCAACGGTTTCAACGCGTTGTGTTAGGCATGTTTATGAAAAATAGCGACTAGCGCTGTGACATCAATAAATTGATCGCGAGGGTCCATATCTCCTCGTCTTGATGAGCTGGTTTGAATGGCATAAGTCTGGAACCCTAATTTTACTGTATTGTAAAAGCCCTAAATCAAGCTCTGAAAAACCCTAGAATATGAACATGGTAGAATCGCGTATGGCCAATGAAAACTCAATTGAACATGATGGTTAGTCTCAGAATTTCATAACAAACATTAATCAACAAACAAAAAGTACAAAGGATGCGTGATTTATGCCATGCGATTTCAAAAAATTCTTGATACAGTGAGAGTTCTCTCTACCAATTCTTGGAGCTTTGAAGGGTGTTTGGAATTGGAATATGATCAGGAGTCCACGAGCAAGCTTTTGGAGTGAGTATTAGGGCTTAAAACCACCTGTAACCTTGAAATCAGTTTTTGTGTTTTATGGAAAAAATTCAAGTTTGTGTATAGCTTCTGAGCGCAGCTGAGAGTGTAATGCCATTAGGTTTTGATTCCTGATCATATAGTGAAGCTTTTAGGTCAACAAAATTGGACAAAATCTCATGAATTCAATGATTTGCATATTTGATTTTGTAAAATCTTTTTGAATCTTTTTTCATGTGTATTTGGTTCAATCATGCTCCAATCACACCAAAACTTGCCTAATTAGGATGTGCACGTGATATTGATAGTAAAACATGCATGAAAAGATTTTTTTAGGTCAAGTTTATATTTTTCACATATTTAAATAATTTAAATGAATTAATATTAATATAAATTCAAATAAATAATTAAAAATTGAGAAAATACTTCCCCTTGGGCTTAGTGGTCGTGCATAGGCTTGGAATGATGAATCATGGAAGAAAAATGGGCCCATTAGCAATTTTAGACCATTTGAATCAAAGTTGACTTTTCAAAACATCCAAATATTTCTCAACTTCCACAAGGCATAACTTGCTCAATTTTTAAGCTTTTCACATGTTCTTGGACATTTTGGAAAGGTCTTTGAGTCCTTTAACCAATGCCTTTGGTCCCATGTCATTTTGATTTACCAATCTCAAGTTATGGCCTTTGACTTAAAGTCCCTTTTTGTTGACTTTTGAAAATGACCTATAATGTTGAAATTGATAACTTTTTGTGAGAGCATTTCTTGGACTTGGAGTATGAAGATGAGTTGTAGGAAATGTCTTTCTCTTCAAAATGAGCTTTGGATGGAATTTTTCTGATAATCCATGTGAAAGTTATGCCCTGGTCAATTTCAGTTGACTTTTTCAGCTGTCCAAATATAGTAACTTTTGCATCTTTGATGATTTCTGAGCCAAACTTTGAGAATCATGATCAAGAATTGATCAAATGATGTTTGTGGCTTCAAAATGATATCTTGACCAAAAATTTGAACTTTTGACTGTCAAATGACCATTTTGCCCCTACAGTTGACTGTAGTGCAATCTAGGGTTTTGACTGTGCAATTTTGAGCTGAATGCCTTGAAACTTGATATGAGGATGTTTGACCATCTTTGTAGGCATGTGAGGCTTGATTGGGCCTTTGAAAACTTCCTTTTCTTGATTAGAACACAAACCCTAATCTTGACTGTATAGGAGACCTTTGACTGTGCAACCCTTGGGGAATTTTGCAGCTTGATTTGGCAATTTCTTGAAGAATATGGGAGGGCAAATTTTGGGGTACAACAGTTGCCCCTGTTCAATCTTCTTAGACCTGAGGATGCAGATTGGCTGACGTGCCTTTCGTAATCCGAAGGTGGAAGATGATTGAACACTAGAGTGCCCAGAAATTTGCGCTTACATAGTAGCGGTGATGATGGAATGGGCTTACAGATGCCATTTGGGGATTGATGAATAAGGTGATGGGCTTATAGATGCCATCTGGATGTTGATCGCGTAGGAGATTCCTTAGCGAGAACCTGCATACCTGCAAAAGAACAAATGAGTACCTGACACGTTGCAGGAGCTGGTTTTCAGATGCTTGGTATAGATGTGTCCTGACTGGTTACAGGAGCTGAGTCTGGAGCTTCAATCGGCGATGAATGAACCAGGGATGGTTACTACCTTAGCATGAATGGTAAGAGAACCTTGGGTGATTTTAACTTCAACAACGCTCGTTGAGAAAGATCTTGGGTGTCTTCTACTGGGATAAGAATCAGGGAGATCTTAGGGTCGATCTGACTGAACCAGAGGAGGCCTTTGACTGGATAAGCATCAGGAAAATCTTAGGGTCGATTTAACTGAACCGGACAAGGTCTTGGAATATCTTCAACTGGATAAGCATCAGGGAGATCTTAGGGTCAATCTGACTGAACCAGAGAAGGCCTTTGACTGGATAAGCATCAGGAAAATCTTAGGGTCGATTTAACTGAACCGGACAAGGTCTTGGAATATCTTCAACTGGAGAAGCATCAGGGAGATCTTAGGGTCGATCTGACTGAACCAGAGAAGGCCTTTGACTGGGTAAGCATCAGGAAAATCTTAGGGTCGATTTAACTGAACCGGACAAGGTCTTGGAATATCTTCAACTGGATAAGCATCAGGGAGATCTTAGGGTCGATCTGACTGAACCAGAGAAGGCCTTTGACTGGGTAAGCATCAGGAAAATCTTAGGGTCGATTTAACTGAACCGGACAAGGTCTTGGAATATCTTCAACTGGATAAGCATCAGGGAGATCTTAGGGTCGATCTGACTGAACCAGAGAAGGCCTTTGACTGGGTAAGCATCAGGAAAATCTTAGGGTCGATTTAACTGAACCGGACAAGGTCTTGAAATGTGATTGAGACTTTAAACTGCATCTTTCCTGAAAGGTAAAAGTCAGTCATATGCAATGCATGATATGGATCACGCAATGATATTCTCAACATAAAGGAGACTTGTATGATGCAGTGCGTTATGCATGCTATGATGATGTATGTGAAGTTTTATGTATGTTTTCGTCTAGGAAAGTGAATCCTTGACGGGTGCCGGGAAGTTGTATCCTGGGCTGACGTTGAAGAATAGATTTTGCTTCCACTGGGGATGATAACTGCAGGAATACCGGTAGGAGAAGATAACTCCGTTGAAGAATAAACTTTGGCAAATGAAGAGTCTGCGGGGAGAAAAGATACTCTAGTGACTATGCTGGGAAGCAATACTCTGTGGGAAGAGGGATGCTTTGCTGAGTTGTTGATAATTTGCTGAGGATATCCTTGTTGTGCTGGAAGTGTTGATAATAGTTCGTTGGGGATGAGAAAGAACTGTGTTGACGACGACCTTTCCGTGGCTTTTGGCTGAGGATAACCCAGTTATATCCTGTTAAGGAAATAACTCTTTGAATAAAGCCGGACGACGCGTTCGTGCTCTGCGAGAGGATAAGCTTCCAGAATCTACTGGGGATAAGCTTACTGCTTGGGGAGATGGATTCCAACTTTCCTTGGGAAACTGGATTGGACTTTCTGGGGAAGTCAGGTATACTGGTCATGTTCTTTAGCCGAACCTACCTTGGTATTTTGGAGGACAGAAATAATCAGATTGCTTAAACCACCCGTTATTGCCCCTGTTTCCATGGGGGAGGCACATGTGGGATGCTGATAATTGTTGAGGGTCGAACCTTCTTCTGGTAGGCAGGTGACAAGATGACAGGACATAGTCGTACGTTTTGATCCCTAACTTTTGCCTGGACCGCCCTTTCGGGTTTTCAGTCCACCGGGATACCCATTTTTGCCCAAGCCGCCTTTTCAGGTTTTCGACTTGCCGGGCGTACAGATTTTTTCATTTCATCTCTTCATTTTGCCCGAACCCTTTTGGTTCGCCGGGGGGCCCTTATTTTTGCCTAGGTGTGTCAACCTAGCGGGTATTTGACTATGCGTAGTATTTTTTTCGACTATGTCCGTGCTTTCAGAATATAGGGAGTTGCCCCTGTTAGAAGTGCTTTGTCATGCCACCAGGAGGTGTTTGATCAGGCAAGATTCGTTGTTGAAATGCCCCAAGTGACTCAGGTGGAGATTTGCCCCAGGCTACTTGACCTTTGAGAGATTCTCCGAATCTTGACTTAACTGCCCCAGAGGATGGACAATAGTCATGCCATGCCCCTTGATTGGAAGTGCTTTTGTTCACTAGGTATTCATCGTGCGAATTTTCCTGTTGTTCAAACAAAAAGTCATATGCAAACAAAGTTATGTTAAAAATGCAAAGCTTATGTCTGTCTTGAAGATTTTGAAAATGCATTCTTTTTCATAAAACAAGCGAATGTTTGTAAAACATGATGTCAACTCCGTATTTACCGTAGGCCTTAAGGAGTCAGGATACCTTTCGTAACAGTATGCTTTCGAACTAACCCATGCTTCAGCTAGGACTTTTAAGGGTTATAACGTGGCCTGGTTCACGGTTTAAGAAACAAAGGATAAAGGCTCAAATTTTATTTGTACCCACCCGCTCTTCGTGATGTTCTCCAAACCTAAACTCAGCTGATCGTGCGTTAGACCTTTTTTGAGCTTTTGCTTTGATGTTCCAATAATGGTTCAGATGTTGATGATTTCTTTTGAATAGGCAGTCATTTTTGCTTTGGTTGAGGGTTTGTATGACCTCTTTCTTTTTTTTGATTTTTGTTATCCCTTTCTTTTTGCCTGAACTGTTTCCTTTTTGGAATTACAGTCAGCGGGATGCCCCAGTTTCATAAGTCCCTTTTTATAGGTTTTGACTCTTTGGTTTTTTTGTTTATGATTTTTTTTTTGATAACGACTGCCTTTCTTTATTGATCATTCGGAACCATCACTGTCTTCTTTGTTTTGTAAGGACCTCTTTGGTGCCATTCGTTATGCACTTGGATCAACTGAGAGACTACCCTGCCCCAGGTTATGATTAAGGGTTTTAAATTTCGAAAAGAAAAACTCCTACTTCTTTGGCTCAGAGGGGTTGACGAGGGATTATCATCCTTATAACTCCAATGTTTAGGGATTGAAACAATGCCTGTACCTCATCAGCGGGGTCTGTTCAAAAGCATACTGTAAAGATCGTGGTATCGTTTTCGTCATCCTCCCTCAAGAGGCTTAGAATTATTAATTGAGAGTTGACATCAGAAAAAATATGAAAACAGTTTGCATATAGTGAATGCGAATATATTGATTCAAAAATAGACATAAGCGATGCATTAATGGAATAACAATGTTTTAACATGAATAAATGTTTAAACAAAAGAAAATTGCAACTTGAACATTCGAATGAACAACAGTCTCAATCCTAGCCATGCTTCGGCAAGGGAGCAGTGATTATGTTCGGAGTCTCAGGCACTTCAAACTGAATCTCCCCGGCGTCGATCATGTCTTGAATCTTATTCTTGAGAGGCCAGCAGTTGTCCGTAGTATGCCCCGGGCTATCAGAATGATATGCGCACCTATCATTGGGATGATAGTTGGGAGCAGCAGTGTTCGGATTCCGAAGAGGAGCCCTTAAGGTGATCAGCCCTTCCTTCAACATTTGTTGCAGTGCTTGATCCAGCGACATGTTGATTTTGGTGTACTGCCTTTTAGGCTTGTCTGGTCTGCTCTGATCAGCCCGTTGTTCTGGGCGAGGTCGCTGTTGGACCTGTGAAGTAATAGCAGCTTGGAGAGGCCCAGACCTTTGACTTCTTGGAAGTTGATTAATGACTGGGTCCCTGACTTGGGCTGGTTGTTTCATGTCTTGATGAAGCTGACTGATCATGGCCCTCAGCTTTCCTTGCTCCTGAGCTAAACCTTGAATGAGGGCCCTTTGCCCCAGCATCTGGGTTTTCAATGTGTCTACCTCAGCTTGTAGACGTTTCAGCTGTTCGTCCTTGTCATCTTCAGGACTCTTTCTGACCAGATTCCCCTTGAGGAGTGTCCTCAACTCTTCCTGCCCCTTGTATAGGCTTAGGAAGATCTCCTTGAACGGAGTCTCTTGAGTGTGCAGGTCCTGGTTATCTTGTTGGGAAGTCATGGCTGAAATAAACAGCGAGAAAGGTAAGTGACCTGCAACAAAGATACCTGTTATGTAATGATGTGTATGACATGCATGCAATGTTTTCAAGGATCCTGCGGGGTAAACAAGAAAATTTGTTAGAACTCGGGTCCGGTAGTTTGATTGAAGGAACTGCATATTGTTGAGAGTCCTTCTTCAAAGGCTCACCATATCAAGTGGGTCATAGCCCCTGACTTTAGTCATCACATCTGGTTTTGATTTCCAAACAACCTTGGTTGGGGGAACCTTCTTCAGGAGTCAGAGCTCACCATATCAAGTGGGTCATAGCCTCTGACAGCCTTGGCTAGGGCAACCTTCTTCTAGTGTCAAAGCTCACCATATCAAGTGGGTCATAGCCCCTGACAACTCTGGCTAGAGGAAAATAAATCCTCTTTGCCCCTTGCTGGATGTTTGATTTATCCTGACCTGCATCACAAGCCCTTGAGATCCTTGAAATGGGTTAGGATGTATGCAATGATATGATGTCATGATGCATGGGGGTAATATGAATAAACCCCGTTATGAGCCCTTATTAAGGACTATAAACAGAAACCTGCAAGAAACTCAAGTAAAACCTGTCATGAGCCCCAATTAAGGACTAAAAACAAAACTTGCAAGAAACTCGGTAAACCCTGTTATGAGTCCTAATTAAGGACTGCAAACCAAAACCTGTAAGAAACTTAGTATACCCTGTTATGAGTCCCTATTAAGGACTATAAACAAAACCTGCAAGGGAAGCTCAAGTGTCAGATAACAAGCATGCAAATAGTCAAGTTGGAAGACACACAAGTCACACAAGACAAGCCCTTAGGGTTTAAGGCCAGCATGGGGTCTGGGTATTACCCTCTTGAAGTTGGTGGGCTCAACCTGTCCTATCAAAGTAACCGGGTTCTAAGGGTCCCAATATCACCGGATTGCTTTCATTGTTCATCGTTTCGATTTAGCCACTGAACTGGCGACCGAAATATTCCAGGAAAGCAACCCTCAATTGAGTGTAGTATCGAGTATCAACCAACCTCGGACTGCACCAAAGTCAGTTATCTCACTACCCTAAAGAGGCCAAGATAGTTCAATTAAGGTTCCTAAGGTCTGTTGATGCTTCACGACACCACGCGGAGGCCCCGTACTCTCCTTGACTGAACTCAAGGGTTACCGGTACACACCAAAGTGCCACATCAACGTAGCAGACTGTTTCAACCATGTCGGTATACCCCGCACAGTTCCCTCACAGCCTTGTTGCTACTTTCTAAGAAGGTATCCCCCAGATCCGGGTTAGGATCTATAGAACTCCCAAGCAACCCACAATTTTAAAGCACATAAGGAAAACAATTGAAAACACAATTATGAACTAGCCCTAAGGTATACCTCACTTTAAGTCTTTTCTCCCCAGCAGAGTCGCCAGTTCTGTGATCGGTGGATCTGGAACTGACTGTTTAAAGCTGGTTCACGAAATGTCGCGGAAGCAAGAGTCGCCACCGTCTTTTATTTTCTCCAAATGGAAAGGACAAAAGCACAGAAAAATTCCTTAAAGAGATTGCTCTCGGTTCGGGAGGTAGGTTATAGAAAGGGAAGGTGTTAGCACCCTTTCTATCCATGGTTATCCATGGGCTCTTAGGTACTTGCTCAATGTGTTTTCAAAATTGTTTGTCTGCTTTTCAATGTGGGTTTTAAAAAGTTTCTTTGAAAAATTTCAGTTCGACTCGTACGTCAGAGTGTTTGAAAAATTTGCTTTGAAAGCTTTTGAAAATGTGTTGGTGAAAAGTATTATTTGTTTTGTTTTTTTGAAGAGAGCAAGTATCTACGAGAACCTACCTACCCTAAGGAATTCGTCTGTGTAAATGTCCTTTAAAGTAATGCCATCCCACCATTGAGAGGTAGGTAGCACCACCGTAGGAGGTGTTCGGGTCAATTCGAGTTTGTAGGGACATGGTGATCACCAGAGCAATAGGAAGACACCTTAGAAGCTACCCTCATGCCAGGTTCCCGGATCATGAGGACTTACTAAGACATCCTCTACTCGACGATCACCTTTCGAGGCAAGGCAACAGTGAGGCGTACCCTAGGGGTGGTGTGTGATTTGTGTGTCGTTTTCATTTATTTTTGTCTTTTGTCAAAGTGATCTATGCGTTTGTTTTTATTTTATCATTCATTCTTGCATGTCATTATTAATAGTTATAAAGTTTGCGAAAAAATAAATCTAAGGCTATTACAAATGGCGCGGGTCCACATCGCCAAAATTAAACCGGACCCGATTTAGCGGAAAATAAATAAAGCGATAAATAAAAGTGCGAGAAATTTAAATTACAATGCTTTGGGAGAGATACAAATTTATAATAAATGACATAAAATAAATGCGCAAATTAAATAATTAAAAATAATGGGCGTTGGACCCTTTTTGCAAAAAGATTAAATTTAATAAGGAATTAAAATAAAAAATGAAAATTAAATGTTTTTGGTATTTTTGGATTTTTTAAGATTTAATGGAAAGAATAATTAATTACAATTAAAATGAAACGTCAAACCCTAAGTCTAATGTTTTTTTTTTAATTATCATGAAAATGTTATATTAACCTAAATTAAACCCTAAATTAATTTATGTGCATTTAATTATAAAAATAAATAAATAAATAAATAATATTGTGATAAAAAACAAATTAAAGGAATAAAAATTAAACCTAATTCTATTTTTTTGATTTTAGTTATTAAAAGGATTAAAATTATAACCTAATTATACTAAATAATTACATATTAACTTATCTTAAAAAAAAACAATTAAAATAAAATAATTATTAACTTTTTGTCTTTTTCTGAATTTATGATGTTTTTGTATTTTGTTAAAAAATAATTAAGTAAATAAACAATAATTAAAATAAACATAACAATTAAAACAAGGATAAAAAATAAATAAATAAAAATAGTGAAGGCAAACCAGGGTGGGGGTGTAGTCCCAATATGGAGGTTTTGATGGTAAAGCCTGGCCCAATTAACTTTGAATTCGTTGACTTTTTCCAGATCTTGTATGGCATGTTTGACTGCGTTTATGGTGTTCTTTGAATTTGAGCCCTTGATCTGCTCTCACTGGACGCGTGTATGGTGGGATGATGATGGAATATAGTGATCCTCAATAGGCGTGCTGCATAAGAATTGTTAGTGAAAAATAATGTGGAAATTGTATAGACCTGGGGTTCGAACCCAGGTCATGAACATAGCAAACGCATCCACCTGCCACTGAACCACTTTGACTTCTTTTAATATATAATAACAATTAATCAATATAAAGGAAAAGCAAAGCTAGTGGGCACCAACGCGCCAATTTTTGAACTGACGAATCACAGCGTGCCATGTACTCATCTTCCTCGCGTGCCTGAAATATAAAACACAGAGGCAAGGGTTTCAACGCGTTGTGTTAGGCATGTTTATGAAAAATAGCGACTAGCGCTGTGACATCAATAAATTGATCGCGAGGGTCCATATCTCCTCGTCTTGATGAGCTGGTTTGAATGGCATAAGTCTGGAACCCTAATTTTACTGTATTGTAAAAGCCCTAAATCAAGCTCTGAAAAACCCTAGAATATGAACATGGTAGAATCGCGTATGGCCAATGAAAACTCAATTGAACATGATGGTTAGTCTCAGAATTTCATAACAAACATTAATCAACAAACAAAAAGTACAAAGGATGCGTGATTTATGCCATGCGATTTCAAAAAATTCTTGATACAGTGAGAGTTCTCTCTACCAATTCTTGGAGCTTTGAAGGGTGTTTGGAATTGGAATATGATCAGGAGTCCACGAGCAAGCTTTTGGAGTGAGTATTAGGGCTTAAAACCACCTGTAACCTTGAAATCAGTTTTTGTGTTTTATGGAAAAAATTCAAGTTTGTGTATAGCTTCTGAGCGCAGCTGAGAGTGTAATGCCATTAGGTTTTGATTCCTGATCATATAGTGAAGCTTTTAGGTCAACAAAATTGGACAAAATCTCATGAATTCAATGATTTGCATATTTGATTTTGTAAAATCTTTTTGAATCTTTTTTCATGTGTATTTGGTTCAATCATGCTCCAATCACACCAAAACTTGCCTAATTAGGATGTGCACGTGATATTGATAGTAAAACATGCATGAAAAGATTTTTTTAGGTCAAGTTTATATTTTTCACATATTTAAATAATTTAAATGAATTAATATTAATATAAATTCAAATAAATAATTAAAAATTGAGAAAATACTTCCCCTTGGGCTTAGTGGTCGTGCATAGGCTTGGAATGATGAATCATGGAAGAAAAATGGGCCCATTAGCAATTTTAGACCATTTGAATCAAAGTTGACTTTTCAAAACATCCAAAAATTTCTCAACTTCCACAAGGCATAACTTGCTCAATTTTTAAGCTTTTCACATGTTCTTGGACATTTTGGAAAGGTCTTTGAGTCCTTTAACCAATGCCTTTGGTCCCATGTCATTTTTATTTACCAATCTCAAGTTATGGCCTTTGACTTAAAGTCCCTTTTTGTTGACTTTTGAAAATGACCTATAATGTTGAAATTGATAACTTTTTGTGAGAGCATTTCTTGGACTTGGAGTATGAAGATGAGTTGTAGGAAATGTCTTTCTCTTCAAAATGAGCTTTGGATGGAATTTTTCTGATAATCCATGTGAAAGTTATGCCCTGGTCAATTTCAGTTGACTTTTTCAACTGTCCAAATATAGTAACTTTTGCATCTTTGATGATTTCTGAGCCAAACTTTGAGAATCATGATCAAGCATTGATCAAATGATGTTTGTGGCTTCAAAATGATATCTTGACCAAAAATTTGAACTTTTGACTGTCAAATGACCATTTTGCCCCTACAGTTGACTGTAGTGCAATCTAGGGTTTTGACTGTGCAATTTTGAGCTGAATGCCTTGAAACTTGATATGAGGATGTTTGACCATCTTTGTAGGCATGTGAGGCTTGATTGGGCCTTTGAAAACTTCCTTTTCTTGATTAGAACACAAACCCTAATCTTGACTGTATAGGAGACCTTTGACTGTGCAACCCTTGGGGAATTTTGCAGCTTGATTTGGCAATTTCTTGAAGAATATGGGAGGGCAAATTTTGGGGTACAACAATGACCATTTTGCCCTTTTGGTGATCTGATCAAATTTCTTGTGGAATTATGATCCAAACTTGATCAAATGGTCCATATGAGTTCATAATGTTGATGTGGGTCAATTTTCATTAGATTTGACTGTCAATTGGCCACAGTTGACTTTTTCCCCAATACAACTGATTTCTTAGGTCATATGTCCAATTGACTGGGCAAAACTTGGAATCAAGACTTGAAACTTGGTATGGATAAACTTGGGAGTCCAACATGAAGCATGAAAGTCATCTTAGGCATTTTAGGTCAAAACATCTTTGTTCAACCACAAACCCTAATTTGGGTTAACAGTGCAAGGAGAAGTCTTGAGCAGAGGAAACCCTAACTGGATCTTGATCTTCAAAGGTCTTGTGATGAGAAAATGTTGAGGAAATGGGAGGTAAAATTTTGGGGTACAACAGTTGCCCCTGTTCAATCTTCTTGGACCTGAAGAGTTAGATTGGCAAGTTTGCCTTTCGTGACTCGAGGGTAAAAGGAGATTGGACACTAGAGTGCCCGGAAATTTGCACCCGCATGTTGGAGTCTCAACAATGTGATGTCGGGAATGGGCTTACAAATGCCATTTGGAGAGATGGTGGATAGGGAGATGGGCTTATAGATGCCATCTGGAGATGTGACAGAACCTTGTCGGGAATGGGCTTATAGATGCCATTTGGAAGTGTTGATCGCATAAGAAATTCCTTAGCGAGAACTTGTGTATTTGAGAAAGACAGATGTTTTCCTGGCTTGTTACAGGTGTTTGATCTTCAATCTCTTTATGCAGATATGCCCTGGCTAGATACAGGTGTCGAGTCTACAAACGGTTACTCACAGATGTGCCCTGGCTGGATACAGGAATCGAATCCGGAAATAGTTGTCAACAGATATGCCCTGGCTGGATACAGGAATCGAATCTTCGAACTCTTCAGACGTGCCCTGGCTAGATACAGGAATCGAGTCTGGAAATGTGGTCAACAGATATGCCCTGGCTAGATACAGGAGTCGAATCTGGAAATTTGGTCAACAGATATGCCCTGGCTAGATACAGGAGTCGAATCTAGAAATGTTGTAGTTGATTGATGTGCCCTGGCTGGATACAGGAATCGAATCTCCGAACTCTTCAGACGTGCCCTGGCTAGATACAGGAATCGAGTCTGGAAATGTGGTTAACAGATATGCCCTGGCTAGATACAGGAGTCGAATCTGGAATTGTGACAGTTGAATGTAGTTGTCTTTGGGATTGTCTTTTTCCTGAAAAGGCAAAAACATAAGTTGTATGCAATGTCATGACGTATGATATGCATGATGTCATGATGGTCAACATGAGATAGTGTTGTATGCACTTTATCATGTATGTAAGCAAGATGTATGGAAATGTGAAATGTTTATGTAATTTTGTCTTAGGAAAATAAATCCTTGACGAACGGCCGGGGAGTTGCTCTGTGGCAGAGATACTTTGCTGAAGTTTGACGAGAGGCCAGCTGAGGACTTTAATGATGGATTCCGCTAGGGATAATGAAAGATAAACTCCGCTGGGGAATGGAAGAACTTTGCCGAGGGCGATCTTCCGTGGCAATTAGCTGAGGATAACCCAGTTATAAGCCCTTATGAGGGATAACTCTGAATAAAGCTCGGGAGTGACGTCCGTATCCCGTAGGGAACAAGCTTCCAGAATCTACCAGGGATGAGCTTTAAGACCTGCCGGGGAATGTTGTGCCTTTTCAGGATCGACGGGGAATCAACTCCGCTTGGGGAAAGTATTGCTGAATTTTGTCTTACTCTGCGGGGCGTTGAGATGATTTGGTCACATTCTTCGGTCGAATCTACCTGGGTACCTTAGCGGACAAAGAAACCAGACTGCATCAGACAACTTCATATTGCCCCTGTCTCTGATGTCACCGATAATTAATCTTTTGTTTTATATGCAAATATTTATGAATCAGCAATTTAATGTCAAATGCATATATAAAAAATGAACATTGGACGTTCTTCGCAAAACAAAACAGAAAAAAGAAAAACAATGGCAATTTGTATGGACAAGTGAATTTGTATTGATTTGAACTTTGCCTGTGAATAGGCGTTTTCGTACAAGAGGCTGACATCCTAGTAAGAGGACGCCGCCAAATAACATAGAGTTTACAATTTTGAAAAGAAAACAAAACAGTTATGTGAACAATCCCACTGGGTTCCAACTCTACTATCGCCTTTATGTCTCCAAGCGTCTCATCGCTTTGCTGCCTAGTTGAAGATGAAGCTGATTGGTCGATGCCGAAGTCTGAGCCAGATAGTTGATGCCGAATTCCGGATGCGAAGTGATCCAACGAGACATAGTGTTACGCTTTATCCCTAACTTTTGCCTGGACCGCCCTTTCGGGTTTTCAGTCCACCGGGATACCCATTTTTGCCCAAGCCGCCTTTTCAGGTTTTCGACTTGCCGGGTGTACAGATTTTTTTATTCATTTCATCCCTTATTTTTGCCTAGGTATGTCAACCTAGCGGGTCTTTTATTTATGTGTAGTATTTTTTCACTATGTCTGCATTGGCGGGGTGAGGAAGGTCGTCACCATCTATGGTGGTTAGGATCATGGCTCCTCCTGAGAACACATGCTTAACCACTAATGGCCCTTCGTATGTAGGGGTCCATTTGCCCCGGGGATCACTTTGAGGAAGGATGATGCGTTTGATTACCAGGTCCCCAACTTGATACTCTTGTGGTTTGACTTTCTTGTTAAATGCCCTGATCATCCGTTTTTGATACGTTTGACCATGACAGATAGCAGTGAGCCTCTTTTCGTCAATCAGATTTAATTGATCAAGTCGATTCTGGATCCAGTCATCTTCACTCAAATCTGCATCCTTCATAATCCGGAGAGAGGGTATCTGGACTTCAATTGGCAAGACTGCCTCCATGCCGTAGACCAAGGAGAAAGGAGTTGCCCCGATTGACGTCCTTGCTGAGGTACGGTACCCATGAAGAGCAAACGGTAACATCTCGTGCCAATCTTTATAGGTCACTGTCATCTTCTGCACAATTTTCTTGATATTCTTATTAGCTGCCTCTACAGCCCCATTCATCTTCGGCCGGTAGGGAGAAGAATTGTGGTGCTGTATCTTGAATTGTTCGCAGAGCTCGGTGATCATCTTATTATTGAGATTGGTACCATTGTCCGTAATGATTCTTTCCGGGACGCCGTACCGACAGATCAGATTATGCCGGATGAAACGTGCCACAACACTCTTGGTTACCGTTGCGTAGGAAGCTGCCTCAACCCACTTCGTGAAGTAATCGATCGCTACTAAGATGAAGCGATGCCCATTGGATGCCGTTGGTCGGATTTCACCGATCATGTCAATTCCCCACATTGCAAAAGGCCAAGGTTCCGTCAGGACGTTCAGAGGAACTGGAGGAATATGCACCTTGTCAGCATAGATCTGGCATTTGTGACAAGTTCGGGAGTGTTGGTAACACTCAGCTTCCATTGTGGACCAGAAATATCCTGCCCGAAGGATTTTCTTAGCCATGGTGTGTCCACTGGAATGTGTTCCAAATGTGCCTTCATGCAGTTCTATCATGATCTTCTCTGCTTCAGCCTTATCCACACAACGTAGTAGAGTCGAATCCTGATTCCGTTTATAGAGAATGCCGTTGCTGAGGAAGAATTTTGCAGCAAACCTCCTCATGAACTTCTTGTCATTGACAGATGCGCCTTCAGGGTATTCCTGAGCTTAAGTACCTCTTCACCTCATGATACCAGGGTTTTTCAATCACCTTTTCAGCCTCAAGCTCGCAGCAGTATGCAGGTTCATCCAACTTCCAGATAATGATTCGGGGAGCCTCATTGTCCCATTTAACTTTGAACATTGAAGACATCGTAGCTAGTGCGTCCGGTAGCTGATTCTCCTCTCTTGGGAAGTGCTCAAAAGTTATTTCTTCAAAGTGGGGAAGCAAGGTTGACACATACTCCTTGTAAGGAATAAGATTTGGGTGTTTCGTATCCCACTCGCCTTTGATCTGGTTGATCACGAGAGCGGAATCTCCGAAGACACTCAGAAATTTGATCCTTAAGTCGATTGCAGCTTGTAAACCCATGATACATGCCTCATATTCTGCCATGTTGTTGGTGCAGTTGAAACACAGCCGGGCGGTGAGTGGATTATGAGTTCCTTTGGGAGATATGATTACAGCGCCGACGTCGTTACCCAATGCATTGGAGGCTCCATCAAAATGCATAGACCATCAGGATCCTTCCTCAGGTCCTTCATCTGGTCCAGGTACTTCACAGTCAGTTACCACCATGATGTCTTCGTCCGGAAAATCAAAGTTCAAAGATTGGTAATCGTCCACAGGTTGGTGTGCCAAATGATCCGCCAGTACACTTCCTTTAATTGCTTTCTGAGTTGTATACTGGATGTCATATTCTGTCAAGATCATTTGCCATCTCGCTATTCTTCCAGACAGAGCAGGTTTTTCAAATATGTACTTGATGGGATCCATCTTTGAAATCAATAGAGTAGTGTGAGTCAGCATATACTGTCTCAGCCGGCGAGCAGCCCATACTAGAGCGCAACAAGTTTTCTCAAGCAGTGAGTAACGAGACTCACAGTCGGTAAACTTTTTGCTCAAGTAATAAATAGCGTGCTCTTTTCGGCCAGACTCGTCATGCTGCCCCAGCACACACCCCATTGAATTGTCAAGTACTGTCAAGTATAATATTAGAGGTCTTCCTTCCACTGGTGGCATAAGGATGGGTGGCTCTTGGAGATATTCCTTTATCTTTTCAAAGGCAGCCTGACATTCATCGTTCCAGCGTACTACTTGATCTTTCTTCAGCAATTTGAAGATTGGATCACAAGTAGCAGTCAGATGTGAGATGAATCGGGCAATGTAATTCAGTCATCCCAGGAAGCCTCTGACTTCTTTCTCTGTCTTTGGAGTTGGCATCTCTTGTATGGATTTTACCTTGGCAGGGTCCACCTGAATACCTTTATCACTTACAATGAAACCTAGCAATTTTCCGGACCTCACCCCAAAGGTGCATTTGTTGGGATTCAATCTCAGCTTGTATAACTTGAGTCGGTCAAACAACTTCCTCAGATGGTCAAGGTGCTCCTCTTCAGTTTGAGACCTTGCAATCATGTCATCAACGTATACCTCAATCTCATGATGGATCATATCATGAAATAAAGCAACCATGGCACGTTGATAGGTTGCCCCAGCATTTTTCAATCCGAATGGCATGACCTTATAACAGAAGGTGCCCCACTGAGTCACAAAGGTAGTCTTCTCCATATCTTCCGGGGCCATCTTGATTTGATTATACCCTGAAAAACCATCCATGAAAGAGAACACCTTATGTTGTGCAGTATTGTCAACAAGAACATCGATGTGAGGTAAGGGGAAGTCATCTTTGGGGCTTGCCCTGTTCAAGTCCCTGTAGTCGACACACATCCTGACTTTACCGTCTTTCTTCGGCACTAGCACCACATTGGCAACCCACTGAGGGTAAGAAGTTACCGCTAGAAACCCAGCGTCGAATTGCTTCATAACCTCAGCCTTGATCTTTTCAGACATCTCTGGGCGCATACGGCGGACCTTTTGCTTTACCGGAGGGCAGTCTTCCTTGGTTGGTAGGTGATGAACTACAATGTCGGCATCCAAACCAGGCATGTCTTCATAGGACCAAGCAAATATCTCCATGTAGTCACGTAGCATCTGGATCAATCGTTGCTTCACGCTGAGCTCTAGATTAGCCCCAATCTTGACCTCTTTCTTATCTGTCTCAGTACCCAGGTTAATTGTTTCTACCGGCTCTTCATGTGGTTGAATAGCCCTCTCCTCCTGGAGCAGCAGTCTTGCGAGTTCACCAGGCACTTCGCAATCATCTTCACCTTCGTCTTCGGCCAAGTTGATCGGATTCTCGAAGTCATAACTGGCGATAGCAGAGCTGTTACCAGTGAGATCCAGAGTGGATTGAAACCTGTATAAGTGAGTGTGTGTAAATATAGCTGTTTTGCAATATATATAACACAGAAAGAAAAAGAGCACAAGATTTGAAATGCAACAAACGTCCAATGTTTTGATTGATGATATATGGAAATGTCATACAAAAAGCCCTCACAAATGGAGCTACGATGCCCCGGGTAAGACACCGAGCCAACAAAGTTTTAACATATTGTTTGTTACAAATTGGAAATCAAAAGAAATTAATTACTGCGTGACAAATGTGATAGGTGTAAAATCCTTTGTCGTCCAGTTGCTTGGTCCGTTGCTGGTAGTCGGGTAGATCCAACTGTCAAACTCTGCTTCCTCTATATCCTCCTCAATAGCATTCACCCTTGGGTTGGAGATAAATACCGGAGCCTTTCTGATCTTTTCCTTGCGCACAGCCCTCTGAGCCTCTGCAGTAAAGCCCAGCCCAAACTTGTCGTTCTTTTGAGTGAAGTCAGGAAGCTGACCCCAGTTTGCACAATTGCCTTTCTCGATTACAGCCCGAGCATCCTTCAAGGACGCCATCTTCAACGGAAAATCTTCTTCCACCACTGCCTCAGCTGATGCCAATACTGGAGGTACTTCCTCAAAATGCTGAAAGGGGGTTTCAATAAACTCCCCGTCCATCTCGATATACCAGAATGAATTCAAATGACTAACCATGTACTCCTCCTCACCCTGCATGGTAACAATCTTCCCTTTGACAGGGTATTTGAGCTTTTGGTGTAGAGTGGAAGTTACTGCCCCAGCTTTGTGAATCCAGGGTCGTCCCAACAAGCAGGAGTAAGATGGACGAATATCCATCACATAGAACGTTGAGTTGAAAACTTAGGAACCCACACGAATGGGGATGTCTACTTCACCGTGCACCATCCTTTTAGAACCGTCGAAGGCTCTAACAATGATGTTACTAGGTTTCAACTCTAGGCCCTCACAATCCAAGCGATCCAATGCTTTCTTGGGAAAAACATTCAGGGAAGAGCCGGTATCCACTAACACGTGTGCGAGAGTAGTGCCCCTGCATTCTATGGAAACATGCAGAGCATCATTGTGATTTTTCCCTTTGGCGGTAAGGTCAGCATCCGAGAACCCTAAGCCATTGTCAGCCGTCAAATTAGCCACACAGTCGGTGAATTGATCCGCGGAGGTCTCTTGCAGCACATGGGCCGTTTTCAGAAATGAAATCAGGGCTTTTGCATGGGCCTCTGAGCATAGCAGCAATGATAACATAGAGATTTTGGAGGGAGTATGCCCCAACTGTTCAACAACGTTAAAGTCACTCTTTTTGATAATTTTAAGAATTTCCTCCATTTCTTGTTGGGAGGCTTCCACAGCAGTCTTCCTTGGTGCCTCCGTCCTGGCAGGCGAATCGGTAGCAACTTCTTTGCCCCGAGCATCAGAGGACTCGGCGGCAGTAGTAGACACAGGAACTTGAACTGGAACATGCACACTTGCGGGTGTGATGGTGAGAGGTTTTCGGATAACTGGCGGTGCAATGTTAGGCGAGAAGAGCCTGCCACTGCGGGTAATCTTGGCGGGACCAGTGATGCTACTGATACTGGTATTGCTGTTGAACTCCTGCTTCACCCCAAGCACATACACGTCGGCTCCATAATGCCATGGGACCGCTTTATCAGACTCATACGGGAGAGGCCCCGGGACAGTAATAGTGATGGGTGCAACAAACATAATTTGGACTGGTTTCTTCACGGGAGCTTTGACAGGATTATAAATCGTGACAACAGATATTTCTTCAATGGAAACAGACGGAACAACAGTTTTCTTGAACAGAATCTCCTTGCTATCCATCAGGCCTTGGATGCCTGATTTCAGCAGTGGACAACCGGTAGGGATAACAGCACACAGGAGGCAACCCTTACTACAACCCGGAAATAAATCGGCTAGTAGTAAGTTCCTCTTAACAGTCAAAAGAGGGGTAACAACTTCATTCACCGAAACAGCATACAACTCTTCCTCAATGGCATTTACTCTATGCTGGGGCATAGAAGCAGTTACAACATTCAGTCTCTCAGGCGCTTCAAACTGAATTTCCTTCGCGTCGATAAGATCTTGCACTTTGTTTCTCAAGGCCCAGCAATCATCAGTAGTGTGCCCGGGACTATCAGAATGATAAGCACACCGGGCATTTGGGTTATACTTAGGAGACGCCGTGTTGACGACCTTAGGAGCTTCTTTGAGGGTCACCAAGTTGGTTGATAACAGTTGGGGTAAAATTTGAGATAAGGTCATACTCAGCCGAGTATACTGCCTCTTGGGCCTTTCACTTCTTTGTTGATTGTACTGCTGAGGAGCAGCAACAGGTTTTGAGATGACCAAAGCATTGACGGCTTGGCGACTTTCGGGCTTGACTTGTCGTCTAGGACCGTAGACGGCACTTGCTTCTTTCTTAAACGGCCTCTTCTCAATACTTGTAGAGGCAGCCTTTTGTATCTTGCCTGACCTGATGCCAACTTCAATTCTTTCTCCCGTTAGAATCAAATCCGTAAACCCAGCGGAGGAGTTACCAACCAAATGATTGAAAAATGGACCAGACAAAGTCCCTAGGAACATATCAACCAGCTCACGATCAGTCAATGGAGGCTGCACCCTGCCAGCCAAATCTCTCCATTTTTGTGCATACTCTTTGAACCCTTCACCCGTTCCTAGAGACATACCCTGAAGTTGGGTACGCGTAAGAGCGAGATCAGAATTGTATTGGTATTGTCTGTAGAATGCGGTTGCCAAATCTTCCCAGTGTCGGATGCTAGTTCCATCTAATTGGTAGAACCATTCAAGCTGTGACCCCGAGAGGCTATCTTGGAAGAAGTGAATCCAGAGGTTCTTATCTGCCGTGTAAGGTTGGATCTTCCTTACGTACGACCTCAGATGCAGCTTTGGGCAGGAGACCCCATCATACTTGGCGAAGGCAGGCGCCTTAAACTTGTGTGGAATTACTACCCCAGAAGATAACCCCAGATCTCCGAAATCCAGTCCCGGCACATTCTGAATTTCCATGGCACTCAAGCGGTCCTCCAATTGCTTGTATCTGTTAGCAGCAGGTGGGTATTGTACGTCATTATAGTCCGTCTCGTTGTCGGAGACTACGGGACTAGGAGCTCCTCCCCCTTGGGGACTGTTTTTCTCAGCAGAGGAAGTAGTTGGTCCAGCTTCATTATGGAGTGTGTTCCCAAATCTGCGTCCGGTGTTGAACAACGCAGTCCTCTTTTTCTTTTTCTTCTTCAGGAGTAGAGTCTTCAACTCTTGCTGACCTTGGGCTAGGCTTAGGACCATCTCTTGAAACTGTGCACTTTGGGCCTGAAGGGCCTTGATTGCTTGCTCACTGGATGAGTCTGGATTCATGATGACTGTTCAAAATAAACAGCGAAGGAGATTAAGCAACCTGTGAAATAGGGTACCTGCTATGCATATGGTGCAATGGAATGCGTATGTTTTATGTTTTCAAAGACAAACAAGATTCAACTTTGTAGACAAAAAGGGAAACACACTTCATTAGATTAAAATTTTCAATTGTTCGACAATTTGCCCTTAGGCATTACAGGAATGAAAAAAATACTGGAAAGGAAATAAAAGCTATAAAAGGAAATATCCAAAGCCCATCAATGCTTCCATGGCCTCCTTTTCTCAGTGTTGATGTAGTTGTTCAGGACCCTCTCTTCCTCCAATTGCTTAGTCAGCCTCTGGATCTTCCGTTCCTGCTCGTTGAACTTCTCCCGATAGAAATCCCGTTCTTCCTTTAGCTGCGCCCAAGATCTCTTCATTGTGTCAAAATCAGTAGGTATCTGAGGAGGGAGGACAGTTGGAGGAACCCCATCTTCATCAGGAGATTCAAGAATGAGAGGTCTAACAGCTTCGTATGGCATACCTAACCTCTGAGCACGGATGCGGACCCATTTGCAATAGGTTTCCATTGGTAGAGAAGTCTTTGGTCCCAACTCAAGTGGGTCAGCTTTGTGAATTCTGTCCCAAGCTCTAATGAATCCATGGCGTAGTTTGTCATTGTCTGCCTGAAACTCAAAATGGAAGTGAGGAACCAGCATTTCATGAGGCCCATCTCCTCTGGCTCTTCCAAACTGACGGAGAGCTAAGCATGGATTGTAAGAGATTCCTCCTTGGATACCAATCAACGGAACATTAGGGTATTCTCCGCAACGGTCAATAACAGCTACCTCATCCAAACCTCTGAGAGTCCAGGTGATGTCATTATCAGTGAGAGACATTAACCTCCGAGCCCAACCTTTTCCTACTTCATTCATCAGCACAAACTTAGGAAGGTGCAAAATAAACCACCTTACTAGCAAAGGAGCACAACACCACAGAGTTCCCCGTTTTCGAGCAGTACGAGCATAGAGTTGTTGTAGAATATCACCCAAAAGAGTGGGTACTGGATTCCGAGACATGAAGATCCTTATGACATGGATACTGATAAAGGTGTCAGGGTTGGGAAACAATACTAGACCATAGATCAAAAGAGCCAGAATATCCTCGTACGCCTTGAAGTCCAAGTCATTCCAGAAATCATTAGCCTTGCCAACCAGAAATTTGACCAAAAAGCCCTTGACCCCATTTCTAGTTTCCCAGTTGGACAATACCTCTTCTTTGGTCAAGGGGAGAATTGCAGCAATCTCTTCAGGCCTAGGAGTCCTTTCCAAACCAGTGAATGGAGTTTGTTCCAAGACAGGGATCCCCAGCAAATAAGAGAATTCTTCCAGGGTAGGAACCAGCTGGAAGTCTTGAAAGGTGAAACAATGATACAGAGGGTCATAAAACTGGGTCAGAACACTTATCAGTTGTTGGTCCCATTTTGCAGTGATCAAGCCAAGGAGAGAACCATGTCTGTTGATGAAGGAGGAAGTGTTTGGAATCCTTCCAACCAACTCCTTGAGTAAAACTGGTGGTTGAACAAAGTTGAGCCGGATGGTATTCCTACGTACGGGCATCATGATGTCCTACAAAACAGAGCAAAGATGAAACTTTTTTTGTCTTTGAAATGGGTTAGTCCTTTATACAGGATGCATGCAATGGTATGATGGCATGATGCTATGATGAAGCACACCACAAGAATTCACACAGGCAAACATGATAAGGCACACAAGTCACACAAGACAATCCTTAAGTTTCAGGCCAGCATGAAGTTTAGGTATTACCCTCTTTTAGTTTTGTTGGTTAAAACCTGTCCTATCAAAAGTAACCGGGTTCTAGAGGATCTCAAATCATTGGCTACCCTCAATCGGTCATAACTCCAGCATCGTAATCTTTTCTCGCGGCCAGAACCATCTCGAGAGTTTAGCCTCAATGAGTGTAGCATACTGCTACTGTCCTAATAGCCAAGTTGGTCAATTTAGGGTTCTAAGGTTGGTTGGTGTTTTAATGACTCCTTAGAAGACCTATATTCTCCCCGTTGCGACACAAGGGATATAGGTACAGACTAAGATGCCACACCAACGTAGCCACTACTTCACCCATGTCGGTCTACGCCGGACAGGTCCCTCACAGATTATGCTACCTAGAAAGGGTATTTCCCAGATCCGGGTTAGGATCTATGAAACTCCGATGCAAAGCCCACAAATATAAAAGAAAACAAAGCAAACAATTGAAAACAAAGGTGATCTAACCCTAAGGTTACTCCACTTTTAAGTTATTCCCCAGCAGAGTCGCCAGTTCTGTGATACGGTGGGAGAACTGACTTGAGGTTTTGCGTTTGTTTTCGCAAATGTTTCGGTTGAGCAAGAGTCGCCACCGACTTTTTACTTTATCCTAAGGAAAGGTTAAAAAGCACAGCAAAAACCTTTGAGATTTTTTCTTGGGTTCGGGGAGTAGATTATAGAAAGGGAAGGTATTAGCACCCTTTCTATCCATGGTTATCCATGGGCTCTTAGTTACTTGCTTAGATCACTTGCCTTTTGTTTTCAATTGTTTTAAATGGTGCTTGTGTGTGTGTTGGTTTGAAAATGTTTTGAAAAGAGGCCAATGTGGTGGCAACCTTTGTAATGATCCATGTGGGGATGCATACAAAGATGTATGTCTTTTGAAAAGGTTTTCATTTGTTCTTTAAAGTTGTTTTGAAAGTGTAGTGATGTGTGGTTTTTGAAATAGGCAAGTGTTTTAGTTTGCAAGATTGATTCAAGTAACTAAGAGGTTATCTACTCCTAAATTTCTCCAAAGATTATTGCTATGTTTTAACCCCTTTTAACAAGTTTGTTCCACCATTGCATTTGGTGGACAATCTTATGTTAGGATGTGAAAGGGACGGGCACGGATCATCGTTTAGACCATAATTGCAATGGTGCCAAGTATCTTTGGGCATTTTCTTTAAGGGACTTGATCATTTGTTTTGGAAGTATTTTGAAAATGTTATCGAGGGACTATGATCATTTGGTTTGTTTGTTTTGCCCAAAGAGACTTAACATGCAATATGGCCCAATTTTGAAAGGCAACAAGTGGAGTACCCTAGGGGGTGCAAGTGTGATTTGTGTGTCCATTTTCATGCTTGTTTGTCTTGAGATTAGGTCATAACTATTTTGTCGTTTTTCGCATACAAACCCTAATTCTAACATGGCATAATTAGAAAGCAATAAAGTGCGAAAATAAATTTACTAAGCTATTACAAAACCAAATATGGGAAGGGGGTACAAATGTTCAAATGGGGATTTTGTCAAGGAATTTAAACCTAAAACTATTACATCAATATTGAATATTTACAAGACAAATATTTTGCATAGATTAAATAAAATAAGACAAATATGCAAGAATGCAAAAAGAATTTTTATATGTATGAAAAAAAGAATTATTTATGTAAAATAAAAAGAAAATAAAAGGGTATTATTTTTGAGTATTTTTATATTTAGGGTAAAACCCTAATTCTATTAAATAAAATGTGTTATTATTTAATTTAATACAAGTATTTATTTATTATGTACAAAAATAAAATAAAGTGAAGTATTTGTCAAAAATGTATTTTTATATTAAATATTAATAATAATAAAAAAAAACAAAAAGTGTATATATTTTGTATTTACCCTAAATATATTAATAAATATATGTATATATGTATTATTTTAAATATGTGTTACATATATATAAATAATAATAATTTTTAATATTTGCAAAAAAGGTATTTTTTATGTAAAATATTTTCAGAAGGTATAATAAAATAAAAATGAAAATAAAAGTATTTTTACATATTTCTCAATGTTTTAATGAAATGTATATATTCATTTATTTATGTATTAATCAAAAGAAAATCACATAAATACCTAATAAATTAAAAAATGGTGAGAAAAAAGATTTTTATATTTTTAATAACATGAGAAAAAATAAATGAATCAATCAAAAAAAGAAAAAGTCAGAAATCATTAAAAATAAGCCAAATGGGCCTAGGGGGTGTGAAAGCAAAAGAGTGGTGCAAACAGAAATAACCAAACAGGCACAGCCCAGAAAACTCCTTCTTCAACCTCCAGACTGTATGAACAACAATGAACACGCGTTTTCTATCTTCCAATTCCTGGACTTTCAAGCAAAACTCATAACATGAAAAGTGTAGAGCATTAAGAGACGAATTCAGGGATATAAAGAACTTGACTTAACTCTCTAAGATGAGGGAGAATTTCTTCTCCCCCAATTTCTGACCTAGTTTTTCATCAATGTTCAGAACCAAAATTCTCTAAGCATACATAATATAAATGAAATCTAATCATATGGGCATGTTCAGGGCTATGATTGTGACATGTTTCCTTCACAAACCTAAAGCTAACAATGCCTATACTGAGAGATAGAACTTCATGAAGATACCTGTTCAGTTGGAATCGTGCTTTGCAATGGAAGAGTTTTCAGAGCAAGATGATGATTTGTATAGATTCCTTGAAGTGTAAGGATGCTATTCCAAGTTCTACTTTGTCTTGAAACTCCCTGAATCGTGCTAGAGAACTTCAACTGCAAAACAGAAAAATAAAAATGGTGAAGTGGCTTGGAGGTGTTACAGATCGTGCTTTAGCTTTTGGATAGCTTGCATAGATGGTAAGGAAGGTATGTGAACTGGTTTGGGCAAGAATGCTTGAAAGGATTGAGAGTTGGAACTCAATCTGCAGAGGTTGCTATGTTTGGGCAGTTTCAAGGTGATTCTGAGTTTTGGGATGGATTGGAGGTAAAAGGCTCGTGCTTTAGCTTGGTTTTGATGTGTGGAATTTGTTTGATCAGTTTGTCTAAGTGTTTGTAAGCTGGTTTGTAAGTTGGTACAAGTTATGCCATGTTTCTTCTATGTGAAGCAAGAAAATGCCAACTTTTTTCTAGGCTTGTACATGCCCCTCAAAATGTGCTGCATCTTTTAGTCTTGATCAGTGTGTTATGTCCATGAATCTTGTGTCCAAAGATATGCATTGTACCTCTTGATTTTCAAACTTGACATAAAGTTCTACTTTGCAAAAATGGATAAATCACTTTTTCCAATTAAGGCTTAATTCCTTGTGTAATGACTATATGAACAAAACAAAGCTAAAACACAATGGATTGGCATTTAATTATTGAGTAAGAAAAGGATTAGAGGCCTGTAACTAGCTTGCCCATGCTGATTTGAAAAATTGCAAAGTGTATGAACATGTACATGGCCATGAATCAAAGTGACTTTTGCCCATTTTGAAAAATTCGATTCTCCCTAACCATGAGGTTGTTTGAGAAGTTCTTGGACATTTTGGAAAGCTTAGAATGTGTAATACAATCCATCTTTGAAATGCAAATTGAAATTCCAAGTGGAAGTGTATGGAAAATGGCCTGGAAGTTAGGTAGAAAACCTTGTCAAAAAGGTCAAATTTTCACTAAGTTATGAATGGTTTAGTGCCCTTATTCAAAAATTTATAACTTGAGATACAAGCCTCATTTGGGAAAACTTTGTGAATCAAAGTTGTAGATTATGCCACAAGCTACAACTTTCATGTTTTGAATTTTGTTTGAATCCAAATGAATCTTGGTGAAAAAGTGGGGCAAAGTTGGGAAAAAATTAGGGTTTTCCATAACTTAGAAAAATTCTAAGTTATGAAAAATTCCATTTCAAACCCTAATTTGCATTTCTTGGTTTCTTGGTGAACAAGTTTCATGATTTGGCATGTTTTGATGAAAAATGGATCTTGACTCTTGATTTTGACCAAAAAGTCAAAGTTTGACTTTTCAGTATACAGTCAAAATTGATCAATTGACTAGGAAATTCAACTGTCAATCTTGTGTACTTGGGATCTTTTGAGTTTGTTGAGCATGTCAAAATAATTCCATGGGGTCCTTGAGTCCATATGTGAGCTTGGTTTGCCATTGGCTAGGTCAAACAGTCAAAAATTACCCTTGTGCAGTCAAAACCCTAAAAATGACCATTTTGCCCTTTTGGTGATCTGATCAAATTTCTTGTGGAATTGTGATCCAAACTTGATCAAATGGTCCATATGAGTTCATAATGTTGATGTGGGTCAATTTTCATGAGATTTGACTGTCAATTGGCCACAGTTGACTTTTTCCCCAATACAGCTGATTTCTTAGGTCATCTGTCCAATTGACTGGGCAAAACTTGGAATCAAGACTTGAAACTTGGTATGGATAAACTTGGGAGTCCAACATGAAGCATGAAAGTCATCTTAGGCATTTTAGGTCAAAACATCTTTGTTCAACCACAAACCCTAATTTGGGTTAACAGTGCAAGGAGAAGTCTTGAGCAGAGGAAACCCTAACTGGATCTTGATCTTCAAAGGTCTTGTGATGAGAAAATGTTGAGGAAATGGGAGGGAAAATTTTGGGGTACAACAGCGGTCCAGGCAAAAGTTAGGGATAAAAGCGTAATACTATGTCTCATTGGATCACCTTGCATCCAGAATCCGGTATCAGCATCAAGTTCAAACGGCATCGATCGATCAGCTTCATCCTCGACTAGGTCATCAAGTGATGAGACGCTCGGAGATATAAGGGTGATAGCAGAGTTGGAACCCAGTGGGATCATTCATTTCACACAGCTGTTTTATTTTCTTTTGTACAAATTTGTATAAACTCTTTGGTTCGGCGGCGTTCTCTTACTAGGACGTCAGCCTCTTGTACATAAACGTCTATTTACAGGCAAATTCAAAATCAATACAAATATACTTTTCAGCTCAAATTGCCATTTGTTTTTCCTTTTCTGTTTTGTTTTGCGAAGAACGTCCAAGGTTCAATTTATGATATATGCATTGACAATAATTTGCTAACTCATGAATATTTGAATACGAAACAAAGGATTAATTACAGGTAACATTAGAAACAGGGGCAATAAAGAGTTATCTAAGCGATCTAATTGTTCTGTCCACCAAGGTACCAGGGTGGGTTCGGCTGAAGAACATAACCAGACATCTTAATTCTCCAGAGAGTGAGTCAGCAAGTCAGAGCACTCTCCCCAAGCAAAGCTACAATCAGCCTTAAAGAAGTTAAGTATCCTCCAGCAGATCTCAACATTCCCCAGCACGATATACAAACATTTTTCAACAAAGCATCCCCGGCAGTCTTGGTCTAAAGATTGTTCCCCGGCGGTATATCAAACATTCAGTGGAGTTACTTCTAATACATCTCAAAATTTCCCCAGGAGAGTCCAATCCAGTTTCCCCAAGAAAGTTGGAATCCATCTCCCCAAGCAGTAAGCTTATCCCCAGTAGATTCTGGAAGCTTATCCTCGCAGAGCACGAACGCGTCTCCCGGATTTATTCAAAGAGTTATTTCCCTACCAGGATATAACTGGGTTATCCTCAGCCAAAAGCCACGGAAAGATCGTCCTCGACAAAGTCTTCTCATCCCCAGCGAAGTCTATTAACACTTCCAACACAACAATGGTATCCCCAGCGAAGTTACCATCAACATCTCAACAAAGTACCTCTCTCCCCACAGAGTATTGCTCCCCAGCAAGATCGCTAGAGTAATTTTCTCACCGCAGAGTAATCCATTCGCCAAGTTTATTCCCCAACGGAGTTATCTTCTCCTGCTGGTATTCTTGCAACTATCATCCCCAGCAGAAACAGAGCTCTACTCTTCCATATCAGCCCAGGATTCAACTTCCCGGCATCCGTCAAGGATTTATTTTCCTAGGACGAAAACATATGTTCATAAACATCATATTTCCATACATTATAGCATGCATATATGCATCATATCTTACAAATCTCATTTATGTTGAGAACATCATTGCTTGATTCATATCATGCATTGCATATGACTGACCTTTACCTTTCAGGAAAGATCCAGTTAAGTTCTCAGCTATATTTCAAGACCTTGTCCGGTTCAGTTAAATCGACCCTAAGATTTTTCTGACGCTTATCCAGTCAAAGGCCTTCTCTGGTTCAGTCAGATCGACCCTAAGATCTCCCTGATTCTTATCCAGTTGAAGATATTCCAAGACCTAGTCTGGTTCAGTTAAATCGACCCTAAGATTTTCCTTATTCTTATCCAATCAAAGGCCTTCTTTGGTTCAGTCAGATCGACCCTAAGATCTCCCTGTTTCTTATCCAGTTGAAGATTCCAAGACCTTGACCGGTTCAGTTAAATCGACCCTAAGATTTTTCTGTTTCTTATCCAGTCAAAGGCCTTCTCTGGTTCAGTCAGATCGACCCTAAGATCTCCCTGTTTCTTATCCAGTTGAAGATTCCAAGACCTTGACCGGTTCAGTTAAATCGACCCTAAGATTTTTCTGTTGCTTATCCAGTCAAAGGCCTTCTCTGGTTCAGTCAGATCGACCCTAAGATCTCCCTGTTTCTTATCCAGTTGAAGATTTCAAGACCTTGACCGGTTCAGTTAAATCGACCCTAAGATTTTCCTGTTTCTTATCCAGTCAAAGGCCTTCTCTAGTCCAGTTAAATCGACCCCTAAAAGATTTTCCTAATAAAGGCTCAGTAGAAGACATCCAAGATTCTCTCAGCGTTACTGTTGAGATTGAAGTCGCCCAAGATTCTCTCAGCGTTACTGTTGAGGTTGAAGTCATCCAAGATTCTCTCAGCGTTACTGTTGAGATTGAAGTCGCCCAAGACTCTCTCAGCGTTACTATTGAGGTTGAAGTCACCCAAGATTCTCTCAGCGTTCCTGTTGAGGTAGTAATCATCCCCAGATTCTCTCAGCGTTCCTGTTGAGGTAGTAATCATCCAAGGTTCTCTCACCATTCCTGTTGAGGTAGTAACCATCCCTGGTTCATTCATCGCCGTTTGAAGCTCCAGATTCAATTCCTGTAACCAATCAGGGCGCATCTATACAAAGAGTTTGAAGACCAACTCCTGTAACAGGCCAGGTACTCATTTTCTTTTTCAGGTACGCAAGTTCTCGCTAAGGAATCTCTTACGCGATCGACACCTCCAGATGGCATCTATAAGCCCATCCCCCTATCCATCGTATCTCCAAATGGCATTGTGATCGGTGGATCTGGAACTGACTGTTTAACGCTGGTTCGCGAAATGTCGCGGAAGCAAGAGTCGCCACCGTCTTTTATTTTCTCCAAATGGAAAGGACAAAAGCACAGAAAAATTCCTTATAGAGATTGCTCTCGGTTCGGGAGGTAGATTATAGAAAGGGAAGGTGTTAGCACCCTTTCTATCCATGGTTATCCATGGGCTCTTAGATACTTGCTCACTTGTGTTTTCAAAAGGTTTGTTTGCTTTTCAACTGTGGGTTTTAAAAAAGTTTCTTTGAAAATTCCAGTTCGACTCTTGTATCAGTCCTCAAGAGTGTTTGAAAAATTGCTTTCGAAAGCTTTTTGAAAAGGTGTCGGTGTGAAAAGTATTTTTGATTTGTTTTGAAATTTAGAGCAAGTATCTAGAGTCGTCTACCTACCCTAAGGAATTATTCTATGTAAATGTCCTTAAAGTAGTGTCATCCCACCATTGAGAGGTAGGTAGCACCACCGTTGGAGGTGTTCGGGTCAATTCGAAGGTTCGGGACATGGTGATCACCAGAGCAATAGGAAGATACCTTAGAAGCTACCCTTATGCCGGGTTCCCGGATCATGAGGACTTACTAAAACATCCTCTACTCGACGATCACCTTTCGAGGGGCAAGGCAATAGTGAGGCGTACCCTAGGGGTGGTGTGTGATTTGTGTGCCATTTTCAGATATTTTTGTCTTGTCATGTATTGGTGATCTACGCTTTTGTTTTTATTTTAACATTCATTCTTGCATGCAAATTTATTAACAGTTAAAAAGTGCGGAATGTAAAAGTTCTACGCTATTACAAAGGCGCGGGTCCACATAGCCAAATTAAATCCAGGACCCGATTTGAAAATAAGATAAAGTGCGAGAAATATAAATGTCTAATTTACATGGCTTTGGGAGAATTACATGAATATTATAAGAAAGGAAATAAATGCGCGAAACGAACTGATAATCGAAAGCGAGGGCGTTGGACCCTTTTTAATGAAATTAAATTATGATTAACAAATTAATTAAATTAAAATAAAAAAGGAAAAGATCTTTGAGTTTTTAGTATTTATGGATTTTTAATAAGAATTAATGGAATTAAAACCTAGTTCTAGCTATTTTTAATTTATTAAAAAAAACATGTTAAAGTTAAACCTAGAATTAACCTAATTAATTAATACAATTTTATTCACAAAAATAAATAATTAATTATTAGTAATGATAAAAGAAAAGAAAAGAGATAAAAGTCTTTTAAAACCCTAATTCTACAATTTTTTAGTTTGTTAGAAAAAACATTAAAATTTAACCCTAAAATTAAGACTAAATTAATTAATAATATGTATTTGCAAAAATAACATTTAAATAAAATATATTTTATTTTGTGACTTTCTGATTTTTATTATTTTTTATGTTTTATGGAAATATATTAGATTAAAGAATTAAATAAAAATTAAACAAAACAAATAAAAATAGAAAAAAAGAATAGAAGAGAGCAAACCAAGGGGGTGTTGTCCCCAAACTGGAGGAATTGTTTAGCAATTAGGCCCATTTGTTTCAAGGCCTCGTTTGACTTTTCTGGGCGCGTGTAGCACGTTTGACCAGGGTGTATGGAATTCATCAGATCAGAGCCCTTGGATTGCCTTCAGTGGCCATGTGGCACGTCTGGATTATGGGTGTATAATGAACCCCTGGAGTATGCGCTGCATAGGAATATAGAAAAGAAAATAATATGAGAAAGGGAGGGGACCTGGGAATCGAACCCAGGTCCCAGAGGTTACCAACTCAACGCCTTGCCACTTGATCCACTCACGCGTTTTGGATATAGCATAGAAAACAAATAATATAATGCAAAACAAGGGTTAGTGGATAATTTTCGCGCGAAATTCAAACGCACCACTCGTTGGCCTACACATCATCATCTTCTCCAATTATTTGCTGTACCTGAAACAAAAACAAACTGAATAGCGTGGGTTTTAAACCCCCACTAAATAGCAAGCACAAAAATAGCGATTAAGCCGTCTTTGATCAGAAATTAGGCGCGATAGGGTGGTTGGATTCGTGTGAAGTTTCTCGTTCCAATGGTACAAGTCTTGTGTCTCAATTTTTCTATAACAGAGAAACCCCAAATTTGAACCTCTGCAACCCTAAAATACTCCAATGGTGGATTCTCATATGATGCACGAAAACTCAATTAAAATATATGGTTAGCTTTATAATGAATCAATTAGTATAAATCAACAAAGAAAATGCAATGAGGATGCTTAAAAATTGAAACACGAATATGCATATTTTCATGAAAAGTGAGACATATTTCTACCAATTCTTTGCGTTATAACCAGTGGCTTTGATCCAGAAATGTTCCCTGATGCTTCAGGAATGTAATGGAGTCAATGTTTTGCCTTGAAACTCCTTGGAATCGTATTTTCAGTTTTGGAATTTTCTTGAAAAAGTGAAAAGTTGTTTATGGTTTTTGGGCGCAGCTTTCAGGTCCTTAGGCATTAGGTTTTGATCAGTATAAGTATGGGATCAGATTAGGGTTGAAATTTGGATCCAAAACCCTTTGCATTGATGTATAAGATATTTAATTTTCATGGCATATCTTCCAAATCTTTTCATGTGCTTTTGGTGCCAATTATGATCAAATCACCTTGATTCTTTCCATATTAGATAGGGCACAAAATCTTGAAGGTATTCCATGCATAAAAAGATTTGAAAAGCTTGTTTTAGTATTTTTCACATATTTTATTTTATTAAATGAATTAATAGCAATTAAAAATTCAAATAAATAAATAAAAATGATGAATAAATCCCCTTTGGGCCAAATTGTCGTGCATATGCTTTGGATGATGATTCTTGGAAGAAAATATGGCCCATTAGCAATTTTGAGGCATTTGAAGTAAAGTTGACTTTTCAAAATTCCCAAAACTTTCCCAACTTCCACAAGGCATATCTTGCTCAATTTTTAAGCTTTGATCATGTTCTTGGACATTTTGGAAAGGTATTGAAGTCCTCTAACCAATGCCTTTGGTCCCATGTCATTTTGATTTACCAATCTCAAGTTATGGCCTTTTACTTAAAGTCCTTTTTTGTTGACTTTTGAAAATGACCTATAATGTTGAAATTGATAACTTTTTGTGAGAGCATTTCTTGGACTTGAAGTGTGAAGAGGAGTTGTTGGAAATGTCTTTATCTTCAATATGAGATTTGGATGGAATTTTTCTGATAAACCGTGTGGAAGTTATGCCTTGGTCAAGTTACAATTGACTTTTCCAACTGTCCAAATATGGAAACTTTTGCATCTTGAGACTTTTTGAGCCATACTTTGAGAATCATGATCAAGAATTGATCAAATGATGTTTGTGGCTTCAAAATGAGATGTTTGACCAAAAATTTGAACTTTTGACTGTCAAATGACCATTTTGCCCCTGTAGTTGACTATAGTGCAATTAGGGTTTTTGACTATGCAATTTTGTGCTGTAAGTCTTGAAACTTGGTATGAAGATGTTTGACCATGTTTGTAGGCATGTGGGACTTGATTGGACCCTTGGAAACTTCATTTTCTTTGTCAGAACCAAAACCCTAGTTTTTGATTGTTAGGAGGCCCTTGAATTGTGCCACCCTTGGGGAATTTTGAAGCATGCTCTTTGCAAATTTTGAAGAATATGGGAGGGAAAATTTTGGGGTACAACATGCATCTATAAGCCCATTCTACCATCACCCTACTATGTGAGCGCAAATTTCTGGGCACTCTAAGTGTTCAATCATCTTCCACCTTCGGATTACGAAAGGCACGTCAGCCAATCTGCATCCTCAGGTCTAAGAAGATTGAACAGGGGCAACTGTTGTACCCCAAAATTTGCCCTCCCATATTCTTCAAGATTTGCCAAGAGCATGCTTCAAAATTTCCCAAAGGTTGCACAGTTCAATGGCCTCCTAACAGTCAAAAACTAGGGTTTTGGTTCTGACAAAGAAATTGAAGTTTCCAAGGGTCCAATCAAGTCCCACATGCCTATAAACATGGTCAAGCATCCTCATACCAAGTTTAAAGACTTACAACACAAAATTGCACAGTCAAAAACCCTAATTGCCCTACAGTCAACTGTAGGGGCAAAATGGTCATTTGACAGTCAAAAGTTAAAATTTTTGGTCAACATCTTATTTTGAAGCCACAAACATCATTTGATCAATGCTTGATCATGATTTTCAAGGCATGGCTCAAAAAGTCTCAAGATGCAAAAGTTTCCATATTTGGACAGTTGAAAAAGTCAACTGTAACTTGACCAAGGCATAACTTCCACATGGTTCATCAGAAAAATTCCATCCAAATCTCATTTTGAAGAGAAAGAAATTTCCTACAACTCCTCTTCACACTTCAAGTCCAAGAAATGCTCTCACAAAAAGTTATCGATTTCAACATTATAGGTCATTTTCAAAAGTCAACAAAAAGGGACTTTAAGTCAAAGACCATAACTTGATATTGGTAAATCAAAATTACATGGGACCAAAGACATTGGTTAGAGGACTTCAAGACCTTTCCAAAATGTCCAAGAACATGATCAAAGCTTAAAAATTGAGCAAGATATGTCTTGTGGAAGTTGGGAAATTTTAGGGAATTTTGAAAAGTCAACTTTACTTCAAATGCCTCAAAATTGCTAATGGGCCACATTTTCTTCCAAGATTCATCATCCAAAGGCTATGCACGACCATTTGGTCCAAGGGGAGTTATTTCATCATTTTTTATTATTTATTTGAATTTTTAATCACCATTAATTCATTTAATTAAATAAAATATGAAAAAAATACTCATCCATGCTTTTCAAATCTTTTTGTGCATAGAATACCTTCAAGATTTCGTGCACTATCCAATATGGAAAGAATCAAGGTGATTTGATCATGATTGGAATCAAAACACATGGAAAAGATTTGAAGAAATATGCCATTAAAATCAAATATTGGATTCATCAAAACATGGATCTTTTGGCTCAAAATTCAACCCTAATTCGTCCCATACATAAGTCAGAATGCAAACCTAATGGAAGGGACCTTGAAGCTGCGCCTAAGAACCAAAACAAACTTTGCATTTTTTTCCAAAAAAAGTCAAAACTGAAAACTTCCTTAGAGTACGTTTCAAAGCAAGATAGCTATTCCATTGCACTCCCAAGGCATCAAGGAACGTTTCTGGGTCAAAACCACTGCCTCTAACGCAAAGAACTGGTAGAACCATGTCTCACTTTTCATGAAAATACTCATAATTGCATCTTGAATTCCCTGTATTTTTCATGTGTTTTTGATGTTGATTTATACTAATGTGCATCTCCTGAAACTAATGGTATACTTTAATTGAGTTTTCATGCCCAGTATGCGAATCCACCATTGAAGCTTGCTAGGGTTTCAGAGTTGCAAAATTAGGGGTTTCCTCTTCAGGAAAAATTGAGACACGAGACCCACGCCATTGAAACCAGAAGCTTATGACTAATTGATTCCATACCTCGCGCCTAATTTATGAACAACGATGGCCTATTCGCTATTTTTATGTTCACTACTTAGTGGGGGTTTAAAACCCCCGCTATTCAGTTTCTTTTTTTTCCAGGCAAAGCAAACAATTGAAGAAGAAGGTGATGTGTAAGCCAGCGGTTGGTGCGTTTGAATTTCGCGCGAAAAAACATCACTAACCACCGTTTTGCCTGATATTGTTTATTTGTTATATTATATACAAAGCGCGTAAGTGGATCAAGTGGCAAGGCATTGATTTGGTAACCTCTGGGACCTGGGTTCGATTCCCAGGTCCCCTCACTTTCTTAATATCTTTTGTTTCAATATGATTCCATGCAGTTTCAACCCCAGGGGTTCACCATGCATTCTCATCAATGGATTGCCACATGTCCCACCACATCCATCCAGTGGCCAGGATCCAAGGTCCATAGAACACCCTCAGTCAACCTTGCACACATAAGCGTTGAAAGTCAAACAGGCCTGCACTCCATGGGCCAAAGTCCTTCAAATCAACCTCCAAAGGGGCCTGAATACCCCCCATGTTTGCTTTCTTTTTCTCTATTTTTTTTATCATCTATTTCAATTATATTCTATATTTTATTTAACTCCATAAAAATAATATTTATAATACACATAAAAAATAATAAAAATCAGAAAAGACAAAAAATAAAATATATTTTTATTTAATGTTATTTTGTAAATAAATTCTATTAATTAATTTAGTTTTTAATTCTAGGTTTAATTTTAATATTTTTTGTAATAAACTAAAAAAAATGTAGAATTAGGGTTTTATACTTTTATCCTTTTTTTTTTCTTTTTCACCATATTTAATTATCAATTATTATTTTGTAAATAAAATTTGCCATGTAAATATTTAGTTAAAATTAGGTCAAACTAAAAACACTTTTCTTAATAAATTAAAAAAACAATTTAGAATTAGGTTAATTAACTTTTCTTTTTAATTCCAATTTGATTTTCTTACTAAAAATCTATAAATACAAAAAACTCAAAAAATAATTTCTTTTTTTTTCTCATTAAATTTAATTAATTTCATAATTGTGATTTAATTTCCTTAAAAGGGTCCAACGCCCTCGCATTCCCGATTTTACTTATTCTCACATTTTATTTTTATTTCTTCTTTTTGTGAATATTCATGTAATTCTCCCAAAGCCATGTAATAGACTAATTAGACATTTATCTTTTCCGCATTTTGTTTTATTTCAAATCGGGTCTCGGATTAATTTGGCGATGTAGACCCGCGCCTTTGTAATAGCGTAGGACTTTTAATTCCGCATCTTTTTAACTGTTAATTAATTTGCATGAAAGAATGAAATGTCAAAAATAAAAGCAACGCATAGATCACCAATGCATGAATGTTGTACCCCAAAATTTGCCCTCCCATTTCTCAATAATTTCTCATCACAAAGCCCTTGGAGCTCAAGATCCAGTTAGGGTTCCATCTGCTCAAGATTTCTCCTTGCACTATTGACCCAAATTAGGGTTTGTGTTTCCACAAAGATGTTTTGACCTAAAATGCCTAATATGACTTTCATGCTTCATATTGGACTCCCAAGTTTATCCACATCAAGTTTCAAGCCTTGATTCCAAGTTTTGCCCAGTCAATTGGACAGTTGACCTAGAAATCAACTGTATTGGGGGAAAAGTCAACTATGGCCAATTGACAGTCAAACCTCATGAAAATTGACCCACATCAACATTATGAACTCATATGGACCATTTGATCAAGTTTGGATCACAATTCCACAGGAAATTTGATCAGATCACCAAAAGGGCAAAATGGTCATTTTTAGGGTTTTGACTGCACAAAGGCAATTTTTGACTGTTTGACCTATCCAATGGCAAACCAAGCTCACATATGGACTCAAGGGCCCCATGGAATTATCTTGACATGCTCAACAAGTTCAAAAGATCCCAAGTACACAAGATTGACAGTTGAATTTCCCAGTTAATTGATCAATTTTGACTGTATACTGAAAAGTCAAACTTTGACTTTTTGGTCAAAATCAAGGGTCAAGATTCATTTTTCATCAAAACATGCCAAATCATGAAACTTGTTCACCAAGAAATCAAAAAATGCAAATTAGGGTTTGAAATGGGAATTTTTCATAACTTAGAATTTTTCTAAGTTATGAAAAACCCTAATTTTTTCCCAACTTTGCCCCACTTTCTCACCAAGATTCATTTGGATTCAAACAAAAGTCAAAACATGAAAGTTGTAGCTTGTTGCATAATCTACAACTTTAATTCACAAAGTTTTCCCAAATGAGGCTTGTATCTCAAGTTACAATTTTTTGAATAAGGGTACTAAACCATTCTTAACTTAGTGAAATTTTAACCTATTTTGGCAAGGTTTTCTACCTAACTTCAAGTCCATTTTCCATACACTTCCACTTAGAATTTCAATTTGCATCTCAAAGATGGATTGTAGTACACATTCCAAGCTTTCCAAAATGTCCAAGAACTCATCAAACAACCTCATAACTTGAGAGAATCGAATTTCACAATATGGCAAAAACTCACTTTTGAATTGGTCATGTACATGTTCATAACTTATGCCATTTTCAAGTCAGCTTAGTTTGTGCTACATTACAGGTCCTTAAACCATCCAACACTCAATAATTTAATGCATGTTCATTGTGCTAAGGTCTTGTTTCATGAGCTTATGCATTACATGTTGAATAAATCCATTTATGGAAAAAGCAAAATGGCCATTTTTGCAAAAGCAAGCTTTATGTCCAATTGAAAATCCAACAAGTACATATGAGATCTAATTGGCACAAGATTATGAGCAAAACACTCTGATCAAGACAAGGTTAGCAGCATGTTTAAGGGTCCCCTACTTTCCTAAAACATCAAGTTGGTTTTGTTTGCTTAAGTGTGAAGAAAAGTATCATAACATACATAACTTTGATATCAGCATTAGAACACTGAGGCATTTTTTTTGTACACCTTCTAATCATCCTAACCAAGCTAGAACACGACTCCAATACCTCCCAAACACTCCCATTCCCAGAATCACTCTCAAACTGCAAAAACAGGGCAAGGCCTGCAGATTGAACACCATCTCTCATTCCTTGCATGATTTCTTGACCAAAGCTCATCAAATACATTCCCTAGCATCAATGCAAGCTAACCAAGACCTAAAACACGATCTGTAATTCCTCTAAAAAGTTCCACCATTTTCACTTTCTCATTTTGCAGTTGAAGGTCCATAGCTCGATTCAAGGTGTCTCAAGGCAAAGTAAACATTGGAACAGCATCACCACACCTCAAGGAAGCTATACCAACCATCACCTTGCACTGAAAGCTTCCCCATTGCCAGATAGAACTTCAACTGAACAGGTACTTTGGTGAACTTCTAACTCTTAGTATAGGCATCATTAACTCTAGGTTTGTGAATAAGAAATGTTCTACTCATGCCCCTGAACCTGTACATGCTTTTACTTTTCATTTATTTTGCCTGAGCTATGAGAATTTAAGGTTTGAAAATGGCAGAAAACTTAGGTCAGGATTTAGGAATGTCAAAATTCTCTCTCATTTCTGAGAGTTAGAATGAGTTTTTTATATATTTGGAATCGTGATTCAATGCTTAACATTTCTTATGTTGGAAGTTTGTGCAAAAGATCAAAGAATCCAGGCGTTTGAATTGGAAGAACAGGCGCGCGTTTTGACATGTTTTTTGTCTGAAGGTTGAAGAAGAAGTTCCTGGGCTGGGCTTGCTTCTGATTTTCTTTCCACACCACATTTTTTGTTTCATACCCCCTAGGCCCATTTGGTTTATTTCAATGATTTTTTTGATTTTTCTTTTTTCATGATGACTTATTTATTTTTGCTTATAATATAAAAAATATAAAAAAATATTTTTATACCATTTTCCTATTTTTGCTTATATAGTATTTAGAATAAATAGAAAATAATACAAATATACTTTCTTTTCTGATTTTATTACATTTTCCCTTTTGAAAATATTTTATACAAAATATAATTTTTTTATATAAATATTAAATATTATTATTTTTATATATATAGTATTTATTTCATAAATAATAAAGATATATATATATATATATATATATATATATATATATATATATATTATATATATATATATATATATATATATATATATATATATATATATATATATATATATATATATATATATATATATACTTAGGGCAAAAATACTAAAATACATACATTTTTTATTTTATTCATATTTGATGTGGAAAATACCTTTTTTTATGAATATATTCCATTTTATTTTATTTTATATAATTATTAAATATTATACATATTAAATAGTTAATATATTTACTTAATAAAAATTAGGGTTTCACCCTTAAAATACAAAAACTCCAAAAAAATAATTCCTTTTTATTTTTATTTATTTAATATAAATAATACTTTTTTCATACATATAAAAACCTTTCTTTTGCATTTTGCATCTTGATTCTATTTTTCCATTTAATTTATGCCTTTAATTATATTGTAAATATTCAAAGAAAATGATGTAATAGCTAGGTTTAATTTCTTGTCTAAATATCCCCCATTTGAAATATTTGTACCCCCTCTCCCATATTGTGTTGTAATAGTGTAGGAATTTAATTTTCGCACTTTATCGCTTTCTAAATATACTATGCTAGAATTAGGGTTTGTATGTAAATAAAAAGAACAAAATAGCTTGACCTAATTTCAAGATAAATAAGCATGAAATATGGACAACACATATCACACTTGCACCCCTAGGGTATTCCACTTTGTTGCCTTCAAATAATTGGGCCATATTGCATGTTAGGTTTCTTTGGGTAAAAACAAACAATCAAATGATCATAAGTCCCTCGATGACGCTTTCGAAAAATTGCCTAAAATGATCAAGTCCCTTTCAAAGAGAAATTGCCCAAAGACACTTAGCACTATTGCAATTATGGTCTAAAACGATGACCCGCGCCCGTCCCTTTCACCTCCTAATACAAGATTGTCCACCAAATGCAATGGTGGAACAAAATTGTCAATAGGGTTAAAACATAACAAAAATCTTTGAGAACTTTAGGGTAGATAGCTCTTAAGTACTTGCCCATTTACAAAAGAAAACACTTGCCTATTTTTAAACCACACTTCACAAACACTTTCAAAACAAACTTTCAAAAAAACCTTGAAACATCTTTTTAAAAGACAAAACACCTTTTGTAAAACATTCGAGTAAAGAATTGTTACAAGGGTAGCCTAGACAAGGCATCTTTTCAAAACATTTTCAAAACCACACACCGAGCACCATTTCAAACAATTGAAAACTAAGGCAAGTTGATCTAAGCAAGTACCTAAGAGCCCATGGATAACCATGGATAGAAAGGGTGTTAATACCTTCCCTTTCTATAATCTACTCCCCGAACCCAAGAAAAATCTCAAAGGTTTTTGCTGTGCTTTTTAAACCTTTCCTTAGGATAAAATAAAAAGTCGGTGGCGACTCTTGCTCAACCGAAACATTTGCGAAAACAAACGCGAAACCATAGTCAGTTCTCCCACCGTATCACAGAACTGGCGACTCTGCTGGGGACTACTATAAAAGTGGAGTAACCTTAGGGCTTAGATCACCCTCTTGCATGACTAAATGTTTGATTTGTTTGCTTTACATCTTGGCTCTTATTGTTTGGGTTTGCAATCCTACACCCGGATTTTGGGAAACATTCATAGATAGCAATACGTTGTGGAAACTGTGCGGGGTATACCGACACGGTCGAAGCAATAGCTATATTAGTGCGACATATTTGTGGGTACCGGTAACCCTTGAGTTCAATCAAGGAGAGTACGGGGCCGCTGAGTGATGTCACTAAGCACTAATGACCTAGAACCTTTACTTGACCATCTTGGCCTTTTATTAGGGGTAGTGAGATGACCGGCTTTGGTGCAGTCCGAAGTTGGTAGATCCTCGATACTACACTCATTGAGGGTTGTTTTCTTGGAATATTTTGGTCGCTAGTTAAGTGGCTAAACCAAGACAATGAATAATGAAAACAATCCCGTGATATTGAGATCCTTAGAACCCGGTTACTATTTATAGGACAGGTTTTTAAGCCAACTACACTCAAGAGGGTACTTACCTATGAAACCCCATGCAAGCCTGAAACTAGGGTTTGGTGTGAATTGCTTGTACATATGTTTCGTGCATGCATCATAAACATCATAAAGCATCATATGCATTCACTAACCATTTAAGGGTTTGGATCTTCATCTTTGTTCCTGTTTTGTAGGTCATGGAAATTCCTCGCAGAAACACCATTCAAGTCAACCTTGTGAGAATCTCTCCTCAACTCAAGGAGCTCACCTCAAGAATTCCGGAAAACTCATCCTTCAGTGAAAGACATGGTAGACTGCTCAGCTTAGTCAACACCAACATTGAAGAAGACATGATGAAAGTGCTATTCCAGTTCTTTGACCCTCTTCACCATTGTTTCACTTTCCCTGATTACCAGTTGGTGCCCACTTTGGAGGAGTTTTCTCAACTCCTGAGAATCCCTATCCTTAATAAACTACCCTTCAACGGTATGGAAAAGGAACCAAAGCCGGAAGATGTTGCTCGAGCATTACATCTACAACCATCCGACATCAAGGGGCATTGGGAAACCAGAAGCGGCGTCAAGGGATTCTTAGCAAAATTCTTGTTTGAGAAGGCACAAGAATGTTGGAACTCATTGGACCTACAAGCCTTTGAAGAGATTGTGGCACTCCTTATCTATGGGTTGGTCTTGTTCCCAAATCCTGACCAATTGGTAGATGTCAACGCCGTCAAAATCTTCTTGTCTAGAAATCCAATACCAACATTGCTTGGGGACATCCTTCACTCATTTTACACACGAACAATGAGAAAGAGGGGTGTTCTCATGTGCTGTACTCCTCTCCTTGCAAGGTGGTTTATTTCGCACCTTCCACAATCTGTCTTGAAGAATGACCAAGGTTCAAGGTGGTCCCAACGATTGATGACTCTTACTCATTCTGATGTGCATTGGTGTTCTCGGTCCAGAGAAAATGTCATCATTGTCGATCGTTGCGGAGAATTTTCTAATGTTCCTTTACTTGGAATTAGAGGAGGTATCACCTACAACCCTTGCCTAGCTTTGAGGCAATTCGGATATGCACGGAGGGATGGCCCTCATGATATGTTGATTCCTGACCTAGTTTTTGACTTCGACAACGATGCGCAAGGACTTCGCCAAAGATTCATCAGAGCTTGGGGGAGGCCCAACAAGGTTGATAGCAAGACTCTGGGACACAAGAACTCCATCCCTCTTGAGCCTTATCTCAAGTGGGTACGAGCCCGAGCCCAAAGTCTAATGATGCCTTATCCTCATGTACTCCCAGTGATTAAAGAGCCCGTCAATGAAGGAGAGGTTCCCTACACCATCCTACATCCAGACATGCCTACATCGTGGGAGGAAATGCAGAAAAGTTGGATTCAACTCAAGGAGGAACATAATACTTTTGAAGCTAGCTTCTACGCCAGTGAGAAGAAGGTTCTAGAGCTTACCCGCCGACTCCATGAGCAAGAGGCCCTCAACACCTACATCGCACCAAAGAGGATGTGCAATGTCTTTTTGCCTTGAGAAGTTATTTTGTAATATTTGGCCCACGGGGCATTTATGTACTAACAAATTTCCTCTTATTAATATGACGTGCGTTCTTCTTTGTCTGAAACAATTTTGAATGTCCTAAATCCTTGAATGCATTGCATACATAAGCATACCATTCATCATGTGCATAAACAGGTCTCACTCCAGGTTTCCTTATCTGTCTGCTGTTTATTTCAGTAGGATGGATCTCGAGCAAATAGTCAAAGACCTGTAAGCTCAAAATGCACAGTTCCAGCAACTCCTGATGACCTTGGCTAAGGGTCAGGAAGATATCAAAACTCAATTGGGGAACAAAGACCCGGTGAAAAAGAAGAAAAAGAGGCTCGGGGTGGCTACTTTGGGGAGAAGATTTGACGGAGAAGCTCGGCGAGTGCTTGAATTTCCTCCTATCTCTGATGAAGGAACCAGCAAAGGAGGTGGAGCTGCGGTACCTTCCGAGTCTGATGCGGAAGAAGAAGAGGTCGAAGAGGATGAAGATTATTCTGATCAGCAATATCCTCCAGCTGATGATAAATACAAGGGGCTAGAAGATAGATTGGCCGCCATGGAATTACAACGAGTACCGGGTTTGGATTTTGAAGACTTGGGTTTGGTTGCCGGGATTGTGATTCCCCCAAAATTCAAAGTGCCAGTGTTTGTGAGGTATGATGGGCTGTCCTGTCCCAAAATGCATCTCAGGTCCTACGTGAGAAAGATCTAACCCTATACGGCAGATAAAAACCTTTGGATTCATTTCTTTCAAGACAGCCTTTTGGGAGCTCAGTTGGAGTGGTTTTATCAGCTAGAAGGAACCAGTGTCAGAAATTGGGAAGATTTGGCCACCGCTTTCTACAAACAATACCAGTATAATTCTGACCTTGCTCCTACTCGTACCCAACTTCAGGGTATGTCGTTAGGAACAGGCGAAGGATTCAAAGAGTACGCACAAAAATGGAGGGATTTGGCTGGCAGGGTGCAGCCTCCTTTAACCGATCGTGAACTCGTTGATATGTTTCTAGGGACCCTATCTGGGCCATTTTTCAATCATCTGATTGGTAACTCCTCCGCGGGGTTTACCGATTTGATTTTAACGGGCGAAAGAATAGAAGCTGGCATTAAGTCAGGAAAGATTCAGAAGGGTGTTGCTGCAAATGTTGAGAAGAAACCTTTTGAGAAGGAGACAACTGTGGTATATTCTCAGAGAAGAGCAGGGAGGACTGAGCGTCGGCCAACTGTGGGGGCCGTAATGATTCAAAACACTCCAAGTGAGCAGCCTCGCTATAACCAGTCCAGACCAAATCAACAACGGGTGGAACGGCCACAACGGCAGTTCACCCGTATTAATATGACTCCAGCGCAAGTGCTTCCCCATCTATTGAAGTTGAATCTCGCCACCATCAAGGAGGCACCAAAGAATGTGAATATGTCCTCTCCGCATTATCATGCTAATGCTAAATGCGCCTACCATTCTGACAGTGTTGCACACGACACCAATGATTGTTGGGCACTCAAGCATAAAATCCAAGACCTGATAGAGGCAAAGGAGGTGGAGTTTGACGCTCCGGAGAAGCCTAATGTGATATCTGCACCCATGCCGAAGCACGACCGAAATGTCAATGCCATTGAAGAAGATTTGTATGTTGCTGATGTCAGTGATCTGACTACTCCACTGCTAACCATTAAGTTGAACCTGTTAAGGGCCGAGATCTTCCCGGGATGTAAAGAAGACTGCTATTGTTGTTACTCTCTGCCGTTTGATTGTCCGTTACTGAAGAAAGGCATCCAAGGCCTTATGGATAGTCGACAAATTTTGTTTGAAAAAGTTTCTGCTGTTCCAGTTCATACTGAAGATGTCTCAATCATAACCATTCACGCCAATCTGTCCAAGGCCGTCAAAAAGCCTGTTAAGATTACACCAGCTACGAAATATGTTCCTTTGAAGATAACAATGCCAGGGCCTGTTCCCTATGTTTCTGAGAAGTCGATACCTTGGAACTATGGCGGTGACGTCTACTACCATGGTATCAAACAAATCGAAATAGTTGAAGAAAGTTCGGATGATGAAGAAGCCAGCATTGGTAACATTGCAGGCACGAGTAAAATCACCAGAAGCGGGAGAATATTTTCTCCAGAGATTGCCCCTCCAAGAGCAATCTTTGGACCCTCATCAGCTGACAAGGTCATCCCTGCACCAATAAAACTCTCTGCTAGAACTCCTTTGATTGAAGACATTGTTGTTCCTAGTACTGTCTCTCCTACCGCTGTTGACAAAGGTAAGGGAATCCAAGATGAGCTCGTCAGGACGAGGGCTCAACCCTTGGTCATCCCGGAAACCTCCAAGAAGGAAATGGATGAGATTTTGAGGATAATCAAAAGGAGTGACTACGATGTGGTAGAACAGCTGGGGAAACCCCCTCCAAGATCTTCATGCTGGCACTACTACTTTGCTCAGAAGCGCACGCTAAAGCCCTGATAAAATTCCTGAAGGCAGCCCATGTGCCCCAGGAAACCTCTGCAGATCAATTTCAGAATTGCGTGGCTAGCCTTACTGCGGACAATGGATTAGGTTTTTCTGATGCCGACCTAACTCCTAAAGGTAGAAATCACAATGATGCTTTGCACATTTCAGTCGAGTGTCGAGGAACCACTCTCGCACACGTCTTGGTCGACACCGGTTCGTCGCTGAATGTTTTGCCTAAGAAGGCCTTGGACCGACTAGATTGTGAAGGGTTGGAATTGAAACCGAGTGATATTGTTGTCAGAGCTTTCGATGGTTCGAAGAGAATGGTCCATGGAGAGGTTGAAATTCCCATCAAGATAGGCACTGAGGTGTTTAAATCCACTTTCTATGTGATGGACATCCGTCCGTCATACTCTTGCTTGCTGGGTAGGCCTTGGATACACCATGCTGGGGCAGTCACCTCCTCTTTGCATCAGATGTTGAAGTATCCTGTCAAGGGAAAGATCATTACTGTCCATGGCGAAGAGGAGTACATGATTAGCCACTTAAATTCTTTCCGATATGTGGAGGTTGAAGGGGAATTCATTGAAACGCCTTTTCAGCATTTCGAAGAAGTCCTCCCTGAAATAGCAGTAGCAAAGTTGGCAGCTGAGACACCGAGGCAGATGGCCAGGATGGCATCTCTGGAGGACGCAAGAGCCGCAATAAAGGAAGGGAATAATTCAGCATGGGGGCAGTTACCTGATATTCCACATAAGACCGACAAATTTGGATTAGGGTTCACAACCGCAGGCCAGAAAGCTATGCGCCGTTCGAAGATTGAAAGGGCGCCAGTCAAAATTTCTCCCTACAGAATCAACGCCTTGGAAGAGGAAGACAAAGAGAGCGACATCGAAGAGTGGATCTATCTGACTGTCAGAGGAGGATTGAACAACTGGGAGGCAAAAGACTTTGTCCCCATCACCTTTATTCATCAGTAATTTATCTGTTAAACATTGCAATTTGGTCTGTAATATTTACTTTCAAACAATCCGTACACTATCTTTTCACCTCATGCTTTGCCCGGGGCATGTAGGTCCACTTGTAAGGGTTTTGATTATTTTTCATATCCATATGCCATGTTTAATGATTCATTGGACGTTTTTCATTTGATAAACTGCTTATGTTCATTTTCTTTCCTTTTGCATTTTTGTTTAAGGATGGCTATCCCTTACACACACCCACACTCACCAATGCAGGTACCCATCCACTCCGGATTCCATGGGTGACTATTCTGCTGTATCTTTCAATAACTCTGAAGATCTGGTCAATCAAGCCGAGTATGAAGATGACGAAGGTTGTGAAATACCGGGAGAACTAGCCAGACTTCTACAGCAAGAGGAAAGAGCCATCTTACCTCATGAAGAGTCATTGGAAACTGTCAACTTGGGAACCGAGGAAGACCGGAAGGAGGTGCAAGTGGGTGCCAATCTGGAACCAAGAGTCAAGGAGCGCCTGGTACAGTTGTTGAATGAGTATGTTGAAATCTTTACTTGGTCTTATGAAGACATGCCAGGTTTAGACACAGACATCGTGGTTCACCGTCTCCCCACAAGAGAAGATTGTCCACCGATCAAGCAAAAAGTTCGCTGAATGAGGCCTGACATGTCCGAAAAGATCAAAGCAGAAGTAATGAAGCAATTCGATGCTGGCTTTCTGGCTGTTATGTCCTATCCTCAATGGGTCGCTAACATTGTGCCAGTACCTAAGAAAGATGGCAAAGTCAGGATGTGTGTGGACTACCGGGATTTGAATAGGGCCAGCCCCAAAGATGATTTCCCGTTACCTCATATTGACATTTTAATCGACAATACAGCTCAGCACAAGGTGTTTTCCTTCATGGATGGATTCTCGGGCTACAATCAAATCAAAATGGCCCCCGAGGATATGGAGAAAACAACTTTTGTCACGCAATGGGGCACTTTCTGTTACAAGGTGATGCCGTTCGGGCTGAAGAACGCATGGGCAACTTATCAACGCTCCATGATAGCTTTATTTCATGATATGATACATCATGAGATTGAAGTTTACATAGACGATATGATAGCTCGGTCACAAACGGAGGAAGAGCACCTTGAACATCTAGAAAAGCTGTTTGCCAGATTGAAAGAATACAAGCTCAGGCTGAATCCAAGTAAATGCACTTTCGGAGTTAGGTCTGGTAAACTCCTGGGATTCATTGTAAGCAACAAAGGCATTGAAGTCGATCCAGCAAAAGTGAAAGCAATACAAGAAATGCCTGCTCCCCGTAATGAAAAGGAGGTTAGAGGATTCTTGGGGCGTTTGAACTATATTGCCAGATTCATCTCCCATCTGACTTCTACCTGTGAGCCAATTTTCAAGCTCTTGAAGAAAGATCAGGTAGTTGAATGGAACGACGATTGTCAAGCTGCTTTTGATAGAATCAAGGAGTATTTGCTAGAACCTCCTATTCTGATGCCACCCGTCAAAGGAAGGCCATTGATCATGTATTTGACCGTTTTGGATAACTCAATGGGGTGTGTTTTGGGCCAACATGACGAGTTTGGTCGAAAAGAGCATGCTATTTATTACCTTAGCAAAAAGTTTACCGACTGTGAGACTCGCTACTCACTGCTCGAGAAAACTTGCTGCGCTTTGGTATGGGCTGCTCGCCGACTAAGACAGTATATGTTGACTCATACTACTTTGTTGATTTCCAAAATGGACCCTATCAAGTATATCTTCAAAAATCCCGCTTTATCTGGAAGGATAGCTAGATGGAAAATGATCTTAACTGAGTATGACATCCAGTACACCACCCAAAAAGCTATAAAAGGGAGTGTATTAGCTGACCATCTGGCTCATCAGGCTATCGAAGATTATCAACCCATGAGATTTGACTTCCCAGACGAGGACATCATGAATTTGGACAACATTGAAGGTGACGGACCGTATGACGGACCCGAAAAGGGATCCCGATGGACCCTGTACTTTGATGGTGCTTCAAATGCACTTGGAAATGGTATCGGCGCAGTACTCATTTCTCCGGAAGGTTGTCACACACCTTTCATGTCCCGACTTTGCTTCAGCTGCACAAACAACATGGCTGAGTACGAAGCTTGCATCTTTGGTCTCAAGGCTGCTATAGACCTGGGGATCAAATCTTTGATCGTATTTGGGGATTCGGCTTTGGTTATCAGTCAAATCAAAGGAGAGTGGGATACCAAGCATCCTAATCTTATCCCATACAAAGAACATGTCCTGACATTGTTGCCTCATTTCGAGCAAATTACCTTCGAGCATTTCCCGCGAGAAGAGAATCAGCTAGCAGATGCTCTAGCCACAATGTCCTCCATGTTTAAACTCAACTGGGATAACGAGGCTCCCCAAATCACCATCGAACGAATGGACGAACCTACGCATTGTCATGAGATTAATACCGAAGAAGTAATGGAACAACCTTGGTTCCATGAAATCAAAAGGTATCTCGAGACCAGAGATTATCCTGAAGGAGCTTCCGTAAATGACAAGAAGTTATTAAGGAAATTCGCTGCTAAGTTCTTCCTGAGCAACGACATCCTTTATAAACGAAGCCATGATTGTGTATTACTCCGATGCATAGACAAAGCTGAAGCAGAGTTAATCATGACTGATATACACAGCGGCACATTTGGCACTCACTTGAGCGGGCATACAATGGCTAAGAAGATCCTAAGGGCAGGCTATTACTGGTCTACCATGGAAGCTGACTGCCATCAACATTCCCGTACTTGCCACAAATGTCAAGTCTATGCTGATAAAGTTCATATCCCTCCGGTTCCTCTCAACATTCTGACTGCTCCTTGGCCATTTGCAATGTGGGGCATTGACATGATTGGAGAGATCAAGCCCACGGCTTCCAACGGACATTGCTTCATCCTGGTTGCCATTGACTATTTCACCAAATGGGTCGAAGCAGCTTCCTTCGCCTCTGTTACTAAAAATGTGGTTGCCCGCTTTATCAAGCAAAATCTCATATGTCGGTATGGTGTTCCAGACAGGATCATCACAGACAACGGTACAAATCTGAATAACACGATGATCACCGCATTGTGCAAACAGTTCAAGATTTATCATCACAATTCATCTCCCTATCGGTCAAAGATGAACGGTGTTGTTGAAGCTGCGAACAAAAACATTAAGAAAATCATTCAGAAAATGACAGTCACTTACAAAGACTGGCATGAGATGTTACCGTTTGCTCTGCACGGATACCGTACAACGACACGTACTTCAACTGGGGCAACCCCATTTTCTTTGGTTTATGGCATGGAAGTTGTTTTGCCTATGGAAGTCCAGATTCCTTCTCTAAGGATTATGAAGGATGCATGTTTGAATGAAGATGATTGGATGCAGACCCGACTTGATCAACTCAATCTGATCGACGAAAAGCGACTTGCTGCTATATGCCATGGTCAGACGTATCAAAAGCGGATGATCAAGGCCTTCAATAAGAAAGTCAGACGTCAAGTATATCAAGTCGGAGATCTCGTAATCAAGCGGATTATCTTACCGCAAAGTGATCCCAGGGGAAAATGGACTCCTACATATGAAGGACCATTTGTGATCAAGAGCATATTTTCTGGTGGTGCAATGATTCTGACCACCATGGACGGCGACGATTTGCCGCACCCTGCGAACGCAGACATAGTCAAAAGATATTACGCATAAAATAACCCGGCGAGTTGAAAACCCGAAAGGGCGGCTTGGGCAAAAAGGGGTTTCCCGGTGGATCGAAAACCCGAAAGGGCGGTTCAGGCAAAAATTAGGGATAAAAACAAAAAAATCTGTACACCCGGCGAGTTGAAAACCCGAAAGGGCGGCTTGGGCAAAAAGGGGTTTCCCGGTGGATCGAAAACCCGAAAGGTTGATTCAGGAAAAAGTTAGGGAATTAAAGCGTATGACTATGTCTCGTCGGATCACTTCGAAGACAATCTCTTCATCAATCGGTTCCAGGCTTCTGATCAACCCAGTCATCGGCAAACGAAGCATTGAATGGACAGATATTCAGAGTTGTGAAAGCTATAGCGGAATGGAATCCCATGGAATTATTTCACATAGCCATCTTTATTTTGTATAAATCTTTCAAATATTTACGACAAAATCCTCTTACTAGGGTATTTGTCTCCTTTGTACAAATATACTCATAAAAAGTCAATACAAATACTTTTCCCAGAAATTTGTGTCATTTCCTTTTTCTTTTTTCTCTTGCACTATTTGTTTTATTTTGAGAAACGTCCAATGTTTTGTTAAATAGGCATATGCATTTGAACATAATCATTTCCTTATGAATCAAGAAAGAGGATTACTGATAAGCCGAAAGTACAGTTGGATACCTTGATACCCCTCTAAGGAAACCCCCAGTAGATTTAGAATCCATATCCCTAACAAGTCTTGAAGCTTATCCCCAGTAGATTCTGGAAGCTTATTCCCTGCAGAGCACAGACGCCTCCCCCGAGTTTTTGTTCAAAGTTATTCCTCACAAGGGCTTATAACTGGGTTATCCTCAGCTTACTGCCATGGAAGATCGCACTCGTCAGATTTATTCCTATCCCCAACGGAGTTCATCAAAATTCCCCAGCAATAACTTATCAATACAATCCCCAGAGGAGTTTATCTTTGTTATCCCCAGCCAGAGAATCCTCCAGAACTCAATTCCCCTCAGAGTTCAAATTTTCAGTATCCCCAGCTGAGCTAAAGTTTCAAAATTATCAATCCCAGCGGAGCCAGACTAATGAGCCTTCTCCCCACAGAGTTTTAGAAAGGAAAATCTTGAGTTCCCCAGTGAAGTCGCCAAAGATACTTCCCACCAAACTGAAGATTCTCAGTCTTACCTCCCCAGCATGAGTCTACTAGATTGGTACTCCCCAGTAGAAGTCATCAGGAATTCCCCAGAAGATTGGTATACAACCCAAGCTCTTTATTCTCCAGCAGTGACCATGAATTATTCTTCCCGGCAGCAGTCAAGATACTCTTATCTTCAGCCATCTTGGATTCGTCTACCCTTTGCAAGACAGCTCTCCTCTTGCATGCGCATCCATTTACATTCATATCATATAACATACATTGTATCATGCATCATGACATTGCATATAACTAACTCTTTACCTTTTCAGGTAAGATTTGCCGAAAGACTAAAATCATTATCTCCCGAGATTCTTTCCAGGAATAGTTCAGATGTGACCCAGACATGGCAACATTCTAATGTTTATTCCAGATTTATCCAGATGCAGTTTCACACAAGCTCATCATCAGGGAACCCTACACCGGTTCTTCCTCCAACTTCAAGATTTCTGAAAACAGTTCACGAGTTCTCCAAGTAACGGATGTTAACCTATCGCTTGTTCAGTTTCTTCTCAAGACTTCTGAAAACAGTTTATGGATTCTTCCCAACAACGGATGTTAATCTATCACTTGTTCAGATGCAACTTTTGAAAACAGTTTACGGACGCTTCCCAACAACGGATGCTGCTCTATTGCTTATTCAAACTTCAAGATTTCTGAAAACAGTTCACGGGTTCTCCAAGTAACGGATGTTAACCTATCGCTTGTTCAGTTTCTTCTCAAGACTTCTGAAAACAGTTTATGGATTCTTCCCAACAACGAATGTTAATCTATCACTTGTTCAGATGCAACTTTTGAAAACAATTTACGGACGCTTCCCAACAACGGATGCTGCTCTATTGCTTATTCAACTTCAAACTTCTGAAAACAGCTTACGGATTCCTCCCAACAACGGATGTTAATCTATCGCTTGTTCAGATTCAATCTCAACTCCTAAAAACAGTTCACAGATTCTCCAGATACGGATGTCAATCTATTGCTTGTTCAGACCCCCAATTCAGAGATGGTCCAAGGTATGGACACCTTTCTGATTTTCATTCCAGATGGCATCTTTAAGCCCATCCCCGACAAGTTTCTGTCACTCTTCCTGATGGCATCGTTAAGCCCATCTCCAAATGGCATCTCTAAGCCCATTCCCGCATCCATTGCTTTGACAAGTGCAAATTTAAGGGCACTCTAGTGTCCAATCTCCTTTTACCCTCGAGTCGCGAAAGGAAAACTTGACAATCTAACTCTTCGGATTCAAGAAGATTGAACAGGGGAAACTGTTGTACCCCAAAATTTTCCCTCCCGTTTCTCAATAATTTCTCATCACAAAGCCCTTGGAGCTCAAGATCCAGTTAGGGTTCCATCTGCTCAAGATTTCTCCTTGCACTGTTGACCCAAATTAGGGTTTGTGTTTGCACAAAGATGTTTTGACCTAAAATGCCTAAGATGACTTTCATGCTTCATATTGGACTCCCAAGTTTATCCATATCAAGTTTCAAGCCTTGATTCCAAGTTTTGCCCAGTCAATTGGACAGTTGACCTAGAAATCAACTGTATTGGAGAAAAAGTCAACTATGGCCAATTGACAGTCAAACCTCATGAAAATTGACCCACATCAACATTATGAACTCATATGGACCATTTGATCAAGTTTGGATCACAATTCCACAGGAAATTTGATCAGATCACCAAAAGGGCAAAATGGTCATTTTTAGGGTTTTGACTGCACAAAGGCAATTTTTGACTGTTTGACCTATCCAATGGAAAAACAAGCTCACATATGGACTCAAGGGCCCCATGGAATTATCTTGACATGCTCAACAAGTTCAAAAGATCCCAAGTACACAAGATTGACAGTTGAATTTCCCAGTCAATTGATCAATTTTGACTGTATACTGAAAAGTCAAACTTTGACTTTTTGGTCAAAATCAAGGGTCAAGATTCATTTTTCATCAAAACATGCCAAATCATGAAACTTGTTCACCAAGAAATCAAAAAATGCAAATTAGGGTTTGAAATGGGAATTTTTCATAACTTAGAATTTTTCTAAGTTATGAAAAACCCTAATTTTTTCCCAACTTTGCCCCACTTTCTCACCAAGATTCATTTGGATTCAAACAAAAGTCAAAACATGAAAGTTGTAGCTTGTTGCATAATCTAAAACTTTGATTCACAAAGTTTTCCCAAATGAGGCTTGTATCTCAAGTTACAATTTTTTGAATAAGGGTACTAAACCATTCTTAACTTAGTGAAATTTTAACCTATTTTGGCAAGGTTTTCTACCTAACTTCAAGTCCATTTTCCATACACTTCCACTTGGAATTTCAATTTGCATCTCAAAGATGGATTGTAGTACACATTCCAAGATTTCCAAAATGTCCAAGAACTCATCAAACAACCTCATAACTTGAGAGAATCGAATTTCACAATATGGCAAAAACTCACTTTTGAATTGGTCATGTACATGTTCATAACTTATGCCATTTTCAAGTCAGATTAGTTTGTGCTACATTACAGGTCCTTAAACCATCCAACACTCAATAATTTAATGTATGTTAATTGTGCTAAGGTCTTGTTTCATGAGCTTATGCATTACATGTTGAATAAATCCATTTATGGAAAAAGTAAAATGGTCATTTTTGCAAAAGCAAGCTTTATGTCCAATTGAAAATCCAACAAGTACAGATGAGATCTAATTGGCACAAGATTATGAGAAAAACACTCTGATCAAGACAAGGTTAGCAGCATGTTTAAGGGTCCCCTACTTGCCTAAAACATCAAGTTGGTTTTGTTTGCTTAAGTGTGAAGAAAAGTATCATAACATACATAACTTTGATATCAGCATTAGAACACTGAGGCATTTTTTTGTACACCTTCTAATCATCCTAACCAAGCTAGAACACGACTCCAATACCTCCCAAACACTCCCATTCCCAGAATCACTCTCAAACTGCAAAAACAGGGCAAGGCCTGCAGATTGAACACCATCTCTCATTCCTTGCATGATTTCTTGACCAAAGCTCATCAAACACATTCCCTAGCATCAATGCAAGCTAACCAAGACCTAAAACACGACCTGTAATTCCTCTAACAAGTTCCACCATTTTCACTTTCTCATTTTGCAGTTGAAGGTCCATAGCTCGATTCAAGGTGTCTCAAGGCAAAGTAAACATTGGAACATCATCACCACACCTCAAGGAAGCTATACCAACCATCACCTTGCACTGAAAGCTTCCCCATTGCCAGATAGAACTTCAACTGAACAGGTACTTTGGTGAACTTCTAACTCTTAGTATAGGCATCATTAACTCTAGGTTTGTGAATAAGAAATGTTCTACTCATGCCCCTGAACCTGTACATGCTTTTACTTTTCATTTATTTTGCCTGAGCTATGAGAATTTAAGGTTTGAAAATGGCAGAAAACTTAGGTCAGGATTTGGGAATGTCAAAATTCTCTCTCATTTCTGAGAGTTAGAATGAGTTTTTTATATATTTGGAATCGTGATTCAATGCTTAACATTTCTTATGTTAGAAGTTTGTGCAAAAGATCAAAGAATCCAGGCGTTTGAATTGGAAGAACAGGCGCGCGTTTTGACATGTTTTTTGTCTGAAGGTAGAAGAAGAAGTTCCTGGGCTGGGCTTGCTTCTGATTTTCTTACCACACCACATTTTTTGTTTCATACCCCCTAGGCCCATTTGGTTTATTTCAATGATTTTTTTGATTTTTATTTTTTCATGCTGACTTATTTATTTTTGCTTATAATATAAAAAATATAAAAATATATTTTTATACCATTTTCCTATTTTTTTAGCATTTATTTGTTTATAGGAATCATTTATACATAAATATATATATATATATATATATATATATATATATATATATATATATATATATATATATATATATATATATATATATATATATATATATATATATATATATATATATATATATATATATATATATATATATATATATATATATATATATATATATATATATATATATATATATATATATATATATATATATATATATATATATATATATATATATATATATATATATATATATATATATATATATATATATATATATATATATATATATATATATATATATATATATATATATATATATATATATATATATATATATATACTTAGGGCAAAAATACTAAAATACATACATTTTTTATTTTATTCATATTTGATGTGGAAAATACCTTTTTTTATGAATATATTCCATTTTATTTTATTTTATATAATTATTAAATATTATACATATTAAATAGTTAATATATTTACTTAATAAAAATTAGGATTTCACCCTTAAAATACAAAAACTCCAAAAATATAATACCTTTTTATTTTTATTTATTTAATATAAATAATACTTTTTTCATACATATAAAAACCTTCCTTTTGCATTTTGCATCTTGATTCTATTTTTCCATTTAATTTATGCCTTTAATTATATTGTAAATATTCAAAGAAAATGATGTAATAGCTAGGTTTAATTTCTTGTCTAAATATCCCCCATTTGAAATATTTGTACCCCCTCTCCCACATTGTGTTGTAATAGTGTAGGAATTTAATTTTCGCACTTTATCGCTTTCTAAATATACTATGCTAGAATTAGGGTTTGTATGTAAATAAAAAGAACAAAATAGCTTGACCTAATTTCAAGATAAATAAGCATGAAATATGGACAACACATATCACACTTGCACCCCTAGGGTATTCCACTTTGTTGCCTTCAAATAATTGGGCCATATTGCATGTTAGGTTTCTTTGGGTAAAAACAAACAATCAAATGATCATAAGTCCCTCGATGACGCTTTCGAAAAATTGCCTAAAATGATCAAGTCCCTTTCAAAGAGAAATTGCCCAAAGACACTTAGCACTATTGCAATTATGGTCTAAAACGATGACCCGCGCCCGTCCCTTTCACCTCCTAATACAAGATTGTCCACCAAATGCAATGGTGGAACAAAATTGTCAATAGGGTTAAAACATAACAAAAATCTTTGAGAACTTTAGGGTAGATAGCTCTTAAGTACTTGCCCATTTACAAAAGAAAACACTTGCCTATTTTTAAACCACACTTCACAAACACTTTCAAAACAAACTTTCAAAAAAACCTTGAAACATCTTTTTAAAAGACAAAACACCTTTTGTAAAACATTCGAGTAAAGAATTGTTACAAGGGTAGCCTAGACAAGGCATCTTTTCAAAACATTTTCAAAACCACACACCGAGCACCATTTCAAACAATTGAAAACCAAGGCAAGTTGATCTAAGCAAGTACCTAAGAGCCCATGGATAACCATGGATAGAAAGGGTGCTAATACCTTCCCTTTCTATAATCTACTCCCCGAACCCAAGAAAAATCTCAAAGGTTTTTGTTGTGCTTTTTAAACCTTTCCTTAGGATAAAATAAAAAGTCGGTGGCGACTCTTGCTCAACCGAAACATTTGCGAAAACAAACGCGAAACCATAGTCAGTTCTCCCACCGTATCATAATGAACAAGACAAAAATATCTGAAAACGACACACAAATCACACACCACCCCTAGGGTACGCCTCACTGTTGCCTTGCCCCTCGAAAGGTGATCGTCGAGTAGAGGATGTTTTAGTAAGTCCTCATGTCCATGAACATGGCATGAGGGTAGCTTCTAAGGTGTCTTCCTATTGCTCCGGCGATCACCATGTCCCGAACCCTCGAATTGACCCGAACACCTCCAACGGTGGTGCTACCTACCTCTCAATGGTGGGATGGCACTACTTTAAGGACATTTACACAGACGAATTCCTTAGGGTAGGTAGACGACTCTAGATACTTGCTCTAATTTCAAAACAAATCAAAAATACTTTTCACACCGACACTTTTCAAAAAGCTTTCGAAAGCAACTTTTCAAACACTCTTGAGGACTGATACAAGAGTCGAACTGAAATTGTCAAAGAAACTTTATAAACCCACAGTTGAAAAGCAAACAAACAATTTTGAAAACACAAATGAGCAAGTATCTAAGAGCCCATGGATAACCATGGATAGAAAGGGTGCTAACACCTTCCCTTTCTATAATCTACCTCCCGAACCGAGAGCAATCTCTATAAGGAATTTTTCTGTGCTTTTGTCCTTTCCATTTGGAGAAAATAAAAGACGGTGGCGACTCTTGCTTCCGTGACATTTCGCGAACCAGCGTTAAACAGTCAGTTCCAGATCCACCGATCACACCCTGGCTGGATACAGGTATAGAATCTACAATCAATCACTCACAGACATGCCCTGGCTAGATACAGGTATCGAATCTGGAGTTAGTCGTCCACAGATATGCCCTGGCTAGATATAGGTATCGAATCTCTAAACTCTTCATGCAGATATGCCCTGGCTGGATACAGGTATCGAATCTACAATCAATCACTCACAGATATGCCCTGGCTAGATACAGGTATCGAATCTGGAATTAGTCGTTTACAGATATTCCCTGGCTGGATACAGGTATCGAATCTCTAAACTCTTCATGCAGATATGCCCTGGCTGGATACAGGTATCGAATCTACAATCAATCACTCACAGATATGCCCTGGCTAGATACAGGTATCGAATTTGGAATTAGTTGTTTACAGATATGCCCTGGCTGGATACAGGTATCGAATCTCTAAACTCTTCATGCAGATATGCCCTGGCTGGATACAGGTATCGAATCTACAATCAATCACTCACAAATATGCCCTGGCTAGATACATGAATCGAATCTGGAATCAGTCGTCTACAGATATGCCCTGGCTAGATACAGGCGTCGAATCTCTAAACTCTTCATGCAGATATGCCCTGGCTAGATACAGGTATCGAATCTACAATCAATCACTCACAGATATGCCCTGGATAGATACAGGTGTCGAATCTGGAATTAGTCATCTACAGATATGCCCTGGCTGGATACAGGTATCGAATCTCTAAACTCTTAATGCAGATATGCCCTGGCTGGATACAGGTATCGAATCTACAATCAATCACTCACAGATATGCCCTATCTAGATACAGGTATCGAATCTGGAATTAGTCGTCTACAGATATGCCCTGGCTGGATACAGGTATCGAATCTCTAAACTCTTCATGCAGATATGCCCTGGCTGGATACATGTATCGAATCTACAATCAATCACTCACAGATATGCCCTGGCTAGATACAGGTGTCGAATCCGGAACTGGTCGTCTACAGATATGCCCTGGCTGGATACAGGTATCGAATCTCTAAACTCTTCATGCAGATATACCCTGGCTGGATACAGGTATCGAATCTACAATCAATCTCTCATAGATATGCCCTGGCTAGATACAGGTATCGAATCTGGAACTGCGACAGTTGATAGTAATCATCTTTGGATTGACCTTTTTCCTGAAAAGGAAAAACATCAGTTGTATGTAATGTCATGATGCATGAAATGCACGATGTCATGATGTTCTCAAGAATAAGATGAGATTGTGTCGTATGCACTTTATCATGTATGTAAATAGGATGTATGAAATGTGATATGTTTATGAATGTATTTTCGTCTAGGAAAATAAATCCTTGACGAATGTCGGGAGCTTGTTGAATCCTGGGCTGATGTTGAAGAGTAGAGTTCTTCGTTTCCGCTGGGGATGATAGTTGCAAGAATAAACCGGTAGGAGAAGATGACTCCGTTGGGGAATAAACTTGTTGGGGAGATTACTCTGCGGGGAGTTACTCTGTGGGAAGAGATACTTCGTTGAGAATTGAATGATAACTCCGCTGGAGATTCCGTTGATAAGTTATGTTGGGGAATTTGATGAACTCCGCTGGGGAATAGGAAGAACTTCGCCGAGGACGGTCTTTCCGTGGTAATTAGCTAAGGATAACCCAGTTATAAGTTCTGGTGGGGAATAACCTTTGAACATGGTCGGGGAGAGATATATGTACTCTGCAGGTGATAAGCTTCCAGAATCTACTGGGGATAAGCTTCCAGAATCTACTGGGGAGATTGATTCAACTCTCCTGGAGAAACTTTTGAATTGTACTGGGGAAGGGCTCCACTGGGGTGTCTTGTATTCCGCCGGGGAACAATCTTATATCAAGACTGCCGGGGATGCTTGCTTAGGAACATCTGTATACTCCGCTGGGGAATGTTGAGATCTTCTGGGGATACCCAACTTCCTTAAGGCTGACAGTAGACTAACTCTGCTTGGGGAGAGTGTCGCTGACTTGCTAGGGATATTGTGCCTTTTTGAGGCTGATGGGAGGCCAACCCTGCTCGGGGGAGAGTATTGCTGAATCTTGTCTTACTCTACGGGGAGTGAAGGTATCCTGATTACATTCTTCAGCTGAACTTACCTTGGTACCTTGGTGGACAGAGCAACTAGATCGCTTAGACAACTCATTATTGCCCCTGTTTCTAATGTCACCTGTAATTAGTCCTTTATTTCGTATGCAAATATTTGTGATCAGCAATTAATGTCAAATGCATATATCAAAAATGAACATTGGACGTTCTTTGCAAGACAAAACAGAAAAAGGAAAAAACAATTGGTAATTTGTCTGAAAAATTGAGCTTGTATTGATTTTGAAATTTGCCTGTAAATAGGCGTTTGTGTACAAGAGGCTGACGTCCTAGTAAGAGAACGCCGCCGAACAATATAGAGTTTATACATTTTGTGAAAAGAAAACAAAACAGCTATGTGAAAAATCCCACTGGGTTCCCACTCTGCTATCGCCTTTATGTCTTCAAGCGTCTCATCACTTTGTTGCTCAGTTGAAGATGAAGCTGATTGATCGATGCCGTCTGAACCTGATAGTTGATTCCGGATTCTGGATGCAAGGTGATCCAATGAGACATAGTATTACGCTTTATCCCTAACTTTTGCCTGGACTGCCCTTTCGGGTTTTCAGTCCACCGGGATACCCATTTTTGCCCAAGCTGCCTTTTTAGGTTTTCGACTTGCCGGGTGTACAGATTTTTTTCATTTCATCCCTTATTTTTTCCCGAACCCTTTTGGTTCGCCGGGAAGCCCTTATTTTTGCCTAGGTGTGTCAACCTAGCGGGTCTTTAATTCATGCGTAGTATCTTTTTACTATGTCTGCATTGGCGGGGTGAGGAAGGTCGTCACCATCCATGGTGGTTAGAATCATAGCTCCTCCTGAGAAGATATGTTTAACCACAAATGGCCCTTCGTACATAGGGGTCCATTTGCCCCTGGGATCACTTTGAGGAAGAATGATGCGCTTGATTACCAGGTCTCCGACTTGATACTCTTGTCGTCTGACTTTCTTGTTAAAAGCCTTGATCATCTGTTTTTGGTACGTCTGACCATTACAGATAGCAGTGAGTCTCTTTTCGTCAATTAGGTTTAATTGATCAAGTCGAGTCTGGATCTAGTCATCTTCGCTCAAACCTGCATCCTTCATTATCTGGAGAGAGGGTATCTGGACTTCAATAGGCAAGACTGCCTCCATGCCATAGACCAAGGAAAAGGGTGTTGCCCCTGTTGATGTCCGTGCTGAGGTACGGTATCCATGGAGAGCAAACGGTAACATCTCGTGCCAATCTTTGTAAGTCACTGTCATCTTCTGCACAATCTTCTTAATATTCTTATTTGCCGCTTCGACAGCCCCATTCATCTTCGGCCGGTAGGGAGAAGAGTTGTGGTGCTGTATCTTGAATTGCTCGCAGAGCTCAGTGATCATCTTGTTGTTAAGATTGGTACCATTGTCCGTAATGATCCTCTCTGGGACGCCGTAGCGACAGATCAGGTTGTGTCGAATGAACCGTTCCACGATGTTCTTGGTTACGGTAGCATAGGAAGCTGCTTCGACCCACTTTGTGAAATAATCAATCGCTACCAGGATGAAGCGATGCCCGTTGGATGCCGTAGGTCTGATCTCGCCGATCATATCAATTCCCTACATTGCAAACGGCCACGGTGCTGTCAAGACATTCAGAGGGACTGGAGGAATATGCACTTTATCAGCATAGATCTGGCATTTGTGACACGTCCGAGAATGTTGGTAACAGTCAGCTTCCATTGTGGACCAGAAATATCCTGCCCGAAGGATTTTCTTCGCCATGGTATGTCCACTGGAGTGTGTTCCGAACGTACCTTCATGTAGCTCTGCCATAATCCTTTCTGCTTCAGTCTTATCCACGCAACGCAGTAAGGTTGAATCATGGTTTCGCTTGTAGAGAATGCAGTTGCTGAGGAAGAACTTTGCCACGAATCTTCTTAGGAACCTCTTGTCGTTAACAGATGCACCCTCGGGGTATTCTTGAGCTTCGAGGTACCTCTTCACTTCATGATACCAAGGTTTTTCAGTTACCTCTTCAGCCTCAAGATCACAGCAATATGCAGGTTCATCCAATTTCCAGATAATGATCCGGGGAGCCTCGTTATCCCATTTGACTTTGAACATAGAAGACATCATAGCCAGCGCGTCCGCCAACTGATTCTCCTCTCTTGGGAAGTGTTCAAAAGTTATCTCCTCGAAGTGGGGAATCAACGTCAACACATACTCTTTGTAAGGAATAAGATTTGGGTGTTTCGTATCCCACTCTCCTTTGATCTGATTGATCACGAGAGCAGAATCTCCGAAGACACTCAGAAACTTGATCCTTAAGTCAATTGCAGCTTGAAGACCCATGATACATGCTTCATACTCAGCCATGTTATTGGTGCAGTTGAAACATAGCCGGGCAGTGAGTGGAGTATGAGTGCCTTTAGGGGATATGATCACGGCGCCAATACCGTTACCCAAAGCGTTTGAGGCTCCGTCAAAGTGCATAGACCATCGGGATCCTTCCTCAGGTCCTTCATCTGGTCCAGGTACTTCACAATCAGTCACTACCATGATGTTCTCGTCTGGAAATTCAAAGTTCATCGACTGGTAATCGTCCACTGCCTGATGTGCCAAATGGTCTGCCAACACACTTCCCTTGATTGCTTTTTGAGTCGTGTACTGGATGTCATATTCCGTCAAGGTCATCTTCCATCTTGCTATTCTTCCGGACAAGGCGGGCTTTTCGAAGATATACTTGATTGGATCCATTTTTGAAATCAACAGAGTAGTGTGAGTCAACATATACTATCTCAGCCAGCGAGCAGCCCATACCAAAGCGCAGCAAGTTTTCTCGAGCAGTGAGTATCGGGTCTCACAGTCGGTAAACTTTTTGCTAAGGTAATAAATGGCGTGCTCTTTTCGGCCAGACTCGTCATGCTGCCCCAGCACACACCCCATTGAGTTGTCGAGTACTGTCAAGTATAATATTAGAGGTCTCCCTTCAACCGGTGGCATAAGAATGGGTGGTTCTTGGAGATACTCTTTGATTTTGTCGAAAGCGGCCTGACATTCATCGTTCCAACGTACTACTTGATCTTTCTTCAGCAGCTTGAAGATTGGTTCACAGGTAGCAGTTAGATGTGAGATGAATCGGGCAATATAGTTCACCCGTCCTAGAAAGCCTCTGACTTCTTTCTCTGTCTTGGGAGTTGGCATCTCTTGTATGGCTTTCACTTTGGCAGGGTCCACTTGAATACCTTTGTCGCTCACGATGAAACCTAGTAGTTTTCCAGATCTCACCCCGAAGGTGCACTTGTTCGGGTTCAACCTCAGCTTGTACAACTTCAGACGGTCAAACAGCTTCTGCAGATGGTCAAGGTGTTCATCCTCAGTTTGGGACCTTGCAATCATATCGTCGACATATACTTCTATCTCATGATGGATCATGTCATGAAATAAAGCAACCATGGCACGTTGGTAGGTTGCCCCAGCATTTTTCAACCCAAAAGGCATGACTTTGTAGCAAAAGGTGCCCCACTGAGTAACAAAAGTGGTCTTCTCCATGTCTTCAGGAGCCATCTTGATCTGATTATAACCGGAGAAGCCGTCCATGAAGGAGAATACTTTATGCTGAGCGGTGTTGTCAACCAGAACGTCGATATGAGGCAGAGGGAAATCATCCTTAGGGCTCGCCCTGTTCAAATCCCTGTAATCAACACACATTCGGACCTTACCATCCTTTTTCGGCACTGGAACCACATTGGCAACCCACTGAGGATAAGAAGTCACTGCTAGAAACCCGGCATCAAATTGTTTCATAACCCCAGCTTTGATTTTCTCAGAAATCTCTGGACGCATACGGCGGACCATCTGTTTTATCGGAGGACAGTCTTCCTTGGTAGGCAGGTGATGAACCACAATGTCGGTATCCAACCCAGGCATGTCTTTGTAAGACCAGGCAAAGATTTCCACATAGTCATGCAGCATCTGAATCAACCGTTGTTTCACACTAGACTCCAGATTGGCATCAATCTTGACTTCCTTTCTGTCTGTCTCAGTACCCAGATTTACCGTTTCCACTGGCTCTTCATGTGGTTGAATGGCCCTCTCTTCCTAGAGTAGCAGTCTTGCAAGCTCACCAGGCACTTCACAATCATCTTCACCTTCGTCTTCGGCTAAGTTGATCGGATTTTCGAAGTCATAACTGGTAGTAGCAGAGTCGTTACCAGTGGGATCCAGAGTGGATTGGAACCTGTATAGGTGAGTGTGTGTAAATATAGCTGTGATCGGTGGATCTGGAACTGACTGTTTAACGCTGGTTCGCGAAATGTCGCGGTAAGCAAGAGTCGCCACCGTCTTTTATTTTCTCCAAATGGAAAGGACAAAAGCACAGAAAAATTCCTTAAAGAGATTGCTCTCGGTTCGGGAGGTAGGTTATAGAAAGGGAAGGTGTTAGCACCCTTTCTATCCATGGTTATCCATGGGCTCTTAGATACTTGCTCAATGTGTTTTCAAAAATGGTTGTTTGCTTTTCAATGTGGGTTTAAAAAGTTTCTTTGAAAAATTTCAGTTCGACTCGTACGTCAGAGTGTTTGAAAAATTTGCTTTCGAAAGCTTTTTGAAAATGTGTTGGTGTGAAAAGTATTTTGATTTGTTTTTGAGATTAGAGCAAGTATCCTTGAGAACCTACCTACCCTAAGGAATTCGTCTGTGTAGATGTCCTTTAAAGTAGTGCCATCCCACCATTGAGAGGTAGGTAGCACCACCGTTGGAGGTGTTCGGGTCAATTCGAGGTTGTAAGGACATGGTGATCACCGGAGCAATAGGAAGACACCTTAGAAGCTACCCTCATTCCAGGTTCCCGGATCATGAGGACTTACTAAGACGTCCTCTACTCGACGATCACCTTTCGACAGGCAACAGTGAGGCGTACCCTAGGGGTGGTGTGTGCGATTCGTGTGTCGTTTTCATTTGCATTTGTCTTTTGTCAAGTTCATTGTGATCTACGCTTGATTTTATTATGTCCATTCATTCTTGCATGCTTATTTAAGAGTTTAAAAGTTTGCGAGGAAAGTAAATTCTAAAGTTATTACAAAGGCGCGGGTCCACATCGCCTAAATTAAACCGGACCCGATTTAACGGAAAGTAAATAAAGCAAATTAAAAGTGCGAAAAATTTAAGTTACAACGCTTTGGGAGAGATACATAATTATTTAAGCAATAAAGTAAATGCGCGAAATAAAATAATTAAAACAATGGGCGTTGGACCCTTTTGCAAAATTAAAATTAATAAGAAATTAAAATTAAAAATTAAAAGAAAATGTTTTTTAGTATTTTGGTGTTTTTTAAGATTTAATGGAAAAAAGAGAATTAATTATAATTAACATAAGATGTCAAACCCTAAATCTATTTATTTTTGAGTTATTAAGAAAAATATTGAATTTTTAACTAATTTAAACCTAAGTTAATTTACATGCATTTTTAATTTATGAAAATAAATAAAATAAAAAAAAGGAAATTAAAAGGAATAATATTAACAATTAAACCTAAATTCTATATATTTTTTGGATTTTTAGTTATTAAAAAGAATTAAAATTGTAACCTAATTAAAACTAAATATTTATATGTTAACTTATTTATGAAAATAATTAAAATAATAAATTTATTATATTTTGGGTCTTTTCTGATTTTTTAGGCATTTTTTGTATTTTTGTAAAAAAAACAATTAATTAAATCAAAGCAAAACAAATAATAAAACAATGAATAAAATAAAATAAAATATGTGCAAACTAGGGAGGGGTTCAGTCCCAATATGGAGGTGTGACTTGGAATAGTCTGGCCCAATTCTGAAGCCTCCTTTGACTTTTTGCTAGCATGCTGTGCGTTGACTGGAGAGTAGCATGTTCATCCATCCTCAGCCTTGTGATTGTGGACGTTGGGCACGTGGACGCTCTGATCTGGGGGATGTATGGTATGCTCCCACCTGAAAACTGCATATGAGCGCGTTTTGCAAAATATTATTGAAATAACGTAGACCTGGGGCTCGAACCCAGGTCTTGGATGTGAACGCTATCAACACCTGCCAGCTGAACCATTGAATTGTTTTGTATATTTAATAAACCATGAACATAATAAAACAAGCGAGAGTTAGTGCCTCAAAAAACGCGCGTAATTCAAAAGAACCACTGGCCGTTGGACACGAGGTCATCTTCTTCAATTTTCCCAAAACACAAATATGAGGCAACGGTTTTTAAGCGTTGCTGTAGACAACCTACAAGAAAATAACGATTAGCTGCTGGGTGCTCATAAATTGAGCGCGACCCATGGATTTTCCTCGTCCAAACGCGTTGAGTCTAATGATGGCATTGTGATGGTCTAATTTTGCTTGGTCTGAAAACCCCTAATTTAAAACCTGCAAACCCTAGAATCTCAAACATGGTATCATCGCATACATAGCACAAAAACTCAATTAAACATGATGGTTAGCTTTAAAACATCACAATGAATATAAATCCACCAATAAAAGATGCAAAAGATGCATGAATTATGATGCACGATTCCGCAATTTCTTTGAAACAGTTCGAGTCACAGGTACCAATTCTTGGAGCTTTTGTTGTTGTTTTTGATTGGAGCACGTTCAGTGAGGCTTCAGGAAGCTATTGGGATCGTTGTTGTGCCTTCAATCGCCTCCTAAAGTTGATTTCAGTTTTTCAGTTTTCAAGCAATTTTTCAAGTTTTTAATGGCCTCTTATGCGCAGCTTTTAGTCCTTTTCATTAGGTTTTTTGTTCTTGGCTTTGTAGTGAAGCTATTAGGTCAACAAAACTCCATCAAATCTCTTGCCATAATGATTTTTGATAATTGATTTTCCAAGATCTTTTTGAATCTTTTTCATGTGCATTTTTGTTCAATCATGCTCAAATCAACCAAATCTTGCCATATTTAGCCTATGCACGAAATCTTGACCTTAAAACATGTACAAAAAGATTGGTTTGGTCATGTTAGATATTTTTCATGTATTTAAATAATTTAAATGAATTAATATGAATAATAATTCAAATAAATAAATAAAAAATGAGAAAATACTTCCCTTTGGGCCAAGTGGTCGTGCATATGCTTGGAATGATGAATCATGGAAGAAAAATGGGCCCATTAGCATTTTTAGGTCATTTGAAGTAATGTTGACTTTTCAAAATATCCAAAAATTTCCCAACTTCCACAAGGCATAACTTTCTCAATTTTTCATCTTTTCTCATGTTCTTGGACATTTTGGAAAGGTCTTTGAGTCCTCTAACCAATTCCTTTGTTCCCATGTCATTTTGATTTACCAATCTCAAGTTATGGCCTTTGACTTAAAGTCCCTTTTTGTTGACTTTTGAAAATGACCTATAATGTTGAAATTGATAACTTTTTGTGAGAGCATTTCTTGGACTTGAAGTATGAATATGAGTTGTAGGAAATGTCTTTCTCTTCAAAATGAGCTTTGGATGGAATTTTTCTGATAATCCATGTGAAAGTTATGCCCTGGTCAATTTCAGTTGACTTTTTCAGCTGTCCAAATATAGTAACTTTTGCATCTTGATGATTTTCTGAGCCAAATTTTGAGAATCATGATCAAGCATTGATCAAATGATGTTTGTGGCTTCAAAATGATATGTTGACCAAAAATTTTAACTTTTGACTGCCAAATGACCATTTTGCCCCTACAGTTGACTGTAGTGCAATTTAGGGTTTTGACTGTGCAATTTTGAGATGAATGCCTTGAAACTTGATATGAGGATGCTTGACCATGTTTGTATGCATGTGAGACTTGATTGGGCCTTTGAAAACTTCCTTTTCTTGATCAGAACACAAACCCTAGTTTTGACTGTGTAGGAGACAGTTGGACTGTGCAAACCTTGGGGAATTTTGTGACTTGGCTTGGCAATTTCTTGAGGAATATGGGAAGGAAAATTTTGGGGTACAACAGTTGCCCCTGTTCAATCTTCTTAGACCTGAGGATGCAGATTGGCTGACGTGCCTTTCGTAATCCGAGGGTAGAAGATGATTGGACACTAGAGTGCCCAGAAATTTGCGCTCACATGTTAGCAGTGTGATGGGAATGGGCTTATAGATGCCATTTGGAGATTGTTGGATAGGATGATGGGCTTATAGATGCCATCTGGATGTTGATTGCGTAAGAGATTCCTTGGCGAGAACCTGCATACCTGCAAAAGAAAAAATGAGTACCTGACACGTTGCAGGAGCTGATTTTTAGATTCTTGGTATAGATGTGTCCTGACTGGTTGCAGGAGCTGAATCTGGAGTTTCAAAAGATGATGAATGGACCAGGTATGGTTACTGCCTTAGCATGAATGGTAAGAGAACCTTGGGTGATTTTAACTTCAACAACGCTCGTTGAGAAAATCTTGGTGGGACATACCATCTTCACAGGATCGGGACGAGAACCATAGGCCATTATAATCTTGAAAAGGAATCACCTCACTCGCCGTCGGAGAGGGAAACATCTGAAAAGGAATTACCACCTCACGCACTTGTCGGAGAGGGGACCATAGGAGACTATCACCTCACACTCATCGTCGGAGAGGGAAACATCTGAAGAAGGAATTACCACCTCACGCACTTGTCGGAGAGGGGACCATAAGAGACTATCACCTCACACTCATCGTCGGAGAGGGAAACATCTGAAAAGGACTTACCACCTCACGCACTTGTCGGAGAGGGGACCATAGGAGACTATCACCTCACACTCATCGTCGGAGAGGGAAACATCTGAAGAAGGAATTACCACCTCACGCACTTGTCGGAGAGGGGACCATAAGAGACTATCACCTCACACTCATCGTCGGAGAGGGAAACATCTGAAAAGGACTTACCACCTCACACACCGTCGGAGAGGGAACCATCACTTCTGCTGAGTCTTTATCAGAAAAATCTATTGGGAGTCGATTTAGCTGGACTAGAGAAGGCTTTGAAATATCTTTACCTGGAATAAGTGTCAGAACGTCGCCATATCTGGTTCATATCTGGACTATATCTAGAAGGAAATCTGGAAGCAGTATCAGAACGTCACCATCTCTGGGTCATATCTGAAACTATATCTAGAAGGATGTCTGGAAGCAGTATCAGAACGTCACCATATCTGAATCATATCTGAAACTATATCTAGAAGGAATTCTGGAAGCAGCATCAGAACGTCACCATATCTGGGTCATATCTGAAACTATATCTAGAAGGAAATCTGGAAGCAGCATCAGAATGTCACCATATCTGGATCATATCTGAAACTATATCGAGAAGGAAATCTGGAAGCAGTATCAGAACGTCACCATCTCTGGGTCATATCTGAAACTATATCTAGAAGGATGTCTGGAAGCAGTATCAGAACGTCACCATATCTGGATCATATCTGAAACTATATCTAGAAGGAATTCTGGAAGCAGCATCAGAACGTCACCATATCTGGATCATATCTGAAACTATATCTAGAAGGAAATCTGGAAGCAGCATCAGAACGTCACCACATCTGGATCATATCTGAAACTATATCGAGAAGGAAATCTGGAAGAAGTATCAGAACGTCGCCATCTCTGGTTCACATCTGAACTATATCTAGAAGGAGTTGCGATAGTTGATAATAATCATCTTTGTATTGACCTTTCCTGAAAAGGTAAAGCATCAGTTGTATGCAAGATCATGATGCATGAACTGCATGATTTCAGGATGTCCTCAAAATTTATGAGATTCGTGTAGTATGATGCATATGCATGCTATAATGTATGAAGATGTAATGTTCATGAATGTATTTTTCGTCTTTAGGAAAATAAACCCTTGACGGGTGCCGGGAAGTCACTCCTGGGCTGATGTTGAAGAATAGCTTTTGCTTCCGCTGGGGATGATAGTTGCAAGTATACCGGTAGGAGAAGATAACTCCGTTGGGGGATAAACTTGGCAAATGACGGATTCTGCGGGGAGAAAAGATACTCTAATGACCATGCTGAGAAGCAATACTCTGTGGGAAGAGGGATGCCTTGCTGAGTGTTGATAATAGTTTGCTGGGGATAGGAAGACTGTGTCGACGACGCTCTTTCCATGGCTTCTGGCTGAGGATAACCCAGTTATATCCTGTTAAGGAAATAACTCTTTAAATAAAGCCGGACGACGCGTTCGTGCGCTGTGAGGGTAAGCTTCCGTACTTACTGGGGATATGTGGATTCCAACTCTCCTGGGGAAGTATTGAACTGTATTGGTTATGTTCTTCAACGGGACCTACCCTGATGCCTTGGAGGATAGAACAATCAGACTGCTTAGACCACTCTTCATTGCCCCTGTTTCTATGGGGAAGGCACTTGTGGGATGCTGATAATTGCTGATGGACAACCTTCTTCTGGTAGACAGATGGCAGGACATAGTCGTACGCTTTGATCCCTAACTTTTGCCTGGACCGCCCTTTCGGGTTTTCAGTCCATCGGGATACCCATTTTTGCCCAAGCCGCCTTTTCAGGTTTTCGACTTGTCGGGTGTATAGATTTTTTTCATTTCATCCCTTATTTTTGCCCGAACCCTTTTGGTTTGCCGGGAAGCCCTTATTTTTGCCTAGGTATGTCAACCTAGCGGGTCTTTGATTTTGCGTAGTATCTTTTCGACTATGTCCATGCTCTTAGAATGCAAGTAGGTGCCCCTGGCTGCTTGTGTTGCCATGTTACCAGAAGGTATCTGATCGTGTAAGATTCGTTGCTGGAGTGCCCCAAGTGACTCAGGCAGAGATTTGCCCCAGGCTTTTTGGCCTTTTGAGAGATTCTCTGGATCTTGATTGGACTGCCCCAGATAATGGACCATGATCATGTCTGCCCCTGGATTGGAAGTACTTCTGTTCATTAGGCATTCCTTGTGCGAATTTCCCTGCTGCTCAAACAAAGTCATATGCGAACAAAGTTATGTTAAAAATGCAAAGCTTATGTCTGTCTTGAAGATTTTAAAAATGCATTCTTTTTCATAAAACAAGCGAATGTTTGTAAAACGTGATGTCAACTCTCCGTATTTTACCATAGTCCTTCAGGAGTCAGGATATCTTTCGTAACAGTATGCTTTCAAACTAACCCATGCTTCAGCTAGGACTTTTGAGGGTTATAATGTGGCTTGGTTCACGGTTTAAGAAACAAAGGATAAAGGCTCAAATTATTTGTACCCACCGCTCTTCGTGATGTTCTCCAAACCTAAACTCAGTTGATCATACGTTAGACCTTGCTTTTGCTTTGATGTTCCAATAATGGCTCAGATGTTGATGATTTCTTTTGAATAGGCAGTCATTTTTTGTTGAGGGTTTATAAGACCTCTTTCTTTTTGATTTTGTTATCCCTTTCTTTTTTTTTCCTGAACTGTTTCCCTTTTTTGGAATTACAGTCAGCGGGATGCCCCAGTTTCACAAGTCCCCTTTTTTAGACTTCTTGGGCTTTTCATTTATGATTTTTTTTTGATCATGACTGCCTGTCCTTATGATTGTTCTGAACCATCATTGTCTTTTGTCTCGTAATGACTTCTTCGGTGCCATTCGTTATGCACGCGGATCAACTGAGAGAACTACCCTGCCCCAGGTTATGATTAAGGGTTTTAATTTTTTGTGAAAAGAAAAACTCCTACTTCTTTGGCTCGAAGGGGGTAACGAGGGATTATCTTCCTTATTACTCCAGTGTTTAGGAATTGAAACAATGCTTGTACCTCATCAGCGGGGTCTGTTCAAAAGCATACTGTGAGGATTGTGGTATCGTTTTCGTCATCCTCCCTCAAGAGGCTCAGAATTTTTTAAGATCAAGAGTTGACATCAGAAAAAAAAATATGAAAACAGTGTTGCATATAGTGAATGCGAATATATTGATTCAAAATAGACATAAGCGATGCATTAATGGAATAACAATGTTTTAACATGAATAAATGTTTGAACGGTCAAAAGAAAAACACAACTTGAACATTCGAATGAACAAAAGTTTCCTAGTCTCGGAGCTTGTCACTTCAACTGATGAGCCTTGGAGAAATAGTAGAAAAATTCAGCCTGTCCATCTTGTGTGAACTCCAATGCCCCTTCCTCGATCAGGTCCTGGATTTTGTTCCTCAGATCCCAACATTCATTAGTATCATGTCCTGGGCTAGCAGAGTGGTAGGCACACCTCTTATTGGGATCATAGGCAGGAGATGCTGTGTTGGGGTTCCGGGGATGAGCCCTTAATGTGATCAGATTCAACCTCAATAGGTGTTGCAAAGCTTGATACCGCGATATGTTGAGCGGGGTGCATTGCCTTCTGGGCTTGTCTGGCTGAAGCTGGTGAGGTTGATGCTGAATTTGTGGCACTGGAGCCATTTGAGGAGCTTTCCCCTTATCCTCTTGTCTCGAGGATGATTGGATGATGAATGGCTTTTTACCCTTAGATGTTTGCCCCAGTTGGTTACCCTGAAGCAGTTGGTTGACGAGAAACCCGAGCTCATCCTGTCTTTGAGCTAAGCCTTGAATGGCATTCCTCTGCCCCAGCATCTGGGCTTTCATAGCATCCATCTCAACTTGTAGGTGTTCCAACTTTTCATCCTCAGCATTGCCCCTGACGAAGGTCTCCGTGAGAAGTATCCTTAGCTCCTCCTGCCCCTTGGATAGATTCAGGAGGATTTCCCCGAACCGAGTCTCTTGAGCAAGAAAGTCCTGGTTGTCTTGTGGGCAAGCCATTGCTGAAATAAACAGTGAGAAGGGTAAGTGACCTGCAAAGAACGGGTACCTGTAATGCAATGATATGGATGATATGCATGCAATGTTTTCAAGGACCTCGCAGGGTAAACAGAGAAACTTGTTAGAGTTGGAAACTGGCAACTTGATTGAAGGAACTTCCTGTTGTAGAGAGCCCTTCTTCAAGGGTCAAAGGCTCACCATATCCAGTGGGTCATAGCCCCTGACAACCCTGACTAGAGGAAAATAAATCCTCTTTGCCCCTGGCTAGATGTTTGATTTATCATGACCTGCATCACAAGCCCTTGAGATCCTTGAAATGGGTTAGGATGTATGCAATGGTATGCAATGGTATGATGTCATGCTATGCATGGGGTGATGTAGGTAAACCGTGTTATGAGTCCCAATTAAGGACTATAAACAAACCCTGCAAGAAACTCAGTATACTTTGTTATGAGTCCCAATTAAGGACTATAAACACCCTGCAAGAAACTTAGTAAATCCTGTTATGAGTCCCCATTAAGGACTATAAACAAAACCTGCAAGACTTAGTAACCCTGTTATGAGTCCCCAATTAAGGACTATAAACAAGACCTGCAAGAAACTTAGTACCCTGTTATGAGTCCCATTAAGGACTATAAACAAAACCTGCAAGACTTAGTAACCCTGTTATGAGTCCCCAATTAAGGACTATAAACAAGACCTGCAAGAAACTTAGTACCCTATTATGAGTCCCATTAAGGACTATAAACAAAACCTGCAAGACTTAGTAACCCTGTTATGAGTTCCCAATTAAGGACTATAAACAAGACCTGCAAGAAACAAGTGTCAGGTAACAAGCACGCAGATAGTCAAGTACGAAGGCACACAAGTCACACAAAAGAGCCCTTAGAGTTTAGGCCAGCATGAGGTTTAGGTATTACCCTCTTGAAGTTGGCGGGTTCAACCTGTCCTAATCAAAGTAACCGGGTTCTAAGGTTCCCAATATCACGGGATTGCTTTCATTGTTCATCGTTTCGATTTAGCCACTGAACTGGCGACCGAAATATTCCAGGAAAGCAACCCTCAATTGAGTGTAGTATCGAGTATCAACCAACCTCGGACTGCACCAAAGTCAGTTATCTCACTACCCTAAAGAGGCCAAGATAGTTCAATTAAGGTTCCTAAGGTCTGTTGATGCTTCACGACACCACGCGGAGGCCCCGTACTCTCCTTGACTGAACTCAAGGGTTACCGGTACACACCAAAGTGCCACATCAACGTAGCAGACTGTTTCAACCATGTCGGTATACCCCGCACAGTTCCCTCACAGCCTTGTTGCTACTTTCTAAGAAAGGTATTCCCCAGATCCGGGTTAGGATCTATAGAACCCCCAAGCAACCCACAATTTAAAGCACACAAGGAAAACAATTGAAAACATAGTTATGAACTAGCCTTAAGGTACACCTCACTTTAAGTTTTTTTCCCCAGCAGAGTCGCCAGTTCTGTGATCGGTGGATCTGGAACTGACTGTTTAACGCTGGTTCGCGAAATGTCGCGGTAAGCAAGAGTCGCCACCGTCTTTTATTTTCTCCAAATGGAAAGGACAAAAGCACAGAAAAATTCCTTAAAGAGATTGCTCTCGGTTCGGGAGGTAGGTTATAGAAAGGGAAGGTGTTAGCACCCTTTCTATCCATGGTTATCCATGGGCTCTTAGATACTTGCTCAATGTGTTTTCAAAAATGGTTGTTTGCTTTTCAATGTGGGTTTAAAAAGTTTCTTTGAAAAATTTCAGTTCGACTCGTACGTCAGAGTGTTTGAAAAATTTGCTTTCGAAAGCTTTTTGAAAATGTGTTGGTGTGAAAAGTATTTTGATTTGTTTTTGAGATTAGAGCAAGTATCCTTGAGAACCTACCTACCCTAAGGAATTCGTCTGTGTAGATGTCCTTTAAAGTAGTGCCATCCCACCATTGAGAGGTAGGTAGCACCACCGTTGGAGGTGTTCGGGTCAATTCGAGGTTGTAAGGACATGGTGATCACCGGAGCAATAGGAAGACACCTTAGAAGCTACCCTCATGCCAGGTTCCCGGATCACGAGGACTTACTAAGACGTCCTCTACTCGACGATCACCTTTCGACAGGCAACAGTGAGGCGTACCCTAGGGGTGGTGTGTGCGATTCGTGTGTCGTTTTCATTTGCATTTGTCTTTTGTCAAGTTCATTGTGATCTACGCTTGATTTTATTATGTCCATTCATTCTTGCATGCTTATTTAAGAGTTTAAAAGTTTGCGAGGAAAGTAAATTCTAAAGCTATTACAAAGGCGCGGGTCCACATCGCCTAAATTAAACCGGACCCGATTTAACGGAAAGTAAATAAAGCAAATTAAAAGTGCGAAAAATTTAAGTTACAACGCTTTGGGAGAGATACATAATTATTTAAGCAATAAAGTAAATGCGCGAAATAAAATAATTAAAACAATGGGCGTTGGACCCTTTTGCAAAATTAAAATTAATAAGAAATTAAAATTAAAAATTAAAAGAAAATGTTTTGTAGTATTTTGGTGTTTTTTAAGATTTAATGGAAAAAAGAGAATTAATTATAATTAACATAAGATGTCAAACCCTAAATCTATTTATTTTTGAGTTATTAAGAAAAATATTGAATTTTTAACTAATTTAAACCTAAGTTAATTTACATGCATTTTTAATTTATGAAAATAAATAAAATAAAAAAAAGGAAATTAAAAGGAATAATATTAACAATTAAACCTAAATTCTATATATTTTTTGGATTTTTAGTTATTAAAAAGAATTAAAATTGTAACCTAATTAAAACTAAATATTTATATGTTAACTTATTTATGAAAATAATTAAAATAATAAATTTATTATATTTTGGGTCTTTTCTGATTTTTTAGGCATTTTTTGTATTTTTGTAAAAAAAACAATTAATTAAATCAAAGCAAAACAAATAATAAAACAATGAATAAAATAAAATAAAATATGTGCAAACTAGGGAGGGGTTCAGTCCCAATATGGAGGTGTGACTTGGAATAGTCTGGCCCAATTCTGAAGCCTCCTTTGACTTTTTGCTAGCATGCTGTGCGTTGACTGGAGAGTAGCGTGTTCATCCATCCTCAGCCTTGTGATTGTGGACGTTGGGCACGTGGACGCTCTGATCTGGGGGATGTATGGTATGCTCCCACCTGAAAACTGCATATGAGCGCGTTTTGCAAAATATTATTGAAATAACGTAGACCTGGGGCTCGAACCCAGGTCTTGGATGTGAACGCTATCAACACCTGCCAGCTGAACCATTGAATTGTTTTGTATATTTAATAAACCATGAACATAATAAAACAAGCGAGAGTTAGTGCCTCAAAAAACGCGCGTAATTCAAAAGAACCACTGGCCGTTGGACACGAGGTCATCTTCTTCAATTTTCCTGAAACACAAATATGAGGCAACGATTTTTAAGCGTTGCTGTAGACAACCTACAAGAAAATAACGATTAGCTGCTGGGTGCTCATAAATTGAGCGCGACCCATGGATTTTCCTCGTCCAAACGCGCTGAGTCTAATGATGGCATTGTGATGGTCTAATTTTGCTTGGTCTGAAAACCCCTAATTTAAAACCTGCAAACCCTAGAATCTCAAACATGGTATCATCGCATACATAGCACAAAAACTCAATTAAACATGATGGTTAGCTTTAAAACATCACAATGAATATAAATCCACCAATAAAAGATGCAAAAGATGCGTGAATTATGATGCACGATTCTGCAATTTCTTTGAAACAGTTCGAGTCACAGGTACCAATTCTTGGAGCTTTTGTTGTTGTTTTTGATTGGAGCACGTTCAGTGAGGCTTCAGGAAGCTATTGGGATCGTTGTTGTGCCTTCAATCGCCTCCTAAAGTTGATTTCAGTTTTTCAGTTTTCAAGCAATTTTTCAAGTTTTTAATGGCCTCTTATGCGCAGCTTTTAGTCCTTTTCATTAGGTTTTTTGTTCTTGGCTTTGTAGTGAAGCTATTAGGTCAACAAAACTCCATCAAATCTCTTGCCATAATGATTTTTGATAATTGATTTTCCAAGATCTTTTTGAATCTTTTTCATGTGCATTTTTGTTCAATCATGCTCAAATCAACCAAATCTTGCCATATTTAGCCTATGCACGAAATCTTGACCTTAAAACATGTACAAAAAGATTGGTTTGGTCATGTTAGATATTTTTCATGTATTTAAATAATTTAAATGAATTAATATGAATAATAATTCAAATAAATAAATAAAAAATGAGAAAATACTTCCCTTTGGGCCAAGTGGTCGTGCATATGCTTGGAATGATGAATCATGGAAGAAAAATGGGCCCATTAGCATTTTTAGGTCATTTGAAGTAATGTTGACTTTTCAAAATATCCAAAAATTTCCCAACTTCCACAAGGCATAACTTGCTCAATTTTTCATCTTTTCTCATGTTCTTGGACATTTTGGAAATGTATTTGAGTCCTCTAACCAATTCCTTTGGTCCCATGTCATTTTGATTTACCAATCTCAAGTTATGGCCTTTGACTTAAAGTCCCTTTTTGTTGACTTTTGAAAATGACCTATAATGTTGAAATTGATAACTTTTTGTGAGAGCATTTCTTGGACTTGAAGTATGAAGATGAGTTGTAGGAAATGTCTTTCTCTTCAAAATGAGCTTTGGATGGAATTTTTCTGATAATCCATGTGAAAGTTATGCCCTGGTCAATTTCAGTTGACTTTTTCAGCTGTCCAAATATAGTAACTTTTGCATCTTGATGATTTTCTGAGCCAAATTTTGAGAATCATGATCAAGAATTGATCAAATGATGTTTGTGGCTTCAAAATGATATGTTGACCAAAAATTTGAACTTTTGACTGCCAAATGACCATTTTGCCCCTACAGTTGACTGTAGTGCAATTTAGGGTTTTGACTGTGCAATTTTGAGCTGAATGCCTTGAAACTTGATATGAGGATGCTTGACCATGTTTGTATGCATGTGAGACTTGATTGGGCCTTTGAAAACTTCCTTTTCTTGATCAGAACACAAACCCTAGTTTTGACTGTGTAGGAGACAGTTGGATTGTGCAAACCTTGGGGAATTTTGTGACTTGGCTTGGAAATTTCTTGAGGAATATGGGAGGGCAAATTTTGGGGTACAACAATAGATGTTTTGCAATATATATAATAAAGAAAGAAAAGGAGCGCAAGATTTGAAATGCGAAAACGTCCAATGCTTTTATTAATGATATATGAAAGTGACACACAAAAGCCCTCACAAATGAAGCCACGGTGCCCCGGGTAAGACACCGGGCCATAAAGTTTCAAATTATTGTTCGTTACAAATTTAAAACAAAGGAGTTCATTACTGAGTGACAAAAGTAATAGGTATGAAATCTTTCGCCGTCCAGTTGCTTGGTCCACCGTTGGTCGTTGGGTAGATCCAGCTGTCGAACTCAGATTCTTCCGCTTCGTCCTCAATAGCATTTACTCCCGAGTTGGTGATGAATACAGGAGGTCTTCCAATCCTTGCCTTACGAACAGCCCTCTGAGCTTTTGCAGTGAAACCCAAACCAAACTTGTCAGTCTTCGGAGTATAATCAGGAAGTCGGCCCCAGTTTGCACACTCACCCTTCTCAATCACAGCCCGGGCATCCTTTAAGGAAGCCATCTTCAAAGGAGAATCTTCTTCAGTTACAGTCTCTGTTGCTGCCAATGTCTGAGGCACCACTTCAAAGTGTTGAAAGGGGGTCTCAATGAACTCCCCATCTATCTCTACGTACCGGAACGAGTTGAGGTGGCTGACCATATATTCTTCTTCCCCTTGAACTGTTACGATCTTCCCTCTGACCGGGTACTTAAGCTTCTGATGTAATGTGGAGGTCACAGCTCCAGCCTTGTGGATCCATGGACGACCCAACAAACAAGAATAGGATGGTCGGATGTCCATCACATAGAAAGTAGAATAAAAAACTTGAGAACCAACCCTGATTGGAATGTCAACTTCCCCATGTACCATCCTTTTCGACCCGTCAAAAGCCCGGACAACAATGTTACTAGGCTTGAGCTCTAAACCCTCACAATCCAACCTGTCTAGGGCTTTCTTGGGCAATACGTTCAACGAGGAACCAATGTCAACCAGCACATGGGCAAGAGTAGTGCCCCTGCATTCAATGGAGACATGCAGGGCGTCGTTATGGTTCTTCCCCTTAGCATTCAGATCAGCGTCGGAGAAACCCAGACCATTATCAGCAGTCAAGTTGGCCACACAATCGGTAAATTGATCAGCAGACATTTCTTGTGGCACATGGGCCGTCTTCAGGAAGGAAATCAGGGCCTTGGAATGGGCCTCTGAACACAACAACAGTGATAGCATAGAAATCTTAGAGGGGGTGTGCCCCAACTGCTCAACTACATTGAAATCACTCTTCTTGATAATTTTAAGAATCTCTTCCATCTCTTGCTTGGAAGCTTCAACATTGACGGTTTTCGGTGCCTCCGTCTGGGCAGGCACATCAGTAGCAATCCCTTTGCTCCGAGCGTCAGATGACTCGGCAGCAGGGGTAGAAACAGGAACTTGACCAGGAAGGGAAACAGGCACACTTGTAGGTGTGATGACAAGAGGTCTCTGAATAGCTGGTGGCGCAATATCAGGCGAGAAGAGCCTACCACTACGAGTGACTTTAGCAGGCCCAGTAATATTGATGACGCTGGTACTAGTATCAAACTCTTGCTTTAATCCAAGAACATAAACATCTGCCCCATAGTGCCACGGGACAGCTTTGTCAGATTTATAGGGGATGGGCCCCGGAACAGTGATGATGATATGAGCAATCTTCTGAGTAGACATGATTTTGACAGGCTTTTTTGAGGGAGCCTTAGGAGGGTTGTTGAAAATAGTGACAATAGAAACTTCTTCGGTACCGGTAGCAGGCCCAACAATATTTTCAAACAAGATCTCTTTATTATCCATCAGGCTTTGGATACCTGACTTCAACAAAGGACAACCAGCAGGTGAAACAGAACATAGAAGGCAACCTTTACTACATCCTGGAAATAAACCGGCTAGCAACAGGTTCCTTTTGACAGTCAACAACGGAGTAACAATCTCATCCACAAAGGCTACATACGGATCTTCTTCCACGGCATTCACTCCATGGTGGGGCATGGGAGCAGTCACAACATTGGGCCTTTCGGGCGCCTCGAACTGTATTTCTTTAGCATCAATAAGGTCTTGAACCTTATTCCTCAGAGCCCAACAATCATCCGTAGTATGCCCCGGGCTGTCAGAGTGATAAGCACAGCGGGCGTTGGGATTGTACTTCGGGGATGTGGTGTTCATTACCTTCGGAGCTTCTTTGACAGTCACCAGATTAGTTGACAGCAGTTGCGGCAATATCTGAGAGAGGGTCATACTGAGTCGAGTGTACTGCCTTTTGGGCCTCTCACCTCTTGGCTGGTTGTATTGCTGAGGAGCAGCAGCAAGCTTTGAAATTACAACCGCGTTGACAGCTTGGCGGCGTTCCGGTTTATTTTGTCTTCTGGGACCATACACAGCACTAGCTTCCTTCTTGAAGGGCTTCTTTTCAGTGCTCGAGGAGGCACCCTTCTGTATCTTCCCCGACATGATACCAACTTTTATCCTCTCACCAGTCAAGATCAGATCGGTAAACCCAGCAGAAGAATTGCCAATCAGATGGTTGAAGAATGGACCAGACAGGGTCCCCAAGAACATGTCCACGAGTTCACGGTCAGTCAACGGTGGCTGCACCCTTCCAGCCAGGTCCCTCCACTTTTGCGCATACTCCTTAAAACCTTCACCCGTCCCTAGTGACATACCCTGGAGTTGGGTACGCGTGGGAGCGAGGTCGGAATTATACTGATACTGCTTATAAAACGCAGTAGCCAAGTGTTGTACCCCAAAATTTGCCCTCCCATTTCCTCAACATTTTCTCATCACAAAACCCTTGGAGCTCAAGATCCAGTTAGAGTTTCCTCTGCTCAAGACTTCTCCTTGCACTGTTGACCCAAATTAGGGTTTGTGTTTGCACAAAGATGTTTTGACCTAAAATGCCTAAGATGACTTTCATGCTTCATGTTGGACTCCCAAGTTTATCCATACCAAGTTTCAAGTCTTGATTCCAAATTTTGCCCAGTCAATTGGACAATTGACCTAGAAATCAACTGTATTGGGGAAAAAGTCAACTGTGGCCAATTGACAGCCAAATCTCATGAAAATTGACCCACATCAACATTATGAACTCACATGGACCATTTGATCAAGTTTGGATCACAATTCCACAAGAAATTTGATCAGATCACCAAAAGGGCAAAATGGTCATTTTTAGGGTTTTGACTGCACAAAGGCAATTTTTGACTGTTTGGCCTAGCCAATGGCAAACCAAGCTCACATATGGACTCAAGGACCCAATGCAATTATCTTGACATGCTCAACAAGTTCAAAAGATCCCAAATACACAAGATTGATAGTTGAATTTCCCAGTCAATTGATCAATTTTGACTGTATACTGAAAAGTCAAACTTTGACTTTTTGGTCAAAATCAAGGGTCAAGATTCATTTTTCATCAAAACATGCCAAATCATGAAACTTGTTCACCAAGAAATCAAAAATTGCAAATTAGGGTTTGAAATGAGAATTTTTCATAACTTAGAATTTTTCTAAGTTATGAAAAACCCTAATTTTTTCCCAACTTTGCCCCACTTTCTCACCAAGATTCATTTGGATTCAAGCAAAAGTCAAAACATGAAAGTTGTAGCCTATTACATAATCTACAACTTTTATTCACAAAGTTTTCCCAAAAGAAGCTTGTATCTCAAGTTACAATTTTTGGAACAAGGGTGCCAAACCATTCTTAACTTAGTGAAAATTTGACCTATTTTAGGCAAGTTTTTAACCTAACTTCAAGACCATTTTTCATACACTTACACTTTGAATTTCAATTTTCACTTCAAAGATGGATTGTAGTACACATTCCAAGATTTCCAAAATGTCCAAGAACTCATCAAACAACCTCATAACTTGAGAGAGTCGAATTTTGCAATATGGCAAAAACTCACTTTTGAATTGGCCAATTTCCATGTTCATAACTTATGCATTTTCAAGTCAGCTTGGTTTATGCTACATTACAGGTCTCTAAACCATCCAACACTCAATAATTTAATGCAAAACCTTTGTGTCCTAGCATTATCTTGTTCATCCAACCATTACACAAGAGATTAACCTTAAAATGGAAAAAGCACTTTAGCCATTTTTGAAAATATTGCTTTATGTCAAGTTCACATATCTTTGAAGTACAAAGAAATCTCTAAGGCACAAGTTATGAGACACATTGCACTGATCAAGACAAGTCTTGGCAGCATGTTTAGGGGGCCTGCATAAGCTTGTAACAAAGACTTGGCATTGTGACTTAAGAAGTAAGAAACACATCATAACAAGTACCAACTTCCATATCAGTCAACTAGGCCTTAGAGAAAGTTATAAAACACATTACAAACATTGATCCTAAGCTGAAGCACGACCCTAAGACCTCTAATACCTCCACAAACTCAAAATCACCTTCAAACTGTCCAAACAGAGTAACCTCTGCAGATTGAGTTCCAACTCTCATCCCTGTCATGCTTTCTTGCTAAAAGCTCATCAAACACTTTCCCTACCATCAATGCAAGCTAACCAAAACATAAAACACGACCTGTAACTCCTCTAACCAGTTCCACCATTTTCATTTTCTTGTTTTGCAGTTGAAGTTCTCTAGCACGATTCAAGAAGTTTCAGGACAAAGTAGAACTTGGAATAGCATCCTCACACTTCAAGGAAGTTGTACAAGTCATCATCTTACCCTGAAAACTCCTCCATTGCAAGGCACGATTCCAACTGAACAGGTATGTTCATGAAGTTCTATCTCTCAGTAGAGGCATTGTTAGCTTTAGGTTTGTGAAGGAAACATGTCACAATCATAGCCCTGAGCATGCCCATATGATTAGATTTCATTTATATTATGTGTGCTGCAAGAATTTTGAGTCTGAACATTGATGAAAAACTAGGTCAGGAATTGGGGAAGAAGAAATTCTCCCTCATCTTAGAGAGTTAAGTCAAGTTTTTTATATCCCTGGATTCGTCTTCTCATGCTCTACACTTTTCATGTTGAAAGTTTTGCTTAAAAGTCCAGGAATTGGGAGATAGGAAACACGTGCTTGCTTGAACAAGTTTGTTCTGAGGTTGAAGATGACTGGTTCTGGGCTGGGCCTGGAATGTTTTTCTTATTTGCACCATACAATTGCTTCTGAACCCCCTGAGCCCATTTTGTTTATTTTTAATGTTTTTTGACTTTTCTTTTTTTTGGTTTGACTTATTTATTTTTTCTCATAATATAAAAAATATAAAAATAATTTTTTACACCATTTTTGAATTTATTAGGTATTTGTTTGTTTAGTTTAGTTTTATACACAAATAAATAAATATATACATTTTATTAAAGAATACTAAGAAATATGCAAAAACACTTTTATTTTCATTTTTATTTTTGTTTTACCTTCTGAAAATATTTTATATTAAAAAATACTTTTTTTATTTATTTAATATTAAATATTATTAATTTGTATATATAATACATATTTAGTAAATAATACATATATATATATATATATATATATATTTAGGGTTAAAATGCAAAATACATACACTTTTTTTATTTTTATTAATATTTAAATATAAAAATATCTTTTGACAAATATACTTCATTTTATTTTATTTTTGTATACAATAAATAAATACTTGTGCATAATAAATAAATAATGCATTTATTTTAATAGAATTAGGGTTTAACCCAAAACATGAAAAACTCCCAAAAAAATAATACTTTTATTTTTGTTTATTTTGACATATAAAAATACTTTTTTTCATACATACAAAAAAAAACCATTTTTGCATCTTGTATATTTATTCTTATTTTATTTAAATTGTGCAATTAAATATTTCAATATTGATGTAATAGTTTAGGTTTAAATTCCTTGTCAAAATCCACATTTGAACATTTGTACCCCCCTTCCCATATATGGTTTTGTAATAGCTTAGTAAATTTATTTTCGCACTTTATTGCTTTCTAATTATACCATGTTAGAATTAGGGTTTGTATGCGAAAAAACAACGAAAATAGTTTTGACCTAATTTCAAGATAAACAAGCATGAAAATGGACACACAAATCACACTTGCACCCCCTAGGGTATTCCACTTGTTGCCTTTCAAAATTGGGCCATATTGCATGTTAGGTCTCTTTGGGCAAAACAAACACAAATCAAATGATCATAGTCCCTCGATGACGCTTTCAAAATGTTGCCTAAACAAATGATCAAGTCCCTTAAAGAAAATTGCCCAAAGATACTTGACACCATTGCAATTATGGTCTAAACGATGACCCGCACTCGTCCCTTTCACATCCTAACATGAGATTGTCCACCAAATACAATGGTGGAACAAACTTGTTAAAAGGGTTAAAACATAGCAATAAACTTTAAGAAATTTAGGAGTAGATAACCTCTTAGTTACTTGAATCAAACTTGCAAAAAACAAAACACTTGCCTATTTTCTAAAACCACACCTCACAACACTTTCAAAACAAACTTTCAAAAACAAATGAAAACCTTTTCAAAAGACATACATCTTTGTATACATCCCAACATGGATCATTACAAAGGCTGCCACCACAATGGCTTCTTTTCAAAACATTTTCAAACCCACACACACAAGCACCATTTCAAACAATTGAAAAATAAGGCAAGTTGATCTAAGCAAGTAACTAAGAGCCCATGGATAACCATGGATAGAAAGGGTGCTAATACCTTCCCTTTCTATAATCTACTCCCCGAACCCAAGAAAACATCTCAAAAGGTTTTTGCTGTGCTTTTTAACCTTTCCTTAGGATAAAATAAAAAGTCGGTGGCGACTCTTGCTCAACCGAAACATTTGCGAAAACAAACGCAAAACCATAGTCAGTTCTCCCACCGTATCACAGAACTGGCGACTCTGCTGAGGAAAGTATTTAAAAGTGGAGTAACCTTAGGGCTTAGATCACCTTTGTTTTCAATTGTTTGCCTTGTTTGCTTTTATATTTGTGGGTTTTGCATCGGAGTTTCATAGATCCTAACCCGGATCTGGGGAATACCCCTTTTTAGGTAGCATAATCTGTGAGGGACCTGTCCGGCATAGACCGACATGGGTGAAGCAGTGGCTACGTTGGTGTGACACCTTGGTCTGTACCTATATCCCTTGTGTTACAATGGGGAGAATATAGGTCTTCTAAGGAGTCATTAAACACCAACCGACCTTAGAACCTTAAATTGACCAAACTTGACCATTAGGACAGTAGCAGTATGCTACACTCATTGAGGCTAAACTCTCGCGATGGTTCTGGCCGCAAGAAAAGATTGCGATGCTGGAGTTATGACCGATTAATGGTAGTCAATGATTTGAGATCCTCTAGAACCCAGTTACTTTTGATAGGACAGGTTTTAACCAACGAAACCAAAAGAGGGTAATACCTAAACTTCATGCTGGCCTGAAACCTAAGGGTTGTCTTGTGTGACTTGTGTGCCTTATCATGCTTGCATGTGTGAATACTTGTGGTGTGCTTCATCATAGCATCATGCCATCATACCATTGCATGTATCCTGTATAAAGGACTAACCCATTTCAAAGACAAAAAGGTTTCATCTTTGCTCTGTTTTGTAGGAACATCATGATGCCCGTGCGTAGGAATACTATCCGGCTCAACTTTGTTCAACCACCAACTTTGCTCAAGGATTTGGTTGGTAGGATTCTAAACACTTCTTCCTTCATCAACAGGCATGGTTCTCTCCTTGGCTTGATCACTGCAAAATGGGACCAACAACTGATAAGTGTTCTGACCCAGTTTTATGACCCCCTGTATCATTGTTTCACCTTTCAAGACTTCTAGCTGGTTCCTACCCTGGAAGAATTCTCTTATTTGCTTGGGATCCCTGTCTTGGATCAAACTCCATTCACTGGTTTGGAAAAGACTCCTAGGTCTGAAGAGGTTGCTGCAATTCTCTCCTTGACCAAAGAAGAGGTATTGGCTAACTGGGAAACTAGAAGTGGAGTCAAGGGCTTTTTGGTCAAATTTCTGGTTGGCAAGGCTAATGATTTTTCGAATGACTTGGACTTCAAGGCGTACGAAGATATTATGGCTCTTTTGATCTATGGTCTGGTATTGTTTCCCAATCCCGACACCTTTATCAGTATCCATGTCATAAGGATCTTCATGTCTCGGAATCCTGTACCCACTCTTTTGGGTGATATCCTGCAACAACTCTATGCTCGTACTGCCCGAAAACGGGGAACTCCGTGGTGTTGTGCTCCTTTGCTAGTGAGGTGGTTTATTTCGCACCTTCCTAAGTTCGTGCTGAAGAATTAAGAAGGAAAGGGTTGGGCTCGTAGGTTAATGGCCCTCACTGATAGTGACATCACTTGGACTCTCAGAGGTTTGGATGAAGTAGCTGTCATTGATCGTTGCGGAGAATACCCTAATGTTCCGTTGATTGGTATCCAAGGAGGAATCTCTTATAATCCATGCTTAGCTCTCCGCCAGTTTGGAAGAGCCAGAAGAGTTGGGCCTCATGAAATGTTGGTCCCTCACTTCCATTTTGAGTTTCAGACAGACAGTGACAAACTACGCCGTGGATTCATTAAGGCTTGGGACAGAATTCACAAAGCTGACCCACATGAGTTGGGACCAAAAACTTCTTTACTAATGGAACCCTATTGCAGATGGGTCCGCGTCCGTGCTCAGAAGTTAGGTATGCCGTACGAACCTGTCAGACCGATCATTCTTGAATCTCCTGATGAAGATGGGGTTCCTCCAACTATCCTCCCTCCTTAGATACCTACTGATTTTGACACAATGAAGAGATCTTGGGCGCAGCTAAAGGAAGAACGGGATTTCTATCGGGAAAAGTTCAACGAGCAGGAACGGAAGATCCAGAGGCTGACTAAGCAATTGGAGGAAGAACGGGTCCTGAACAACTACATCAACACTGAGAAGAGGAGGCCATGGGAGCACTGATGGGCTTTGGATATTTCCTTTTATAGCTTTTATTTCCTTTCCAGTATTTTTTCATTCCTGTAATGCCTAAGGGCAAGTTGTTGAACAATTAAAATTTTAATCTAATGAAGTGTGTTTCCCTTTTGTCTACAAAGTTGAATCTTGTTTGTCTTTGAAAACATAAAACATACGCATCCCATTGCACCATATGCATAGCAGGTACCCTATTTCACAGGTTGCTTAATCTTCTTCGCTGTTTATTTGAACAGTCATCATGAATCCAGACTCATCCAGTGAGCAAGCAATCAAGGCCCTTCAGGCCCAAAGTGCCCAGTTTCAAGAGATGGTCCTAAGCCTGGCCCAAGGTCAGCAAGAGTTGAAGACTCTACTCCTGAAGAAGAAGAAGAAAAAGAGGACTGCGTTATTCAACACTGGACGCAGGTTTGGGAACACACTCCATAATGAAGCTGAACCAACTACTTCTTCTGCTGAGAAAAATAGTCCCCAAGGGGGAGGAGCTCCTAGTCCTGCAGTCTCTGACAACGAGACAGACTACAATGACGAATAATATCCACCTGCTGCTGACAGATACAAGCAATTGGAAGACCGCTTGAGCGCCATGGAGATTCAGAATGTGTCGGGGCTGGATTTCGGAGATTTGGGGTCATCTTCTGGAGTAGTAATCCCACACAAGTTTAAGGCGCCTGCCTTTTCCAAATATGACGGGGCTTCCTGTCCAAAGTTGTATCTAAGGTCGTACGTAAGGAAGATCCAACCTTACACGGCGGATAAGAACCTTTGGATTCACTTCTTCCAAGATAGCCTTTCGGGGTCACAGCTTGAGTGGTTCTACCAACTAGATAGAACTAGCATCCGACACTGGGAAGATTTGGCAACCGCATTCTACAGACAATATCAATACAATTCTGATCTCGCTCCTACGCGTACCCAACTCCAGGGTATGTCTCTAGGAACGGGCGAAGGGTTCAAAGAATATGCACAAAAATGGAGAGATTTGGCTGGCAGGGTGCAGCCTCCATTGACTGATCGGGAGCTGGTTGATATGTTTCTAGGGACTTTGTCTGGTCCATTTTTCAATCATTTGGTTGGTAAATCCTCCGCTGGGTTCACAGATTTGATTCTGACAGGTGAAAGAATTGAAGCTGGCATCAGGTCAGGAAAGATACAAAAAGCTGCCTCGCCAAGTACTGAGAAGAGGTCGTTTAAGAAAGAAGCAAGTGCCGTCTATGGTCCTAGAAGACAAGTCAAGCCAGAAAGTCGCCAAGCCGTCAATGCTTTGGTCATTTCAAAACCTGTTGCTGCTCCTCGGCAGTACAATCAACCAAGAGGTGAAAGGCCCAAGAGGCAGTATACTCGGCTGAGTATGACCTTATCTCAAATTTTACCACAACTGTTATCAACCAATTTGGTGACCATCAAAGAAGCTCCTAAGGTCGTTAATACTGCATCTCCTAAGTATAACCCAAATGCCCGTTGTGCTTATCATTCCGATAGCCCCGGGCATACTACTGATGATTGCTGGGCCTTGAGAAACAAAGTGCAAGACCTTATCGACGCGAAGGAAATTCAGTTTGAGGCGCCTGAGAGGCCAAATGTTGTAACTGCTCCTATGCCCCAGCATAGAGTAAATGCCATCGAGGAAGATTTGTATGTTATTTCGGTGAATGATGTTGCTACCCCTCTATTGACTGTTAAGAGGAACTTACTACTAGCCGGTTTATTTCCGGGTTGTAGTAAGGGTTGCCTCCTATGTGCTGTTATCCCTACCGGTTGTCCGCTGCTGAAATCAGGTATCCAAAGCCTGATGGATAGCAAAGAAATTCTGTTCAAGAAAACTGTTGTTCCATTTGTTTCCACTGAAGAAATATTTGTTGTCACAATTTACAATCCTACCAAAGCTCCCCCGAGGAAGCCAGTCCAAATTATGTATGTTGCACCCATTACTATTACTGTTCCGGGGCCTCTCCCCTATGAGTCTGATAAAGCGGTCCCATGGCATTATGGGGCCGACGTGTATGTGCTTGGAGTGAAGCAGGAGTTCAACACCGATACCAGTATCAGTAACATCACTGGTCCCGCCAAGATTACCCGTAGTGGCAGGCTCTTCTCGCCTGACATTGCACCGCCATTTATCCGAAAACCTCTCACCATCACACCCGCAAGTGTGCATGTTCCAATTCAAGTTCCTGTGTCTACTACTGCCGCTGAGTCCTCTGATACTCGGGGCAAAGAAGCTGTTACCAATTTGCCTGCCAGGACGGGGGCACCAAAAAAGATTGTTGTGGAAGCCTCCCAACAAGAAATGGAGGAAATCCTTAAAATTATTAAAAAGAGTGACTTCAATGTTGTTGAACAGTTGGGGCATACCCCCTCCAAAATCTCTATGCTATCATTGCTGCTATGCTCAGAGGCCCATGCAAAAGCCCTGATTTCATTTCTGAAAACGGCCCATGTGCCGCAAGAGACCTCCGCTGACCAATTCACTGACTGTGTGGCTAATTTGACAGCCGATAATGGTTTGGGGTTCTCAGATGCTGATCTCACCGCCAAAGGGAAAAATCACAATGATGCCCTGCATGTTTCCATAGAATGCAGGGGCACTACTCTCGCACACGTGTTAGTGGATACTAGCTCTTCCCTGAATGTTTTGCCCAAGAAGGCATTGGATCGCTTGGATTGTAAGGGTCTGGAGCTGAAACCTAGTAACATCATTGTTAGAGCCTTCGACGGTTCTAAGAGGATGGTGCACGGTGAGGTAGACATTCCTATTCGTGTGGGTTCCCAAGTTTTCGACTCAACATTCTATGTAATGGATATTCGTCCATCTTATTCCTGCTTGTTGGGTCGACCCTGGATTCACAAAGCTGGGGCAGTAACATCCACTCTACACCAAAAGCTCAAATACCCTGTCAAAGGGAAGATTGTTACTGTGCAGGGTGAGGAGGAATACATGGTTAGTCACTTGAATTCATTCCGGTATATCAAGATGGACGGGGAGTTTATTGAAACCCCCTTTCAGCATTTTGAGGAGGTACCCCCAACGTTGGCATCAGCTGAAACAGTGGTTGAAGAAGACTTTCCGTTGAAGATGGCATCCTTGAAGGATGCCCGGGCTGTAATCGAGAAAGGCAAATGTGCAAACTGGGGTCAGCTTCCTGACTTCACTCAAAATAATGACAAGTTTGGGCTGGGCTTTACTGCAGAGGCTCAGAGGGCAGTGCGCAAGGACAAGATCAGAAAGGCTCCAGTGTTTATCACCAGCCCAAGGGTGAATGCTATCGAGGAGGATGTAGAGGAAGCAGAGTTTGACAGTTGGATCTATCCAACCACTAGCAACGGACCAAGCAACTGGACGGCAAAGGATTTTACACCTATCACATTTGTCACGCAGTAATTAATTCTTTTGATTTTCAATTTGTAACAAACAAATATGTTAAAACTTTTATTGGCTCGGTGTCCTACCCAGGGCATCGTAGCTCCATTTGTGAGGGATTTTTGTATGACATTTCCATATATCATCAATCAAAACATTGGACGTTGTTGCATTTCAAATCTTGTGCTCTTTTTCTTTCTGTGTTATATATTGCAAAACAGTTATATTTACAAACACTCACTTATACAGGTTTCAATCCACTCTGGATCTCACTGGTAACAGCTCTGCTACCACCAGTTATGACTTCGAGAACCCGATCAACTTGGCCGAGGAAGAAGGTGAAGATGATTGCGAATTACCTGGTGAACTCGCAAGACTGCTACTCCAAGAAGAGAGGGCTATTCAACCACATGAAGAGTCGGTGGAAACAATGAACCTGGGTACTGAGACAGATAAGAAAGAAGTCAAGATTGGTGCCAATCTAGAGCTCAGCGTGAAGCAACAATTGATCCAGATGCTACATGATTACATGGAGATATTTGCTTGGTCCTATGAAGACATGCCTGGTTTGGATGCCGACATTGTAGTTCATCACCTGCCAACCAAGGAAGACTGCCCTCCGGTAAAGCAAAAGGTCCGCCGTATGCGCCCAGAGATGTCCGAAAAGATCAAGGCTAAGGTTATGAAGCAATTCGACGCCGGGTTTCTAGCAGTAACTTCTTACCCTCAATGGGTTGCCAACATGGTGCCAGTGCCAAAAAAGGATGGTAAAGTCAGAATGTGCGTCGATTACAGGGATTTGAACAGGGTAAGCCCCAAGGATGACTTCCCCTTACCTCACATCGACGTCCTTGTTGACAATACTGCTCAACACAAGGTGTTCTCCTTCATGGATGGTTTTTCAGGGTACAATCAGATCAAGATGGCTCCGGAAGATATGGAAAAGACTACCTTTGTGACTCAGTGGGGCACCTTCTGCTACAAGGTCATGCCATTCGGGTTGAAAAATGTTGGGGCAACCTATCAACGTGCCATGGTTGCTTTATTTTATGATATGATCCATCATGAGATTGAGGTATATGTTGATGACATGATTGCAAGGTCTCAAACTGAGGAGGAGCACCTTGATCATCTGAGGAAGTTGTTTGACCGACTAAAGTTATACAAGCTGAGGTTGAATCCCAACAAATGCACCTTTGGGTGAGGTCTGGAAAATTGCTAGGTTTCATTGTAAGTGATAAAGGTATTCAGGTGGACCCTGCCAAGGTAAAAGCCATACAAGAGATGCCGACTCCAAAGACAGAGAAAGAAGTCAGAGGCTTCCTGGGACGACTGAATTACATTGCCCGATTCATCTCACATCTGACTGCTACTTGTGAGCCAATCTTCAAATTACTGAAGAAAGATCAAGTAGTACGCTGGAATGATGAATGTCAGGCTGCCTTTGAAAAGATAAAGGAATATCTCCAAGAGCCACCCATTCTTATGCCACCAGTGGAAGGAAGACCTCTAATTTTATACTTAACAGTACTTGACAATTCAATGGGGTGTGTGCTGGGGCAGCATGACGAGTCTGGCGGAAAAGAGCACACTATTTATTACCTGAGCAAAAAGTTTACTGACTGTGAGTCTCGTTACTCACTGCTTAAGAAAACTTGCTGCGCTCTGGTATGGGCTGCTCGCCGGCTGAGACAGTATATGCTGACTCACACTACTCTTTTGATTTCAAAGATGGATCCCATCAAGTACATATTCGAAAAGCCTGCTCTATCTGGAAGAATAGCAAGATGGAAAATGATCTTGACAGAATATGATATCCAGTATACAACCTAGAAAGCAATCAAAGGAAGTGTACTGGTAGATCATTTGGCACACCAACCTGTGGACGATTACCAATCATTGAACTTTGATTTTCCGGACGAAGACATCATGGTGGTGACTGACTGTGAAATACCTGGACCTGATGAAGGACCTGAGGAAGGATCCCGATGGTCTATGCATTTTGATGGAGCCTCCAATGCTTTGGGTAACAGCGTCGGCGCTGTAATCATATCTCCCAAAGGAACTCATACTCCACTCACCGCCCGATTATGTTTCAACTACACCAACAACATGGCAGAATATGAGGCATGTATCATGGGTCTACAAGCTGCAATCGACTTAAGGATCAAATTTCTGAGTGTCTTCGGAGATTCCGCTCTCGTGATCAATCAGATCAAAGGCGAGTGGGATACGAAACACCCGAATCTTATTCCTTACAAGGAGTATGTGTTGACTTTGCTTCCCCACTTTGAGGAGATAACTTTTGAGCACTTCCCAAGAGAGGAGAATCAGCTAGCGGACGCACTAGCTACGATGTCTTCAATGTTCAAAGTTAAATGGGACAATGAGGCTCCCCGGATCATTATCTGGAAGTTGGACGAACCGGCATACTATTGTGATCTTGAGACCGAATTGGTGACTGAGAAGCCTTGGTACCATGAGGTGAAGAGATATTTGGAAGCTCAGGAATACCCTGAAGGTGCATCTGTCAATGACAAGAAGTTCATGAGAAGGTTTGCTGCAAAATTCTTCCTCAGTAACGGCATTCTCTACAAACGGAATCGTGATTCAACTCTACTACATTGTGTGGATAACGCTGAAGCAGAGAAGATCATGTCAGAGTTACATGAAGGAACCTTCGGAATGCATTCCAGTGGACACACCATGGCAAAGAAAATCCTTCGGGCAGGATATTTCTGGTCCACAATGGAAGCCGATTGTTACCAACATTCTCGGACTTGTCACAAATGCCAGATCTATGCTGACAAGGTGCACATCCCTCCGGTTCCTCTGAACGTCCTGACTGCACCTTGGCTTTTTGCAATGTGGGGCATTGATATGATCGGTGAGATCTGACCGACGACATCCAATGGGCATCGCTTCATCTTGGTGGCGATCGATTACTTCACGAAGTGGGTTGAGGCAGCTTCCTACGCCACGGTAACCAAGAGCGTCGTGGCACGTTTCATCCGGCATAACCTGATCTGTCGATACGGCGTCCCGAAAAGAATCATTACGGACAATGGTACCAATCTCAATAACAAGATGATCACTGAACTCTGCGAGCAATTCAAGATACAGCACCACAACTCTTCTCCCTATCGGCCGAAGATGAATGGGGCTGTAGAGGCAGCTAATAAGAATATCAAGAAAATTGTGCAGAAGATGACAGTGACCTATAAAGATTGGCACGAGATGTTACCGTTCGCTCTTCATGGGTACCGTACCTCAGCAAGGACGTCAACCGGGGCAACTCCTTTCTCCTTGGTCTATGGCATGGAGGCAGTCTTGCCAATTGAAGTCCAGATACCCTCTCTCCGGATAATGAAGGATGCAGACTTGAATGAAGATGACTGGACCCAGACTCGACTTGATCAATTAAACCTGATTGACGAAAAGAGGCTCACCTCTATCTGTCATGGTCAGACGTATCAAAAACGGATGATCAGGGCATTTAACAAGAAAGTCAGACCACAAGAGTATCAAGTTGGGGACCTGGTAATCAAACGCATCATCCTTCCTCAAAGTGATCCCCGGGGCAAATGGACCCCTACATACGAAGGGCCATTTATGGTTAAACATGTGTTCTCAGGAGGAGCCATGATCCTAACCACCATGGATGGTGACGACCTTCCTCACCCCGCCAATGCAGACATAGTGAAAAGATACTACGCATGAATAAAAGACCCGCTAGGTTGACATACCTAGGCAAAAATAAGGGCTTCCCGGCGAACCAAAAGGGTTCGGGCAAAAATAAGGGATGAAATGAAAAAATCTGTACACCCGGCAAGTCGAAAACCTGAAAAGGCGGCTTGAGCAAAAATGGGTATCCCGGTGGGCTGAAAACCCGAAAGGGCGGTCCAGGAAAAAGTTAGGGATAAAGCGTAACACTATGTCTCCTTGGATCACCCTGCATCCAGTATTCGGCATCAACTATCTGGCTCAGATTTCGGCATCGACCAATCAGCTTCATCTTCAACCAAGCAGCAAAGTGATGAGACGCTTGAAGACATAAAGGCGATAGCAGAGTTGGAACCCAGTGGGATTGTTCACATAGTTGTTTTGTTTTCTTTTCAAAATTGCAAATTCTATGTTATTCGGCGGTGTCCTCTTACTAGGATGTCAGCCTCTTGTACAAAAACGCCTATTCACAGGCAAAATTCAAATCAATACAAATTCACTTGTCCATACAAATTGCCATTGTTTTTCTTTTTCTGTTTTGTCTTGCGAAGAACATCCAATGTTCATTTTTGATATATGCATTTGACATTAAATTGCTGATTCATAAATATTTGCATATGAAACAAAAGATTAATTACAGGTGACATCAGAAACAGGGGCAATGTGAAGTTGTCTGATGCAGTCTGGTTGCTTTGTCCGCCAAGGTACCAAGGTAGATTCGACTGAAGAATGTGACCAAATCATCTCAACGCCCCGCAGAGTAAGACAAGATTCAGTAATACCTTCCCCAAGCAGAGTTGGTTCCCCGTCAATCCTGAAAAGGCACAACATTCCCCGACAGGTCTTAAAGCTTATCTCCAGTAGATTCCGGAAGCTTATCCCCTGCAGAATACGGACGTCTCTCCCGAGCTTTATTCAAAGTTATTCCTCACAAGGGCTTATAACTGGGTTATCCTCAGCTAATTGCCACGGAAGATCGCCCTTGACAAAGTTCTTTATCCCCAGCGGAGTTTATCTTTGGTATCCCCAGCGGAGTTTATCATCATTATCCCCAGCGGAGTCCATCATTGAAGTCCTCAGCAGGCCTCTCATCAAAACTTCAGCAAAGTATCTCTTCCACAAAGCAATTCCCCGGCCGATCGTCAAGGATTTATTTTCCTAAGACCAAAATACATTCATAAACATTTCACATTTTCATACATCTTGCTTACATACATGAGAAAGTGCATACAACACTATCTCATGTTGAACATCATGACATCATGCATATCATACATCATGACATTGCATACAACTTATGTTTTTGCCTTTTCAGGGAAAAAGACAATCCCAAAGACAACTACCTTCAACTGTCACAATTCCAGATTCGATACCTGTATCTAGCCAGGGCACATCTGAGAGTGATCAATTTCCAGACTCGGTTCCTGTATCTAGCCAGGGCACGTCTGAAGAGTTCAAAGATTCGATTCCTGTATCCAGCCAGGGTACATCTATCAACTACAACATTTCCAGATTCGATTCCTGTATCCAGCCAGGGCATATCTATCAACTGTCACAATTCCAGATTCGACTCCTGTATCCAGCCAGGGCATATCTGTCGACCATATTTCCAGACTCGATTCCTGTATCTAGCCAGGGCACGTCTGAAGAGTCCGAAGATTCGATTCCTGTATCCAGCCAGGGCATATCTGTTGACGATTATTTCCGGATTCGATTCCTGTATCCAGCCAAGGCACATCTGTGAGCAACCGATTGTAGATTCGAAACCTATATCTAGCCAGGGAATATCTGCATGAGGAGATTGAAGATCAGACACCTGTAACAAGCCAGGAAAACATCTGTCTTTCTCAAATACACAAGTTCTCTCTAAGGAATCTCTTATGCGATCAACACTTCCAAATGGCATCTATAAGCCCATTCTCGACAAGGTTCTATCGCATCTCCAGATGGCATCTATAAGCCCATCTCCCTATCCACGTTCTCTCCAAATGGCATCTGTAAGCCCATTCCCGACATCACATTGCTGATACTCCAACATGCGAGTGCAAATTTCCGGGCACTCTAGTGTCCAATCTCCTTTTACCCTCGAGTCACGAAAGGCAAACTTGCCAATCTAACTCTTCAGGTTCAAGAAGATTGAACAGGGGCAACTGTTGTACCCCAAAATTTGCCCTCCTATTTCCTCAACATTTTCTCATCACAAAACCCTTGGAGCTCAAGATCCAGTTAGGGTTTCCTCTGCTCAAGACTTCTCCTTGCACTGTTGACCCAAATTAGGGTTTGTGTTTGCACAAAGATGTTTTGACCTAAAATGCCTAAGATGACTTTCATGCTTCATTTTGGACTCCCAAGTTTATCCATACCAAGTTTCAAGTCTTGATTCCAAATTTTGCCCAGTCAATTGGACAGTTGACCTAGAAATCAAATGTATTGGGGAAAAAGTCAATTGTGGCCAATTGACAGCCAAATCTCATGAAAATTGACCCACATCAACATTATGAACTCACATGGACCATTTGATCAAGTTTGGATCACAATTCCACAAGAAATTTGATCAGATCACCAAAAGGGCAAAATGGTCATTTTTAGGGTTTTGACTGCACAAAGGCAATTTTTGACTGTTTGACCTAGCCAATGGCAAACCAAGCTCACATATGGACTCAAGGACCCCATGGAATTATCTTGACATGCTCAACAAGTTCAAAAGATCCCAAATACACAAGATTGATAGTTGAATTTCCCAGTCAATTGATCAATTTTGACTGTATACTGAAAAGTCAAACTTTGACTTTTTGGTCAAAATCAAGGGTCAAGATTCATTTTTCATCAAAACATGCCAAATCATGAAACTTGTTCACCAAGAAATCAAAAATTGCAAATTTCTAAGTTATGAAAAACCCTAATTTTTTCCCAACTTTGCCCCACTTTCTCACCAAGATACATTTGGATTCAAGCAAAAGTCAAAACATGAAAGTTGTAGCCTATTGCATAATCTACAACTTTGATTCACAAAGTTTACCCAAAAGAAGCTTGTATCTCAAGTTACAATTTTTGGAACAAGGGTGCCAAACCATTCTTAACTTAGTGAAAATTTGACCTATTTTAGGCAAGTTTTTTACCTAACTTCAAGACCATTTTTCATACACTTCCACTTTGAATTTCAATTTGCACTTCAAAGATGGATTGTAGTACACATTCCAAGCTTTCCAAAATGTCCAAGAACTCATCAAACAACCTCATAACTTGAGAGAGTCGAATTTTGCAATATGGCAAAAACTCACTTTTGAATTGGCCAATTTCCATGTTCATAACTTATGCATTTTCAAGTCAGCTTGGTTTATGCTACATTACAGGTCTCTAAACCATCCAACACTCAATAATTTAATGCAAAACCTTTGTGTCCTAGCATTATCTTGTTCATCCAACCATTACACAAGAGATTAACCTTAAAATGGAAAAAGCACTTTGGCCATTTTTGAAAAGATTGCTTTATGTCAAGTTCACATATCTTTGAAGTACAAAGAAATCTCTAAGGCACAAGTTATGAGACACATTGCACTGATCAAGACAAGTCTTGGCAGCATGTTTAGGGGGCCTGCATAAGCTTGTAACAAAGACTTGGCATTGTGACTTAAGAAGTAAGAAACACATCATAACAAGTACCAACTTCCATATCAGTCAACTAGGCCTTAGAGAAAGTTATCAAACACATTACAAACATTGATCCTAAGTTGAAGCACGACCCTAAGACCTCCAATACCTCCACAAACTCAAAATCACCTTCAAACTGTCCAAACAGAGTAACCTCTGCAGATTGAGTTCCAACTCTCATCCCTGTCATGCTTTCTTGCTAAAAGCTCATCAAACACTTTCCCTACCATCAATGCAAGCTAACCAAAACATAAAACATGACCTGTAACTCCTCTAACCAGTTCCACCATTTTCATTTTCTTGTTTTGCAGTTGAAGTTCTCTAGCACGATTCAAGAAGTTTCAGGACAAAGTAGAACTTGGAATAGCATCCTCACACTTCAAGGAAGCTGTACAAGTCATCATCTTGTCCTGAAAACTCCTCCATTGCAAGGCACGATTCCAACTGAACAGGTATGTTCATGAAGTTTTATCTCTCAGTAGAGGCATTGTTAGCTTTAGGTTTGTGAAAGAAACATGTCACAATCATAGCCCTGAACATGCCCATATGATTAGATTTCATTTATATTATGTGTGCTGCAAGAATTTTGAGTCTGAACATTGATGAAAAACTAGGTCAGGAATTGGGGGAGAAGAAATTCTCCCTCCTCTTAGAGAGTTAAGTCAAGTTTTTTATATCCCTGGATTCGTCTTCTCATGCTCTACACTTTTCATGTTGAAAGTTTTGCTTAAAAGTCCAGGAATTGGGAGATAGGAAACGCGTGCTTGCTTGAACAAGTTTGTTCTGAGGTTGAAGATGACTGGTTCTGGGCTGGGCCTGGAATGTTTTTCTTATTTGCACCATACAATTGCTTCTGAACCCCCTGAGACCATTTTGTTTATTTTTAATGTTTTTTGACTTTTTTTTTTTGGTTTGACTTATTTATTTTTTTCATAATATAAAAAATATAAAAATAATTTTTTACACCATTTTTGAATTTATTAGGTATTTGTTTGTTTAGTTTAGTTTTATACACAAATAAATAAATATATACATTTTATTAAAGAATACTAAGAAATATGCAAAAACACTTTTATTTTCATTTTTATTTTTGTTTTACCTTCTGAAAATATTTTATATAAAAAAATACTTTTTTTATTTATTTAATATTAAATATTATTAATTTGTATATATAATACATATTTAGTAAATAATACATATATATATATATATATATATATATATATATATATATATATATATATATATATATATATATATATATATATATATATATATATATATATATATATATATATATATATATATATATATATATATATATATATATATATATATATATATATATATATATATATATATATATATATATATATATATATATATATATATATATATATATATATATATATATATATATATAAATATATTTAGGGTTAAAATGCAAAATACATACACTTTTTTTATTTTTATTAATATTTAAATATAAAAATATCTTTTGACAAATATACTTCATTTTATTTTATTTTTGTATACAATAAATAAATACTTGTGCATAATAAATAAATAATGCATTTATTTTAATAGAATTAGGGTTTAACCCAAAACATGAAAAACTCCCAAAAAAATAATACTTTTATTTTTGTTTATTTTGACATATAAAAATACTTTTTTTCATACATACAAAAAAAAACCATTTTTGCATCTTGTATATTTATTCTTATTTTATTTAAATTGTGCAATTAAATATTTCAATATTGATGTAATAGTTTAGGTTTAAATTCCTTGTCAAAATCCCCATTTGAACATTTGTACCCCCCTTCCCATATATGGTTTTGTAATAGCTTAGTAAATTTATTTTCGCACTTTATTGCTTTCTAATTATACCGTGTTAGAATTAGGGTTTGTATGCGAAAAAACAACGAAAATAGTTTTGACCTAATTTCAAGATAAACAAGCATGAAAATGGACACACAAATCACACTTGCACCCCCTAGGGTATTCCACTTGTTGCCTTTCAAAATTGGGCCATATTGCATGTTAGGTCTCTTTGGGCAAAACAAACACAAATCAAATGATCATAGTCCCTCGATGACGCTTTCAAAATGTTGCCTAAACAAATGATCAAGTCCCTTAAAGAAAATTGCCCAAAGATACTTGACACCATTGCAATTATGGTCTAAACGATGACCCGCACCCGTCCCTTTCACATCCTAACATGAGATTGTCCACCAAATACAATGGTGGAACAAACTTGTTAAAAGGGTTAAAACATAGCAATAAACTTTGAGAAATTTAGGAGTAGATAACCTCTTAGTTACTTGAATCAAACTTGCAAGAAACAAAACACTTGCCTATTTTCTAAAACCACACCTCACAACACTTTCAAAACAAACTTTCAAAAACAAATGAAAACCTTTTCAAAAGACATACATCTTTGTATACATCCCAACATGGATCATTACAAAGGCTGCCACCACAATGGCTTCTTTTCAAAACATTTTCAAACCCACACACACAAGCACCATTTCAAACAATTGAAAAATAAGGCAAGTTGATCTAAGCAAGTAACTAAGAGCCCATGGATAACCATGGATAGAAAGGGTGCTAATGCCTTCCCTTTCTATAATCTACTCCCCGAACCCAAGAAAACATCTCAAAAGGTTTTTGCTGTGCTTTTTAACCTTTCCTTAGGATAAAATAAAAAGTCGGTGGCGACTCTTGCTCAACCGAAACATTTGCGAAAACAAACGCAAAACCATAGTCAGTTCTCCCACCGTATCACACCAAGTCCTCCCAGTTACGAATACTGGTCCCATCCAGCTGATAGAACCATTCGAGTTGAGCCCCTGAAGGCTATCCTGGAAGAAATGGATCCATAGATTCTTGTCTGCAGTGTAAGGTTGGATCTTCCTTACATATGATCTGAGATGCAGCTTAGGGCAGGAAGCCCCGTCGTACTTCGCAAAGGCAGGTGCCTTGAACTTGTGCAGGATCATCACCCCAGAAGATAAACCTAGATCTCTGAAATCCAACCCAGGCACGTGTTGAATCTCCATAGCGCTTAGACGGTCCTCCAATTGTTTGTACCTATCCTCAGCAGGAGGGTACTGTTCATCATTGTAATCTGTCTCGTTGTCGGAGACCGCAGGACTAGGAACCCTTCCCCCTTGGGGACTATCCTTCCCTACAGAGGAAGTAGCCTGATCAGCCTCATTCTGTAGTGTATTCCCAAACCTCCGTCCAGTGTTAAACAACACAGTCCTCTTCTTCTTCTTCTTTTTTTCCTTCAAGAGCAGAGTCTTCGATTCCTGTTGTCCCTGGGCTAAGCTCATGACCAGCTTTTGAAACTGGGCGTTCTGGGCCTGGAGGGCCTTGATAGCTTGTTCAGTAGTAGGCTCAGAAGACATGATGATTGCTGAAATAAACAGCGAAGAAGATTAAGCAACCTGTAGAAAAGAGTACCTGTTATGCACATGATGCATGATATGCTATTTATGCAATGCATTCAAGGGTTCGAAAGTTCAAATTCGTTGCAGGGTCTTTGGAGCGAAATATTACAAAATGCTTAATCCCAAAAGACACTGCGCATCCTCTTTGGAGCGATGTAAGTGTTGAGGGTCTTTTCCTCGTGAAGTAGGCGGGTGAGCTCCAAGACCTTCTTCTCACTGGCATGTAGACTAGTTTCAAGAGAATTCCGTTCTTCCTTGAGTTGGATCCAGCTTTTTTGCATTTCTTCCCAAGATGTTGTCATGTCAGGATGTTGAATGGTGTATGGCACCTCTCCTTCCAAAACTGGCTCTTTGATCACGGGGAGAACATGAGGATATGGCATCACCAGCTTCTGGGAGCGGGCTCGTACCCACTTGAGATAAGGCTCAAGGGGGATGGAGTTCTTGTGCCCTAGTGTCTTACTATCTACCTTGTTAGGCATCCTCCAAGCTCTGATGAATCTCTGGCGAAGTCCTTGTGCATCGTTGTCGAAGTCAAAAACTATGTCAGGAATCAACATGTCATGAGGGCCATCCCTCCGAGCATATCCAAACTGTCTCAAAGCCAGACATGGGTTGTAAGTAATACCCCCTCTAATTCTAAGTAAAGGAACATTAGGAAACTCCCCGCAACGATCAATGATAGTGATATTTTCTCTGGACTGAGAACACCAATGTATATCAGCATGTGTAAGAGTCATTAACCGTTGTGACCATCTCAAACCCCGCTCGTTCTTCAAAACTGATTGTGGAAGGTGCGAAATAAACCACCTTGCCAGGAGAGGAGTGCAGCACATAAGAACACCTCTTTTTCTCATGGTTCGAGTGTAACATGAGTGAAGGATGTCCCCAAGCAACGTTGGTATAGGATTCCTGGACATGAAGATCTTGACAGCGTTGATATCTATGAGCTGATCTGGGTTCGGGAACAATACCAACCCATAGACAAGGAGGGCCACAACTTCTTCAAAGGCTTGTAGGTCAAGGGAATTCCAACATTCTTGGGCCTTCTCAAACAGGAACTTTTCCAAGAATCCTTTGATACCACTTCTGATTTCCCAATGCCCCTTGATGTCAGATGGTTGTAGGCATAATGCTTTAGCGACCTCTTCAAGTTTTGGTTCCCTTTCCGTACCGTTGTAGGGTAGTTGACTGAGAATGGGAACCTTCAGAAGCTGAGAAAACTCTTCCAAAGTAGGCACTAATTGATAATCTGGGAAAGTAAAACAGTGATGCAAAGGGTCAAAGAACTGGAAGAGAACTTTTATCATATCTTCTTCAATGTTGGTGTTAACCAAGCTGATGAGTCTACCATGCCTTTCACTGAAGGAAGAGTTCTCGGGAATCCAGGATGTAAGCTCCTTAAGCTGAGGAGGGACCCTTACAAGGTTGATCTAAATTGTCTTTCGGCGGATAGTTTCCATGTCCTACAAAACAAGAACAAAGATGAAGATTCGAACCCTTGAAGTGGTTAGTGGATGCATATGATGTTGTATGATGCTATGATGTTATGATAAGGACACACCACAAGTATTCACAAAAAGCAAACATGATAAGGCACACAAGTCACACCAGACAGCCCTTAGATTTTAGGCCAGAATGAAGTTCAGGTACTACCCTCTTGAAGTTGGTGGGTTCAAAACTTGTCCTATCAAAAGTAACCGGGTTCTAAGGATCTCAATATCATTGGGTTGTTTTCTGTGTTCATTGTTTTGATTTAGCCACTGAACTGGCGATCAAAATATTCCAAGAAAGAAACCCTCAATGAGTGTAGTATCGAGTATCTACCAACTTCGGACTGCACCAAAGTCGGTCATCTCACTACCCCTAAAGAGGCCAAGATGGTCAAGTAAGGTTCCTAAGGTCAGTTGATGCTTCACGACACCACGCGGCGGCCCCGTACTCTCCTTGACTTGACTCAAGGGTTACCGGTACTCACCAAAGTGCCACATCAACGTAGCAAACTGCTTCAACCGTGTCGGTATACCCCGCACAGTTCCCTCACAGTTTTTTGCTACTTCTAAAAGGTATCCCCCAGATCCGGGTTAGGATCTATGAAACTCCAAAACAGGCCCACAATTTTAAAGCAAACAAAACAAGCAATTGAAAACATAAGAGTGGTCTAATCCTAAGGTACACCTCACTTTTATAAGTCTCCCTAGCAGAGTCGCCATTTCTGGCGATCGGTGGAAATAGAACTGACTGTTTTTTAAGCTGGTTCGCAAAATGTTGCGGTAAGCAAGAGTCGCCACCGTCTTTTATGTTCTCCAACATGGAAAGGACAAAAGCACAGCAAAATTCCTTTTCGAGAATGTTTCTCGGTTCGGGAGGTAGATTTATAGAAAGGGAAGGTGTTAGCACCCTTTCTATCCGTGGTTATCCACGGGCTCTTAGGTACTTGCTCTATGTTTTCAAAAATTGTTTGCTTTTCAAGTGTATGTGGGTTTTGAAAAAAAAGTTTCGTTTGAAAAATTTCTAAGTAACTCTTGTATCTGTCCTCAAGCGTGTATGAAATATTTGTTTGAAAACTTTTTGAAAGTGTATGTGCGAAAAGATGTTTTTGTTTTTTGAAAGAGCAAGTACCCGGGAGAAATCTACCTACTCTAAGGAATTAGGCTGTGTAAGAGTCCTTTAGACAGTACTATCCCACTATTGAGAAGTAGGTAGCACCGTCGTTGGAGTTGCGGGTCAATTTGATTATTAGGGACAATGTGTGGTCACCAAAGCAATAGTAGGACGCCTTAGCGGTAACCCTAATGTCCTAGATCCTTTTTTTATCCGAGGTAACCGTTTCGAGGCAACTGGATCTTTAGACAGGAGGGCGACCTCTAAAACACCCTATACTTGACGACCACGTCGAGGCAACCGGTGAGGCGTACCCTAGGAGTGGCATGTGCATGTGTGTTGAATTCAGTTAAGATTATTTTGTACATGTTATTTGTGAGCTACGCTTTGATTTTATTTTTTCAGACAAGTCTTTCATGCATTTTTAACAGTTAAGAGTGCGGAAAATAAATTGCGGAAAGGTAAATCTACGCTATTATAAGGCGCGGGTCTATACATCGCCAAAAAACAAAACCCGTTTGGAAAATAAATGCAAGAAAAAAGTAAATAAAGCAATAAAAGCCTAATTAACTATTACATTTCCGGAGCAGATACATAAATATAATGAATTAAAATAAACATGCGCGCGAAAGATTGAATCGGGACGTCCTTAGAGTTTTGACCCTTTTTTGAGAAAAGAATTGAAATTGGTCCTTTTTTGCAATTAAATTAACTATTAAACCTAATTTACTAATTATTTACAAGAAAAAGTATTTTTGGTTTTTTATGTTTTTTTAATGAAATAAAATAAAAAAAGGAAATTAAAAGTGTCAAAGGAAAAACCTAATTCTAGATTTGATTTTATTTAATGTAAAAAAAATTAAACTTACACCTAATTAAACTAAATTAATTTAAATTAGTGTTTATTTACAAAATAATTAAGCTAAAGTGAAATTAATAATAATAAATAAAATATTTACATTTTTTAGATTTTATTATGAAAATGTTAATTAATTTGCTGGTGAGTAGTTAATTAAAAAAAACAATAAAAATAAATAAAGCAATTGAAGGAAAGAAAATAAAAAATATAAAATGCAAACCCAGGGGGGGCCAGCAAGGAGGTGAGCAAGCAGATTCCAGGCCCATTAACAAATCAGTCCATTTGACTTTTGGAGATTGGCTGCGCGTGCTTTGACCAAGGTGTATGGTGGTCATCATCTTTGGCCACAGGATCTACGCTTGAGGCCACATGGCGCTTTGATTTCTGGAGATACATGGTGGAATGCTTTTGGGACGCTGCATGAGAACACGTTAGACAAAATAATATCAAGTATTTAGGGGACCTGGATTCGAACCCAGGTCCCAATGTTCACACTCCAAGGCTTTGACCAACTGAGCTGCACGTTTCAATTATTATTAAAACAAAACGTAATTATTATATTGGTAAACAACAGCATATGCCTGAAAATAAAAAAAAAGCGCGCGATTGTTTTAAACGGGCCAATCACACAGTGACGCATCATCGTCTTCTTCAACAAAATTGTTGGTTATTTACCTACGGATTTTTATCCGCAGGTGGTTTCGTAGGCTTTCCTTAAAACCGTCCCTAGGCTTCAAAAACTTATTCCAAGACCATGGTTAGTCTCGTCCAGGTCTCCTGAGTTCATCCACGCTTATGATTTCTTCTGATTTCACCTGAAAATAAAACGCCTAAAAACAACACACACAAACCCTAGGCGCGGATATCACCATATGAGGCTTAAAAACGAAATCAAATATTGCCATCAGGTTAGAAATTAAACAAGAAACATGAATATGCCAATGTTTTTGAGAAAAAATGCAAGAATAAGGAGTTTAGATTTCGTGTTCAGAGGTGACTTCGTGAGTACTTACAGTGTTGTATAGGGAGTCTTAGGACGTAGTGTTGATTGTGTTAGCTTCAGGGGATGGCAAGGAAGGGAACCACGTTCTTCTTTTGGTCTGAAAACGCCTCCTACCTTGTTCTTGATCTCACACTTTTCAACAAACAATTTTTTTTTGCTTTGGCCGTTTGTGCAATATCTAGGTCGTGAATTAGGTCTGGCCTTCTTGCATATGTATATGGCAATCAGTTTTGGTTCAAATATGGGCTTGTATCCTTGTGTGATTAAGTTTGGAGATTTGGTTGACCACCATTGAAGAACTTTCCAAATTTGAAGCAAATCCAAGATTTTGTGCACAAAAAACCCTAGCACGAATTTGTTAGCTGGAATATGACATATAAAAGCTATTCAAGTCACAAAGATGCCATTCCATTAATTTTTAGATTTTATTTGAATTATTATGGATTTAAAATGAATTAAATCAATAAAAATTAAATAAAATAAAAGAATAAATATTTGATCTTGAAATTAAGCATGGGACACGTGTTTGGCATGACAAGGCTGAATCAAGTGGAAGAAAGTGGGTCCTTTTGTCAAAAATTGAAGTTTTAAGGATAGTTGACTTTTGCAAATTCATGAAAATTTCCCAACTTCTCCAATGCATATCTTGCTCAATTTTGATCATATGAACATGTTCTTAGTCATTTTGGAAAGGTCTTGAAGTCCTCTAACCAATGCCTTTGGTCCCATGTCATTTGGATTTACCAATCTCAAGTTATGGTCTTTGACTTAAAATGCCTTTTTGTTGACTTTTGAAATTGACCTATAATGTAGAAATTGATAACTTTTTGTGAGAGCATTTCTTGGACTTGTAATGTGAAGATGGATTGTAGGAAATGTCATCCCCTTCAAAATGAGCATTGGATGGGATTTTTATGATGAACCATGAAAAAGTTATGCCCTGGTCAAGATACAGTTGACTTTTCTACTGTCCAAAAATAGCAACTTTTGCATCTTTGATGATTTTTAAGCCATGCTTGTGGAATCAGGATCAAGACTTGATCAAATGATGATTGTGGCTTCAAAATAAGATGTTGACCAAAAATTTTGACTTTTGACTTCCAAATGACCATTTTACCCCTGCAGTTGACTGTGAAGCAAATAGGGCTTTTGACTGTGCAATTTGCCACTATGAGTCTTGAAACTTGGCATGTAGATGCTTGGCAATGTATATGGGCATATATGTCTTGATTGAGCCCTTGAAAACCTCAAATTCATTGAAGGAACCAAAACCCTAAATTTGACTGGCTTAGGAGGTGGTTTGGACTGTGCAACCCTTGAGCAAATCTTGAGCCAATTGAGGATGATTCCTGATAAACCTTGAAGAATATGGGAGGGAAAATTTTGGGGTACAACACATATGCTATACAACAAAAACACGCGCGCCCTTTTTTGAATGGTCCAATAGCATATCAACAACTCATCATCGTCCTCGCTGTGCCTGTAAAAACAAAGTTAGATAGCGGGGGTTTTTAACCCCCACAAACTACAGTGACCAAAAATAGCGATTAGCTCTAGGATTTACATAAATGTTTTGCGAGGGTTGCATCGTGTTCGTCCAGATTCAACGATTCTAACCATGGGTCTTAAAGGTTCCAATTTTTCCTGGACTGTAAAGCCCTAAATCCAAAGCTCAGGAATCCTAGAATTTGTCCATGGTAACTTGTGATTCTGTACACTATAATCCAATTAAACTATGCCATTAGTTTCATATGGATTCAAGCAATGCAAAACAGTCAATAAATCATGTTAAACATGCATGAAAAAAGAGTTACGATTCTGAAAATAATATGCAAACCGTGGGTCTGTTCTTGATGATTTCTTGAGCTTTAAGGCCTGGTTTTGACTGCTACACGTTCCTCAAACTCCCAGCAACGTGTTTGAATCCACAAAAGTCCTTGAATTGGCCTGGAATATAGAAAACATTTTTCAAGTTTTCTTGAATTTTTCCAATATGCTTATGGATTTTTCTGCAGTGCTTTCACGTATGCATGATTAGGGTTGGCTTGTGTATTTATAGAGGAACAGAATTAGGTCAGAATCTTGCAAAGAAATCCATGGAATGATGATTTGAATATTTGATTGAAAATCAAATATTTTTGAATCTTCATGATTGGAAAAAGTTGCCATCTTGGGAGATATTGCATCTTTGACTTGGTGCACGAAATTTCCAGCCTTTTTAGGTCATCTTTGCTTCACAAAAAGATTGAAAAATCAAATCTTTGTATTTTCCTACAATTTAAATTAATTAAATGAATTAATATTGATTAAAAATCCAATTAATTAATAAAAATAAGAAAATAAATTCAATTAAGCTTGATGGGTCGTGCATAGGCCTTGGATAAAGTTTCAAGAAGAAATTTGAGGCCCATTAGCAAAAACAAAGTGTTTTGAGCAAAGTTGACTTTTGCAAATTCACAAATATTTCCCAACTTCTCCAATGCATATCTTGCTCAATTTTGATCATATGAACATGTTCTTGGACATTTTGGAAAGGTCTTGAAGTCCTCTAACCAATGCCTTTGGTCCCATGTCATTTGGATTTACCAATCTTAAATTATGGTCTTTGACTTAAAGTGCATTTTTTTTACTTTTGAAATTGACCTATAATGTAGAAATTGATAACTTCTTGTGAGTGCATTTATTGGACTTGGAATGTGAAGATGGATTGTAGGAAATGTAATCCCCTTCAAAATGAGCATTGGATGGAATTTTTCTGATGAACCATGAAAAAGTTATGCCCTAGTCAAGATACAGTTGACTTTTTCTACTGTCCAAAAATAGCAACTTTTTGCATCTTGATGATTTTTGAGCCATTCTTGTGGAATCATGATCAAGACTTGATCAAATGATGATTGTGAGCTCAAAATAAGATGTTGACCAAAAATTCTGACTTTTGACTGTAAAATGACCATTTTACCCCTATAGTTGACTGTGAAGCAAATGGAGCTTTTGATTGTGCAAATTGGCACTGTGAGTCTTGAAACTTGGCATGTAGGTGTTTGAGAATGTTTATAGGCATATGGGACTTGATTGAACCATTGAACACCCCAAATTCCTTGAAAGAAGTAAAACCCTAATTTTGACTAGCTTAGGAGGTGTTTTGGACTGTGCAACCTCTTGAGCAATCTTGAACCAGTTGGAGATGATTCTTGACAAATCTTGAGGAATATGGGAGGGAAAATTTTGGGGTACAACAGTTGCCCCTGTTCAATCTTCTTAGACCTGAGGATGTAGATTGGCTTGCGTGCCTTTCGTGATCCGAAGGTGGAAGATGATTGAACACTAAAGTGCCCAGAAATTTGCACTCGCATAGTATAATATCAGCAATGTGATGTCGGGAATGGGCTTACAGATGCCATTTGGAGAGATGATGGATAGGAAGATGGGCTTATAGATGCCATATGGAGATTGTAATGGATAATTGTGGAGATGGGCTTATAGATGCCATCCAGGGATGTCGATCGCGTAAGAGATTCCTTAGCGAGAACTTGCATACCTGTAGTTTGTAGAATTGTAACTTGGGTGATAGAATGATATCCGAACCTGGATCGTATCTGAACTTTATTTGAGAGAGTGACTTGTATGAGTAGCAGAATGACTTCCGTGTCTGGAGTATATCTGTACTTGAAGTTGATAGTTGAATCTGAATAAGAAATAGAATGACTTCCGTGTCTGGAACATATCTAGTTTGTATCTAATTGCTGACGTCTGAATGAGTAGTAGAATGCCCGCCGTGTCTGGGGTATATCCATACTATATCTGAATGAGTGACAGAATGACATCCGAATTTGGATCGTATCTGGACTGTATTTGAATGAATCTGGAATGAATATCAAAATGTCGCCATGCTTGGGTCGCATCTGAACTATCTCCAGAAGGAATCTGGAATAAGCAATAGAATAGCATCCGGGTCTGGGGCATCTCTAAGCTGTCTATGGAAGTTGGAATCTGAATGAGCAATAGAATAGCATCCGGGTCTGGAGCATCTCTAAGCTATCTCTGAAAGGAAATCTGAATAAGCGATAGAATAGCATCCGGATCTGGAGCATTTCTAAGCTATTTCTGGAAAGAAATCTGAATAAGCGATAGAATAGCATCCAGATCTGGAGCATTTCTAAGCTATTTCCGGGAAGAAACTCTGAATAAGCAAAAGAATAACATTCAGATCTGGAGCATCTCTAAGCTATCTCTGAAAGGAAATCTGAATAAGCAATAAAATAGCATCCGGATCTGGAGCATCTCTAAGCTATCTCTGAAAGGAAAAATCTGAATAAGCAATAGAATAGCATCCGGATCTGGAGCATCTCTGAGCCATTTCTGAAAAGAAACTCTGAATAAGCAAAAGAATAGCATCCGGATCTGGAGCATCTCTAAGCTATCTCTGAAAAGAAACTCTGAATAAGCAAAAGAATAGCATCCGGATCTGGAGCATCTCTAAGCTATCTCTGAAAAGAAACTCTGAATAATCAAAAGAATAGCATCCGGATCTGGAGCATCTCTAAGCTATCTCTTCAATGTAGATAACTTTCCTGTCTGGTTTCAGGTATAGATCTACAATCAGTCGTTCACAGATATTTCCTGGCCTGTTACAGGTGTTGATCTGGAACTGCAAAAGGTTGGTCGAGATAGCTTTCCTGGCTGGATACAGGTGTAGATCTCTGACCTGAGAAAGAAGGATGGTTTCCTGGCTAGATACAGGTATTGATCTTCAATCTCTTCATATAGATAACTTTCCTGGCTAGATACAGGTATCGAATCTATAATCAATCGTCCACAGATATTTCCTGGCTAGATACAGGTGTCGATCTGGAACTCAAAAAGTTGATGGTAATCATCTTTTGATTGACCTTTTCCTGAAAAGGAAAAACATTAGTTGTATCCAATGTCATGATGTATGAAATGCATGATGTCATGATGTTCTCAAAAATAAATGAGATTGTGTCGTATGCACTTTATCATGTATGTAAGCAGGAGGTATGAAATGTGAAATTTTTATGAATGTATTTCCGTCTAGGAAAATAAATCCTTGACGAATGCCGGGAAGTTTGTTAAATCCTGAGCTGATGTTGGAGAGTAGAGTTCTTCGTTTCCGCTGGGGATGATGAACGAAGATGATTGCAAGAATAAACCGGTAGGAGAAGATGACTCCGTTGGGGGATAAACCTGGTGAAGAGATTACTCTGCGGGGAATTACTCTGTGGGGAAGAGACGCTTCGCTGAGATTTTAATGATAACTCCGCTGGGGACTCCGTTGATAAGCTCTGTTAGGAAATTTGATGAACTCTGTTGGGGATAGGAAGAACTTCACTGAGGATGATTCTTTCCGTTGCAACTTGCTGAGGATAACCCAATTAGACTCTGGTGGGGAATAACCTTTGAATATGGCTGGGGAGAGATGCATTTGTACTCTGCAGGGGACAAGCTTCCAGAATCTACTGGGGAGATGGTTCAACTCTCCTGGGGAAACTTTTTGGGGAAATGGCTCCACTGGGGGTATCATGTATTCCGCCGGGGGAACAATCTTATATTTCTGTCGAGGAATATTAAGACTGCCGGGGATGCTTGCTGGGGAGTATCTGTATACTCTGCTAGGGAATATTGAGATCTTCTGGGGGTACCCAACTTCCTTAGGGTTGACAGTAGACTAACTCTGCTTGGGGAGAGTGTTGCTGACTTGCTGGGGATACTGTGCCTTTTTAGGGCTGATGGGAGACCAACTCTGCTTGGGGAGAGTATTGTTGAATCTTGTCTTACTCCACGGGGAGTGAAGGTATCTTGGTCATATTCTTCAGCTGAACTTACCTTGGTACCTGGAGGACAAAGCAACTAGATCTCTTAGACAATTCTTATTGCCCCAGCTTCTGTGGGAGAAGGTACCTGTGGAGGTGCTTGATAACTGTCGATTGACAAATCTTCTTCTGGTAGGCAAGTGACAAGATGACGGGACATAGGCGTACGCTTTTGATCCCTAACTTTTTCCTGGACCGCCCTTTCGGGTTTTCAGTCCACCGGGATACCCTTTTTTGCCCAAGCCGCCTTTTCAGGTTTTCGACTTTCCAGGTGTACAGATTTTTTCATTTTCATCCCTTATTTTTGCCCGAGCCCTTTTGGTTCGCCGGGAAGCCCTTATTTTTGCCTAGGCCAGTCGACCTAGCAGGTCTTTTAATCATGCGTAGTATTTTTTTCCGACTATGTCCATGCTCTCAAGATGTATGGAGGTTGTCACTGTCAGTAGTGTTGTGTTGCCATACTACCAGAAGATCTTCGTTTGATCATGCAAGATCCGTTGCTGGAATTCATGTCCAATGCCCCGATTGATTCAGATGGAGATTTGCCCCTGACTATTTGGCATTTTTAGAGATTCTCTGAATCTTGACTTAACTGCCCCAGATGATAGACAATGATCACACCGTGCCCCTTGATTGGAAGTATTTTTCCACTTGAGGTGATCCTTGAGAAGATTTTTGTTTACTAGATATTCGTCGTGCAAATTTCTCTACTGTTCGAACAAATAGCCATATGCAAACAATGTTATTTTAAGAATGCAAAGCTTACGTCTGTCTTGAAGTTTTTTGGAAATGCAGTTTTCAATAAAACAAGTGAATTTTTGTAAAATGTGATGTCAACTCAAGATTTTACAGCAAGGCCCTACAGGAGTCAGGATACCTTTGTAACAGTATGCTTTCGAACTAACCCATGCTTCAGCTAGGACTTTTAAGGGTTATAACGTGGCCTGGTTCACGGTTTAAGAAACAAAGAATAAAGACTCAAAATTTATTTGTACCCACCCGCTCTTCGTGATGTTCTTCAAACCTAAACTCAGCTAATCGTGCATTAGATTTTGTTTGAGTCTTTGCTCTGATATTCTAGTGATGGTTCGGATATTGATAGTTTATTTTGAATAGGCAGAATTTTCTTTTTGTTGAGGGTTTGTAGGACCTCTTTCTTCTTGATTTCGTTATCCCTATTTTTTTGCCTGAACTGTTTCTTTTGTAATTACAGTCAGCGGGATGCCCCAGTTTTGTAAGTCTCCTTCATAGGTTTTGACTTAATGGGCTTTTATTTCTGAGAGATAATGATTGCCTGTCCTTATGATTATTTGGAACCATCATTGTCTTTTGTTTTAGAAGGACTCCTGTGATGCCATTCATTGTGCACCTGGATCAACTGAGAAAACTACCCTGCCCCAGGTTATAGTTAAGGGTTTTAATTTGTAAAAAGAAAAACTCCAACTTCTTTGGGCTCAAAGGGGTTGACTAGGGATTATCTTCCTTATAACTCCACTATTTAGGATTTGAAACAATGCCTGTACTTCATCAGCGGGGTCTGTTCAAAAACATAATGTAAAGATCGTGGTATCGTTTTCGTCATCCTCCCTCAAAAGGCTTAGAATTTTTAATCGAGAGTTGAACATCACAAAATGAAAGCAATTTGAATATAGTGAATACGAATATATTGATTCAAAACAGACATATGCGATGCATTAATAAAACACAAAAGTTTGCCATGACAATAATTGTTTGAATAAGCAACGAAAAGTACAACTTGAAAATTCAAATAAAACAAAAAGCCTTCAATGATTTGGCATAGGAGCAGTGATTATGTTCGGAGTCTCTGGAGGGTCGAACTGGATTTCTTTGGCATCAATCATGTCTTGGACCTTGTTCTTCAGAGCCCAACAGTTGTTTGTGTCATGTCCCGGACTGTCAGAGTGGTATGCGCACCTTTCATTGGGATGATAGGTAGGAGCGGAAGTGTTTGGATTCCGGAGAGGAGCCCTTAATGTAATCAGCCCTGCCTTCAACATTTGTTGTAGCGCTTGAGCCAGTGACATGTTGATCTTAGTGAATTGTCTTTTAGGTGCGACCTCCTTATGTTGATGCCCCTGTCTTTGTTGAACAGGCGTGGGATCGGAGATCTGGGTTGCCCCTACCTGTTGATCATGACGAGTCTTTTTACCATACACAACATTGGAATCTTTTTTTCCATTGTAGGGCTTTTTATGAGTATCAGAAGGTGTAGCTGCTTGAATCTTCCCGCTTCTGATGCCAGCTTCAATTCTTTCATAAGTCAAGATAAGGTCTGTGAACCCGACTGAAGAATTTCCAATCAAATGGTTGAAGAATGGACCAGACAGGGTCCTTAGAAACATATCAACCAGCTCACGATCAGTCAAAGGTGGTTGCACCCTTCCGGCAAGGTCTCTCCACTTTTGGTCGTACTCTTTAAATCCTTCACCCGTCCCTAGTGACATACCCTGGAGTTGGGTACGCGTAGGAGCGAGGTCAGAATTATACTGATACTGCTTATAGAACGCAGTAGCCAAGTCCTCCCAGTTACGAATACTGGCTCCATCCAGCTGATAGAACCATTTGAGTTGAGTCCCTGAAAGACTATCCTGGAAGAAATGGATCCACAAATTCTTGTCAGCTGTATAAGGTTGGATCTTCCTTACGTATGAACGGAGGTGTAACTTAGGACAGGAAGCTCTGTCATATTTGGCAAAGGCAGGTGCCTTGAATTTATGGGGAATCACCACCCCAGAGGACAGACCTAGATCTTCGAAGTCCAGACCGGGCACCTTCTGTATCTACATAGCGCTTAACTGGTCTTCCAGCTATTTGTACTTATCCTCAGCAGGAGGATACTGTTCTTCATCATAATCCGTCTCGTTGTCGGAGACTACGGGACTAGGAACCCTTCTCTCTTGGGGGCTGTCTTTGCCCACAGATGAGGTAGTCAACTCAACCTCACTCTGTAATCCATTCCCAGATCTGCGCCTAGTGTTGAACAAAACAGTCCTCTTCTTCTTCTTCTTCCTCTCTTTCAGAATCAGAGTCTTCAAATCCTGTTGACCCTGGGCTAGGCTCATAACCAACTCTTGGAACTGGGCATTCTGGGCCTGGAGTGCCTTGATAGCTTGTTCGGTGGTAGATTCGGTAGACATGATGATTGCTGAAATAAACAACAAAGAAGATAAGTGACCTGTAGAAAGGGTACCTGTTATGCAATGATATGTATGTATGCAATGCTTTCAAGGATCTCACGGGGTAAACAAGAAAATTGTTAGAATTTGAATTTTGTAGCTTGATTGAAGGAACTTCATAGTATTGAGAGTCCTTCTTCAAGAGTCAAAGCTCACCATATCGAGTGGGTCATAGCCCCTGACTCAAACTATCATGTCCTGATCTCCAAACAACCTTGGCTAGAGGAAAATAAATCCCCTTTGCCCCTTGCTAGATACTTGGTTCATCATGACCTGCATCACAAACCCTTGAGATCCTTGAAATGGTTAAGGAAATGCTATGGTATGATGTTATGATGTGTATGCTAAGGTGTGAGGTGTAAGTAAGCCCTGTAATAAGTCCAATTTAAGGAATGTAAACAAAACCTGCAACGAACTCACGTGTCAGATAACAAGAATGTGCAAGTAGTTCAAGTTTGAAGGCACACAAGTCACACAAAAGAGCCCTTAGATTTCAGGCCGGCATGAAGTTTAGGTACTACCCTCTTGAAGTTGGTTGGCTCAAAACCTGTCCTATGAATAGTAACCGGGTTCTAGAGGATCTCAATATCACTGACTACCCTCGATCGGTCATAACTCCAGCTTAGCAATCTTTTCTTGCGGCCGGAACCATCGCGAGAGTTTAGCCTCAATGAGTGTAGCATACTGCTACTGTTCTATGGCCAAGTTGGTCAATTTAAGGTTCTAAGGTCAGTTGGTGCTTACTGACTCCTCAAAAGACCCATATTATCCTCGTTCCAACATAAGGGATATCGGTACAGACCAAGGTGTCACACCAATGTAGCTACTGCTTCACCCGTGTCGGTCTACGCCGGACAGGTCCCTCACAGTTTATTGCTACCTAAAGGGTATTCCCCAGATCCGGGTTAGGATCTATGAAACTCTAATACAAGCCCACAAAATTAAAGCAAACAAGGCATACAATTGAAAACATAGAATGATCTAATCCTAAGATACACCTCACTTATAAGCTTCCCCAGCAGAGTCGCCAGTTCTGTGATCGGTGGAAATAGAACTGACTGTTTTGAAATACTGATTCGTGAAATGTCGCGGTAAGCAAGAGTCGCCACCGTCTTTTATTTTCTCCAACAAGGAAAGGACAAAAGCACAACAAAATTCCTTTTCGAGATGTTTCTCGGTTTGGGAGGTAGATTATAGAAAGGGAAGGTGTTAGCACCCTTTCTATCTGTGGTTATCCACGGGATCTTAGGTACTTGCTCACTATGTTTTCAAAAATGTTGTGCTTTTCTTGTGTTTGTGGGTTTTTGAAAAAGTTTGTTTGAAAACTTCGTTTTGACTCTTGTATCAGTCCTCAAGAGTGTATGAAGTGTTTGTTTGAAAACTTTTGTCAGAAAAGTGTAAGTGCGAAAAGTTGTTTTTGTTTTGAAAGAGCAAGTACCTTAGAACCTCTACCTACTAAAAAGAAATTAAGCTGTGTAAATGTCCTTTAGACAGTACTATCCCACTATTGAGAAGTAGGTGGCGCCGTCGTTGGAGTTATTCGGGTCAATTCGATTATAGGGACATTTGGTCACCAAAGCAATAGTAGGACGCCTTAGCGGTAACCCTAATGTCCTAGATTCTTTTTATCCGAGGCAACCGTTTCGAGGCAACTTGGATCTTTAGACAAGAGGGCGACTTCTAAAACACCCTATACCCAATGACCACGTCGAGGCGACCAAGTGAAGCGTACCCTAAGAGTGGCATGTGCGAGTGTGTCAAGTTTCATGTTAAGTTATCTTTGTACAAGTTATGGTGAGCTACGATTTGATTTTAATTTTCAGGTAAGCCTTGTCATGCATAGCAGTTAATAATTGCGGAAAGTAAATTGCGGAAAGTAAATCTACGCTATTACAAGGCGTCGGGTATTTACATCGCCAAAAGCAACCCTTGAAAAGTAAATTGCGGGAATTTAAAGAAAGCGATAAAAAGTCCTAATTACGCTATTACATCCTCGGAGCAGTTACATAAATATGATCAAAAATAATATGCGCGAAAAGAAATTAAATCGGAGAAGTCCTTAGGGTTTTGACCCTTTGTTGTGAAAGAATGAATTTTGGCTATTAAATTAAATTTAACCTAATTAACTAATTAATTAATTAATTAAAAGAAAACAAAGTATTTTTTTTTAGTTTTTAATGTTTTAATGAAAATAAAATAAAATAAAATAAAGTCAAAAGTTAGTAAAAACCCTAATTCTAATTTATTTTATTTATTATGAAAAAGTAAAAATTAAACCTAATTAAACTAAATTAATTTGTGTTAGTATTTATTTACAAAAACTAAAGTGAAATTAATAAATAATAATAATAATAAAAATATTTACATTTTTTAGTTGTCTGAATTTATTATGAAAAATATTAATTATGTTAATTAAATAATAATAATAATAATAATTAGTAAACTAATTAAAAGAAAATATAAAAGAGAAAGAAAATAAGAAAATAATGAAACCAGGGGGGGTGTACTGGTCCAATTAGGAGGTAAATCCTGGAACTTTGTGGCCCAATAACCTCAAGCCTCTTTGACTTTCTCTGATTGTCCAGGCGTTGGCTGACTAGGGAGTACCATGATCCCTCATCTTTGGCCACAGGATTCAAGCTAGGAGACACGTGGCATGCTGATGTTTGAGGCACATGATGGAACGCTTTTGGAATGCCTGCAGGTGAACACATTAAGAAAAATAATAGAAACGTTTTGGGGGGACCTGGGATTCGAACCCAGGTCCCAATGATTCCCAGCCAACGCATCATCCACTACGCCAATTGCCTGCTTTTGTTAATATAATAACAAGTGAATATAATATATCAAAATCAATGCATATGCTATACAACAAAAACACGCGCGCCCTTTTTTGAATGGTCCAATAGCATATCAATAACTCATCATCGTCCTCGTTGTGCCTGTAAAAACAAAGTTAGATAGCGGGGATTTTTAACCCCCACAACCTACAGTGACCAACAATAGCGATTAGCTCTAGGATTTACATAAATGTTTCGCGAGGGTTGCATCGTGTTCGTCCAGATTCAACGATTCTAACCATGGGTCTTAAAGGTTCCAATTTTTCCTGGACTGTAAAGCCCTAAATCCAAAGCTCATGAACCCTAGAATTTGTCCATGGTAACTTGTGATTTTGTACACTATAATCCAATTAAACTATGCCATTAGTTTCATATGGATTCAAGCAATGCAAAACAGTCAATAAATCATGTTAAACGTGCATGAAATAAGAGTTACGATTCTGAAAATAATATGCAAACCGTGGGTCTGTTCTTGATGATTTCTTGAGCTTTAAGGCCTGGTTTTGATTGCTACACGTTCCTCACACTCCCAGCAACGTGTTTGAATCCACAAAAGTCCTTGAATTGGCCTGGAATATAGAAAACAATTTTCAAGTTTTCTTAAATTTTTCCAATATGCTTATGGCTTTTTCTGCAGTGCTTTCACGTATGCATGATTAGGGTTGGCTTGTGTATTTATAGAGGAACATAATTAGGTTAGAATCTTGCAAAGAAATCCATGGAATGATGATTTGAATATTTGATTGAAAATCAAATATTTTTGAATCTTCATGATTGGAAAAAGTTGCCATCTTGGGAGATATTGAATCTTTGACTTGGTGCACGAAATTTCCAGCCTTTTTAGGTCATCTTTGCTTCACAAAAAGATTGAAAAATCAAATCTTTGTATTTTCCTACAATTTAAATTAATTAAATGAATTAATATTGATTAAAAATCCAATTAATTAATAAAAATAAGAAAATAAATTCAATTAAGCTTGATGGGTCGTGAATAGGCCTTGGATAAAGTTTCAAGAAGAAATTTGAGGCCCATTAGCAAAAACAAAGTGTTTTGAGCAAACTTGACTTTTGCAAATTCACAAAAATTTCCCAACTTCTCCAATGCATATCTTGCTCAATTTTGATCATATGAACATGTTCTTGGACATTTTGGAAAGGTCTTGAAGTCCTCTAACCAATTCCTTTGGTCCCATGTCATTTGGATTTACCAATCTTAAATTATGGTCTTAGACTTAAAGTGCTTTTTTTTTACTTTTGAAATTGACCTATAATGTAGAAATTGATAACTTCTTGTGAGTGCATTTCTTGGACTTGGAATGTGAAGATGGATTGTAGGAAATGTAATCCCCTTAAAAATGAGCATTGGATGGAATTTTTCTGATGAACCATGAAAAAGTTATGCCCTGGTCAAGATACATTTGACTTTTTCTACTGTCCAAAAATAGCAACTTTTTGCATCTTGATGATTTTTGAGCCATTCTTGTGGAATCATGATCAAGACTTGATCAAATTATGATTGTGAACTCAAAATAAGACGTTGACCAAAAATTCTGACTTTTGACTGTAAAATGACCATTTTACCCCTGCAGTAGACTGTGAAGCAAATGGAGCTTTTGACTGTGCGAATTGGCACTGTGAGTCTTGAAACTTGGCATGTAGGTGTTTGAGAATGTTTATAGGCATATGGGACTTGATTGAACCATTGAACACCCCAAATTCCTTGAAAGAAGTAAAACCCTAATTTTGATTGGCTTAGGAGGTGTTTTGGACTGTGCAACCTCTTGAGCAATCTTGAACCAGTTGGAGATGATTCTTGACAAATCTTGAGGAATATGGGAGGGGAAATTTTGGGGTACAATAACGCTCATTGTCTTTCTTTTTCTTATTTGCATTTTCAAAATAGCCATGTATCTTACATACACACACACTTGCATATCCTCACCCACTCCGGATCTCATTGCCAACGACTCTGTTATTGTCAGCTATGACTTTAAACATCCAATCAACCAAGCCGAAGAAGATTGTGAAATACTTGGGGAATTAGCCAGACTTCTGATGCAAGAGGAGAAAGCCATTCAACCTCACGAGGATTCAGTTGAAGTAATTAACCTAGGTACTGAGACAGTCAAGAAAGAAGTCAAGATCGGCGCCAACTTGGAAGACAGTGTCAAAGGCAGATTGGTCCAGATGTTACATGACTACGTGGAAGTGTTTGCTTGGTCATATGAAGATATTTCGAGACTTGATACTGACATTGTATTTCATATTCTACCAACAAAGGAAGATTGTCCTCCAGTCAAGCAAAAGGTTCGTCGTATGCAGCCGAACATGTTTAAGAAAATAAAAGCTGAGGTAATGAAGCAATTCAATGCAGGTTTTATGGTAGTAACATCCTATCCTTAATGGGTGGCAAATGTGGTCCCCGTACCAAAGAAGAATGGAAAGGTCCGTATGTGCATAGACTATAGAGATTTGAATAGGGCAGGCCCCAAAGATGATTCCCCACTACCGCATATTGACATCTTGGTCGACAACACAAATCAACACAAAGTTTTCTCCTTCATGGATGGATTCTCCGGTTATAATCATATCAAAATGGCTCTCGAGGACATGGAGAAGACAACCTTTGTCACACTGTGGGGCACTTTTTGTTACAAGGTCATGCCTTTCAGTTTGAAGAATGCAGAGGCAACCTATCAACGAGCTATGGTAGCCCTATTCCATGACATGATCCATCATGAGATAGAAGTCTACGTTGATGATATGATTGAAAGGTTGAAAACTGAGGAACAACACCTTGATCATCTTCATTATTTATTTGAGAGGTTGAAGAAATACAAGCTAAGGATGAATCCCAACAAATGCCCCTTCGAGGTAAGATCTGGAAAACTCTTAGGGTTTGTCGTCAGTGGAAAAGGTATTGAGGTCGACCCTGTAAAAGTCAAAGACATACAAGATATGCCAGCTCCTTGTACTGAGAAGGAGGTCAGGGGTTTCTTAGGTCGACTCAACTATATTTCCTGGTTCATATTTCACCTAACTACTACTTGTGAGCCAATCTTCAAACTATTGAAGAAAGATCAAGTAGTCCGATGGAATGATTACTGCCAAGCAGCCTTTAACAAGATCAAGGAATATCTACAAGAACCTCCAATCCTGATGCCTCCAGTTGAAGGAAGACCTCTGATTATGTACTTGACTGTATTAGAGAATTCAATGGATGCATGTTGGGCCAATATAACGAGTCTGGCCAAAAAGATCATGCAATATACTACCTTAGCAAAACGTTTACCAACTGTGAAACCAAATATTCACTGCTCAAGAAAACTTGATGCACTTTGGCATGTGCTGCTCGCCGGCTAAGACAGTATATGTTGACTCACACCACTCTATTGATTTCTAAGATGGATCCTATCAAGTATATCTTCGAGAAGCCAGCTCACTTTGGACGAATAGCTAGATGGCAAATGATTTTGACTAAGTACGACATCTAGTACACTACATAAAAGGACATCAAAGGAAGTGTACTAGCTGATCATTTGGCCCATCAAGCTATTGATGACTACCAATCCATGAACTTTGATTTCCCGGACGAGAATATCATGCTGATAACTGATTGTGAAAATCCTGGACCGTATGACGGACCTGAACAAGGACCCCGATGGACTATGGTTTTTGGTGGGGCTTCTAATGTTTTACGTAACGAAATTGGTGTTGTGATCATTTCTCCTGAAGGTTTCCATACACCTTTCACTGCTAGACTATGCTTCGACTGTACGAACAACATGGATGAATATGAGGCATGCATTTTGGGTCTGAAGGCTGCTATTGACCTAAGGATCAAATTCTTGGATGTATACGGAGATTCTACCCTAGTAATCAGTCAAGTTAAAGGAGAGTGGGACACCAAAACATCCTAATCTGATTCGTTACAAAGAGCTTGTGTTAACTTTAATCCCATACTTTGAGGAGGTTACTTTGAACACTTCCCAAGAGAAGAAAATCAGTTAGCAAATGCCTTAGCAACAATGTAATCCATGTTCAAGGTTGATTAGGACAATGAGTCTCCTAGAATTACAATCGAAAGATTTGATGAACCAGTGCACTGTTGTGAGATTGACACTAACAAAGAAAAACTTTGGTATCATGAAGTAAGGAGATATCTTCAAGCACAAGAGTATCTTGAAGGAGCTTCCATCAATGATAAGAAATTCCTGTGAAGTTTTTTAGCAAAATTCTTCCTAAGCAATGGAATCCTATACAAGAGCAACCATGATTCAACTCTACTATGATGTATGGACAAGAAGGAGGCAGAGAAGATCATGGAGGACATGCATGATGACCTCTTCAGAACTCACTCTAGTGGGAACACTATGGATAAGAATATTCTAAGGGATGGTTATTATTGGTCAACAATGGAAACTGATTGTCACCATCACTCAAGGACTTTCCATAAGTGTCAGATCTATGCTGACAAAGTTCATGTGCCTCCAATACCTCAAAATGTCATGACTGCTCCGTGGCCATTTGCAATGTAGGGCCTTGACATGATTAGAGAGATCAAACCTACTGCCTCAAATGGATATTGTTTCATCCTCATTGCCATTGATTACTTCACCAAATGGGTCGAAGCTACCACATTTGCCTCATTTACAAAGAATGTCGCAGCCTATTTTATCAAACATAACCTCATATGCCGATACGGTATCCTTAAAAGGATCATCACTGACAACAGAACCAGTCTCAACAATGCTATGATTACAAAGCTCTGCACTCAGTTTAAAATCAAGAATCACAATTATTCTCCATACATACCCAAGATGAATGGCACAGTGGAAGCTACCAATAAAAATATAAAGAAGATTGTGCAAAAGATGGCGGTAACCTACAAAGACTGGAATGAGATGCTAACGTTTGCTCTCCATGGCTACCGTACTTCGGCTCGAACTATAACTAGGGCAACCCAATTTTCTTTAGTCTATGGCATGGAAGTTGTCATGTCTGTCAAGGTTCAAATTCCTTCTCTAAGGATTATGAAAGAAGCAGACTTAGGCGAAGATGAATGGATTCAGACTATATTAGATCAGTTGAACTTGATCAATGAGAAGAGACTAGCTGCTGTTTGTCATGGTCAAATGTATCAAAAGAGTATGATCAAAGCTTTCAATAAGAAGATCAAGCCTCGAGTGTATCAGACTGGTGACTTGGTAATAAAGCACATTATTTTGCCATAAGACGATCCCAGGGGCAAATGGACTCCCACTTACGAAGGACCATTTATTGTCAAGAAAGTATTGTTTGGCGGTGGCATGATGCTAACTACTATGGACAGCGAAGATTTCCCGCATCCTGTGAACACGAACATAGTAAAAAATACCACGCATAAAGAATGACCCGCTAGGTTGACATACCTAGGAAAAAATAAGGGCATCCCGGTGAACCAAAAGGGTTCGGGTAAAAGTCAGGGATATATACAAAAGATTGTACACCCAGCAAGTCGAAAACCCGAAAGGGCGGCTTGGGCAAAAATGGGTATCCTGGTGGACTAAAAACCTAATAGGGCAGTCCATGCAAAAGTTAGGGATTAAAGTGTACGACTATGTCCAGTTCGATCTCTGCAACTAGCTTTATTGCCAAGGTCCGAATTCAAAAGGTTCAAGATCAATTCAATCAAATTCTTTCAATGGCAAGGGATGATGTTCGAAGACATAGGGGCAATAGCGGAGTTGGAACCCAATGAGATCACTTCCACATGGCTATTATTTTTGTTTTCACTTTGCATTCCATTCATTCTTTCGACGATTTCCTCTTACTAGGATCTCTGTCTCATTGTACAAAAACGCATGTTTATAGGCAAACATCAATATAAATATACTTTGAAGTGCAACCTTTTTTTTTTAGTGAAAAAGTGTCCAATGACTAAAATTGAATGAATATATGCATATTGTTGTACCCCAAAATTTGCCCTCCCATATTCTTCAAGGAATTGTCAAATCAAGCTGCAAAAGTCTCCAAGGGTTGCACAGTCAAAGATCTCCTAAGCAGTCAAAATTAGGGTTTGTGTTCTGATCAAGAAAATGAAGTTTCCAAAGGTCCAATCAAGTCTCACATGCCTACAAATATGGTCAAGCATCCTCATATCAAGTTTCAAGGCATTCAGCACAAAATTGCACAGTCAAAAACCCTAATTGCACTACAGTCAACTGTAGGGGCAAAATGGTCATTTGACAGTCAAAAGTTCAAATTTTTGGTCAACATATCATTTTGAAGCCACAAACATCATTTGATCAATGCTTGATCATGATTCTCAAAGCCTGGCTCAGAAATCATCAAGATGCAAAAATTTCCTTATTTGGACAACTAAAAAAGTCAACTGTAAATTGACCAGGGCATAACTTTCACATGGATTATCAGAAAAATTCCATCCAAAGCTCATTTTGAAGAGAAAGACATTTCCTACAACTCATCTTCATACTTCAAGTCCAATAAATGCTCTCACAAAAAGTTATCAATTTCAACATTATAGGTCATTTTCAAAAGTCAACAAAAAGGGACTTTAAGTCAAAGGCCATAACTTGAGATTGGTAAATAAAAATGACATGGGACCAAAGGCATTGGTTAGAGGACTCAAAGACCTTTCCAAAATGTCCAAGAACATGAGAAAAGCTTACAAATTGAGCAAGTTATGCCTTGTGGAAGTTGGGAAATTTTTGGATATTTTGAAAAGTCAACATTGGTTCAAATGACCTAAAATTGCTAATGGGCCCATTTTTCTTCCATAATTCATCATCCATGGCATGTGCACGACCACTTGGCCCAAAGGGAAGTTTTTATTCATCTTTTATTTATTTATTTGGATTTTATTAATAATAATTCATTTAAATTAAAATAAATATATGAAAAATGCTTAACCTAATTTTTTCAATCTTTTTGTGCACATTATATCATCAATATTTCGTGCCTAGCTCAATATAGAAAGATTTGGATTGAATTGATCTTAATTGATACAAAAGCACATGGAAAATATTTGGTTAAAGATCTTGAAAATCAAATTTCCAAAAACCATCATTGCAAGAGATTTTGATCAAATTTGTTAACCTAATTGATTCATTACATAAGCCTAAACATAACCCTAATGCTTGGGACTGGAGAAGCTGCGCAGAAGCCATTGATCAAACTTGAAACTTTTTCTAAAAAACTCAATACTGAAAACTAACTTGCAGGTGGTTTCAAGCCACGATTTCCATTCCATTAGCTTCCTTGAAGATTACTGAACGTGTTCCAATCAAAAACATCCATCAAAACTCAAAGAATCATTGTACAGAAACTGACTTTTCTTGCTTTTTTTTCACAATCGTGCATCTCCATTCATGCGTTTATTGCAAGTTTTAATTGTTGATTTACATTCCTCATGCTATTCTGAAGCTAACCCATGTGTTTAATTATGTTCTTATGCCTTGTACACGATTATACCATTATTGAATTTTAGGGGTTATAGGACCTTAAATTGGGGCTTTTGAAACAAAGAAAAATTGGAGGCTGTGACCAAAGCCATTGAATTCAACGTGTCTGGACGAAGGAGAATCTACCCTCGCGCTCAATTTATGAGCGTCAGAGGGCTAGTCGTTATTTTTCCAAAGCATACCTAAAACAACGCATAAAAAACCGTGGCTTAATGTATTTGTGTTTCAGGAATATGGAGAAGACGATATCGTGGCAAACGGTGATAGGCTGATTCAAATTTTCGCGCGTGGACCCACTAACATCTTTGTTTTTCTTTTATAATATTTATTAGTTGTTTATTAATCAAACACGCGCATCTGGTTCAGTGGCAAGGCATACGAGCTGGCAACATGCATGACCTGGGTTCGAGTCCCAGGTCTTCAATATTCTCCATATTATTTTTCAATTAGTCTTCACATGCAGTTTCGCTTACTGGAGACCATGATACACCTCCTCATCAAGCTAGCCACGCGTACATTTAGAGCAATCCAAGGGCGCAGATTGGGGGAACACCATAAGGTTGAGTCAACGCACATGCACGTGTCTTGCCAAAGTCCAACAGGCTTGATATAAATGGGCCAGATTGCTAAAGGCCATACCTCCACATTGGGGACTGACACCCCCCTAGGTTTGCTTTGTTTAAATATTTTCTTTTACATTAATTCTATTTTTATTTTAATCATTGTATTTAATTAATTTGTTATTTTCACAAAATATAAAATATCATAAAAAAATCAGAAAAGAGAAAAAATATTAAAATATTTTATTTTGTAGTATTTTCGTAAATAAATTTGCATGTAATTAAATTTGGCTTTAAATTAAGTTTAATTTTAATTCTTTTTAATAAAAATCTAAAAAATGTAGAAATAGGTTTAATTAATAATTTTCATCTTTTTATTTTTCTTTCATAAATTCATAAATAATTAAATATTTATTTTTTATCATTAAATTTGTATATAAAAATTAGGGTTAATTTAGGTTTTAATTTAATATTTTCATAATAAATTTAAAAGCCACTAGAATTAGGGTTTGCATTTAATTTTAATTTTAATTAATTCTCTTTTTTATATAAATCCCAAAATACTAAAAACACCAAAAAACAAGTCCTTTCTTTCTTTTAGCTTTAATTAATTAATTAATTTCATCATGTAATTTAATTTTGCAAAAGGGTCCAACGCCCTCGTTTCGATTTAATTATTAATTCGCATATTTCTTTTATTTCGCTTAAATATTTATGTATCTCTCCCAAGGCCTTGTAACATCTTAATTACTTCTCGCACTTTTAATTTCTTTATTTTTCTGTCAAATCGGGTCCTGGTTAATTTTGGCGATGTGGACCCGCGCCTTTTGTAATAGCTTTAGATCTTTACTTCCCCGCAAATATTTTAACTGTTAACAAATGGCATGAAAGACTGTATGGACAAAAATAAAAACAAGCGTAGAACACCAATAACATGACAAGATAAATACAAATGAAAACGACACACGAATCGCACACACCACCCCTAGGGTACGCCTCACTGTTGCCTTGCCTCGAAAGGTGATCGTCGAGTAGAGGATGTCTTAGTAAGTCCTCATGATCCGGGAACCTGGCATGAGGGTAGCTTCTAAGGTATCTTCCCATTGCTCTGGTGATCACCATGTCCCGAACCTCGAATTGACCCGAACACCTCCAACGGTGATGCTACCTACCTCTCAATGGTGGGATGGCACTACTTTAAAAGACATTTACACAGACGAATTCCTTAGGGTAGGTAGGTTCTCGTAGATACTTGCTCTAATTCAAAACAAAACAAATCAGAAAATACTTTTCACACCGACACCTTTTCAAAAAGCTTTCGAAAGCAATTTTTCAAACACTCTTGATGACCGATACAAGAGTCGAACTGAAATTTTCAAAGAAACTTTTTAAACCCACAGTTGAAAAGCAAACAAACCATTTTGAAAACACAAGTGAGCAAGTATCTAAGAGCCCATGGATAACCATGGATAGAAAGGGTGCTAACACCTTCCCTTTCTATAACCTACCTCCCGAACCGAGAGCAATCTCTATAAGGAATTTTTCTGTGCTTTTGTCCTTTCCATGTTAGAGAAAATAAAAGACGGTGGCGACTCTTGCTTCCGCGACATTTCGCGAACCAGCTAAAAAACCAGTCAGTTCCAGATCCACCGATCACAGAACTGGCGACTCTGCTGGGGAGTTAACTTAAAGTGAGGTGTACCTTAGGATTAAGATCACTGTGTTTTCAATTGTCTTCTTTGCTTGCTTTATTATTGTGGGTTGCTTGGGAGTTCTATAGATCCTAACCCGGATCTGGGGGATACCTTCTTAGAAAGTAGCAACAAGGCTGTGAGGGAACTGTGCGGGGTATACCGACATGGTTGAAACAGTCTGCTACATTGATGTGGCACTTTGGTGTGTACCGGTAACCCTTGAGTTCAGTCAAGGAGAGTACGGGGCCTCCGCGTGGTGTCGTGAAGCATCAACAGACCTTAGGAACCTTAATTGAACTATCTTGGCCTCTTTAGGGTAGTGAGATAACTGACTTTGGTGCAGTCCGAGGTTGGTTGATACTCGATACTACACTCAATTGAGGGTTGCTTTCCTGGAATATTTCGGTCGCCAGTTCAGTGGCTAAATCGAAACGATGAACAATGAAAGCAATCCCGTGATGTTGGGACCCTTAGAACCCGGTTACTTCTAATAGGACAGGTTGAGCCCACCAACTTCAAGAGGGTAATACCCAGACCCCATGTTGGCCTGAACTCTAAGGGTTTCTCTTGTGTGACTTGTGTGCCTTCCAACTTGACTACTTGCATGCTTGTTATCTAACACTTGAGTTCCTTGCAGGTTTTGTTTATAGTCCTTAACTAGGACTCATAACAGGGTTTACTGAGTGTTTTGCAGGTTTTATTTAGTCCTTAATTAGGACTCATAACAGGGTTTACTGAGTTTTCTTGCAGGTTTTGGTTTGCAGTCCTTAATTAAGGGCTCATAACAGGGTTTATCCATATTACCCCATGCATCATAACATCATACCATTTCATACATCCTAACCCATTTCAAGGATCTCAAGGGCTTGTGATGCAGGTCATGATGAACCAACTGTCCAGCAAGGGGCAAAAGGGATTTTATTTTCCTCTAAACAAGGTTGTCAGGGGCTATGACCCACTAGATATGGTGAGCCTTTAACCCTTGAAGAAGGACTCTCAACAACATGAAGTACCTTCAATCAAGTTACCAGTTTCCAACTCTAACAATTTGTTTACCCCTCGAGGTCCTTGAAATGATTGCATGCACGTCATACATATCATTGCATAACAGGTACCCTTTCTCTGCAGGTTACTTACCTTCTTCGCTGTTTATTTCAGCAGTCTCGTCATGAATCCTGAATCCTCAACCGAGCATACTATCAAGGCCCTCCAGGCTCAGAACGCCCAGTTCCAAGGGCTGATCATGAATTTGACCCAGGGGCAACAAGATCTGAAGGCTCTGCTCTTGAAGAAGGAAAAGAAGAAAAAGAGGACTGTTTTGTTCAGCCCTAGACGCGGATCTGGGAACACCCTGCAGGATCAAGATGAGAGGACAACTCCATCTGTGGGGAAAGGCAGTCATCAAGAGGAAAGGGTTCCCAGTCCAGTGGTCTCCGACAATGAGACAGATTTCAACGACGAACAGTACCCTCCGGCTGAGGATAAGTACAAACAGTTGGAAGACCGGCTAAGTGCTATGGAGATACAAAAAGTGCCTGGCCTGGACTTCGAGGATCTAGGTCTGTCTTCCGGGGTAGTGATCCCGCACAAGTTTAAGGCACCTGCCTTTGCTAAATACGACGGGGCATCCTGTCCTAAATTGCATCTCAGGGCTTACACAAGGAGGATCCAGCCCTATACAGCTGACAAAAACTTATGGATCCATTTCTTCCAAGAGAGTCTTTCAGGGACTCAGCTCGAGTGGTTCTATCAATTAAATGGAGTCAACATCCGTACCTGGGAAGACTTAGCCACTGCATTTTACAAGCAATACCAGTACAATGCCGACCTTGCTCCTACGCGTACCCAACTCCAGGGTATGTCGCTGGGGTCAAGTGAAGGTTTCAAGGAATACGCGCAGAGATGGAGAGACCTTGCTGGAAGGGTGCAGCCTCCGTTAACTGACCGGGAACTCGTTGATATGTTCTTGGGGACCCTATCCGGGCCATTCTTCAACCATCTCATTGGTAATTCATCTGCAGGATTTACCGACCTCATCCTGACTGGCGAAAGAATTGAAGCTGGTATCAAGAGTGGGAAAATCCAAGAGGCCACACCTTCTGATACTCACAGAAAGCCTTACACGGGAAAGAAAGAATCTAATGCTACATACAGCCAAAAGAGTCGTCGTGACCAACATGCAGGGGCAGTCATGATCTCTGGTTCTGCACCACGCCGCCAACCACAAAAGGGAAACCAGCGAAGGTCGGATGAACCCAAAAGACAATTCACCAACATTAACATGCCATGGTCACAAGCCTTGCAGCACATGTTGAAGATGAACCTGATTGCGGTGATTAATCCTCCTGCAAATCCTAAGACTTCCTCTCCAAGCTACAATCCAGAAGCCAGATGTGCTTATCATTCCGATAGCCCGGGGCACGATACCGAGGATTGTTAGGCGCTGAAATACAAGATCCATAATAGGATTGATGCTAAAGAGATTGAATTTGAACCTGCTGAGACCCCCAACGTGATCACTGTCCCTTGCCAAAACATGGCTAGGATTGAGGGATTTTTGTTCATTTGAATTCAAGTTGTATCTTTCTTTTTTTATTCAAATAAACAATTATTATGTTAAACTCTTTTATTTCATGAATGCATTACACATGTCTGTCCTGAATTAATTATGTCTACTATACTTAAAACTGCTTTCATATTTTTGTGATGATCAACTCTTGACTGAAAATTCTAAACCTCTTGAGGGAGGATGATGAAAACGGTACCACAATCTACAGTATGCTTTTGAACGAACCCCGCTTATGAGGTACAGGCATTGTTTCAATTCCTAAACACTGGAGTTATAAGGATGATAATCCCTCGTCAACCCATCTGAGCCCAAAGAAGTAGGAGTTTTTCTTTTCGAAATTTAAAACCCTTAATCATAACCTGGGGCAGGGTAGTTCTTTCAGTTGATCTAAGTGCATAACGAATGGCACCAAAGAAGTCCTTACAAAACAAAAGACAGTGATGGTTCCCTATAATCGTCAAGAAAGGCAGTCATTATCAAAAAATTCATAAATGAAAAGCCCAATAAGTCAAAACCTATGAAGGAGACTTACAAAACTGGGGCATCCCGCTGACTGTAATCACAAAAGAAACAGTTCAGGCAAAATTTAGGGATAGCAAAATCAAAAAAGAAAGAGGTCTTATAAACCCTCAACAAAAAGGAATGACTGCCTATTCAAAATAAGTTATCAACATCCGAACCATCACTGGAACATCAGAGCAAAGACTCAAACAAGGTCTAACGTATGATCAACTGAGTTTAGGTTTGGAGAACATCACGAAGAGCGGGTGGGTACAAATAATTTGAGCCTTTATCCTTTGTTTCTTAAACCGTGAACCAGGCCACGATATAACCCTTAAAAGTCCTAGGTGAAGCATGGGTTAGTTCGAAAGCATACTGTTACGAAGGTATCCTGACTCCTAAAGGTTTGCTGTAAAATCTTGAGTTGACACCGCACTGTATTACAAAAAATGCATTTTCAAAAATTCAAGACAGACATAGGCTTTTGCATTCTTAAAATAACCTTGTTTGCATATGACTATTTGTTTGAACAGCAGGGAAATTCGCACGATGAACACCTTGTGAACAGAAGTACCTCCAATCAAGGGGCACAGTAGGAGCATTGCCCATTATCTGGGGCATGGCAAAATACTTCCAACAGGGGTAACTCCCTACATTCTGAGAGCATGGACATAGTCGAAAGAATACTACGTGAAATCAAAGACCCGCTAGGTCGACGTACCTAGGCAAAAATAAGGGCTTCCCGGCGAACCAAAAGGGTTCGGGCAAAAATAAGGGATGAAAATGAAAAATATGTACACCCGGCAAGTCGAAAACCTGAAAAGGCGGCTTGGGCAAAAATGGGTATCCCGGTGGACTGAAAACCCGAAAGGGCGGTCCAGGCGAAAGTTAGGGATCGAAGCGTACGACTATGTTCCGGTATCTCATCACTTGTCTACCCGAAGATTTGTCAATCACCCACACAGGTATCCTCTTCCCTCACCTCCGAAACAGGGGCAATAATGAGTTATCTCGGCGATCTAATTGCTCTGTCAACCAAAGTACAAAGGAAAGATCAACATAAGGATGATTACCATCTACCTTTACAAATTCCAGATCATGGGTTAACATCCGAGACCAAACAGGACAATCATCCACTTAATCAAAATCATGCAACCCTACACCGGTTCCTTCTCAATACTCATCCAGAAGTTTTACACGAACTTATCCCGAAGCAACCTAACCCCGGTTCCTCCAGAAATCTTACATGGATTTATCCCAAGTAACCTAACCCCGGTTCCTCCAGAAATCTTACATGGATTTATCCCAAGTAACCTAACCCCGGTTCCTCCAAAAATCTTACATGGACTTATCCACCAGTAACCTCACCCCGGTTCACCAAGAAGTTTTATACAAACTTATCCTGCCGTGACCTAACCCCGGTTCCTCCAGAAGTCTCACATGGACCTATCTCAAGATGACCTAACCCCGGTTCATCAAGAAGTTTTTACACAAACTTATCCTGCCGTAACCTAACCCCGGTTCCTCCAGAAGTCTCACATGGACCTATCTCAAGATGACCTAACCCCGGTTCATCAAGAAGTTTTTACACAAACTTATCCTGCCGTAACCTAACCCCGGTTCCTCCAGAAGTCTCACATGGACCTATCTCAAGATGACCTAACCCCGGTTCATCAAGAAGTTTTTACACAAACTTATCCTGCCGTAACCTAACCCCGGTTCCTCCAGAAGTCTCACATGGACCTATCTCAAGATGACCTAACCCCGGTTCATCAAGAAGTTTTTACACAAACTTATCCTGCCGTAACCTAACCCCGGTTCCTCCAGAAGTCTTACATGGACCTATCTCAAGATGACCTAACCCCGGTTCATCAAGAAGTTTTACACAAACTTATCTTGCCGTAACCTAACCCCGGTTCCTCCAAGAGTCTCACATGGACCTATCTCAAGATGACCTTACCTCGGTTCGTCAAGAAGTTTTACACGAACTTATCCTGCGGCAACCTAACCCCGGTTCCCCCCAGAAGTCTTACATGGATTTAGCTCAAGATAACCTCACCCCGGTTCATCAAGAAGTTTTACATGAACTTACCCCACCAAGCAACCCTACACCGGTTCCCTCTCTTCAAGATGCAGTTTTACATGGACTCGTCACCCAGAAACCCTACACAGGTTCTCCCTTTCCAAGAACGAAGTTTTACACGAACTCATCATCAAAGTAACCCTACCCAGGTTCCTTCTCCATTTCAGATACAGTTTTACACGAGCTCATCAGCAGGCAACCCTACATATGTGCCCTCTTTCAACTTACAAAATTACAGTTCAAAATCTCCCCAGGAGAGTCCAATCTAATCCCCCGGAAAGGTGGAATTCATACCCCTAAGCAGTAAGCTTATCCCCAGTAGATTCTGGAAGCTTATCCCCCTCAGAGCATGAACGCGTCGTCCGGCTTTATTCAAAGAGTTATTTCCTCAACAGGATATAACTGGGTTATCCTCAGCCAAAAGCCACGGAAAGAGCGTCCCCGACGAAGTTCTCTTATCCCCAGCGAAGTCTATTCATACTTCCAATACAACAAAGATATCCTCAGCAAGTCATTATCAACAATTCAACAAAGTATCTCTCTCCCCACAGAGTATTGCTTCCCAGCATGGTCGCTAGAGTATTGTTCTCCCCGCAGAACCTTCCATTTGCCAAGTTTATTCCTCAACGGAGTCATCTTCTCCTACCGGTATTCTTGCAGTTATTACCCCCAGCGGAAGCGAAAGCTTATCCTTCAATATCAGCCCAGGATGTGACTTCCCGGCACCCGTCAAGGATTTACTTTCCTAGACGAAAAACACATACATAAACAGCACATACATCATTATAGCATGCATAACGCATCATATCATACAAATCTCACTTATGTTGAGAACATCATTGCTTGATCCATATCATACATTGCGTATGACTGACTGTTATCTTTCAGGAAAGATTCAGCTAAATTCTCAATCATATTTCAAGACCTAGACCGGTTCAGTTAATCGACTCTAAAGATTTCTTATCCAGTCCAAGGCCTTCTCTAGTCCAGCCAAATCGACTCCCAACAGATTTTTCTGATGAAGACTCAGTAGAAGTTATCAGGTTAATTTTCCTATTGGTTCCCTCTCCGATGGTGCGTGAGGTGATAATTCCTTTTTAGGTTATAAATTTCCTATGGTTCTCTCTCCGACGGTGCATGAGATTTCCATTTTGGGTTTTTCTTTGAGATTATAATTTCCTATTGGTTTTCTCTCCGACGGTGCATGAGATTTCCATTTTAGGTTTTTCTTTGAGATTATATTTTCCTATTGGTTCTCTCTCCGACGGTGCATGAGATTTCCATTTTGGGTTTTTCTTTGAGATTATAGTTTCCTATTGGTTTTCTCTCTGACGGTGCATGAGATTTCCATTTTAGGTTTTTCTTTGAGATTATATTTTCCTATTGGTTCTCTCTCCGACGGTGCATGAGATTTCCATTTTGGGTTTTTCTTTGAGATTATAATTTCCTATTGGTTTTCTCTCCGACGGTGCATGAGATTTCCATTTTAGGTTTTTTCTTTGAGATTGTAATTTCCTATTGGTTCTCTTCCCGATACTGCGAAGATGGTAATTCCCACCAAGATTTTCTCAACGAGCGTTGTTGAAGTTAAAGTCACCCAAGGTTCTCTTACCGTTCATGCTAAGGTAGTAACCATCCCTTGTTCATTCATCATCTTGTGAAGCTCCAGATCCAGCTCCTGTAACCAGTCAGGACATATCTATACCAACCATCTGAAAACCAGTTCTTGCAACGTGTCAGGTACTCATTTGTCTTTTGCATGTATGCAGGTTCTCGCTAAGGAATCTCTTATGCGATCAACATCCAGATGGCATCTACAAGCCCATCATCCTATTCACCAATCTTTAAATGGCATCTATAAGCCCATTCCATCATCACTGCTACTATGTGAGCGCAAATTTCTGGGCACTCTAGTGTTCAATCATCTTCCACCTTCGGATTACGAAAGGCACGTCAGCCAATCTGCATCCTCAGGTCTAAGAAGATTGAACAGGGGCAACTGTTGTACCCCAAAATTTGCCCTCCCATATTCTTCAAGGAATTGTCAAATCAAGCTGCAAAAGTCTCCAAGGGTTGCACAGTCAAAGATCTCCTAAGCAGTCAAAATTAGGGTTTGTGTTCTGATCAAGAAAATGAAGTTTCCAAAGGTCCAATCAAGTCTCACATGCCTACAAATATGGTCAAGCATCCTCATATCAAGTTTCAAGGCATTCAGCACAAAATTGCACAGTCAAAAACCCTAATTGCACTACAGTCAACTGTAGGGGCAAAATGGTCATTTGACAGTCAAAAGTTCAAATTTTTGGTCAACATATCATTTTGAAGCCACAAACATCATTTGATCAATGCTTGATCATGATTCTCAAAGCCTGGCTCAGAAATCATCAAGATGCAAAAATTTCCTTATTTGGACAACTAAAAAAGTCAACTGTAAATTGACCAGGGCATAACTTTCACATGGATTATCAGAAAAATTCCATCCAAAGCTCATTTTGAAGAGAAAGACATTTCCTACAACTCATCTTCATACTTCAAGTCCAATAAATGCTCTCACAAAAAGTTATCAATTTCAACATTATAGGTCATTTTCAAAAGTCAACAAAAAGGGACTTTAAGTCAAAGGCCATAACTTGAGATTGGTAAATAAAAATGACATGGGACCAAAGGCATTGGTTAGAGGACTCAAAGACCTTTCCAAAATGTCCAAGAACATGAGAAAAGCTTACAAATTGAGCAAGTTATGCCTTGTGGAAGTTGGGAAATTTTTGGATATTTTGAAAAGTCAACATTGGTTCAAATGACCTAAAATTGCTAATGGGCCCATTTTTCTTCCATAATTCATCATCCATGGCATGTGCACGACCACTTGGCCCAAAGGGAAGTTTTTATTCATCTTTTATTTATTTATTTGGATTTTATTAATAATAATTCATTTAAATTAAAATAAATATATGAAAAATGCTTAACCTAATTTTTTCAATCTTTTTGTGCACATTATATCATCAATATTTCGTGCCTAGCTCAATATAGAAAGATTTGGATTGAATTGATCTTAATTGATACAAAAGCACATGGAAAATATTTGGTTAAAGATCTTGAAAATCAAATTTCCAAAAACCATCATTGCAAGAGATTTTGATCAAATTTGTTAACCTAATTGATTCATTACATAAGCCTAAACATAACCCTAATGCTTGGGACTGGAGAAGCTGCGCAGAAGCCATTGATCAAACTTGAAACTTTTTCTAAAAAACTCAATACTGAAAACTAACTTGCAGGTGGTTTCAAGCCACGATTTCCATTCCATTAGCTTCCTTGAAGATTACTGAACGTGTTCCAATCAAAAACATCCATCAAAACTCAAAGAATCATTGTACAGAAACTGACTTTTCTTGCTTTTTTTTCACAATCGTGCATCTCCATTCATGCGTTTATTGCAAGTTTTAATTGTTGATTTACATTCCTTATGCTATTCTGAAGCTAACCCATGTGTTTAATTATGTTCTTATGCCTTGTACACGATTATACCATTATTGAATTTTAGGGTTTATAGGACCTTAAATTGGGGCTTTTGAAACAAAGAAAAATTGGAGGCTGTGACCAAAGCCATTGAATTCAACGTGTCTGGACGAAGGAGAATCTACCCTCGCGCTCAATTTATGAGCGTCAGAGGGCTAGTCGTTATTTTTCCAAAGCATACCTAAAACAACGCATAAAAAACCGTGGCTTAATGTATTTGTGTTTCAGGAATATGGAGAAGACGATATCGTGGCAAACGGTGATAGGCTGATTCAAATTTTCGCGCGTGGACCCACTAACATCTTTGTTTTTCTTTTATAATATTTATTAGTTGTTTATTAATCAAACACGCGCATCTGGTTCAGTGGCAAGGCATACGAGCTGGCAACATGCATGACCTGGGTTCGAGTCCCAGGTCTTCAATATTCTCCATATTATTTTTCAATTAGTCTTCACATGCAGTTTCGCTTACTGGAGACCATGATACACCTCCTCATCAAGCCAGCCACGCGTACATTTAGAGCAATCCAAGGGCGCAGATTGGGGGAACACCATAAGGTTGAGTCAACGCACATGCACGTGTCTTGCCAAAGTCCAACAGGCTTGATATAAATGGGCCAGATTGCTAAAGGCCATACCTCCACATTGGGGACTGACACCCCCCTAGGTTTGCTTTGTTTAAATATTTTCTTTTACATTAATTCTATTTTTATTTTAATCCTTGTATTTAATTAATTTGTTATTTTCACAAAATATAAAATATCATAAAAAAATCAGAAAAGAGAAAAAATATTAAAATATTTTATTTTGTAGTATTTTCGTAAATAAATTTGCATGTAATTAAATTTGGCTTTAAATTAGGTTTAATTTTAATTCTTTTTAATAAAAATCTAAAAAATGTAGAAATAGGTTTAATTAATAATTTTCATCTTTTTATTTTTCTTTCATAAATTCATAAATAATTAAATATTTATTTTTTATCATTAAATTTGTATATAAAAATTAGGGTTAATTTAGGTTTTAATTTAATATTTTCATAATAAATTTAAAAGCCACTAGAATTAGGGTTTGCATTTAATTTTAATTTTAATTAATTCTCTTTTTTATATAAATCCCAAAATACTAAAAACACCAAAAAACAAGTCCTTTCTTTCTTTTAGCTTTAATTAATTAATTTCATCATGTAATTTAATTTTGCAAAAGGGTCCAACGCTCTCGTTTCGATTTAATTATTAATTCGCATATTTCTTTTATTTCACTTAAATATTTATGTATCTCTCCCAAGGCCTTGTAACATCTTAATTACTTCTCGCACTTTTAATTTCTTTATTTTTCTGTCAAATCGGGTCCTGGTTAATTTTGGCGATGTGGACCCGCGCCTTTTGTAATAGCTTTAGATCTTTACTTCCCCGCAAATATTTTAACTGTTAACAAATGGCATGAAAGACTGTATGGACAAAAATAAAAACAAGCGTAGAACACCAATAACATGACAAGATAAATACAAATGAAAACGACACACGAATCACACACACCACCCCTAGGGTACGCCTCACTGTTGCCTTGCCTCGAAAGGTGATCGTCAAGTAGAGGATGTCTTAGTAAGTCCTCATGATCTGGGAACCTGGCATGAGGGTAGCTTCTAAGGTATCTTCCCATTGCTCTGGTGATCACCATGTCCCGAACCTCGAATTGACCCGAACACCTCCAACGGTGATGCTACCTACCTCTCAATGGTGGGATGGCACTACTTTAAAAGACATTTACACAGACGAATTCCTTAGGGTAGGTAGGTTCTCGTAGATACTTGCTCTAATTCAAAACAAAACAAATCAGAAAATACTTTTCACACCGACACCTTTTCAAAAAGCTTTCGAAAGCAATTTTTCAAACACTCTTGAGGACCGATACAAGAGTCGAACTGAAATTTTCAAAGAAACTTTTTAAACCCACAGTTGAAAAGCAAACAAACCATTTTGAAAACACAAGTGAGCAAGTATCTAAGAGCCCATGGATAACCATGGATAGAAAGGGTGCTAACACCTTCCCTTTCTATAACCTACCTCCCGAACCGAGAGCAATCTCTATAAGGAATTTTTCTGTGCTTTTGTCCTTTCCATGTTGGAGAAAATAAAAGACGGTGGCGACTCTTGCTTCCGCGACATTTCGCGAACCAGCTAAAAAAAACAGTCAGTTCCAGATCCACCGATCACACATATGAATATGATTAAACTGTTAACAAGTGTATGCATAAAAACAGTAATAAGCATTTCCTTAAGGATTTGGGATGTCCCCACATAGTTACTACAACAAATTTTCCCCGCTGAGTTAAATTCATACATCCAGAGTTTCAATTTCTTAGAAACCCTATCCCATATGAGTGGGTCTTAAAAAAGAAGCCTTGTGGAGTTCTCTTTAAAGAATTCACTTTCCCCAATAGGTCGTTAAAATATTCTCTTTAACCGGGTTTATTTCCCTAACAAACTACAAATTCCCCAGCTTGAGTTGGCCCCTAAGACTATCACAAATCAATGTACAAAACCCCTTAATCCCCGGTAGATTCATTGCAATCCCCAACGGAGTCATTACTACCCCAGTAAGTTGTTGCGAAGCCTGGAATCCAACCAGATAACAGTTTAACTTCATCTAAGTTGCTGCAAAGCCTGGAATCCGACCAAATAATAGTTAACTTCATCCTTTTCAAGCAAGTTACTATGAAGCATGGAATCCGACCAGATAACAGTTTAACTTCATCTAAGTTGCTGCGAAGCCTGGAATCCGACCAGATAACAGTTTAACTTCATCCTTTCAAGCAAGTTACTGTAAAGACTGGAATTTGACCAAATAACAGTTTAACCTCATCTAAGGTGATGTGAAGCCGGGAATTCGACCAAATAACAGTTTAAATTCATCTAAGTTGCTGTGAAGCCTGGAATTCGACCAGATAACAGTTAACTTCATCCTTTCAAGCAAGTTGCTGGGAAGCCTGGAATCCGACCATATAACAATTAACTTCATTCCTTCAAGTAAGTTGCTGCGAAGCCTGGAATCCGACCAGATAACAGTTAACTTCATCCTTTCAAGCAAGTTGCTACGAAGCCTGGAATCTGACCAGATAACAGTTTAACTTCATCTAAGTTACTACGAAGCCTGGAATCCGACCAGATAACAATTTAACTTCATCAGTTGCTGCAAAGCCTGGAATCTGACTAGATAATAGTTTAATTTCGTCTAAATTGCTGCGAAGCCTGGAATTTAACCAGATAAGAGTTTAAGTCGTTGCGAAGCCTAGAATTCGACTAGATAACAGTTAACTATAATTTTCTGCGAAGCCTAGAATTCGACCAGATAATAGTTAATTTCATATTCCCTGTTAAGTTGTTGCGAATCCTGGAATACGACCAGATAATAATTAACTTTATTATCCCCCAGCAAGTTGCTGCAAAGCCTGGATTTCAACCAGATAACCGTTAACTTTCATTCTCCCCAATCAAATAATTCCCCAGTAGAGTAATGGACAACCAAAGCTCCTGAACTCTATTCGCCAAGCAGAAATCAACACTCCACATAGAGTTTCCTCAAGCAAAGAGCCAAAATCAATGTTCCTAAGTGGATTTCTCCTCAAACAACAAAACATGAATACCCAGTGGAAACATTTTAAACAAGGTCTGAAGATGTGCATACTCTTCATCCCCAACAACAGTCTGGGATTTAACTTCCCTAAGCTCCCCAACATTTGTCAAGGATTTATTTTCCAAGACAAAGATACACTTCAACAATATTTCACATTCATACATCATATTACATACATGACAAATACATACAGCACAATCTCATTTATTTTGAGAACATCATTATGCCATGCATACATCTGCATGCAACTAACCCTCTTTCTTGCAGAAAAAGTCAACCGATCAAACAAAGACCTCTTCTGGTTAAATTTACTTCTTCCAGTTAAAGACAGGAGAAAAAAAGACCTCTTCTGGTTAGATTTACTTCTTCCAGTTAAAGACGGGCGAACAAAAGACCTCTTCTAGTTAGATTTACTTCTTCCAGTTAAAAACATGCGAACAAAAGACCTCTTCTGGTTAGATTTACTTCTTCCAGTTAAAGACAAGTGAACAAAATACCTCTTCTGGTAAGATTTACTTCTTCCGATTAAAGACAAGCAAACAAAATACCTCTTCTGGTTAGATTTACTTCTTCTAGTTAAAGACAGGCAATCAACAGACCTCTTCTGGTTGGATTTATTTCTTCCAGTTAATGATAGGCAAATAGACAAACCTCTTCTAGTTAGAATTATCTCTTTCAGTTAATGACAGGTGTTCAGTAGACCTCTTTTGGTTAGGTTCATCTCTACCAATTAATAACAGGCAATCGACATACCTCTTCTGGTTAAGATTATTTCCCCAGTGAATTCTCCAAACAACATACCTCTTTTGGTTAAATTTATCTCTTCCAGTTAAAAATAGGAAAAAGACATCTATTGTTTCAATATAAATCGACCAAAGATTTATTCTGATACTTCTTCCAATTTCTACCAATAGTCACTCTGGATGGAACCTGTAAGCCCATCTACGACGAATTCTTTATCACTTCTCCAAATGGAATCTTTAAACCCATTCCCGACACAATCAACTAACACATCATCAAGTGCAAATTTCTGGGTACTCTAGTGTTCAATCATCTTCCACCTTCAAGTCACGAATGATAGACCCGCCAATCTAACTCTTCAGGTTTAAGAAGATTGAATAGGGGCAGATGTTGTACCCCAAAATTTTCCCTCCCTTTTCTCAAGATATTTCTCACAAAGATCTTCAATGATTCAAGCTTGCACAAGTATTGATTAGGTTAAGCCATCTCCTCAACACTGATGCCTCAAATTAGGGTTTGTGTTTGCACAAAGACGGTTGGACTTCTAATATTTCAAATGACTTTCATGGATCATTATGGACCCTTAAGATTGCTTCTGTCAAGTTTCAAGTCTTGGATCACAAAATTGCTCAGTCAATTGATCAGATGGCCTAAAATCAACAGTATTAGAAAAAAGTCAAATGTGGTTAACCTACAGTCCAACTTCAATATTTTGGACCAATATCAACATTTTGAAGTCATGTGTATCCTTTGATCAAGATTGGATCGCAATTCTCCAAGAAAATTGTTTAAATCATCAAAAGGGCAAAATGGTCAAAATTAGGGTTTTGACTGAGAATGACCAATCTTTGACTTTTAACCTAGTACATGACTTATTGGTTTGAAACATGATCTCAACAATTCAAGTACATCATTTTGACCTAATCGCGTATTTCAATTCGTCTCTCGAGATCAATGGATTGATATATGAAATTTGGTCAACTGATGAAAAAAGTCAATTGTACACTAAAAAGTCAAACTTTGACTTTTTGATCAAATTTGAGTTTCAAAGATCACATTTCATCAAGACATTCAAAAATATGAAATTTGATCATCAAGAAATCAAGAAGGTCAAAAGTCATTTCGAAAAGTCAAACTTTACAAGATTTAGATATTTTTCTAAGTGTTTTTATATATGTTAATTTCATAACATCTTTTCACCCCAATTCAAGATAATTCAAGTTGTTACAAGTTTTTAAGTAAACAACAAGGCTGCATTTTTAAGTAAAAAAAATTGCAACTTACAAATCTTAAGCTTTGTCTTGTTTGAACTTTTCCCTTTGACTCAATCTTCAAAACTTTGCCACTATGCTGTCCACAAATATGCCTTGTCTTTATTACAACCTGCATAAATTTGTCCATAAAACCATACTTGTATCGTGCTACAAATGTTGTTGTCCAGAAAAGCCCTAAAATCTGATATGCTGCCAAGTCCAAGCCTGCTGCTACTAGCCCAAAACCATGTCAAAAATAGTATGTTGTCCTATACAAATCCAGCCCTGCACCAAGCTGCCACTCCACTCTAAAACTGCTACAAAATAGCCCTGATATGCTGCCCCTAACCCTGTCCAAACCTGCACTATATCGGTCCCACATTTTCATAAAATTAGCACATAAGAGCTGCATCTAAAAAGCAATAAAACAATATACCCAAACAATTCAAAAACTTATCTATTTTCCTCCCAAATTTCAGTCAATTTCACCTATAAATAAGTTGTTTCACAACACACAAAGGAGGAAGTTTTTTGTTGAAAGAGAAAAGAAAAGAAAATCTGAAAAATCGAACATAATTCTTTGTAAACTCTGCTCATCTTCCATTTTATTTTCATTCACAAAACAAAAACTGAAAACAGAAAAAAAAAACTCAACCCACTATACAACCTTGCAAGTCCCCCCCCCCCCCCCCCCCTAAACCAATTGTCCAAATACTTCATATACATCACATGGAAATTTTTTAAACACAAGAACAATTTATGTAACATCACTATTTCCCAATCTAAAAAAAAAAAGCCACCTCCAACTTGCTTTCTCCAAGACAATACAACAACTCAAACTCAAAACACAGAGTTCAGCTTCAAGGTAAGTCTTCTTGACTTTGAACTATTCATACAAGTATCATCAATGGTTCATTTGTGAAGCTAATATAGATATTATAGCCCTGAAATTAACTATATGTTTATTTTTTTCATTTTTCACTAACCATGTGTTGAGAACTAACTTATGTGTGTGACAAAACAATGTTAGAAGTGAAAAAACAGGTTATGAGTCGATACATATCTCTATGTGTTGACACATATATGGTATAAAACAGGTTATGGATCGACACAAAACACGAATGAGTCGACACAAAACAGAAATGTGTCGATACAAACCATTATGTGTCGACTCATACTTAGTAGATTTAGATTTCCAAAGAAAGAAAATGAGTATGAGTCGATACAAAACAAGTTATGTGTCGATACAAACCATTATGTGTCGACTCATACTGAGTTGATTTTGATTCCCAGGAGCAAGAAATGATATGTGTCGATGCATAAGGGTATGTGTCGATGCAAAACAGGTTATGAGCTGACACAAACTTTTATGTATCAACTCATACTGATTTGGTTTTTTACTTTCAAGAACAAGGAGTGATATGTGTTGTACCCCAAAATTTTCCCTCTCATTTTATCAAGATTCTCCTTACAAGACTCTTTAGACTCAAGACCAGATTAGGGTTTGCTCAGCTCAAGACATCTCCTTGCACTGATGACCTGAAATTAGGGTTTGAGTTTGCACAAGGATTTTTGGACTTCTAATGCTTCATGTGACTTTCATACTTCATGTTGGACCTCTAAGATTTCCCATACCAAGTTTCAAGCTTGGAATCAAACTTTTGCCCAGTCAATTGGACAGTTGACCTAAAAATTAGCTATATTGGGGAAAAAGTCAATTGTGGTTAATTTACAGTCAAACCTCATAATTTTTTATCCACATCAACATTATAGACTCATATGAACCATTTGATCAAGTTTGGACCACAACTCCTCAAGAAATTGGATCAGATCATCAAAAGGGCAAAATGGTCATTTTTAGGGTTTTGACTGCAGAAGGGCAATTTCTGATTTTTAACCTAGCCAATGGCAAATTGGGTTCAATCATGGTTTCAAGGACTCAATGGTATCATATTGACCTAATCACAAGGTTCAAAAGATCTCAAATGTATTAGATTGACAGATGAATTTTCCAATCAACTGATCAAAAATCAACTGTACACTGAAAAGTCAAACTTTGACTTTTTGGTCAAAATCAAGTGCCAATGGTCATTTTTCATCAAGATGTGTCAAAACATGAAACTTGTTGACCAAGAAACCTAATTTTGAAAATTAGGGTTTAAGTATGAAAAATTTCATAACTTAGAATTTTTCTAAGTTATGAAAATTTCTTATTTTTTCCCAACTTTTTCACCATGATGCAATTGGATTCAAATAAAACTTCCAACATGAAATTTGTAGTCCTCCACAAAATCTACAATTTTTATTCATAAAGTTTTCCCAAAAGATACTTGGATCTCAAGTTATGATTTTGTGAATAAGGGTTCATGAAACTTTTAACTTAGTGAAATTTTGCCCTAGTTTAGGCAGATTTTTGACCTAACTTCATGGAAACTTTTCACCTAGTTCCAAGTGGAATCTAAAAATTAATTTCAAATATGAATTATATAGCATGTTACAAGCTTTCCAAAATGTCCAAGAACTCTCTAAGATCATTTATGGTTAGGGAGAATCGAAGGAATGAAAATGGCCATTTCTCACTTTTGTCCAAGGCATTTTGCACCATGTTACAACTTGCAAATCAGTTTGAATCATGCTTGTACTTGAATTACAGGTTATAATCCTTTTTACACTCCAAAATTGAATGCAAATACAATGGTTAATGACATTGTTTTGATCTTTGAAGCTTTGTACAAGGGTTTAATCCAAAAATGGCAAAAAGGCAACAATGCTACTTTGATAAATTTCACTTTGAGCAACTTTATTTATCTTGAGCCATGGACCTAACCTCTTGCTGCAAATAAAGTCCACAAATATCAGGCAAAGTTCACCAACTATGTGCAGCTAAGGATCAGGCCGTACAGGCTTTGAGCATTGTCATATCACCTTTTCTTCAAAAACAAGCCAACTTGCAAAAGTCAATATAACTGATCCATTTGACAAAACCAAGCCTAAGCATTATTCTACACAAGTTCAACATATTGTCTCAAGCCAGAAATACGATTTGCCAAGCTCCCAAACACCCTAAAACACTAAAACACCAAGTTCCTGCCCAAACAGGGCATCATCTGCAGAATCATTTCTAAAACCAAATTGCCTCGTGCGTTTTGCCTTAAACCACTTCAAACATATTCCCTACAACACACCTGAACTATCCAAGCCTTTGTTCAGCAACCGTAACCTCATTTTCACGCTTCACCATTTTCATTTTAAAGCTTTGCAGGTTGACTTCTACAAGGACATTCAGGCAAGTTCAAAGCAAGCTAAGCATTGGGAAAGGTTGAGGGAACTTCAAGCAAGCTAACACGACCTTCAGGCCTTACTCACAACTCCTACATTGCCATATCCAAACTTAACTGAAATAGGTATTTGTCAAGATTCTAACTCCTTATTTAGGCATCATTAGGCTTAGGTTTGTGAAGCAAAAATGTAGTATGTAATGTGATTGAGTTGTACATATGCATAACTTCTATTTATATTAACTGAGCTAGGAGAATTTGGATGATGAACATGCTGAAATTTATAGGTTAAAATTTAGGGCCATTAAAATTCTCTTTGGTCTTTGAGAGTTAGATCAAGTTTTTTATATGGTTGGAATCGTGATTGAAAATGTTATAACTTTCATGTTGTAAGTTTTGGATTTCATGCAAGCATGAGCAATAATAGATTTTGAAGTACAGGGCGCACGCGTGTTTTTTCAGAGGACATGGATGAAGTGAAGTGGGCCTGGCGCGTTTGGGCTTGGTTCTGTTTGCACCCCCCATTTTGTTATTTGCACCCCCTTGGCCCATTTTCTATATTTTGTATATTTTCCATTTCTATTTTTATTTTCTGACTTTATTTATTTTTTCTAAACAAATAAAAATCTCAAAAATATTTTCTTAATTTTTTGCATTTTATTTTATTATTTTTATTATTTTTTGGACATAAAAATAGTTTATTAAATAACAATATACTTTATTTTCTTAAATAAACTTGCAAATAATATAAAAATATTATTTATTTTTATTTTTATTATTTATACACTTAAAATATTATTTTCTCCCATATTTTATTTTTGACATTTTTGTATATATTTTTATTTATTTTCTTGTACATAAATGAAATAAATAATAATAGAATATATATATTTTCTTTTAAACCAAAAATTAGGGTTTTCACCCTTTCAAAAATAATCTTTTTATTTTCTTATTTTTAGGCCATAAATAAATTCATTTTTACATACATAAAAATAAATACAAAAACATTTGTGCATATTTACATTTTATTGCACATTTAAATAATTGTTCATTTATTTGTTGTATAAATTCAATTGGGTTGTAATAGTAAATTAGGATTTTATTTTATGAAAATATCCCCCTATTCAAACTTGTACCCCCCCTTCCCATAATATTGTTGTAATAGTTAGATTTACTTTACGCATTTTATCGCTTTCATATGCCATGATAGTAAATTAGGGTTTTGTATGCAAAGACCAAAAATCAAACAAATAGCATGACTGAACACAAGATAAAAATGCATGAAAATGACAACACATTGCACACAAGCACCCCTAGGGTTTCATCCACTTTGTTGCCTTAAAATGGCCATGGTATGCATGCTTGGTATCTTGGCAAAATCAATCAAAACAAAAAGATCATAGTCCCTCGATGGCACTATCTTGGTTGCCTATACAAAAATGATCTTAGTCCCTCAAAAACTTGCTAAGATACTTGGCACCATTGCTATCATGACCATACGATGACCCACGCCCGTCCCGTTTAACATCCAAAGATAGGGTTGTTTACTAAATACAATGGTAAAACAATAATGTCAAAGGGTTAAAAATGTACAAGAAAGACTTTTGATTAGGGTAGACAACTCCTAGTTACTTGATCAATTTGCAAACCATCCTTGCTATTTTCAAAAACACACACACAATTTCAAAACAATTTCCAAACAAACTTTCAAACATTGAAACATTTTTCAAAAGACAAACATCTTTGTATACATTCTTCAAACAAGAATCATTACAAAGATTGCCAAAATGATGGCCTATTTTCAAAATACTTTCAAAACCACACAAAGCACCATTTCAAACAATTGAAAAAGCAAAGCAAGTGATTTAAACAAGTAACTAAGAGCCCATGGGTAACCATGGATGAAAAGGATGCTAGCACCTTCTCTTTTCATAATCTACCCCCCAAACCCAAGAAAACATCTCAAAGGTCTTTCCTGTGCTTTTTGACCTTTCCTTTGGATAAAATAAAAAGTCGGTGGCGACTCTTGCTAAACCGAAACATTTGCGAACAGAAACGTAAAACCTCAAGTCAGTTCTCCCACCGTATCATAATATGTATTAATGCATAAGTGTATGCATCAATGCATAAATTTTTCGTATCAATGCGTAAGTGCATGCGTCAATACATAATTTTTTTTATAAAAAAAAACAATTTTTTTTATTTATCTTTACATTCTTGTATATTATACATTCATTCAATATGGTTGTAATAGTAAAATTAGACTTTATTTACTTTTACCTCCCCATTTGTAAGTTTGTACCCCCATCCCCAAATGATGTAATAGCGTAGGATTTTAATTTCCGCAATTTATCGCTTTTAATATAATTTTTAGTAATTAGGGTGTGTATGGCAAGATAAAATCAATCTTAGAGAACCCTAATCTCAAAAACAAAAATGCATGCAATCAAACACTTTTCACACGCGCACCTCTAGGGTAACCTCGCTTGTTACCTACGAATAAATAGTCATGTCCCTCGAATATGGGACGCTTTAGCAAAGACCCTCGATAAAAAAAGATCGTAGTCCCTTGATGACCCTTCGACGTTACCTTCGGTAAAATGATCTTAGTCCCTTACGACAATTTCTAAAGCGTCTCATAGGTTACCTTCTATGACTATACGACGACCCATGCCCGTCAATTCACATCCAATAATAGAACTTCTTACCAATCAATGGTAAGATAGCACTATCTAAAGGAGGAGAAAAAGAACAAAGACTTCTTATGAGTAGGTAGAACGTTCATAGTTGCTTGCTCACAAACATTTCAAAACATCTTTTAAAACACACCAACACTTTCAAAAGAAATATTTTCAAAAGTCAACACTTTCTATACATTCTTATAGAGACGAGAATCATTACAAAGTTCACCTAAATGAAGGCACTTTTCAAAAATATTTTCAAAAACAATCACAAACACATTTCAAATAAAGCATTTTCAAAAGTGAGCTAACAACTAAGAGCCTGTAGATAACTACGGATGAAAAGGGTGCTAACACCTTCCCTTTTCATAACCAACCCCCCGAACTCAAGAAAATTCTAAAAAGGTCTTTCCTGTTCTTTTCACCCTTTCCTTTATTGGATAAAAGAAAAGTCGATGGCGACTCTTGTTATCCGCAACAATTGAGATAAAACGCAAAATACCCAAGTCAATTCTCCCACCGTATTACATATACCATGGTATTATATTACCAGGCAAGAAGAGTAAGGGGAAAAATGATAAACACGGAGCGTCAATGTCGACTAACGTGAGCTTAAGACAAAGTGTGGGGGTTTGATTGTGAAACCCTTTTCAACTTTACAACTCGATAATAAGAGTAATCACAACTCCAAAGCGTCATGGTGCGTCACAAGCTAAGGATGACACAGAATAAATACGCAGGGGTTGATTGCTAACCCTTTCTTCTCACCTCCTTTTGAGGACTTCAATAAGGGATGAGGGAATAGATGCGAGCACAAATGTAAACGCACGTGCAGATACCTACTTCAAAGATAAGATTTTAAACAAACACATATAACATACAGAAAGCGGTGCCTGCTACAGAAATTTAAACAGCAACTTCAAAGCACAATGCAACGAAGAAACTCGAAAAGCAATAAAGTGCTGAAATGAGATAAACAAGAGAAAATACCAAACAAACAAAAGTTTGTAGTGTAGCGAGCGAAGCAAAGAAACCTGGAAAATTTCGAGTAAGCTTCACCAAGCAACAGAAAAGAGTCAGAGGTTAAATGCTCGGAATAAGCGTCGAAGCATCATCGATGTGAAAATAAATCACAATCAAAATATCAAGAGCATCTGTATATTACAGAATAAATCTGCATAAGACTCAAATCTCGACAAACAAAGGTGAATCATAAGTCTCGAGCAATCAGATAATCATGAATTAATCCCTAAAATCAAATAAAAAACTATACAAAATTTATATTTGATTTTGTAATAAAAAATTTATCATGTGGAAAAAGTTCAAAAAACAAAATCTAAACAATTCACAAAATTATTTAAAAGAAATTACTAATAGAATAATCTCGGGGGGGGGGGGGGGTGAAAGCCAGTAATCCCAGTGGTATGATGAAGCAGGGTGCTAGGCCCAGTAGAAATGATCCACAGTGTTGTTTTTGTTGTAAAAACGGGCCTAAGAGGGGAGTGTAAGATTCAGTCTATCACTAATCCATCACAATTATCATCCAATATCATTTTTAATGACTAAGGACAAAATCAGTGAACAAAAAATAGGGCGGTATGTATAGAGAGAGGAATTAGGTTACATTGTAACCCTTGGAATCTTTCCAAAACAAAATTTAACTCCTTCCCTCTTTCTCTTTCTGGCGCCACGAACTCAATCCCTTCCACCGTTCAGCCTTTCAATCTCCATTGTGTCTCTACAACTAATCACACCATTTCGACCTTATCATCACGTCCATCCAACCCTTGTTCTCAAGTATCTGTCTCACGCATTCTTGATTTTTCCATTCCTTACCACCATTAGGGATCAACGGAGAGCACGCACAAACCCTAGGGATCACAGTTCTGAAATTCGCAGTGGCGACGATAAATTGATGGAGGCAGCTACTGAGATGCTCCCTACGAGCTGATTGTAAATGGAATGCAGGTTAAATTGATGGTTTGGTGAGCAGATCTGCAAGATTAATGTGCAACAAGTCTAAGCATGGTTTATGTTGATGTAATGACCATTAGGAGCATGAAGTTTGGACAGATTTTTGGCAAAGAAGCATGAAGAATAGTTGGAAGACGAAGATAGAATTTAAGTTTAGAATTTAGGAATTTTTGTTCGAATGTATTTTGTATGAATTGGTTAAAGTAACAATGGTGTATATGGACTAATTTTGTAATGGAAATATGGTTTTTGAATGGTAGATTTGGAATGTATTTGAACCATGATTTTACAATTCTTTCTTTTTTCCAACATTTCATGCTTATCATGACTAGAAAATATCAATGAACAAAAATACCAATGAACTAAAACTTCTTTCAATTTTCACTTTGACATATATAACTTTCTTCTTGATTTTGCAATATAGAATGAATCTCGAATGAATCTTGAATTTTTATGAACCTTGTTTGAACTAAGAAACTTGACTCTCAATCAAAATTCATTCCATGTTTGCACCAATGGATCCATGTATGAAAGCCCTAATAGCTTAAACTTGAATTTGAGATGATCTTGTATCAAATCTACAACATTTTATTGCAAAGCACATAACCAAATGAATCAGTCTTCTCATGATGACTCATAAAAAAACCTAATTGTGAAATGCGCCACATGAATGTCATGCAACCGAACCCTTAAGATCCATATGATAAACACTAGCATAACAAAGAGAATCCCTGTCTGTGATTAAATCTCAAATCTGATGCCTTGTTCTTGAAACAATCACTATGCACAATCCTAATTTGTGATTGATGATTCCTGAAGAAGAACCTCCATTGGAGTAAAATAGTTGAAAAGCTCTGATCTTTGTTCAAACATAGGGAAATAAAACCTACTAGACTTGTAGCTTGATGAAGAAAGAATTTCTCAATGACCATGGATCACAACCCTAATTCCACTGCTCATTGATTGAAGAAGAAATTGACCTTGATTGGATACAAAAGCCTTAAACACTGTAAAACCCTAATATTGTACGACCCCTGTACTTTGAACCTCATGGTACTTTATTGAATGCAATGTCATGTTAATGACCTAATGAAAATATGTGAATGCAATACTAAGCCTAAGCCAGATAAAAATATCATTAGGAGGGAAAATTTTGGGGTACAACACCATTGAGACATGAAAAATGGAAGAAGTCTCGATTAAGACCAAATGGAGAGTACACGTCTGAGGCAACAAGAGTAGTTGCTAAGAAAATTGTAAGTATGATTTGTTTTTCTTATGTTATTTGTTATTTAAATGTGTTGTTAACAATATATGTAAGTTGCTCATGTTGTGTAGGACAATTCAGTTCAGGCGACTCGTGAAGGAACATTTGTTCCAGAAGCACGACATGACATATTATTAGAAGCAATCGGAACAGAGGAGCTTGGTGGGCGTGTCTGTGGTGTTGGAGAAGGTGTCGGATTGAGGTTGTTCTTTAGGTCTAAAAAATAGTACCGAAAGCTCGGAATTAAATGCACAAAAACAAAATATTGAGAATGTTGAGAAGAAATTAGAAGAACAAAGGAGGTTGTTTGAAGAGGAGAGGGAAAAAAGGGAGAAAGATGTGCAAAGGTTTCAAGAGTTATATTTGGTATGTGTTTTACTTGAGATTTTAGTGTTTTATAAAAAATGTATGATATATATTGTGCTGAGATTAAGTAAAAACCTTGAACAACATACAAATGAAGATCAATGTTATGTTGATAGTGATGATGATCATGATCATGATAAAATTCCAAGTAGAAGTGTTGTACGTCGTGCTTCTACAAAAGGAAGTAATTGTTCATCCCCTCCCCCCCCCCCCCCCCCCCCTCCCCCCCTCCAACTAACCACAATGAGTTATTGGACCCTAACTCAAATGAAATCACCATGTTATACTTGAAAGTTGTGGTGATGAATGATGTGCAACCTCTCCCGCTAGAACATTGTCCATATGTGGATTTATTTTATTATAATCCTGAAGATGTAAGGGATATTCTCGGCGGATATAAGTGTCTGGACGTATGGATATTGCAAGTTTGGTGCACATAAGTATATAGTTGAATATACACATTATCATTTTTTGTATTTCCTCAATTAATTTATTCATTTTCTTTAACCATTTAGGTACATACACTGTATTTGTATAGAGTTGAATAAATCGAGTATTTATGAAATATTGGATCCGCTTTTTATTCGATGGGTGTTTAATCAACCAAAAGACATTCAAGATTACTTGAAAAAAATGGTTAAATGAGGGAGGAAAAGAATTTTACTTAGCACCATTTCTCTGTTGGTACGCATTTTTGTAATTGATGTTTATGTATTCTATATTTAGTTTTGTTTTAGAAAATACTAATAATATATATGCTCATGTTTATTCAGTGGTCATTATCAATTTATCATAATATCATTTAAGACGAATATGATTATTGTAATATGTTCCTTGCATGATCCACTCGAAAAGAAATCCAAGAGATTGTTAATTGTAAGTGTATGTTTAATTCATTTTCTTTGATATTGTAAGTAGTTTAGCATGTAATATATTTAATTCATATTCAATGTATAGTATTGTGGAGCAAGTGAGTATGATGAACAATGTTAGAAGAAAGCCCTTATGGATATCTCCTAAAGTAAGTGGCCCGATTACCTGTTTCTTTCATTTACATTTATATATGATTATATTTATGCATGGTTACTTTCATTTGTAGACAAGGAAATAACCCGAGAAATACGAGTGTGGGTATTATGTCATGTTGATTCATGGGATAAGGTATATATGTCATAATATGTTTACATATATTAATATATAAGTTGACATATATTTTAAACACTTTTTTGCTCTTTCTTATGTAGATGTTTAATGTCGTAACCTCACTCCCCGTTGAGGATTTTTCCGATCTTCGTTAATGTTGGCCGTATATCCACAATGTGCTTAAGGGTCATGCTATTTGATTTCTTAAGATGTGTTAATGAATTATTTTATGTATATGATGATGTGAATATTACTTTTTACTTAAACATACTTTCTTTGATGCAAATATTAATTTCAGCTTTTGATGCACAATATTAGCTAATTTTTATGCTCTTTATGTATGGTTAACAAAAATACGGGTTGTTGTAAATTCTCTGAAATGGTTAAAATAGTTACATAATAAAAAATGGGAAGAATTTGAGAAGCAGAGAATTGTATATTTAAAATAGAGGAAGTTTTAACAACAGTTATAAAACCTAACTGTGATTGTATATTGAACGGTGACCAAAATAATATAAATTATAAAATGTTGATGCTGAGAATTGAACCTGGGACCTTTAGTTTTATCACAACAGTTGGGTTAAAGAACCGTTGTGATATGGCACACACTTTCTAGAATACAACAACGGTCTCAGAACCCTGATTGTAAGCACCATATATACAACCACACGCTACATAACATTGTTTGGTCCCGCGTGGTTATATATTTTTCCCAACCGTTGTTAAATGGATTTTCCGTAGTAGTGATATGGTCATGTAACAAACAAAATTAAAAAAGATCAGTTAATTGCAAAGTATCATTAATAAATAAAGTCACATCAGAGGCATATCATATACATACACACCTCTCTCTTCCATAACCTAAAAGCCACAGGGTTCGTATATCCGGTGAGAACTAAAGTTTCAATGGACCCATCAGTAAACCCCATATGTATGTACAGATGGGTATGTCGAAGCAGGAGCAGTAACATGTGTCTCAACAGATGGAGTAACCCCCACATCATCAGAAGGTGGCGCCTCATCAGTCGTATGCAGAGTATGCTCCTCAATAACAATCTTTGGAGTAACCTATGTATTTGGTGTTGCCTCTGCCTCAAAAGGATGAGGCACCCCAGTCGAATGGGGCACATCCGCCTCTACCACTATATGAATGCCATTATGAACCGGTCTAGATAGTACTCGAACATCAACTGGCTTATCCTCATCATCTCTCGTCTGTCCAGAAGCAGATCTAGATCCTCTATGTCGAATAGTCAGGGGTCCACGAAACTGAGCTTGATTGGCCAGCAACCTTTTGTGTGAATTGGTTGGTGCCACTCTCCCTTCCCTGAGATGCGAGTCATCTACAACATCTCCCTTATCTCTAGCCATCGCAACATCTTTATCACGCTGTCCACCAACAATCATACAATTTATGCCTCTGGTATTCACAGGGAAAAAAACAAAATTGTATAACCTACCAAAATTTTCAAAATATCCAGAAAATATGAAATTTCTGGATTTTTATAAATATGCAGTAAATAAGCAAAGGGTCTTCCGATTTTTTCTAAAAATACAGAAAAATGCGGTAAACATTCAGATTTCTTGAAATATTTGTTTGAATGTAAGATGTTTTGAAAAATCCATAAATATTAAGGCATTTTTCCGGATATTTTAAAAAATTCAGAAATATTTATGCATTTTTCCCGTAGCTTTCTAAATATTCGGCAGAACTTATGTATTTTTACCGGATCTTTAGATATATCTAGTTGAACGTATGAGTTTTTACTTAAAAAAATTCAAAATATTCGGAAAACTATACATTTTTATTGGACATTTTGAAAAATTCGATAAAAATTCACGAAAAATCTATAAAAAAAACTTTTTAAATGAGGCAAAAATTCATACTCAATTGTCATCAAATGAAAACGTCCGATAGTATGTCAAAAAAATATGGAAAATTGGAGAGCATTTCAAAATTTACAATTATTTTTGTGAAAGAAAATATAAGACTAATATGGTAAAAACATAGACATTGTAAGGGTGCGAAATACAAATTGAGGGTGGTAGGAAGATTCCTCCAATTCCTACATCCTACATAAAAGAAAGCCCATTGTAAGAGTCCTCAAGACTCACTTTTTTTCCTTCTTAAACTCAAAACTAAATTCAGAATAACAATTAAAAAATTACCCACGCAGCAACATTGTCCTCACGAGGGCTCTTGGCCTTTTTGTTGTTTCCATTATAAAATAATAATATAAATATAATATAAACGTTTAATAACATTGATGCGAGTTCCACGAGTGTTACTTTAAAATTAGTATTTGATTTTCAATTCTCATGACTGTATAGAACTTTTTCTATGTATTTTGCTTCAACAACTAACAAATGAGAGATACTATATATATAAATGAAACTGCACCTACTATAAACCATGCACAACTTAAATTTGTTGTAAAAAATATTCAAGTTATTGACTTGTTATGGCAACTTTCACACTTCACAAAGAAACAGTTCAATCATGGTTACTTCTAAGTAGAACTCACATATTATTCCACTTCATATGTGTCTTGTTTCTCTTTTACTATCGTATCAAAAATTTCATTATTTCCTATCCATGGATTTTAATGACACTAGCTGAAGTTATTCTATCGACTATGTGGTTTTTCAACCAAGCGTACCGGTGGCGGCCGGTGAGCCGTTCGGTTATGATCGAGAAACTCCCGGCCGACGAGAAACTACCAGGACTCGACATATTTGTGTGTACGATCGATCCTGAGAAAGAACCGACCGTAGAAGTTATGAACACAGTTGTTTCAGCTATTGCTATGGATTACCCTTGTGATAAACTTTCTGTTTATCTTTCTGATGATGGTGGTTCTCCTGTTACTTTATATGGGATTAAAGAGGCTTATGAATTTGCTAAACTTTGGGTTCCTTTTTGTAAAAATTATGGTGTTAAATCAAGGTGCCCTAAGGTTTTTTTCTCTCCTTTGGGTCAGGATGACCATGTTCTTAGGTCACATGAATTTGAAGTAGAAAGAGACCAGATTAAGGTATTTTATATGGTCTATAACATATATATATATATAATTAAAAATATTTGTGTTAATATGATGTTTTAATAATTTCACAGGTGAAGTATGAGAAAATGCAGAAAAATATTGAGAAATTCAGTTCTGATCCAAAGAATCTTCTTATGGTTACTGATAGACCTTCTCGGATTGAGGTATGACTAATTAAAAATGAACCTGGATTATGATCAATAATTACTATATCAATATAAATTTGACAGGATAATTAAATGAAAATAAATATATGTTTTTGTGTAAATATTTACAGTAGTACAAATTATTTGTTTTTTTTTTTCACTAGATAATTAGGTATAAAAGCAGTCTAAATATACACAAATGGTTTAGTGCAGATGGTTAATGTGTTTTAATTTTCTCTAGTAGGGAATGTTTTAAGACAAAAAATTAAAGAAGGTATGAATGAGAGTATTTTGAGCGTTGTACCAAAACTAATTAAAGAGATTAAAAAAATGAGGTGTAATAGTTAGGGCACTTAAATGAAAATATATTTCACAAATAAAATAAAAAAAAAGTCAAAATAGATATTATCAAATATATTAACTAAGGTTTTGAGTCCAGATTCAATCTTTTAACAAATATTTTTGAATTCACAAAGTATATATTTAAATAGATTAACAAATATTTTGATTTGGTTTAAATTTAAAAACACCATATTACATAATAAAATTTTATTGTTTATTATGATCCTATTATATTTATAGGAATAGACTTTGAAAATGAGATTATTCACACAAAAAAATACTCAATTTATATTTTAAAAAAACAAATATATATCATGGTTAACATAAATTAGAACGAAAATAAGCCGGGTTAAGGCAAATTTGTTAAATAAGTCATATCTACTTTAATAATTAAAGTTTAAGTTTGATTTATTATACGGAAAAAAAATGTATATTAAACTTAGACTTGTTATATCTTAAAAACAACTTATTAATTTGCTTAAAAGTTTATTTTATATTAATGTTTTTAAAAGTACATTTGATTTATTTTTTTAAAATGTTTGAAGAAAAATAAATAATATGAATTTGTGTTAAACTTTACTTTATTGAAAATTTTAATAAACTTTGTAGAGAGTCTAAGATGTTTAAATAAATAGACTTTCTTAAAACAAAATTAAATCAAATCTTAAATTAGTGTATTCTATCCTCCCATCAATAATCAAATTAGTCTAAATGAAATTTCCAAGTCAAAATTTAGATTGAATATGAAAATAAAGTGTATTTCATACTTCTACAATTTTTTTTTTTGAAAAATACTTCTACAACTATTTAGTTGTTATAATTTGGTGTTTATTTGGATATGTGTTATTGCTAAACAATTTAATATAATTAAATAATAAATTTTTATTATTTACTAACAATAAAAAATTAAAATAATATTTATTTCTAATATAATTTTATATTTTATATTTTAGATTATAAACGATGATTCAGAAATTCCACGTATAGTTTACGTGTCTCGCGAAAGAAGACCTTCACTTCCTCACAAATTCAAAGGAGGTGCTCTCAATACATTGGTGTGTATTTTAAAATTACATTTATGTCTTTGTCTATATATCATATTAAAATTTTATTTATGATGCAACTAATAAAATTGAACACTTTCTTAATTGTGTTTGCAGCTTAGAGTGTCAGGTTTAATAAGCAATGGGCCTTATGTACTTGCAGTGGACTGTGATATGTATTGCAATGATCCATCATCAGCCAAACAAGCAATGTGTTTCTTTCTTGATCCAGAAACCTCTAAATATATTGCTTTTGTTCAATTCCCTCAAATGTTTCACAATCTTAGTAAAAAAGACATCTATGATAACCAATCCAGAACTGCTTTTAAGGTAAATACAAAATAACATTCAAGTATTTATGTTTTTTATTTTTCTTAGACTGTAATTTGCCGTTGTCGTACTGTTCATTATTCATCAAGCGTTTTTAGTTACCTGATCTTGATCAGACGATTTTAATTTTAAATTAAATATAAAATATGTTCTTTTTGGTTATGCAACAAAGATCAAACTGTTTATAATAGTGCAACCTCGTGAATACAACAAAATTGACTACATAAAATTCGATTATGTTTTTTTCGTAAAATTTGATGATGTAAATGATGACATATTGCAAATTTTATTTTAGACAATGTGGCAAGGGATGGATGGATTGAGAGGTCCAGGTCTTTCGGGAAGTGGTAATTACTTAAATAGAAGTGCATTATTATTTGGAAGTCCAAATCAAAAAGGTATATGATGTCATTATTATATATGCTCTCATTCTTAATATAAGAAAAAAATTATTATTACAAAAATGTATTTTTAGAATTTATTGAATAAACAAATATATCTAGTTAATAGATCATATATATTAATTTTTTTGTTGAACTTAAAAATTTAATGTTTTTATATTTAATATCAGAGGAAGTATTATATAGTGTTTTCGATTCTTTGTTATGATTCTTTTTTTCATGATTGCAGATGAGTATCTTGATAATGCTCAAAACTACTTTGGGAAATCAACAACATACATAGATTCACTCAAGGCCATTCGTGGACAAGAAACTATCAAAAAGAGTCTTTCAAAAGATGAAATTTTGCAAGAAGCTCAAGTAGTTTCATCTTGTTCCTATGAATCAAACACAAAATGGGGCACAGAAGTAGGATTCTCATATGGCATTTTACTAGAGAGTACTATCACTGGCTATCTTTTACATTGTAGAGGGTGGAAATCAGCATATCTTTATCCAAAAACACCATGTTTTTTAGGTTGTGCACCAACTGATATCAAAGAAGGAATGCTTCAACTGGTGAAATGGTTATCTGAACTTTGCTTGCTTGCTGTATCCAAATACAGTCCTTTTACTTATGGATTTTCAAGAATGTCAGCTATTCATAACTTCACTTATTGCTTCATGTCAATTTCATCTATATATGCTATTGGATTCATCCTTTATGGTATTGTACCTCAAGTTTGCTTCTTCAAAGGAATTCCTATTTTCCCTAAGGTAAAGCTCCTCTTCAATTATTTTTTCTAGTTGTTAAGAGTCTCACATTGGACATTATTTAATCTGAACATGGGTTATTAATTGGGATAATCTTCACTCTACACGCCAATTTTGTAAGGATGAGTTAAGTTCAACCACATTTCTTAACATGATATCAGATTCTGATTTAAGATCTATTGAATCACCTCTTATCAAGTTTTCACTGTCGGACCATCTACTATTTATTTTCACGTTTCAGATGTCCATTCATGGGCGTAAGAGTATTTTAAGAGAACCTCACCTTAATTTTGTCGAACCACATTTTTTAACGTTGACCCTATTTTTCAATGTATTTTGTTATAATTTAACATGTTTTCAATGATTGACCCTACAGGTCACAGATCCTTGGTTTGCAGTGTTTGCAATACTATACGTTGCCACACAAATTCAACATTTGATAGAGGTAATTTCCGGTGATGGCTCTGTTTCAATGTGGTGGGATGAACAAAGAATTTGGATTCTAAAATCAGTTACGAGTTTATTTGCAATGATAGAGGCAATTAAGAAATGGTCAGGATTAAACAAGAAAAAATTCAACTTATCAAACAAAGCAATTGACACAGACAAAGAGAAAATCAAGAAATATGAACAAGGTAGGTTTGATTTTCAAGGTGCAGCTTTGTATATGTCTCCAATGATATTGTTACTCATAATCAACACTATTTGTTTCTTTGGTGGCTTATGGAGACTTTTCAAAACAAGAGACTTTGAAGAAATGTTTGGTCAACTTTTCTTAGTAAGTTATGTCATGGCTCTTAGTTATCCCATTTTTGAAGGAATTTTAACTATGAAAAGTAAGAGTGGTTAGTGAAACTTTTTCAAAGTCTAAAATACACAAGTATTTGTGCCGTAAAATGAAATCTCCATTGTTATGTTTGGATTTGCGTTTTCTTGTTGTTGAGAGGATTGTCATGTTTAGATTAATAAAGTAGTTAGATTTTTTATTTTATTTTTGGTAGAAAATTAGTTATAATTTCTTCATTAAGATATGTCTTATGACTATATCCATGCGTGTATATGTATAATAAGAAATTATGAGATTGTCCTAATTTAATAATTGGAGATTGACTATTTCTATGCATTTATAATAAATTAACTACTTTAGAATAAAGTCTTGTTAAAATTTGCACCAAAAAATAAATAATATTTTAATATAAGTAACATATGTGCAAATAATGGAGATGAAATATTTTAATTATGTTGACACCTTTAATCTTAATCATTAAAGGCGCTATTTTAGAATAAATTCTTGTTAAAATTTGCACCAAAAAATAAATAATATCTTTAGAAAAAATGTCAAATTTTAACAATAAAAATGTTATGGGCGGTTATATTATTAAAAAAATTAGTGAAATAAATTTTAATAAAAGAAATAAATTTATCTCACCAAATGAATATATCATTATCTGCATTAGTAAAATCATCATCGCAAATATTTTAATGAGAAATTTTAAAATAACAAACTTTAGTTAAATAAACACAATTAGATTGAAGTTTTGAAAAAAATAATATTTATGATCGTATCTGATCAGAAGAGGTTGTCAATACCCACGAGTTGCAAGTCGAGCAGTGGTTGAATGTGAAGTGGAGGGTACCTTTAAGACACTCTGATGTCAAAGTAAGATTCAGAGCAAGTGCAAGTAAGTGTGAGAGTATGGCTGAATGAATGAATATCTGACCCTCTCAAGTGAAAGGATATTTATATCCCCAACGTTGGGCCAAGGTCCTCATTGTTGGGCTGACCAAGCAGATCTAAAATGAAGACTGTCAGGTCCTACTTGTGTAGTAGAGGCCAACACATGGTCTCCAATCTGAATGGACTCCTCTGAATTATCAGGAGGATTCTGTGATATTCGGAGGTGTTGGATGTCAGTCCTACGAGGAAGGTGCTCGCGAGGATCTCCTGAGCGTCGTTGGTCCTCCTCGCGAGTCGTGAGGTTATCCTCGGATGACATATCCTGGTCGACGAGAGGAGTGAAGGGTGCTTGCGAGGACCTCCTGAACGTCGTTGGTCCTCCTCGTCAGTCATGGGGTTGTCCTCGGAAGATATATTCTGGTCGACGAGAGAAGTAAAATTATTGTCCGACATTGTCAAAGGCAGACTCTCTCCTGCTGATTTTCTCTTGCAGCATAGTTGAATTGGGTCTTGTATGATGTTTGGGTCAAGTACAGGCCCAATCCAAAACAATTTAAATTAGAACAAAGTTTATCAATAATATAAAATTATATTTTGCCTTGACATTAAAACAACATTTTCCATAAACAATCTCGATTAATAAGATAACATTCATCAAATAACTATAAAGAGAGTTAGAAATAGTAAGATTTTTTATACAATAAACCTTAGCCACTTCACAAGCCTTAAATTTAGCATTCTAATTAATTATTAAGCCTCTGACCTCACATATGAGACATTGAGTTTCAAAGAATGTTTTTGCACATATGTTTACGCTGATTCAAAACACCCTTAATTTCTGAGTTTGACTTAGTTGGCCACCAATGAAAACCTTCATGACAATGATGGGGTTGTCAGTTTAGATCTTGAGGTTAGATCTTATGTTTCTACTCACATATCTCTCAATCTCTTGCACCAATTTTTTATATTCATAATGATTTTATAATGAATTTTTTTTATGTTTCATGGGGATCACTAATGATAATATCTTTAGCGTCGATATTTATGAAATGGATGGAAATAATTTGTTTAAGGAAGGTGATCAATATCCTCTTAGTTTTGACAAAAAAACTGAGATAAAATATGTTTACCCATCAATTTTAGTAGAAAATCAAGGTAAATAAATTTTTTTAAACATTATATTTTTATACAGAATATTAAAATACATTGAGTACACAAATCCAGTTCCATCATCGTCGTTTTTATTCTTGGAAAATGATAAATATTTGCTCTAAACCAGATTTTGTTGCATATCTTGTATGCATCAAACTTCTAATTTTTTTCAAAGGTTAAACTCTCTTTTTTTAAACTTGAAACAAGAATGATTTTCTGCACTTGCAATTCATCATAGAGAACTTTTCCAACCTTCTTTAAGTTGAAGCACAAATTTCATTATCTTGAGCAAATATTTTCACAAGAAAGAGAATAAATTATATAGTGGAGAATGTAATACTTTGTTATGGATTGATGTCTTAGCAATATCCTGAGCGTTGTTCCTTTATGAATGTAGGGTGGATATTTGTTATTGTAGTTGTGTAATAAGACCCCTCAGTTTTGTTAAAAACCGAGGGAAAAAGTATTTTATTTTTTTATTAAAAAATAAAATAAAATAAGGAAACCCCTCAGTTTTAGTAAAAAAAACGAGGTAATAAGTTTCAAGAAAAACATGATGAGTGATAAAGAATTGAAAGTAACATATCATGTTTCAATTTCAATTTTTTTATCAGTCATTATTTTTTGTGTGCAGTTTACATCATGTTTATGAATAAATTTCTCAATGTCATCCGTCAAGGAAAACAATGTTGTTTTTTTATTGACAACATAGAAAGATTATATCCCAAAAATACAATAACACCATCAACACAATTATGTGAGATAGATTGAAAGGACATAAAAAAAATTTGTTCAAGATAGAAGAACCCATAACATTGAAGATTTTTTTGTTTCTTGCAATTCATCCCAAAGAATGACGTGCATACAAGTTTGGGGCGGCTACATATAAGTTAGGATTAGGGTAAAATTTGTCTAACGAGTGATTATATATTAAAATCTGATTATTTTATTCCTCAGTTAGTACCGAAATTTAAGGGATAGATTATTTAATTTACACTTATAAATAAATAAAAACATAAACTGCATTGGCTGAGATTTGAAGCATGTCCTGAATATTTTTCCTCTTTATCATATTAAAAATCGAGGGAATATGTGGTTTTTATTTTTTTTTAATAAAACATGGCGCACCATGGTATTATACCTCCATTTTTTTGCTGAGGCGAAAGTTTTGTCATGAAATGTATTATTTTTAGTAGTGATGTCTTGCTTGCATGATCTTCATCAGAAGAAGAACTTATTTCATAGGCATCACATGCTACATATGCTCTTTTTTTTGCCTTTTTCCCTTCTTTCTTTTTAATTTATTCTTCTTTTCAAGTGTAGGCCATTCAATCTTGATATATCCTCTTTCTTCACATTCAAAGCATTTAACCTTCCTTCTTAGTGTTTATTTATTCATGATCTCATTTTTTCTTTCTTTTCTTTAAGAACTTTTCAAACTTATTGGCTAGAGAATCATCTTCATGACTAGTGGACTCATTCTCTTGATTGCTATCATGATTTTGACTCTAGTCTTTAAGGAAAAAAATTTTGAATTATTTATTTCATCTTCTGGCTTTTATAATTTTTTAATTTATATCTCGTGTTCTTGAAGTTTACCAAACAATGTTGCAGAAGACAATTTTGAAAAACTTTTCTTTTCCAAAATAGGTGTTACCTTTGGTTGTCAAGCTTTTGTCAAAGATCTAAGCACTTTTAGATTTAATTTATCATTTGTAAAAGTCTTACCAATAGCCATAAATGATTTGTTAAATGAATAAATCTCCTTTTCAAATCAAGAATAAATCCATGGGTCTGCATTCTAAACATTTCATATTCTTGTGATAAAGTGTTTAGTTTAGATATTTTTACCTCTACAGTGCCTTCATGTATGACTTCTAAAGTGTCCCATATTTTCTTCGATGTTTTGCATTGAGAGACACAGAAGAATTCATTCATGCTTAGGGCCACTTGAAGCAAGTTTTTCTCTTTCTTGTCATAAAGAACTTTTTTCTTATCATCTGCATTCCAAGAACTTTTTACTTTTTATTATTCTACATCATTGATCACTGATTTAGAAACGTAAGGACCATTTTCAATAGTATCTCAGACTTCTTATACTTGTGCTTCAAGATATACTTTCAAAAATCATAATATTCACCATAAAACAAAAGACGCTCATTGTTGTTACCACAATCTCTATAAATCGGATTTGTGAAGCCATTCTCTGGATCTTTGGGAGCAAGTTTCCTTAACATGCTTTGATGCCAATTTTAAGTATTTAGTGCACAACTTAAGAGGGGTGAATTAGATTTAATGGTATTTTTAGAGATTTTAAGTACTTTTCTTGTTTCTTGAAATTTTCTGAAATTAAGAACAGATGAATGAATAAGAAACTGAAAAATAAATTGCAGTAAAGTAAATGAACACAATGACGTATACTATTTTTCTTTATCAACTAAGAGGACATCTAGTCCACTCTCAACCCTTGAGAGACTTTCACTATTGTTAGATATTTGTACAAACCTCAAACCAAGACTTCTCTTACAATCTTCTAACAACTACAAAGAAGCAAATCACTTCCTTCATTTCCAACAACACCAACAATTATGGTGGACTTTGAACCACCCGAATTCAAAGGACCTTTCTCCAATAAATACTAACACTATGATGATTATCACATAAACTTAGAAAGAACACCACTTTATATTTAAATAATTGTCACCAAACACTTGGTGATCGAGTGACAACAAAATAATACTTTTGAACAAAAGATGATTTTTGGATAATTTCCAAGAATAAATAATTATTTTTCACTTTCAATATACAATTCAACAATATATATAAACCTTAAATACTCATAATATATTATGAAACATTTAGAATGACTTTAAAGTTATACACAAAGTTTTAACACTTTTGAAAAAGAATGAATACTTAGAAAATTGATTGAATTGATGGGAAAAATTAATAATGAAATAGGTCAATTGAAAACTAATGTATTTTTCCTTAAATACATCATAAGACACCTTTGTTTTTATAAGCAAGATATATTAGTAAAAGAGTACAAGGGGTACTCTAACCCATATACAAAAGCATTGACTACTTGAGAAAGTCCAAAGGATATTTGCATCAATCATAAAAACTACAAAGTTTCTTATGCTTCACAACAATAATCAACCAAAGACAAGAAATAAGCTTAATGTTAAAAACGACTTCATTGACATCTAATTCTTGAAGTTTGAAAATCTTTGCATTTCTTGCTCTCCACAGACACCAAGTGGTTACCAACCAAATTATACACTCCTTGTGTTTCCTGTTTGAGATCTTAACAAATTAAAGAACTTCAAGAAGAGGTTTGTTGGGCCATCACCTAATTGACGGGGAATATCCAACCAGAGTGATACATGTTGCCACCGCAGTAAAAAATTAACACAAGAGCAATAACAGATACAAGTCTTCAGCAAACATAAAACAAAAAGAGAAGCAATTATCTGCAACATTTGGGATGATTGATTTGCTGATAAGTTTTGCCCTGGTGGGCATGATAAGAAACCTCTATGAATTGATGCAAAATTTTGAGAAATTTTTATTAAGTGTTGCAATAGTTTAGAATGTTAATGGTTCATGAGAAGACATAATTTTGAATTATATACAGGACTTCTTAAGTTGGATAAAGGATAACTGACTTAACAAGAAATTTTGAATTTCCAACAATTTTTGAAAATTTCAAACAGCAATAGGCTTTATTAAATCGGTTAACTACAACTGACTTAAAAAGTGAGACCAACAGACTTAAAAAGTACAGATAACTTTTTTAAAAATCAACTTTTAATGTATTTACTTTAAATATTTTTATGCATAATAATTTGAGAACTTTAGAGATAGAGATGAGTATTATTTTTTGAGCATTTAAATTTTAAACATAATGAATTGCAATTGAGTACCTTAACACCAAGATCAATTTTCTTTACTTCCAAAATATTCATAAGCTTATGCATTCTTGATTCTTGATTCCAAATTTTTTCTTCTTTGATAAACTTTTGTCTTCATTAAAACTAAACTATGATAGATTATGAACAGCTTCTTCACACTTTCGATGTTGCAGCATCAAAGATTTTATCAAACACCTTTACTTTAACACAATGGTGAATATAAAATAGTGCATATTGATCTTGTTTCTTTGTTTCCTTGAATGTCAAGTTCCGAGCTTCTGTAGCATTCTCTACTATCGGGTTGAAGCTCATCTATTACATACTCAGATACATCATGAACATTGAAGATATATCACCCTTATTTGAATACACCAATTCTCCGAATTCTGGGAGAAATGGTTGTTTCCTACTTCAACCATAATTTTAATAATTATTAGTTCGTGGATCACAACTACTATTGGAAATGAGTCGAGTCGAACTCCCCTCAACTCGACTCGACTCGTTAAGAATTGATTCAGCTCATATCTCAGTTCGAGTTTGACACAAACTTTTTTTAAGCTCAAACTTGACTCATTATAAATTCACGAGCAATTCAGTTTAACTCATTTGGTTCATCTCGTTAGGTTCAACTCGCTTGCTTCACAGGCTTAAAAGTAGTTTTTTATATTCTATTTTATTTCTATATTTGACATTTTAAATTAATTTTTTAAAAATAGAAAATATAGAAATAAAATAAAAGTTATAATTTTTAATTTATTTTTCTTAAAAAAATAATGTATATGATGTTGATTATATATATATATATATATATATATATATATATATATATATATATATATATATATATATATATATATATATATATATATATATATATATATATATATATATATATATATATATATATATATATATATATATATATATATATATATATATATATATATATATATATTTATAAATATTTTGCTCACTTGAGAATATAAATTATCAATTAAAACTGTTAGATCAAAAGAAAATATATGTATAAGATTTAGAGTAATGAATCCAAACATAGCCTTAAAGACAATATAATTCATCTCATATATAATCGAGTTTACTCATGAATCTAACGAGTCGAACTATGTATAGTTCAAGCTCAACTCATTTAGTTAATGAGCTTAATTTTTTCTCATATTCAACTCATTTAAATCATGAACTTAATTCAACTATTTAATTGTCGAACCGAATTTCAAATTATTTTCGAGTTGATTCAATTTATTGTCAGCCCTAATTGCAACCGGTTTCATAATACCATATGGTGTTATAAAATTGATTATGCACAACAAGATAGTAAATATGAGAAAGAGATAGTGCAAAGAGAGTTTTTTTTAGTAAGAAGGTTATATTGAAAAGAGAACTAAGAGTTATCTAACCTGATTACACAAGAACTCGAGAAAACAAAATCAACAAAAAAGGAAATTATCAATCAATTGTACTTACGATAAAAATAACAAAGGGTCTTTACTAAACTCATAAAAATTATAATCGGAATGAGTAATTTCACCAATAAAATACCACCTCCATATTGTTGTTTTAATGTCCCAAACAGTATCAAAAACATTTCAACTCACATTCCTGAAAGTAATGTCATTTATAAGTAACCAAATGTTCTAAGTAGTGTCCAACCATATGCTACCTTCTTTCCCCTTTTTCACCTTCATCTTCTTTCAATAGTTGAACCAACATAAGAAACTCCCTTTAATATCCCCCTCCATAATTATCGACGAACCAATCCACTATGCAATCTCCTTCCATATCAACTTCGCAACAACATAATAAAAGAAGGAGTGATGCAAAGTTTCTTCTTCATTGTTGCAAAAAACACAAAGTTGAGATTCAATTGGAAAATTCATACCTCTAATCTTCAATTGATCCTTACCCGGAAGCCTATTGATAAATAATCTTCATCCAAAAGCCTTGATCTTAAAAGGAACATCTAAAACCCACACAAGAGACATAGCTTTATCGTACTTATTAGGACCATAAGAAATATGAGAACCTGCGATAAAAGAATAGCAAGAACGAACTGAGAAAACGATATTATCTTCAATCAACCAAGACACACGATCGCAGACTACCTGGTTGCAGTTGAACCCACCCAACAGAAGTCGAAGCTTCTGGATCTCCTCCCAAATAACAGGTTGTTGCGCCATTGCCGGAGGGATACCAAAATCTCTCCACCTCCAAACCTCGCCATTCCAGCCCCTCACACCAGCCATGCTTGCAGAAGCGAGACCGGGAAAAGCAACGGAAACGAATCCTTCAAAATAGAACCATGAATCCACCTAGAATGCCAAAATGAAGTGGTGTAACCTCTACCAAGAGAATAACGGAATGAGGGAAGATATATTTTTACTATTGATTGACCAACCACACAATACACAATTGTTTATATATATAGCTTAAATGGTCTTTTGATCTATGTAAGTTGACGTATTTTTTATTTTAGTTCCTTTATTTATTTTTGAATAAATTTCTTAAATATTGAATTTCATTTAGTTTTAATCCTTAAAATTAAAATCTGTAGGAAAATCCGCAGGTTTCTTGCAGATGTTATCTTTAAAGACTAAAACCAAAATAACTTTAACATTTATGAATCATTTCCAACAAAAAAAAATCCACAAACAAAAATAAAAAATACCTTATTATGGGAAAAAAAATTAAAATAATCAAATTTTGAAATTTTAATACCAAACTAACAAACCATTCCCAATAATTCAGAATCTAACCATGTTTCAAACAAAATAAAAGTGAATTAAAGAGGAGGCGCCACTTGAATTGGCGTCTCCTATATTTTTGTATGATTAATGACATATCTTCTCGGATTGAGGTATGATTTAATTTAAATTATGATCAGTTGATTGAGTATTTGACTTATTAGTTTGAGAATTTAAAATTTGAGATAAAAAGTTTTTTAGTATTATACATCAATTGTTCGAAAAAATAAGTCATTAGAGAATTGCATTCATAAATTAAATAAACATAAACATTGAATTATATATTATAAAATTAACAAATTCCTTGTTGTCATATAACTTACAATAATTTTTATTTTAGTAAAATCTAAGAAAAATCGTATGATGATGATGCTTTGCTTATATGAGTACATATGATGAAGTTTATATGATGATGTTGGTGAATACATGAATGATGATGCGTATGACTAGTTGGGGTCGTTTATTTTGTTGTTGTGCATCGTGCATTCATTGAACAACTTTGGTCCATTTTGATGATTTAGGACATTGGTCCAGTGATTTGGTCTCAATCCCATTGTGTGGATTTGAGATGTCTATGATTTGCTTCGGTTCCAAGTGGGAATTGATCCTATGATTGGGGGTCTTTGAAGGGTGATGGCCTAGTGTCCATCAAATGAATTGGTACCACATGCACGAGTGTATGTCCTTGCACTACATCTTATGTGGCATTGCATGGTTCTTAAATTGATGATGTTGTATTGTGTTGTTGAATTTGTATGATTGTTGAGGTACGTGGAATATAACAATGTTGAGTTTATGTTGTGATACTTTTGGTTTATTCTGCTATGTCTATTACTTATATCATATGTAATGATTGTGATGAACTCACCCTTTCTGCTTGAATGTTGCCCCTACGTGGGTAACGTGCAGGTAATCTGGAGTAGTTCCTAAAGGCTTAGAAGAATATCTTGGAGCGTGTGTTTTATTGTCATTGAGTCTAGAAGGTCTTGCTCTGATATGTAACATCGGGGACGGGAATGCTTTGTTTTGAAAACTATTTTGTTCTTGTTTTATTATGACATTTAAATTGTTTCTATGGAGTTTAAATTATGTTGAATTGTGAAGCATGAATTATGGGGCACTATGAAGTATTTTAATGAACTTGTTCAAACTATGATTCCACTGCAAGTATGTGAAACCTTGATAATGGATATGTACATGAATTATTTTGAAAACCCGTATTGCGAAGTAAGACTAGCATGTATGATTATTTCACGAATAAAATGTGACGCCCTTTTGTTGTATTACTCTGATATTATTTTAAATAATTATGAATATTCTATGGGGCTTAGAAGGGTGTTACACTATATACAGATGAATTCCTAGTCTCTCTCTCTCTCTCTCTCTCTCTCTCTCTCTCCTCTCTCTCTCTCTCTCTCTCTCTCTCTCTCTCTCTCTCTCTCTCTCTCTCTCTCTCTCTCTCTCTCTCTCTGTGTGTGTGTGTGTGTGTGTGTGTGTGTGTGTGTGTGTGTGTGTGTGTGTGTGTGTGTGTGTGTGTGTGTGTGTGTGTGTGTGTGTGTGTGTGTGTGTGTGTGTGTGTGTGTGTGTGTGTGTGTGTGTGTGTGTGTGTGTGTGTGTGTGTGTGTGTGTGTGTGTGTGTGTGTGTGTGTGTGTGTGTGTGTGTGTGTGTGTGTGTGTGTGTGTGTGTGTGTGTGTGTGTGTGTGTGTGTGTGTGTGTGTGTGTGTGTGTGTGTGTGTGTGTGTGTGTGTGTGTGTGTGTGTGTGTGTGTGTGTGTGTGTGTGTGTGTGTGTGTGTGTGTGTGTGTGTGTGTGTGTGTGTGTGTGTGTGTGTGTGTGTGTGTGTGTGTGTGTGTGTGTGTGTGTGTGTGTGTGTGTGTGTGTGTGTGTGTGTGTGTGTGTGTGTGTGTGTGTGTGTGTGTGTGTGTGTGTGTGTGTGTGTGTGTGTGTGTGTGTGTGTGTGTGTGTGTGTGTGTGTGTGTGTGTGTGTGTGTGTGTGTGTGTGTGTGTGTGTGTGTGTGTGTGTGTGTGTGTGTGTGTGTGTGTGTGTGTGTGTGTGTGTGTGTGTGTGTGTGTGTGTGTGTGTGTGTGTGTGTGTGTGTGTGTGTGTGTGTGTGTGTGTGTGTGTGTGTGTGTGTGTGTGTGTGTGTGTGTGTGTGTGTGTGTGTGTGTGTGTGTGTGTGTGTGTGTGTGTGTGTGTGTGTGTGTGTGTGTGTGTGTGTGTGTGTGTGTGTGTGTGTGTGTGTGTGTGTGTGTGTGTGTGTGTGTGTGTGTGTGTGTGTGTGTGTGTGTGTGTGTGTGTGTGTGTGTGTGTGTGTGTGTGTGTGTGTGTGTGTGTGTGTGTGTGTGTGTGTGTGTGTGTGTGTGTGTGTGTGTGTGTGTGTGTGTGTGTGTGTGTGTGTGTGTGTGTGTGTGTGTGTGTGTGTGTGTGTGTGTGTGTGTGTGTGTGTGTGTGTGTGTGTGTGTGTGTGTGTGTGTGTGTGTGTGTGTGTGTGTGTGTGTGTGTGTGTGTGTGTGTGTGTGTGTGTGTGTGTGTGTGTGTGTGTGTGTGTGTGTGTGTGTGTGTGTGTGTGTGTGTGTGTGTGTGTGTGTGTGTGTGTGTGTGTGTGTGTGTGTGTGTGTGTGTGTGTGTGTGTGTGTGTGTGTGTGTGTGTGTGTGTGTGTGTGTGTGTGTGTGTGTGTGTGTGTGTGTGTGTGTGTGTGTGTGTGTGTGTGTGTGTGTGTGTGTGTGTGTGTGTGTGTGTGTGTGTGTGTGTGTGTGTGTGTGTGTGTGTGTGTGTGTGTGTGTGTGTGTGTGTGTGTGTGTGTGTGTGTGTGTGTGTGTGTGTGTGTGTGTGTGTGTGTGTGTGTGTGTGTGTGTGTGTGTGTGTGTGTGTGTGTGTGTGTGTGTAAAGTTGAAGGGTTTTAATTTTAAATTTTGAGTTGTGTCAGATGAATTAGAAATATAAGATGAAAAGTTAAAATTAAACAAACTAATATATAAATAAATAAATAAAGGTTAATGCATTAACATAATATAAAATGATTTTATATTATCAACCAATCACAATTATATATTCAATTAAAATTATTTTTTATTTTAAAATAAATTAAATGACATGACACATTGTTTATTTTCTTGAATAACAATATACAATTATTTTATACTGTCAATATATAATAATTAAATTCTATAAATAATATTTTAAAATATTCTTCATACAAAATAGACGCATTAAATTCAAATTTTTTAATAAATATTAAATAACTAAAACTTATAACTAGAGACAATCTGAAAGGAAATTGAAAATTATGTTCTTTTATTTATAATTTTTAAGTTTAATATCTTTTTTTGTTATGTATTTTAATTTAAGATTTATTTTAATTTTTTAATAAATAAAAATATTGATTTTTTAATCTTTAAAGTATAATATGTTGATTTTTTTGTTTAATTAACGACGAATTTAATTATTTATTTATAAGTTTTGCCGTTATTAATTAAAAAAAAAATTAATATAATACGTTTTAAAAAGTTAAAAAATTAATATAATTTTTTAAAAGATCAAAATGTATTCTGAAATTAATATACAGAACAAAAAAAAAAAAGATATTAAGGCTAATTTTTATTGTTGGAAATTTAAGTTATGTAGTTAATGTCAACACAAAAGAGTGAACACACATGGAATCACTTTGTCCATCAATGAATAATAATTAGGTAGTATTAAATACACATGTATGGCTAAAGTTAGAAAGCAAATTGAATGATTTAATATACACGCACTTGTTTGTGTGATTTGTTTTAATGGAGCAAAAACTTCTTGGTCTAAACACTCGTCTGAAAATGAAGGAACTAGCTTTAATGATTCAAAGAGATTAAACTGTATTAAAAATATTACTAACTATTTACACCGATACATTTATAACTCAACTTATTTACTTACCGTCTTCTTTTAGATAACAATTCTAGGTTTCTGAAGCAACTTTATGTCATCGACCTTGCCTTATACTTGACAATTTTACTATTTTATCTCAATTTTAGTTTGTAATCCACCTTATATCTAAGGATTTTTTTTTAATTATTAAGTTGATCAATTCTCAAATTGTATCCTTTTCAATGTTTTTAGCTCTGACTTCACTACGTTTTGTCAATTCTTATCTTTTATAGTTTGTTTATGATCAACGGATTCTAATTCAAGCATTATGACTTCTTTAATCAGATCGCCATTATTTCATATGGTTTGATAAAGAAATCTTTCATATTTACTAAACCTAATTGATTGAGTTCTTATTCTTATTGATTTCCTCATTTTTTAAGGTTGTTCAATCTCATTTTATTGGTCATCATCTTATAGTGGGGTTTATGTGGTTTGGACTTTCACTTTTTTGCATTGGGTTACTTTCAACTAATTTCATCTTTTGTTCTCGTCAAATTGCACTTATTTGTTTATCACCACCTTATTATCATTTGGTGATAATAACTTGTAGGCACAACGAAGTGGTAGCCAACCAAGATTGTGACTTGACCTCTATCATCTAGCTTTCTTCTGAGCTCCTCAGATACATGCACGTAGCATAATGAGCTTAAAAATTTTAAAGTGTCCAACACTTGGTTTTAAACTTGACCAAGCTTCATAGAGTGTCTTATTGCTCAACTATTTTGTTAGACATGTATTGATGATCTGGACGGCAGTTGAAGTAGTTTCACCCCATAAATGGTTTGGAATTTACTTTTTCTTTAGCATGCTTCTCGTCATGTTCAAAATGCTTCTATTATTTATCTCTGCAATATCATTATAATGAGGTGTGTAAGATGATATAACTTCATGCTCAATTATTCTTTTTCACAAAAATGAGCAAATTCAGTTGAGGTGTACTCACTACCATCATTAATTCTCAACTTCTTGATGACACATTAAATATGTTTTTCAACTAACAACTTGAATCTTTTAAAGTTGGTGAATACTTCACTTTTATTTTCCAACAAATAAATCCACATATACTTAGTGAATTCACTATGCCAGAAATAACCTACGAAAGCGCTTTTCTTGGGCTTTAAAAGCGCTTAAAAGCGCTCTCGTAGGTGGCGCTGCTAAAGGTTTTAGCAGCGCTTTTTGTTCAGAAAAAAGCGCTCTCGTAGGCCTACCTATGAAAGCGCTTTTTGGTAAAAAGTGCTTTCATAGGTAGGCCTACGAGAGCGCTTTTTTCTGAAAAAGCGCTTTCATAGGTGTATTCAGAATGCGTGTCAGGCAATCTAAAGTAGGCCTATAAGAGCGCTTTTTGTTCAGAAAAAAGCGCTTTCATAGGTTTTCTACTGAAAAATCTAAAATTTAAAAAATTTCTAAACCTGCATTTTTTTGCAGCAAACCTGTAATTCTTAAACCGGTATTTTACAATCTAATCTAGAAATACCAATATATATTAGTTTTAATCTAAATACCAAATGTAATTCAAATACCAAATATTATATATATATACAAATACCATTATAATCAATTCATATCCAAAATATATATACACCATGGTAATTCAATATTAACATGTTTTTAAACGTAACAAAATACACCCTAAGAAATCAGCTATATAACACTAAGTAAATCAATCCTAATCTACATATATATCCAAGGTCCTGATCCTGCAATATGAACATAATAACACGGTCAGTGTTGTATACACAAAACAATATATTCATAATTAACCAATTTTCACACAACAATGTATTCGTACCTTATTATAAGATTCTTAGCTCAATAAAATATTGGCACAACTCCTCTTTGAGTTCTTCCAATTGACGTGGCGAGTAATATGGACAATTGTATTGATCAAAATACTACATTACAAAACAAAATATATGCATGATTTAGTTTAATGTAATAAATTATATGCAAAATCCGATAAGTAATAAAACAAAGTATAAATCCATACCGTGATTGGAATCTCGATTTCATTCATTTGAATGGTTTCTTTGATAAACTTCAAAACGAAGTATCCGCAATCTATGTCGTTTTGTTGTTGAGGGCACTACATAGAAAAACAAATAAGATTATACACATCTTTTTGAAATGGCATATATATACATTTTATTGAATGACATTGTCTATAATTATATATACTATTACCTTTTTCACTAACATCTCTTTCTTTTCTTGGTAGGAATATGTTCTACTCGTCTCTTAACAACGCGGACGGTTGGATTGATCCAAATACCCTCATTATGATCATTTCTAATGCATGATTCATTCTCATTTTGATCATTTCTGGTAAAAGATTCAATGTCAACACCAGTATCGCCTTGGTCTCCAATCTTTTCATCAATTACTTTGTTAGAGAAAAGCACTATAGACCATTTCGTACTTGTCAGATCAGTGACATAGAACACTTGTTTAGCTTGAGAGGCTAGAATGAAAGGCTCGTCTTTGTACCCCGCCCTGTTAAGATCCACTTGCAAAAATCCTGACTTATCCATCCGTATACCATTATTATTTTCAACCCACTTGCAACCGAATATAGGAATCTGAAATTTCTCGTAATCAAAGACCCAAATGCGCTCGATAACCCCAAAATACGACAAATTTGCAAATTTCGGGTTTAAGTCCTTCACACTAGATATGTGCATTGCTTCAGCTACCAAGGTGACACCACCATTTTGCACAGTACTTTTATCATCTTGTTCTTTGGTATAAAATGTGTATCCATTAATTGCGTATGCGCTATAAGAAAACGCAACCAAACTTGGACCATATGCTAAACATCTCAACCTTTTTGTCACTGAGGCGGGATCTGAATGATACTTTGAATAAATATGTTCCTTAAACCATGGTATGAAACTTCGATTGTGCTCTCGTACAATCCAATTCTCATTTCTATTCGAATTTAAACCTCGAAGAACACCCTTGTGTATTTCAACATACGGCTCAACCTCAATCTCATTGTGCAGAACATACAAATGCACTTGATCCCGTTCGACCCTTGATACTGTCACAACTTTATTTCCAATTAGCTTCTTACCTTCTTTTTTTTCAACAACATGAGATTTAGGGAGTCCAATTGATTGAACATTTGACAAATATTCAGTACAAAACTCAACCGCTTCTTCAACAATGTATCTTTCGGCAATACAACCCTCTGGTCGACTCCGATTTTTCACATACCCTTTTAATATTTTCATATAACGTTCAGCAGGGTACATCCATCTCATATAAGCTGGTCCGCACAATTGTGTCTCTTTCACAAGATGAACGACAAGATGAACCATTATGTCAAAAAATGAGGGAGGAAAATACATTTCAAGCTCACACAAAGTAACAACTATTTCTTTTTGCAATCTTACTGCAAATTGACTTGAAGAAAAAACACAATTTAGTTATTGCGCTTCTTACCTTTTATGGCAGAATAGAACGTATACCTATCGGTAGAAAATGTTCCATTATAACATGGCAATCATGCGTCTTTAAACTCTTTAACTTGAGGTCTTTCATAGACACAAGTCTTCTAATATCTGATGAGTAGCCTTCTGGAACTTTAACTTCACTCAGAAACTTACACAATATTTTTTTCTCCTTTCTAGATAGAGTGTAAACAGCAGGTGGTAGGTATGTCCGTCTTCCTTTCTTCACGAGTCCCAGTTCAGTTCTTATTCCCATGTCTACCATGTCCTCCCTTGATTTAAGGCCATCCTTAGACTTCCCTTTTATATTGAGTAACGTACCAATAACACTGTCAAATACATTTTTTTCAATATGCATCACATCAAGAAAATGTCTTACGTACAAAGTTTCCAATATGGCAATTCAAAAAAAATCGACCTCTTCTTCCACCCACATGTGACAACTTTATGTGCTAAAGGCTTGCCAAACTGAATATTCACATCTTTCACCTTTTCAAAAATTTGATCACCTGTCAAACCAGGCGGAGCTCTACGTTGTTCGGTATCTCCGTTGAACGCTTTTCTCCATCCACGATACTGATGTTTAGAAGTTAAGAATCTACGATGACCGAGAAAGACATTCTTCTGACAAAGTTTCAATCACATGGTATCGGTTCCGTCTTCACAAACAGGACACACTTTTTCACCTTTAATGCTATACCCGGATAGATTGCCGTATGCTGGAAAATTGTTAATTGTTCCAAACAACATCGCCCTCAAGTTGAAACTTTCTTTCCTATAACCATCATAAACCTCCACACCGTTCTCCCACAAAATCTTCAAATCTTCGATTAATGGTTCCAAGTATACGTCTATGTCATTTCCTGGTTGTTTAGGCCCAAAAATTAACATAGACAGCATCATGTACTTACGCTTCATACATAGCCATGGAGGTAGGTTATAAATCATAAGAATCACAGGCCATGTGCTATGCGAGATACTTTGAATACCGTGTGGGTTCATTCCATCAGTAGACAATGCCAAGCGAAGGTTTCTTGCTTCTTTTCCAAATTCAGGATAATCATTATCAATTTTCATCCATTGTGGAGAATCTGCCGGATGTCGAAATTTTCCATCAATAATTCTTTCATCTGAATGCCAAGTCAAGTGTCTTGAATCGGTTTCACTACGATACATCCGTCTAAATCTCGGGATTATAGGAAAATACCATAAGACTTTTGTCGGAGACAACTTTTTCTTATATCGAGGGGCACCACATTTAGGACACTCATTTAACGATGCATACTCGTTTCGAAACAAAACGCAATCTTTTGGACACGCATGTATCTTATCATAGCTCATGCCAATGGAGTACAACATCTTTTTGGCCTCATACGTTCGATTGGGAAGAACATTATCCTCTGGTAGCATATCTTTCATAAGGGCTAATAACTCTGTGAAACTTTTATCCGACCATCCATTGCCGGCTTTTAAGTTGTACAACTTTAACACCACAGACAATCTTGTGAATTTTGTACAACCATTATACAATGGTTTCTCTGCATCGCTTACCAACCTCTCGAACATTTTGGGACAATCGTTAAGATCTTCTTCAAGCGCTTCTGCAATTTCTTCGACTCGATCATAATCGTATGTATATGTGCAATCATCATTTGAAACATAGGTCCTTGCATACCCCGATTCAACATTCCCGTTACTTTTCTCACCATGCATATTCCAACATGTATAACTCCTATCAATTCCATACCGAATTAAATGCGATGCCAACTGAACTGCGTCAACCTGGTTCCCATAACAGCAATACAAACAGGGACATGTCATACGACTGGGGTCTTTGGCGTGCGCAACAGCAAACTTAACAAACTCGGAAACACCATTCTCGTAGTCTTTCGACAATCGATTGGAATACATCCATGTCTTATCCATATCAACTAATTAGTGCACAAAACAGTAGTATACTGCGTTTCTGTCAAAACGCAAAGTATACACGGAATGAATCCGTATCAAGAAAATGCAACATACGAAAGACAATTTAAGACAAATTCATCACAATATATACCAGTAATTTGAGGAAGAAAGTTACCTCTCAGATGTTTCGAACTCTAAGAAACGCGGAGAAGACGCCAATCAAACACTTGAATATTACTTGAAACATTAGCTCTCCAAATGTAAGCCAAAGTTGGCTTCAGTGATGAATTCGACAGCGAATCAATGTTAATACAAGAATTCAATTTAGAATAAGTTAATTTGACAAAATAGCTGTTAGAATAATCAATCATATGAAGCTCATAGTAGAGTCAGTGTTGATAATGGTGAGTCATTAGCAATTCATGGTAGACTCGAGTGGAAACTGATAAATCCTGATATGTTCCTAAAGTTTTATAAAGTTCCTAAAGTTTTGTAAAGATAATCATGTTGTTTTTGAAGGAACTAATAAATTTTATAGGAACTAATATATTCATCAGATACTCTCTCTCTATCTTTCTTTCTCTCTCCATCATATACTGCTAAACCTTTCTCCACTACAAACAGTACCAAACCTATCTGTTGATGCGGCCGCCACTATCAAGAATGGAAAGTTTATTGAGGTTGTTCTTCGCATCTCAAACTTAACAATGGTGCATGTATCTCTCTTCTCTATATCTACTCCCACACCTTCGATATTGAAAACCTTTTGCCCACATCCAAATTCGCCGATGATCTTCTATAGGTTGTAGCTACTTCCTCTATCAAATTTATCTATTGATGTTTTTGTGTTTTCTATCAGATTTATCTTTTGGGGTCTAATTTTGCACTCTTGGCGTTTGATAAAAAACTTCAAAAAAGTTTTGTATCTTGGAGCAACAATATTTCTAGTCATCAATTAAATTTTGAACATTCGATTATTAACACCAGAATTCTAACAAAGCAACATAATATTAACGATAAACCCGTCATATCCCGATACAATCATACACTGTCAACATAATTTTTCACAGATTTTCTCATGGTAACATTTTCAAAACAAATCAACTTATTAACACAGACAACAACGTACACACATAAACAATACAAAATGAATCCAGAAAACGCTTAAACTATGCAAGTCATGGTGATGAAAATCAACCTTACCAATTCTGAAACGAACAATGTGATGAAGCTGGAAATAGAAAAGGCAACGGGTTGTGTTGATGCAGAACAAAGTGAAGTAGTAAGGCAACGGGTTGCGGTGACGACTGAAGAAGAGGGAAGAACGACGGCGACGAAGGAAGACGAAGCAGCAGTAACGGCGGCAGGAAGAAGAAACGAACGGTAAAGGCGACAAACAAACGAACAGGAACAGGAACGGCGACAGAAGAAATGAACGGTAACAGGAAGAAGAAATGAAGAAGACGGAGAAATGAACAAGTGATAGGGCAAATTTCGTATTTAGGGATATAGGCTACGAAAGCGCTTCTAAAAGCGCTTTCTAAGGCCCATATATGAGAGCGTTTCTGAGGTAAAAAGCGCTTTCGTATGTCCCCCACATAAGGGCACTTTAGAAAGCGCTTTCGTAGGTCCCCCTTTCAGAGCGCTTTTCAAAAGCGCTTTTATAGGGCCACCTATAAGAGCGCTTTTCAAAAGCGCTTTCGTAGGTTAGATATTTCAAATACCTATGAAAGCGCTTTCTGAAAAGCGCTTTCGTAGGAAACCCTATAAAAGCGCTTTTTTTAAGCAAATTTTTTTTAAAGGCTACGAAAGCGCTTTCGTAGATGCGCTGCTAAAAATTGTTTTTTTCGTAGTGATTCATCTATGAAGGTTAGGAGTTAACAATAATCTTCTAGTGACTTTACTTAGAAGGATCCACACACATCTGAGTGCAGAATCTCTAATTTCTATTGTGACTTCATTGAAAAGTCATGTTTGAATGACTTTCTTGACTGGTTGTAAATGCAACACTCTTCATACAACTTCTATGGCATTTTAATTTTTGGAAGTCCATACACCATTTTCTTTATATGCATCAACTGAGACTTCTGAAATTGAGATGTATATATATTTAATGTCATATTTAGTTTTGGTCTTCATTTGTGGTTGATGCAACACATTGATGGTCTAGCATGGTGATCATAATTTTGAATGTTTTGTTGTTTGACAGGGATGCCTTCAAGATCATCTTGAAACGTGCATCAAACCCCTTGAGCTCATTATCTTTTAACATCATTGTATTGTTCTTGGCAAGCAACTGATCCAAGACTATTAGATTGATTGCCATTAAAGGAACATACATAACATTACATATGCTTGCTTCTTGTCCATCATTTATCTTCGCAAGAATGTTTTCCATTCATTCTAATGTAATCATGTTATTATTTGCAAATATAATGGATCTTCTTATTGATTCATCAAGCTTGATAAACCAGCTCTTGTTGTATAACATGTGATTGCTACAACCTGTGACAAGGTACCGCGCATTATTTTGTCTTGTCCCAAATGTGTGTTGTCCATCAAAATCACCTCTTCATAGTCACTACTTCCTACATGTGCAAATGTAATACACCATTGAAATTTCCATTTTATTCTTTGTTGAAGTAACAATCTCTAGCACAGTGTCCAAACTTTTGACAGTAATAACATTGGACTTCATTCATCTCCACTTTCTTCTTGAGTTTCATGTTGTGAGATGCACCATTCTTATTTGCCTCTCTTTGAATGCTTGAATTCTTGATTTCACTATCATCCATTCTATTTTTTCTTCCACTTTGATTTCTCTTTGTTGATCTTTGAAGAACCTTCTTTCATTTTCTTGAAGAACTTAGCCTACAAGACTTGTTTTGTCACCTTCTCTAGATTTCTCTGTTTCAGCTTCAACTCATGAGCTTCCAGGGATGTTTTCAATTATTCAAGCTCCATCTTAAATAGATCTTTAGAATCTTCAATGGCCACGATATGTGATCCAATTTGGCAAGTAGGACTCTTAGAACCTTCTCCATTATTTTAAAGTTAGTTATATTTTCTCCACATTATTTCATTTGATTGGTCAACAACATTAATCTTGAGAATAAATCTATGATTGCTTTCCCACCATTCATATGCTTGTTCTCGTATTGTTTCTTCAAATATTGCAGTTTGACCTTCTTCAATTGTTCATCGCTTCCATATTGCTTCTTGAGTGTATCTCACGTACCCTTTGTCGCTTCGGGCTCAGTTATCTTCTCAAAGGTGTTTGAATCGACACACTAATGGATCAAGAACAAGTATTTCTCATCTTTATTGCTCAATCTGCGATGATTAGTTCTTTGCGCCTCAATAGCATTTTCCTCTAATGCCAAGAAACTCATTCACGATTTCAAACACTTGAAATCTGAATATTGACTTACATTTGTGCACATCATTTATTATAGTGTTCTCCCTTGAATACTTGTAAATTTTTTGAAAAATGATTGGAGGCTGTATTAATATTTTACAATGAATGAAGTTATGAATCGAAACAATACTCTTGATATCAATTTGTTAGATCACTTGACTTTTAAATTATTTCACAAATTGAGAAATTAATAGAGATCAAAGAAAATTTAATAGAGAGGTATAATAAATGATTGATTGAAATACATGTATAAGAGAGTGAGCTCTTACATAATTATGAAAGTCATAACAAACGGACGAACCATAATTTCTTTTTTTACAAAAACAAACTATAATAGTTAGGTTGTGACAGTCTGTCTGTGTTGTAAGTCACACTTGCAACACTTACAAACTATCGGTATAAATAAAGTATGAAATTGAATTATATTATTAATAATTTTCTTTTAAGTTGGAAGGTGTAAGATGAAAAGTTTAAGTTAAACGTATTAATCTATAAATAATATTTGAAAATATTCTTCATACAAAATAGACATATTAAAATCATTATCCACTTTTTAATAAATATGAAAAAGTAATTAATATTTATAACTAGAGACATTTAGAGACGAATTCAAGAATTAAGTTTACCTTTGACTTTATAATTTCCATTAGTTACTTACTGCATACACAAAAGAGCCACAACACAAATGGTATCACTTTGTCAATTAATGAATAATAATTTGAGAGACTAAAGCTTGTGATCAACCCTTTCTGGCTTAGGTAGTATAGTTGAATGATTTGATATGCACACACTTGTTTGTGTGATTTGGTTTAATGGAGCAAAAAAATTCTTGGTCTAAATCACTTGTCTAAAAATGAAGGAACTAGCTTTAATGGTTCAAAGAGATGAAATTGTACTACAAATAATAATTTTTCACGCCAAAATACATTTATGACTCTCAAGTGACTTTACCTTCTTCTTATAGATGACAATATCTAGTATGTGCATAAGATGTGAAGCAATGTTCAACAATACATATGCATCACTTTCATGTCCCCACACCATGTGTAAAGAACTTCTTGAAGTTAAAAATAAAAAGTAAATTTTTTTTTTTTTTTAAATGTATTGATTGATTGAAAAATTATCTTATTTTGGTTTAAATTTTTTTTATTTATTTTCTAGTCTTTTTATTTCTAAAATTGAGTTTTTAATTCGTCTATTTTATACTATCTCCATTTTATATTATAAATAATTTTAGATTTTTCACGTGTATTAAAAATATATATAATTATATGAAAATGAGAAATGATAAATATTTTTTCAATATTATCTTTCATTAATAATATAGGAAAAATAAATTTACATAATTAAAATGAGAAATAATAATAAATTTTTAAAAATATAATAGAAAAGATAACGTTAATTATTTATTAATAATATAAAATGATTACTATTATGGTATAATTTTTTTAAAAAACGATTTATAATAAAAAAATGGAGGGAATAATATTTACATTTTTTTGTCAACGTAATTTTTGTTAATGCGGTAGTGATCCCACCATTAAGTTAATGATACTTAAATGAAAATATAGGGTTTTGAAAAAAATACTTCATTCATCTCATAAAAAATATTTTGTTTGTACTTTTTCTTTATCTCAAAATAATTGTTGATTTACAATATCAATCCAATAATTATTATTATTATTTCATAAATATATCTCTATTTATTATTTTTGACTTTAATCAACTACTTTATTAATTATAATTGATACAGATGTTTTAATAAATGATATTAATTTTATTATTAAAATCAACACAATTAATTATTTTTCTAAGAACCGCGCATTTTTTAAATATGATATTTTTTATGAGACGGAGGGAGTAGCTTTTAAGGCAAATATATTTCTCCAGTTCCTTTTTAATTGTCATTTTTGACTTTTTACACGTATCAAGAAAACTAATAATTATTGTTACTTTTCAAACTATGACTTTTCTTTTACTATAATTCCCCTGACTTTCAATTTTTTTCAATATACTTTTTTATCTCTCCATAATAAATAGTTAGGGATAATTTTGACAAAACTATAATCATTACTATATTGAACTTTGAAAACGACAATAAAAAAAACATAAAATTATTTTAAAAGGAATAGAAAGAGTGAGATATTTTAGAGTTTTTTCAAAATACAAAAATCAAAGATGAAGTTTAGGGTGAACTTGAAGTCAATGAAACGTTAGAGATGAAAGAACTTTATCACATCAACTCATATCATTAATAATGTCATGTCATCTAAAATAGTCTCAATGATAAATAGGGGGATAAAAATTCAATTTTAAAGATGAATTGTTTAAAAATCTATTTTGATGAAAATATTAAGGACATAAATGTAAAGCTTGACATGACCATAGGCAGAAGACGGTTTTTGGTAGTTTGCAAGTTGCATATATTTAAGATTTTCTTATTGCTATTCCTATTGATGGGTCAACATATGTCACCAGTTGAGTATCATACTATTCTAAGATACCGCCTAATGATTCATATTTCCTATTGATGAGGTTTGCCCTATTTGTCGTAAGATGTGTTTAGATACATTTGGAGAACACATGATTCATTGTAGGGAGTTTACAGACTTCAAGTACTGACATAATCTTGTTAGGGATGTCATGTTTTATATATTTCAGCGTGTTGGAGTATCTGTGAAGAAACAGGCGCATGTGAACTTTTTGACTGACCCACATGAGTGGAGATTAACACTTAAGCCAGTAGATATTCCGGTGTACGAGTGAGTATAAGGGAAACATGTTTGTGTGGACTTGATTGTTTTTTTACAATCAACTTGTATTCCAACAAGAGTACTAGGGGTACTTAAACCCGGATACAAAAAGCTTGAGATTAATCACATAATCAAACAAATCACAGAAAATCTAAAGGGCATTTACACCACTCATAAAAATTATAATTCAACCTTTTGGCGCCAATTTGGAGCCACTACCATGAGAACATCTTAATTTTTAACACTAATTCTTCCAAATCTCCTTTCTCATTACTAAACAGAATACCATTTCTTGACTTCCAAATGTACGAGGTCACAACTAACCAAACAACACCCTCCTTACATATCCCTCCAAATATTCTTGTAGCTTCAGAAAATGACTACAGCAACCATCCATGCTTAGAACATCAATAGACAGACCCTGTATATTGAACCATTCATATACCTTTTGCCAAATTTTCCTATACATTTGACAATGTAGAATTGATTGTAGTTTCTCTACTGGTGGGACTGAGGGTTGATAGTTTAAATGTGGGACATACAGTTCTCAAAGTTTCTTCAAGTAAAGTGGTCAAACATGAGAAAGCGTGTTTCAACAATCAACGTGATTTTATACCATTTGTCTTTGGCACTTGGTTTCCTAGCACCATAAGCAGTCAATTTTTTACAGAGAGTTTAAAGGATTATGAATAGCAATTTAGTATATTCTAGGTCTATGAATGTAGTTTTTAAAATGATTAATTTTGTCATCTCAAAAGAAATAGCGACGCAACTTGTTATCCATTTACCTTCTATTTCTATATAAACTTTATCAAGGAAATATATCAAATAATAAAAATATGTTTTAGTCTCTTATATTTCTATATTATTTTAACTATATTATTAGTATGAAATATTTACAAAATTCAATGACAATTATCATCTAATAATATGGAGGATCACCTTTTATGAAATCTCTTTTTTCTATCATTTTTTACATCCACAAATACTTGAATATATTCACAAAATTCATCAGTTAGTTGACTTGTTACCAATTGTGAGTCATTTTTGTCTTAAATCTTTGACTTTTATTTTTGTTGCTAACTTCATTCTTATAATAAGGGTTGTGTGATTTTCTTGGTTACTGTTGGCTTTAAACTCTAAGTGGAGGAATTGTTCGATCGATTTTACATTTAGTTCTTATACTTTTATTCTTGTGTCGCTTCTTTTGAGATTAGGTGTCATCTCACTGATAGTACTCACACTTTGATGTCTTCCTAATTAGTAGAAAACGATAATTACACCATGAAGTTTGCCAGCACCTGTGATTTTATGCTTCCCCAAAAAATAAAGGTTATGTCATGATCAAATAGATTAATGGACCAAGATATCATCCTTCAAGCGAGGTCGGGCTTCCTTAAAATGCACTTTAGGAAATAATTAATCTTCAGCAGTAATATTTGACTCTTGAAATAAGGATTAACCATCTTGATATGGTAACGACGACTAGATTTAGGCATTCGGTCTTACGATATTATATCTCAGCATCCTGTAATACATTGTTGATAATGTAAATATAATTGTATTCTCCTTCAATATATTATACCAATACTTAGTTTAGGGTGTTTGTATACTGACAGGTAAAGAAACATGGGGCATTATTCATAAGGCGGATTAATATTTGCTGAAAGGATATAAAATTATTTATGTTATTGAATGTTTCACCATATTCCTGAGTCCGTGTGAAAAAAATATAATTTTCTCATCGTTGAAAAGAAATGAAAATATTTCTAATGTGTGTGATAAGAATATGGAAAAGGTCGATATCCTTCAATTTAGTTATTGGAACTCTTTGAAATTCGTTGGACTCCTAATATTTATGACTTCTTGGCATGTATCTTAGTTTTCTTCAATCCCTCAGTTTGTTTGCATGAAACCCCTAAAGGTCATTTTGAAGGATTCAAGTGCATAATTAACCTTTTCATAAAGCTTGGGATCTCTTCTAAGTCCTCATTGTGACATATTTTTTCTTCAGTCTTGACAATTATGTCATTTATGTACGCTTTCAAAAAAATTCTAATCTGATTAATGAAGACTAGACTGGGATAACTTATATGAGCCCGAATAAGTGATGGTTTATGACGAAGTAGCCTATAGCATTAACGATCCTAGGAGTAGAAAAGGGATTAGCCACCCCAAAGTGGGCTAGACGCCCAAACTAAGCCTGGGTGCCCTAAGGTTATGGCAAGCCACCTGATAGGGCTCGGGTCCACCACCCATGATGTACCTAAGGTTATGCCCAATGTTGATAATGGAGGAAAATTTATGTTGGGCCTTCATTGAGGGATCCTTGTCGTCCTAAGAGGCCATTTTAAGTTGGAACTTCACTAAAGGATCTTTGTCTCCCTAAGAGGAAATGTTAAGTTATACCTTCACTGAAAGATCATTGTCGTCCTAATAAGCAATTTTACATTGGGCCTTCATTGAAGGACCTCCCACCCAATAGGGTGTTCAATACATACAGTATATAAACAACAAAGGAAAATAAACTCCATAAATGGACCAAACAAAAATACCTTAAAATAATAAGCCTTAAATGGCCTCTTTACAAAGTCCCTGAAGGGTGAGATTACAAGAAAGCCACAAGGGTGGAATTACATTGCAAAAAATAAAACCATACAAGGAGCCTAATGACCCTTCTACTCGAACCACTCCCCATCGTGAGCAGGGGACCCTTCATTCTTCTCGAAGGTAGCCTCCACTTTTTAAGAAGGAATCCTTATAGAGGCATGAACTTCATCTGCCAGTGGGTCATCCTTCATTACCTTGAATAGATCGAGTTGGCTTAGGTCCATGTCAGGAAGCAGGAAGGCCAACTTCTCTTTGGTGAATTCGAAAAATTTGTCATTATTTTTAACCAACTCGTCTTGACACATCAAAAACTCGCCTTTTAGATTTTGTAAAGAGAGGAAGGTCGTCTTCAACTTGGCCTTAGTTTGGGTAAGATTTTCGTCCGACTCTTTGGAATCTTTTGAGGCCTTACTGAGGGTCTCCTTAAGCTTTGCCTCAGAATAATGTGACTCATCACTATCTTTAGTAACAGTTTTTCAAGGATTGGTGGCCTACTATAGTCATCACTGTCTACCTAGTCCTCTAGGATAACCGTTTCGGTGGGCATTATGCCCTTATTCTTCTAACTAGGAAGGAGGAGGAGGAACTCCCTTTTGGATCTTCGGGTTTCACCATCTGAAGAGGTATAGAGTTCACAATGGCGTTCATATCACCTTTTTTTACTCCTTTAATCATTATGTCGCTTGGATAACTTTTAGGGTTGTCAGACTAATATTTGCCCCGAACGGACTTCTTATTTTTCAGACGTGCTTTTCTATAAGCAACATTCAAAGGAGTCATTCTATCTGCATTAAGAAAGCAGAATAATAATTACTCCCTCAGTTCCTTTTAATTGTCACACTTGTAAAAAAAAATTGTTTCTATTTAATTGTCACTTTATAGGTATAAGGTCAATTATACCCTTGCTTTTCTAATTGGAACATTAAATGAGGAGTGTTTAGGAAAGAGAAATGGTAGGAATAAAGATAAAGGTAATGGTAAATTAAGAAAAAAGGTGAATATATTTGTTCTTTTTTGGTTGTCTTGGTTATAGAAATTTTGGCAAGTGTGACAATTAAAAAGGAATGAAGGGAGTATTAAACAATAAGATATCTCTAATCCAGAGTTCATATGGAAATTGAATATATATATATAAGTATTTGTAAATTTTGTAATCCTCGCCTAGACGAGTTCCATAATCTTCATAGTACTTATAACAATAAACTCATCCAATAAATTTACCACATCACTCTCCTTTTTGGTTAAGAACTCAAAACTATACTAATTATGGACAAGGGACTCTCTTCAGTATAGCTGAAAGCGATGGGCAATGTCTTCTCCGACGGTGACCATAGAAGCCCCATCTCACCCTCTCACTCTCACAAACTTATATTTCCAGTTTTGTAATGGTTAGTGTGGGGTCGGATAGGATTTTCCCTAACAGGGAGCCTATAGTCACCCAACCAGTTTTAGGCCGTGTCTTAGTACCATAGAAAGAGAAAAAAGTCTCAATGGTAGGATTAACCTATAGGCACCGATAGATGATTTTGGACGCCCTTATGAAGGCTCAACCATTGCATGCTATTTGTGAGGGAGTGATGTTGATGGTTGCGAGGACCTCAAATTCAAAATGGGTGAAGGGTATGAGCATCCTATGCCATGAAAATTTGGCAAGTACATGCAAAGAATGTGTGGAAGGGAATCCTTTATGGGGACCATTTTAGCCCACTCCACTTTGGAGAACTCCATAATCACCTCTCCCTTATTGGACATTACAGATTAGTTAAGATGTCACGTAAAGAGGGATACTCTCTGATTATAGGTGTAGTATGTCTCAAAGTCCTATACTCCTAAGCGTTTTATTGAACTAGTCGCCATTCATAAATTCATATTTCCAGAGAAAGAGCATGAAGAAAGAGATTCATTATCACAACTGAGTTGTATGTGCTCACATAACTCCCAAACATTCCTACTTCAAGGAGCCTATATCCAATTATTCCATCAATACACCAAGCATTGTTCATTTAATATTCATACAATTTCATGAGTTCCTTATTGGTTTAAGGCTAGACCGCATTACCCCTATCATCTAACTCTCTAATAATCGTCATTTATGGAAAAGAGAAATTTAACGAAAGAGAGGAAGGGATTATACTTGTTTGTGAAGAAGAAGAAATTTGTAGGAATATTGAATACAATTTGATTTGTTAGATCAGAAACTTTGAAATAACGTGAGTGCTAATAATCTGAGGGTTCCCTTTTATAAAGGTAGAAAACCTAGGTCAAATAGGTTATGATAGCCTTCTTCTATGTACACACTAATGGTTGGAGAATGAATCTCAACACGTCTTAATGGGAAAAATCCCAATCAAATGGTATTAAGGGTATGTATGGTTGGAGGGTATTTTTTTGTTTTGTTTCCCTTTATATTCCATTTTGGGATATTAGTGAGATCTTTTCCTGGCTGTTGTACCCCAAAATTTGCCCTCCCATATTCCTCAAGATTTCTCAAAGGTTGCACAGTCAAATCACCTCCTAAGGCAGTCAAGTCAAAATTAGGGTTTTGTGTTGCATCAAGGTCCTTACATCCAAATGACCTCAAGTTCTCCTTAATGTCCTAACTTATGCTCAAATTCAGGTTCGGCTCAAGAGTCAATTCTTTAAAGAAGGTATCCGACTGTGTGAGTTTTCTCGAAGAAATATGGTGAAAAAGTGTGCTGAAAGTGCAGTTTTTACGCGCTAAAAAATTCATAACTTGAAGATCGTGACTCGTTTTGAACCATTCCGGTGGCCAAAATTCCGTCTTGACATTATCTACGTTTTCATATCTCACGACTGGAAGCCAATTTCGATCAGAAGGTCTTCAAAAATGTGGATTTATCAAGTATTTTCGTACAGAAAATTTATGACAGAAGTTTATTTGCGTCATGTTCAGAAAATCATAACTTGGTCGATTTTCATCGTATCGAGCTGGTTCCGGCGCCAAAATTTCAAAAATTGAGTTGTCTACATTTTCACAGAAGGTATTGAGTTCAAACGGTATTCAAAAGGCCTTCGTTTTTTGCTCAGAGTGCGTGACACGCTGAAAATCCTGAATGCTGAATATTATTTCATCTGGGCCGAAACTTCGAAAATTCATAACTCGGTCAATTTTTATCGGATTGGGCTCATATTTTTACACAAGGTCACTGACTCAGAGATCTACAACTTTTCTTCAAAAGTCAAGACCGGATTATGCTCCGATCAATACCAGTTTTTTATTGAAGAACGTGTCAGAGTCGACACTAGAGCCCAAAATAAGTTTGTCTGAGCTGAAACTTCAAAAATTAATAACTAATTCACCGTTTATCCGATTGAGCCGATTTTCAGACAGGAGTTAGTTCTCGATATAGGCTACATTTTGTTTTCACATTTCAACTTCAAAAATTGCACTTAAGTCCCTGCGATTTAGCTTGGAAAGTGACGAACTCAAGTGAACATTGGAGGCCCAATTGCACATTCAAAGCCCATTTTCTTTACCCTAATTTCCATTATATAATCAACTTCTTTTCACACAAACCAGGGAGGAGAAAAAAAGAGAGAAAAAACCTTGCCACAACACTGTTAGAATATCAAATTCTTTCAAGAACCCTAAAACCTTGAAATCCTTATTACAAATCCCTCTCTCACTACAAATAAGCCATCACAGTTACAAACCAACACCTCACTACTTCTTCAGTAAGGGTAAGGATGGCTTGATCTCCATGATCAAAAGGGCATAAAAGCATTCATGTCACTACTTTTCCAGTAAGGGTAAGATTGATTTGATCTCCATGATCAAAAGGGTATAATCATTCATACATGTCATATTGTGCCTAAATATTAAATTTCTTCATATATTGGCTTTATTTGCATTTTATGATTTTATTTAATGTGTTCATGAGATTCAACACTGCAGATTTAGACAGGATCCCATGCAGGTTCATTAAGGAACGTTGAGGCCAAAAGCCAAAAGTCAAATGGCCAAAAGCCAAAAGCCAAATGGCCAAAAGAACAACTTATGCATGACACCAATACATGGCGAGACAGACATCCTGAGAAGATTAAGGAACGTTGAGGCCAGAACACAAATGGCCAACAGCCAGAACACAAATGGCCATGAAACCCAATCCAATGGCCAAAGAATGCAGACCACGGTACTCATGAGTCAATGAACACGCGCGTGATGCCAGAAAGTCAAACAAGGCTTTTTGTCTAATGGGCCAGAATACTTCAAAAAACCTCCCCTTGGGCCTGAAACCCCCATTGGTTTGCATCCTTTTTAATTTTATTTTCTTTTCTTTTCTAATTCTTTTTTAATTGTTTTAATTGTTTTTTTTACCATAAAATAATTTTCTATAATAAAAACAGAAAAATAAAAAATACAAATATCTTTAATTATTATTAATTTCATCACTAACCTATTTTTTGTAAATAAACTCTAACAATTAACTTAGTTTAATTTAGGTTTTTAAACTTTAATCTTTTTCTTAATAAGTAAAAAGTATCTAGAATTAGGTTTTTTTGACATTTTCATCTTTTTCTTAAATAAATTATTAATCATCATTATTTATCATTATTATTAATTATCATTAATTTTGTAAATAAACATGTAAATAAATTAATTAACTAGTAAATTAGGTTAACTTTAATATTTTCATTCATAATTAAAATAATCTAGATTTAGGGTTTCCTTTTAATTCTTTTTCTTTATTTTTCATAAATACAAAAAACACTAAAACACTTTCTTTTCTTTAATTAAATCATTAATTGGAATTTAATTTAATTTAATTTCATGCAAAGGGTCAAAACCCTCAGACGTCCTAATTTTAATTCTTTTCACGCATTATTTCTTTCGATCATTATGTAACTGTTTCTCAGATGTAATAGTAATTAGGTTTATCTTTCCTTCTTTACTTTCCGCATTTTTATTCAAAACGGGTCTTTGTTAATTTGGCGATGTATAGACCCGCGCCTTGTAATAACGTAGGATTTTACTTTCCGCATTTAAATTTCCGCACTCTTAAAACTGCTAAACTTTGCATGAAAGAATGTATGGCCTAAATTAAAAACAAGCGTAGATCACCGTGATACATGTACAAGATAACATTAACATGAAAATAACACACAAATTCACACACCACTCTTAGGGTACGCCTCACTGTTGCCTTGCCCTCGAAACGTGGTTGTCGAGTATAGGACATTTTAGTAAGTCCTTATGTCCATGACATGATCCAGTTGCCTCGAAACGGTTGCCTCGGAATTAAAAAGGATTAATGGCATAAGGGTAGCTTCTAAGGTGTCCTACTGTTGCTCTGGTGACCACACTGTCCCTACAAACGAATTGACCCGAACACCTCCAACGGTGGTGCTACCTACCTCTCAATGGTGGGATGGCACTACCTTAAGGACATTTACACAGCCTAATTCCTTAGGGTAGGTAGATGACTCGTAGATACTTGCTCTATTTCAAAAACAAATCAAAACTCTTTTCACACCGACACTTTCAAAAAGCTTTCCAAAACAATTTTTAAAACACTCTTGAGGACTGATACAAGAGTCGAACTGAAATCTTTAAACAAAACTTTTTCAAACTCACTCACAATTGAAAAGCAAACCTTTTGAAAACACAATGAGCAAGTATCTAAGAGCCCATGGATAACCATGGATAGAAAGGGTGCTAACACCTTCCCTTTCTATAAATCTACCTCCCGAACCGAGAGACAATCTCATAAGGAATTTTGCTGTGCTTTTGTCCTGTCCATGTTAGAGAAAATAAAAGACGGTGGCGACTCTTGCTTCCGCGACATTTCGCGAACCAGCGTTAAACAGTCAGTTCCAGATCCATCGATCACAAAACTGGCGACTCTGCTGGGGAAACTTTATAAAGTGAGGTGTACCTTAGGATAGCTCAGACTTGTGTTTTCAATTGCTGTGTGTTGTACCCCAAAATTTTCCCTCCCATTTCCTCAATATTTTCTCACCACAAGACCCTTGGAGCTCAAGGTCCAGTTAGGGTTTCCTCTGCTCAAGACTTCTCCTTGCACTGTTGACCCAAATTAGGGTTTGTGTTTGCACAAAGATATTTTGACCTAAAATGCCTAAGATGACTTTCATGCTTCATGTTGGACTCCCAAGTTTATCCATACCAAGTTTCAAGTCTTGATTCCAACTTTTGCCCAGTCAATTGGACAGTTGACCTAGAAATCAGCTGTATTGGGGAAAAAGTCAACTGTGGCCAATTGACAGTCAAATCTCATGAAAATTGACCCACATCAACATTATGAACTCATATGGACCATTGGATCAAGTTTGGATCATAATTCCACAAGAAATTTGATCAGATCACCAAAAGGGCAAAATGGTCACTTTTAGGGTTTTGACTGCACAAATGCAATTTTTTACTGTTTGACCTAGCCAATGGCAAACCAAACACATATATGTACTCAAGGAACACATGGAATTGTCTTGACATACTCAACAAGTTCAAAAGATCCCAAATGCACAAGATTGCCAGTTGAATTTCCCAGTCAATTGATCAATTTTGACTGTATACTGAAAAGTCAAACTTTGACTTTTTGGTCAAAATCAAGTGTCAAGATTCATTTTTCATCAAAACATGCCAAATCATGAAACTTGTTCATCAAGAAATCAAGAATTGCAAATTAGGATTTGAAATGAAGATTTTTCATAACTTAGAATTTTTCTAAGTTATGAAAAACCCTAATTTTTTTCTAACTTTGTCCCACTTTCTCACCAAGATTCATTTGGATTCAAGCAAAAGTCAAAACATGAAAGTTGTAGTCCATTGCAAAATCTACAACTTTGATTCACAAAGTTTTCTCAAAAGAAGCTTGTAGCTCAAGTTACAATTTTTGGAACAAGGGTACCAAACCATTCTTAACTTAGAGAAATTTTGAACCATTTTAGGCAGGATTTTTGCCTAACTTCAAGACCATTTTTCACATGCTTCCACTTGGAATTTCAATTTTCATTTCAAAGATGGATTGTAGTACACATTCCAAGCTTTCCAAAATGTCCAAGAACTCATCAAACAACCTCATGGTTAGGGAGAATCGAATTTGGCAAGTTGGGAAAAACTCACTTTTGATTTGGCCAATTTACATGTTCATACATTTGTGCCATTTTGAATTCAGCTTGCTTTCCTTGATTACAGGTCCTATATCCCATTTGCACTCAATAATTTAATGCTAACTCATTGTGCCAAGGCCTTATTTTGTGTGTTCAAACATTATATGCAAGATTAAGCCATTTTTAGATAAAGCATTTTTGCCATTTTTGAAAAGTAGAACTTTATGTCAATTAGCAATCCAAGCAAGTACAGTGCAAATCCTTTTGGCACAAGTTCATGAAAAAAACACACTGATCAAGGGGAAGGTTAGCAGCACATTAGGGGGGCCTCTATCAGTCTAAAACTCAAGTGGACACTTTGTTGCTTAAAGTTGAAGAAACATAGCATAACAAGACACAACTCTCATTCCTGTAAACCAGAGCTTAAGTAAAGTTATCAAACACTTTCTAATCATCAAACCTAAGCTGAAGCACGAGCTAAACACCTTCCAAACCTCATCAAACCTCAAAACACCATAGAACTGCCAAAACAGGGGACCTGCTGCAGATTGAGTTCCATAACTCAATCCATTCATGCATTCTTGCTAAAACCACTTCAAACATATCCCACATCATCTCTTGAAACTATTCCAAGCCTCAAACACGACCTGTAACACTCCCAAGCAACATCACCATTTTCATTTTCTTGTTTTGCAGTTGAAGTTCCATAACACGATTCACTAGGTTTCAAAGCAAACTAAAGCTTGGAATAGCATCCCTAGACATCAAGGAAGCTGTACCAACCATCACCTTGCATTGAAAGCACCTCCATCACCAGATACGATTCCAACTGAACAGGTAAGTTCATGAACTCGTATCTCTCTATCCAGGCATTGTTAGCTTTAGGTTTGTGAAGAAATTATGTCACATTCATAGCCCTGAACATGCCCATGTAATTAGTTTTCATTTATGTTATGTGTGCTATGAGAATTTGATGTCTGAACATGGAACAAAAACTAGGTTAGGAATTGGGGGAGAAGAAATTCTCTCTCATTTCTGAGAGTTAAATCATGTTCTTTATATGTATGAACTCGTGAGATGATGCTTTACATTTTTTGTGTTGTGAGTTTTCATTAAAAGTCCAGGAATCAAGATGTTTGAATCCATGTACCAAGCGCGCGTTTTTTGAACAAGGTTTGCTGGAGGTTGAAGAAGATAGGTTCTGGGCTGGGCCTGGAATGTTTTTTCTTTTTGCACCTTGCTTTTACTTTTGAACCCCCCTGACCCATTTTGATTTTTACTTATCATTTTCCATTTTTTCCTTTTGATTTTATTTCTATATTTTTATTTAAGTATGAAAAAATATAAAAATCATTTTTTCCACAATTTTTGCATTTATTTTGATATTTATTAGTCTTTATTTAGTTTTTGTACATAAATAAATACTTATATACTATTATTTAAAATAGCTAAAAAAAATAATACAAACATATTTTTCTGACTTTTATTTTATATTATCTCTTGGAAACATTTTATAATAAAAATATACTTTTTTTTATAAATATTAAATATTATTATTTTGTATATATTCAATATATTTAGTAAATAATACAAATACATATATATTTATTAGAATATTTAGGACAAAATACAAAATATATACATTTTTATTTTTATTAATATTTAACATTAAAAATACCTTTTTGACAAATATACTTCATTTTTATTTTATTTTTGTACATAATTATTAAACATTGTACATATTAAATAATTAATACTTTTTATTTAATGAAATTAGGGTTTTGCCCTAAATACATAAAAACTCCAAAAATTAATACTTTTTATTTTGTTTATTTGACATATAAAAAACACTTTTTTTCATACATATAAAAAAACATTTTTGCATCTTGCATATTTATTCCATTTTTATTTAATTATTGTATATTAAATAATTTGTATAATTCAATTTTGATGTAATAGTTAGGTTTAAATTCCTTGTCAAAATACCCTCATTTGAACATTTGTACCCCCCTTCCCATATATTGTATTGTAATAACTTAGGAACTTTATTTTTCGCACTTTAAAGCTTTCTAATTATGCCATGCTAGAATTAGGGTTTTTGTATGCAAATAAATTAACCAAAATAGTTTGACCTAATTTCAAGATAAACAAGCATGAAAATGGACAACACTAATCACACTTGCACCCCTAGGGTATTCCACTTGTTGCCTTCAATAATGGGCCATATTGCATGTTAGGTCTCTTTGGGCAAAACAAACACAATTCAAATGATCATAGTCCCTCGATGACGCTTTCGAAAGTTGCCTAAAAATGATCAAGTCCCTCCAAGGAAAAATTGCCCAAAGATGCTTGGCACCATTGCAATTATGGTCTAAACGATGACCCGCGCCCGTCCCTTTCACATCCTAACACAAGATTGTCCACCAAATGCAATGGTGGAACAAAAATTGTTAAAAGGGTTAAAAACATAGGAGAAATCTTTGAGAAATTTAGGAGTAGACAACCTCTTAGTTACTTGAATCAAAACTTGCAAAACAAAACACTTGTCTATTTTTCAAACCACACATCACTACACTTTCAAAACAACTTTCAAAAACAATGAAAACCTTTTCAAAAGACATACACCTTTGTATACATCCCAACATGGATCATTACAAAGGTTGCCACCACATTGGCCTCTTTTCAAAACATTTTCAAAATCCACACACAAAGCACCATTTCAAACAATTGAAAATCAATGCAAGTTGATCTAAGCAAGTAACTAAGAGCCCATGGATAACCATGGATAGAAAGGGTGCTAATACCTTCCCTTTCTATAATCTACTCCCCGAACCCAAGAAAACATCTCAAAGGTTTTTGCTGTGCTTTTTAACCTTTCCTTAGGATAAAATAAAAAGTCGGTGGCAACTCTTGCTCAACCGAAACATTTGCGAAAACAAACGCAAAACCTCAAGTCAGTTCTCCCACCGTATCACAGAACTGGCGACTCTGCTGGGGAAAAATTTAAAAGTGGAGTAACCTTAGGGCTTAGATCACCCTCTTGCATGACTAATTGTTTGCTTTGATTGCTTTACATCTTGGCTCTCTTGTTTGGGTTTGCAATCCTACACCCGGATTTGGGGAAACATTCATAGATAGCAATACGTTGTGGAAACTGTGCGGGGTATACCGACACGGTCGAAGCAATAGCTATATTAGTGCGACATATTTGTGAGTACCGGTAACCCTTGAGTTCAATCAAGGAGAGTACGGGGCCGCTGAGTGATGTCACTAAGCACTAATGACCTAGAACCTTACTTGACCATCTTGGCCTTTCATTAGGGGTAGTGAGATGACCGGCTTTGGTGCAGTCTGAAGTTGGTAGATACTCGATACTACACTCATTGAGGATTGTTTTCTTGGAATATTTTGGTCGCTAGTTAAGTGGCTAAACCAAAACAATGAACAATGAAAACAATCCAATGATATTGAGCTCTTTAGAACCCGGTTACTATTTATAAGACAGGTTTTTAAGCCAACTACACTCAAGAGGATACTTACCTATGAAACCCCATGCAAGCCTGAAACTAGGGTTTGGTGTGATTTGCCTGTACATATGTTTGTGCATACATCATGAAAATCATAAAGCATCATATGCATATACTAACCACTTCAAGGGTTTAGATTTTCATCTTTGTTCTTGTTTTGTAGGTCATGGAAATTCCTCGCAGAAAAACCATCCAAGTCAACCTTGTGAGGATCTCTCTTCAACTCAAGGAGCTCACCTCAAGAATTCCGGAAAGCTCATCCTTCAGTGAAAGACATGGTAGACTGCTCAGCTTAGTCAACACCAACATTGAAGAGGATATGATGAAAGTGTTATTCCAGTTCTTTGACCCTCTTCACCACTGTTTCACTTTCCCCGACTACCAATTGGTGCCCACTTTGGAGGAATTTTCTCAACTCCTGAGAATTCCTATCCTTAATCAACTACCTTTCAACGGTACGGAAAAGGAACCAAAGCCTGAAGATGTTGCTCGAGCATTACATCTACAACCATCTGACATCAAAGGGCATTGGGAAACTAGAAGCGGTGTCAAAGGCTTCTTAAAAAAATTCTTGTTTGAGAAGGCACAAGAATGTTGGAATTCATTGGACCTGCAAGCCTTTGAAGAAATTGTGGCACTCCTTATCTATGGGTTGGTCTTGTTCCCAAATCCTGACCAGCTGGTAGATGTCAATGCCGTCAAAATCTTCTTATCCAGAAATCCAATACCAACATTGCTTGGGGACATCCTTCACTCATTTTACACACGAACAATGAGAAAGAGGGGTGTTCTCATGTGTTGTACTCCTCTCCTTGCAAGGTGGTTTATTTCGCACCTTCCACAATCTGTCTTGAAGAATGACCAAGGCTCGAGGTGGTCCCAACGGTTGATGAATCTTACTCACTCTGATGTACATTGGTGTTCTCGGTCTAGAGAAAATGTCATCATCGTCGATTGTTGTGGAGAGTTTCCTAATGTTCCTTTACTTGGAATCAGAGGAGGTATCACCTACAACCCTTGCCTAGCTTTGAGGCAATTTGGATATGCACGGAGGGATGGCCCTCACGACATGTTAATTCCTGACCTAGTTTTTAACTTCGACAACGATGCGCAAGGACTTCGCCAAAGATTCATCAGAGCTTGGGGGATGCCCAACAAGGTTGACAGCAAGACACTGGGGCACACGAATTCCATCCCTCTTGAGCCTTATCTCAAGTGGGTACGAACCAGAGCCCAGAGTCTATTGATGCCTTATCCTCATGTTCTCCATGTGATTAAAGAGCCCGTCAAACAAGGAGAGGTTCCCTACACCATCCTACATCCTGACATGCCTACATCGTGGGAGGAGATGCAGAAGAGTTGGATCCAACTCAAGGAGGAACAGAACACTTTTGAAGCCAGCTTCTACGCCAGCGAGAAGAAGGTTCTAGAGCTCACCCGTCGACTCCATGAGTAAGAGGCCCTCAACACCTACATTGCGCCAAAGAGGATGCGCAACGTATTTTTACCTTGAGAAGTTGTTTTTGTAATATTTGGCCCATGGGGCACTTATGTACTAACAAACTTCTTCTTATTAATATGATGTGCGTTCTTTTTGTCTGCAACAATTGTGAATTTCTAAAATCCTTGAATGCATTGCATAGATAACATCTCATGCATCATGTGCACAACAGGTACCCTTTTTTTTCTACAGGTTGCTTAATTTCCTTCGCTGTTTATTTTGAACAGTCATCATGAATCCAGAATCATCTAGTGAGCAAGCAATCAAGGCCCTCCAGGCCCAGAATGCACAGTTTCAAGAAATGGTCATGAGCCTGGCCCAAGGTCAGCAAGAGTTGAAGGCTTTGCTCTTAAAGAAGAAGAAGAAGAAGAGGACTGCGTTATTCAACACTGGACGCAGGTTTGGGAACACACTCCATAACGAGGCTGATCCAACTACTTCCTCTGCAGAGAAAGACAGTCCCCAAGGGGGAGGAGCTCCTAGTCTTGCAGTCTCTGACAACGAGACAGATTACAATGACGAACAATACCCTCCCGCTGCTGACAGATACAAGCAATTAGAAGACCGCTTGAGTGCCATGGAGATTCAAAATGTGCCGGGGCTGGATTTCGGAGATTTAGGGTTATCTTCTGGGGTGGTAATCCCACACAAGTTCAAGGCGCCTGCCTTTGCCAAATATGACGGGGCTTCCTGTCCAAAGCTGCATCTTAGGTCGTACGTAAGGAAGATCCAACCTTACACAGCAGACAAAAATCTTTGGATCCACTTCTTCCAAGATAGCCTTTCGGGGTCACAACTTGAGTGGTTTTATCAGCTAGATGGAACCAGTATCCGACATTGGGAAGATTTGGCTACCGCATTTTATAGACAATATGAATACAATTCTGACCTTGCTCCTACGCGTACCCAACTTCAGGGTATGTCTCTAGGAACGGGCGAAGGGTTCAAAGAATATGCACAAAAATGGAGAGATTTGGTTGGCAGGGTGCAGCCTCCTTTGACTGATCGTGAACTGGTTGACATGTTTCTAGGGACCTTGTCTGGTCCATTCTTCAATCATCTGGTTGGTAATTCCTCCGTTGGGTTTACGGATTTGATCCTGACGGGTGAAAGGATAGAAGTTGGCATCAGGTCAGGAAAGATACAGAAAGCTGCCTCCGCAAGTACTGAGAAGAGGCCTTTCAAAAAGGAAGCTAGTGCAGTCTATGGTCCTAGAAGACAAGTCAAGCCAGAAAGCCGCCAAGCCGTCAATGCCTTGGTCATTTCAAAGCCTGTTGCTGCTCCTCAGCAGTACAATCAACAAAGAGGTGAAAGGCCCAAGAGGCAGTATACTCGACTGAGTATGACCTTGTCACAAATCTTGCCGCAACTGTTATCAACCAACTTGGTGACCATCAAAGAGGCTCTAAAGGTCGTGAATACTGCATCTCCTAAGTATAACCCAAATGCCCGTTGTGCTTATCATTCTGATAGCCCCGGGCATACTACTGATGATTGATGGGCCCTGAGAAATAAGGTTCAAAACCTTATCGATGCGAAGGAAATTCAGTTTGAGGCGCCTGAGAGGCCAAATGTTGTAACTGCTCCTATGCCCCAGCATAGAGTAAATGTCGTCGAGGAAGATTTGTATGTTGTTTCAGTGAGTGATGTTGCTACCCCTCTATTGACTGTTAAGAGGAACCTACTGCTAGCCGGTTTATTTCCGGGTTGTAGCAAGGGTTGCCTCCTGTGTGCTGTTATCCCTACCGGTTGTCCGCTGCTGAAATCAGGCATCTAAAGCCTGATGGATAGCAAAGAAATTATGTTCAAGAAAACTGTTGTTCCGTTTGTTTCTGCTGAAGAAGTATCTGTCGTCACAATTTTCAACAATCCTACCAAGGCTCCCCCAAGGAAGCCAGTCCAAATTATGTCTGTTGCACCCATTACCATTACTGTTCCTGGGCCTCTCCCCTATGAATCTGACAAGGCTGTCCTGTTGCACCCCAAAATTTGCCCTCCCATAACCTTCAAAGTTTTGACAAGAATCATCCACAATTGGTCCAAGTCTACTCAAAGGCTACACAGTCAACCATCCTCCTGAAGCCAGTCAAACTAGGGTTTTGGTTCTCACAAGGAAAATGAAGTTTCAAAGGGCCCAATCAAGTATCACATGCCTACAAATATGGTCAAGCATCCTCATATCAAGTTTCAAGACTTTCAGCACAAAATTGCACAGTCAAAAAACCCTAATTGCACTACAGTCAACTGTAGGGGCAAAATGGTCATTTGACAGTCAAAAGTTCAAATTTTTGGTAAACATCTTATTTTGAAGCCACAAACATCATTTTATCAATGCTTGATCATGATTCTCAAAACTTGGCTCAAAAATCATCCAGATGCAAAAGTTTCTATTTTTGGACAGCTGAAAAAGTCAACTGAAATTGACCAAGGCATAACTTTCACATGGATTATCAGAAAAATTCCATCCAAAGCTCATTTTGAAGAGAAAGACATTTCCTACAACTCATCTTCATACTTCAAGTCCAAGAAATGCTCTCACAAAAAGTTATCAATTTCAACATTATAGGTCATTTTCAAAAGTCAACAAAAAGGGACTTTAAGTCAAAGGCCATAACTTGAGATTGGTAAATCAAAATGACATGGGACCAAAGACATTGTTTATAGGACTTCAATACCTTCCTAAAATGTCCAAGAACATGAGCAAATCTTAAAAATTGAGCAAGTTATGCATTGGAGAAGTTGGGAAATTTTTGTGAAATGGCCAAAATCATTTATCCTTGAAATCTCATTTTTGACAAAAGGGCCCCACTTTTTCCACTTGAATTGACTTGGCCATGCTTCCCACGTGTCCCATCTTTTATTTCAGATTTTTTTTATTAATTTTTTCATTTTTATTGATTTTATTGGATTTAATTAGTTTTAAATCTTTTAAAATCAAAAGAAATTCAAAAAAATTAATTTAAAGGGATATTTTGCTTTGATTAACCTTGAAGCATCATTATGTGCCTACCATTTTTCGTGCTAAGGCTCAAACAAGGCAAGAATTCAAATTTGAATCAAAAATGGAAAGTTGGTTATGGTGGTTTATGTGAAAATCCAAATCATTAAAGCAAGGCTTTATTGGCCATAATTTTCATTGATACACATTGCATAAGAGATATACAAGTGATCAGAAACCATTGGACACAACAAGCGGCGCCAGAACTCAAAACACAAACTCACACTTTTTACAAAAAATCTCAAATCTGAAAACTCAGTTAGAGGTCGATTCAAAGCATAATTTTCATCCCAATAGCTTCCTTAGAGATTATTGAACACATCCCAATCAGAATCATCCACTCAAACGCCAAGAATCGGTACCTAGGATGCAAACTGCATCAAGAAAATTGCATAATCGTATTTTGATTTTGAAACATAATCATTGCATTTTTTTATGGATTATTACTCATTGATGATTTCTGATGCTAACTGTACAATTTAATTGTGTTTTTGTGCTCTCAACGTGATTTTACCATGTTAGCTTTCTAGGGTTTACAGAGCTTCAAAATGGGGCTTTTGCAAAGAGGAAAAATTAGGACTCAAGACCACCATCATTGGATTCAGCAGGTCTGGACGAAGAAAACAACATGCTCGCGCCCAATTTATGACCACTTGAGGGCTAATCGCTATTTTCTTTAAAGCCCTCTAAACCCACGCATAGAAAACCGTTGTTTAATGTCCTTGTTTCAGAAAAAAAACAAAACCACGCGAGGAAGACAAGGTCGTGGCATAAGCTGATTGGAGCGTTTGAATATTTCGCGCTTTAAATCCACTAACGCGTTGCTTTCTTTTATATTATTTATTTGTTATTTATATATCAAATGCGTTGTAATGGCTCAGCTGGCAAGTGGTGATTGCATTAACGTCCAAGACCTGGGTTCGAGCCCCAGGTCTGTATAATTTCCTATATTGTTTTGCCATAAATGTTCAGGTGCAGTTTCAAAGGTCCAGGTGCATCATACACATTCCTGATCAACCATCCACGTGCACGCTGAGATCCAGTCAAGGGCATAGATTGAAAGCACACCATGGGCATAGGTCAACATTGATGTATGCTGTTCAAAAAGTCAAACGGATCAATGCTTAACTGGGCCAGATTGCTAAGGCCTATACCTCACAATTGGGGTCTGAACCCCCCCTGGTTTGCAATTTTCTTCATATTTTACTTTTTCAATTATTGTTTTATTTATTTTATTGTTTTGTTTTGAATTAATATTTTCAAAATATAAAAAACATACAAAAAAATAAGAAAAGATAATAAAAACAATAATTTTATTTTAGTATTAATTTTGTAATTAAATTCCATAATTAATTTAGATTTAATCCTAGGTTATAATTTAATTCTTTTTTTTTTCACAATAAACCAAAAAAATAATAAAATTAGATCTTTAATATTTTTTCCCTTTTTTTTGTAATTAATTAAATATTTTGTCATCAACCATTAATTTTGTAAATAAGTTTTATAATTAATTAGTTTTAATTTTCGGTTTTAACTTTAATGCATTTTCTTTAATAAATTAAAAACAATTAGAATTAGAATTAATTACTTGACTTTTAATTAATTTAATTTTCTTTAATGTCATAAATACAAAAAAAAACATAAAAATAAGTTCTTCTTTTATTTATTTAATTTAATTATTTTAACTTAATTATTTTAAATTCCTTCAAAGGGTTCAACGCCCTCGCATCCGGTCATATTTTCCTTTTTCGCGCGTTTTATTTATTTTTGATGTAAATATAATGTACTTGTACCAAAGCCATGTAATAGCTATTAGATATTTATTTTCTGCAATTTATTTTAAATCGGGTCTGGATTAATTTGGCGTTGTAGACCCGCGCCCTTGTAATAGCGTAGGACCTTTATCCTTTCCGCACTTTAAATTTTCGCACTTTTAACTGTTAAACAATAACATGAAAGAATGAATGCCCAAAAATAAAACCAAAACGTAGATCACCAATGCATGACAAGACAAACAATAAACTGAAAATGACACACAATTCACACACCACCCCTAGGGTACGCTTCACTGTTGCCTTGCCCCTCGAAAGGTGGTCATCAAGTATAGGACGTCTTAGTGAGTCCTTATGTTCCATTGATCTAGTTGCCTCGAATAAGTTGCCTCGGAACGGTCGCCTCGGAATAAAAGATCAATGGCATAAGGGTAGCTTCTAAGGTATCTTACCATTGCTCTGGTGATCACCCTGTTGCCTTGCCCCTCGAAACGTGGTCGTTGAGTACAGGACGTCTTAGTAAGTCCTTATGTTCCATTGATCTAGTTGCCTCGAATAAGTTGCCTCGGAACGGTCGCCTCGGAATAAAAAGATCAATGGCATAAGGGTAGCTTCTAAGGTATCTTACTATTGCTCAGTGTCCACACTGTCCCTAACCCTCGGATTGACCCGAACACCTCCAACGGTGGTGCTACCTACCTCTCAATGGTGGGATGGCACTACCTTAAGGACATTTACACAGCCTAATTCCTTAGGGTAGGTAGATTCTCATAGATACTTGCCCTTTTCAAAAACAAACAAAATACTTTTCACACCTACACTTTCTAAAAGTTTTCGAACAAATTTTTCAAACACTCTTGAGGACAGATACAAGAGTTACTTAGAAACTTTCAAAGAAACTTTTTTCAAACCCACTCACACTTGAAAAGCAAACAAACATTTTGAAAACACAATGAGCAAGTATCGAAGAGCCCATGGATAACCATGGATAGAAAGGGTGCTAACACCTTCCCTTTCTATAAATCTACCTCCCGAACCGAGAGCAATCTCTTTAAAGGAATTTTTCTGTGCTTTTGTCCTTTCCATTTGGAGAAAATAAAAGACGGTGGCGACTCTTGCTTACCGCGACATTTCGCGAAACCAACGTTAAACAGTCAGTTCCAGATCCACCGATCACAGAACTGGCGACTCTGCTGGGGAACAATACTTATAAAGTGAGGTGTACCTTAGGACTAAGATCACTGTGTTTTCAATTGCTTTGACTTGTTTGCTTTATTATTGTGGGACTGTCTTGGGAGTTCTATAGATCCTAACCCGGATCTGGGGATACCTTCTTAGAAAGTAGCAACAAGGCTGTGAGGGAACTGTGCGGGGTATACCGACATGGTTGAAGCAGTCTGCTACGTTGATGTGGCACTTTGGTGTGTACCGGTAACCCTTGAGTCAATCAAGGAGAGTACGGGGCCTCCGCGTGGTGTCGTGAAGCATCAACAGACCTTAGGAACCTTAATTGAACCATCTTGGCCTCTTTAGGGTAGTGAGATAACTACTTTGGTGTACTCCGAAGTTAGTTGATACTCGATACTACACTTAATTGAGGGTTGTTTTCTTGGGATATTTTGATCGCCAGTCAGTGGCTAAATCGAAACGATGAACAATGAAAGCAATCCAATGATATTGAGATCCTTATAACCCGGTTACTTTGATAGGACAGGTTTGAGCCCACCAACTTCAAGAGGGTAATACCCAGACCCCATGCTGGCCTAAACTCTAAGGGCTTGTCTTGTGTGACTTGTGTGCCTTACATGTTTACCTTTGTAAATATTTGTGGTGTGTTTAACCATAGCATCATGACATCATACAGCATCATATGCATCCACTAATCATTTCAGGGGTTCGAATCTTCATCTTTGTTCTTGTTTTGTAGGACATGGAAACTATCCGCAGAAAGACAATTCAGATAAACCTCATAAGGGTCCCCCTTCAGCTTAAGGAGCTTACATCCAGGATTCCCGAGAACTCGTCATTCAGTGAAAGGCATGGTAGACTCATCAGCCTGGTCAATACCAATATTGAGGAAGAGATGGTAAAGGTCCTTTTCCAATTCTTTGACCCTCAGCACCACTGTTTTACTTTCCCGGATTATCAGCTGGTACCTGCTCTAGAAGAGTTTTCCCAACTTCTGAAGATTCCCATTCTCAATCAACTACCCTACAACGGTACGGAAAGGGAACCAAAACTTGAAGAAGTGGCTAAAGCACTATGTCTACAACCATCTGACATCAAGGGGCATTGGGAAGCCAAAAATGGTATCAAAGGATTCTTGGCAAAGTTTCTGTTTGAGAAGGCCCAAGAGTGTTGGAATTCCCTTGACCTGCAAGCCTTTGAAGAAGTTGTAGCCCTCCTTGTCTATGGGTTGGTGTTGTTCCCTAAACCAGATCAGCTTATAGATATCAGTGCTGTCAAGGTCTTCATGTCCAGGAATCCTATACCTACGTTGCTAGGGGACATCCTTCACTCATGTTACACTCGAACCATGAGAAAAAGGGGTGTTCTTATGTGCTGCACTCCCCTCCTGGGAAGGTGGTTTATTTCTCACCTTCCACAATCAGTTTTGAAGAACGAGCGAGGTTTGAGGTGGTCACAACGGTTGATGACTCTTACACATGCAGATATACATTGGTGTTCTCGGTCCAGAGAGGATGTCACTATCATTGATCGTTGTGGGGAGTACCCTAATGTTCCTTTACTTGGAATCAGAGGAGGTATTACTTACAACCCATGCCTGGCTTGGAGACAGTTTGGTTATGCTCGGAAAGATGGCCCCCATGAGATGTTAATTCCTGACATAATTTTTGACTTCGACAAAGATACGCAAGGACTTCGCCAGAAATTTATCAAAGCTTGGAAGATGCCCAGCAAAATAGACAGCAAGACCCTGGGGCACAGGAACTCCATCCCATTGGAGCCTTATCTCAAATGGGTACGAGCCCGCTCCCAGAAGCTGGTGATGCCATATCCTCATGTTCTCCCCGTGATCAAAGAGCCAGACTTGGAAGGAGAGGTGTCCTACACCATTCAACATCCTGACATGCCCACGTCCTGGGAAGAGATGCAGAAGAGTTGGATCCAGCTTAAGGAAGAACGGAATTCTCTAGAAACCAATCTACATGCCAGTGAGAAAAAGGTCCTGGAGCTCACCCGCCTACTGCACGAGGAAAAGAATCTCAATACCTATATTGCTCCGAAGAGGATGCGTAGTGTCTTTTGGGATTGATCTGTTTTGTAATGTTTGCCCATGAGGCCTTAATGTACTGAACAAATCATTTTCTTAATAATAACGTGTGCTCTTTTTTTCTACAACGAATTTGAATTTTCGAACCCTTGAATGCATTGCATGAACACATATCATTCATCATATGCATCACAGGTACTCTTCCTTTCAGGCTGCTGACTGTTCTTCGCTGTTTATTTCAGCATCATGAACCCTGAATCATCAACCGAGGCATCTATCAAGGCTCTTCAGGCGCAGAACGCCCAATTTCAGGAGTTGATCAAGGGTTTGGCTCAAGGTCAACAAGATTTAAAGACTATGCTTCTGAAGAAGACTAAGAAGAAGAGGAGGACTGTGTTATTCAACACTGGGCGCAGACTTGGGAACACTTTGCGAAATGAGGCTGAGAGGACTACTCCATCTGTGGGGGAGGGTAGTCACCAAGAAAGGGAGGTCCCTACTCCTGTGGGCTCTGATACTGAAACAGACTTCGACGACGAACAGTACCCTCCTGCTGAAGACCGGTACAAGCAGTTGGAGGACAGATTAAAAGCTATGGAAGTTCAGCGTGTGCCTGGACTGGATTTCGGAGACTTGGGGTTATCTACTGGGGTGGTGATTCCACACAAGTTCAAGGCACCTGCCTTTGTGAAGTATGACGGGGCTTCCTGTCCCAAGATGCACCTCCGTTCTTATGTAAGGAAGATCCAGCCTTACACGGCAGACAAGAACCTTTGGATCCACTTCTTCCAGGAGAGTCTTTCAGGGACTCACCTCGAATGGTTCTATCAGCTGGATGGAATCAGCATTCGTAACTGGGAGGATCTGGCCACTGCTTTTTACAAGCAGTATCAATATAATTCCGACCTCGCTCCTACGCGTACCCAGCTCCAGGGTATGTCGCTAGGGTCGGGTGAAGGTTTTAAGGAATACGCCCAGAAATGGAGGGATCTGGCTGGCAGGGTGCAGCCACCATTGTCGGACCGAGAGCTGGTGGATATGTTTTTGGGGACCATTTCTGGTCCATTTTTCAATCATCTCATCGGTAATTCCTCTGCTGGGTTTACTGATCTGATCCTGACTGGTGAGAGGATCGAGGCCGGTATAAAATCGGGGAAGATACAGAAGGTTGCCTCCTCCAATGCTGAAAAGAAGCCCTTCAAGAAAGAGGCAAGTGCTGTGTATGGCCCGAGAAGGCAGAACAAACCTGAACACCGCCAAGCTGTTAACGCGGTGGTTATTTCTAAACCTGCTGCTGCTCCACAATAGTACAATCAACCCAGAGCTGAGAGGCCCAAACGACAGTATACTCGGCTCAGCATGACTCTCTCTCAAATCCTGCCGCAACTGCTATCAACCAATTTGGTGACTGTTAGAGAGGCCCCGAAGGTTGTGAATACTGCGTCCCCCAAGTTTAATCCAAATGCTCGCTGTGCTTATCACTCCGATAGCCCGGGGCATTCTACTGATGATTGCTGGGCCTTAAAGAACAAGCTGCAGGACCTTATTGATGCAAAGGAGGTTCAGTTTGAGGCACCTGAGAAGCCCAATGTAGTGACAGCTCCCCTGCCTGCCCATGGAGTAAATGCTATTGGGGACGAAGAGGAAGTGGATGAAGCTGAGTTTGATAGCTGGATCTACCCGGCAACCGACGGTGGACTTAACAATTGGAGTGCAAAGGACAATCTATCTGTTTCTCTTGTTACTAAGTAATGAACTTCTTTGTTTTGGATTTGTAATAAACAATAATTTGAAACTGTATGGCCCGGTGTCTTACCCGGGGCACTGTGGTCTTATTTATGAGGGCTTTTGTTTGTCATTATCATATATCATAAATAAAAGCATTGGACGTTTTTCACATTTCAAATTTTGCGCTCCTTTTCTTTCCTTTCTTTATATGTTACAAAACAGCTGTATTTACACACACTCACTCATACAGGTTTCAATCCACTCTGGATCTCACTGGTAACGACTCTGCTACTGCCAGTTATGACTTCGAAAATCCGATCAACTTAGCCGAAGACGAAGGTGAAGATGATTGCGAAGTGCCTGGCGAACTTGCAAGACTGTTACTTCAGGAAGAGAGGGCAATTCAACCCCATGAAGAGCCAGTGGAAACAATAAACTTGGGTACTGAAGAAGACAGGAAAGAGGTAAAGATTGGTGCCAACCTAGAGCTCAGCGTGAAGCAACGGTTGACTAAGATGCTACATGACTACATGGAAATATTCGCCTGGTCCTATGAAGATATGCCCGGGTTGGATACCGACATTGTGGTCCATCACTTGCCTACTAAGGAAGACTGCCCTCCGGTTAAGCAAAAGGTCCGCCGTATGCGTCCAGAGATGTCCGAAAAGATCAAAGCCGAGGTTATGAAACAGTTTGATGCCGGGTTTCTTGCAGTAACTTCTTACCCTCAGTGGGTTGCTAATGTGGTGCCGGTACCTAAGAAAGACGGTAAGGTCAGAATGTGTGTCGACTACAGGGATCTGAACAGGGCCAGCCCCAAAGATGACTTCCCTTTACCTCACATTGATGTCCTTGTTGATAATACAGCTCAGCATAAGGTGTTCTCTTTCATGGATGGCTTTTTAGGGTACAATCAGATCAAGATGGCACCTGAAGACATGGAAAAGACTACATTTGTTACTCAGTGGGGCACCTTCTGCTACAAAGTCATGCCTTTTGGACTAAAGAATGCTGGGGCAACCTACCAACGTGCCATGGTGGCTTTATTTCATGACATGATCCATCATGAGATAGAAGTGTATGTTGATGACATGATCGCAAGGTCCCAGACTGAGGAAGAACACCTGGATCATCTGCAGAAATTGTTTGACCGTCTGAAACTGTACAAGCTGAGGTTGAACCCGAATAAGTGCACCTTCGGGGTAAGATCCGGGAAGTTGCTAGGCTTCGTTGTAAGTGATAAGGGTATTCAAGTGGACCCTGCCAAGGTTAAAGCTATTCAAGAGATGCCAGTTCCTAGAACAGAGAAGGAAGTCAGAGGTTTTTTAGGACGCCTGAATTACATTGCTCGATTCATCTCACACCTGACTGCTACCTGTGAGCCAATCTTCAAACTGCTGAAGAAAGATCAGGTAGTACGTTGGAATGATGAATGTCAGGCTGCTTTTGACAGAATCAAAGAGTATCTCCAAGAACCACCCATCCTTATGCCACCGGTTGAAGGGAGACCTCTGATACTTTACCTGACAGTACTTGATAACTCAATGGGGTGTGTGTTGGGGCAGCATGACGAGTCTGGCCGAAAAGAGCATGCCATTTATTACCTTAGCAAAAAGTTTACCGACTGTGAGACCCGATACTCACTGCTTGAGAAAACTTGTTGCGCTTTGGTATGGGCTGCTCGCCGGCTGAGACAGTATATGCTGACTCACACTACTTTGTTGATCTCAAAGATGGATCCTATAAAGTACATATTCGAAAAGCCTGCTCTGTCTGGGAGAATTGCAAGATGGCAAATGATCTTGACGGAATACGACATTCAGTACACAACCCAGAAAGCCATCAAGGGAAGTGTATTGGCAGACCACTTGGCACATCAGGCCGTAGATGACTATCAGTCAATGAACTTCGAGTTTCCGGATGAAAGCATCATGATAGTGACTGATTGTGAAGTACCTGGACCGGATGAAGGACCTGAGGAAGGATCCCGATGGTCTATGCACTTTGACGGAGCCTCCAATGCTTTGGGTAACGGTATCGGCGCTGTGATTATATCCCCTCAAGGCACTCATACTCCACTCACTGCTCGGCTATGCTTCAACTGTACCAATAACATGGCGGAGTATGAGGCGTGCATCATGGGACTCAAAGCTGCGATTGACTTAAGGATCAAGTTTCTGAGTGTCTTCGGAGATTCCGCCCTCGTGATCAACCAGATCAAAGGAGAGTGGGATATGAAACATCCGAATCTTATTCCTTACAAAGAATGTGTGTTGACAATGATCCCCCACTTCACAGAGATAACTTTCGAACACTTCCCGAGAGAAGAGAATCAGCTGGCGGACGCGTTAGCTACAATGTCTTCTATGTTCAAGGTTAAATGGGATAATGAGGCTCCCAGGGTCATCATTTGGAAGTTAGACGAACCGACATACTGTTGTGATCTCGAGACTGAATTGGTAACTGAGAAGCCTTGGTACCATGAGGTAAAGAGATATCTGGAAGCTCAGGAGTATCCTGAAGGTGCATCTGTCAATGATAAAAAGTTTCTAAGAAGGTTCGCGGCAAAGTTCTTCCTTAGTAACGACATCTTGTACAAGCGAAACCATGATTCAACCTTACTGCGTTGTGTGGATAAGACGGAAGCAGGAAAGATCATGGAAGAGCTACACGAAGGGACCTTTGGTACACATTCCAGTGGACACACTATGGCTAAAAAGATCCTTCGGGCAGGGTATTACTGGTCCACATTGGAAGCTGACTGTTACCAACATTCCAAGACATGCCATAAGTGCCAGGTTTATGCAGACAAGGTGCACGTTCCTCCAGTTCCTCTGAATGTCTTGACAGCACCTTGGCCGTTTGCAATGTGGGGCATTGACATGATTGGTGAGATCAGACCTACGGCATCTAACGGGAATCGCTTCATCCTTGTAGCGATTGATTACTTTACAAAATGGGTCGAAGCAGCGTCCTATGCTACGGTAACCAAGACCGTTGTGGCACGGTTCATTCGGCATAACCTGATCTGTCGATACGGCGTCCCTGAGAGAATTATTATAGATAACGGTACCAATCTGAATAACAAGACGGTCACTGAGCTCTGCGAACAGTTCAAAATACAGCACCACAATTCTTCTCCTTACAGACCGAAGATGAATGGGGCTGTAGAAGCAGCAAATAAAAATATCAAGAAAATCGTGCAGAAGATGACAGTGACCTATAAAGATTGGCACGAGATGTTACCGTTCGCTCTACATGGGTACCGTACCTCAGCTAGGACGTCAACCGGGGCAACTCCTTTCTCTTTGGTTTATGGTATGGAGGCAGTCTTACCAATCGAAGTGCAGATACCCTCTCTCCGGATAATGAAGAATGCAAATCTGAACGAAGATGATTGGATCCAGACACGACTTGATCAGCTAAACCTCATTGATGAAAAGAGACTTGCGACTATCTGCCATGGTCAGACGTATCAAAAACGGATGATCAGGGCGTTTAACAAAAAGGTCAGACCACAGGAATATCAAGTTGGGGATCTGGTAATCAAGCGAATCATCCTCCCTCAGAGTGATCCAAGGGGCAAATGGACCCCTACGTACGAAGGGCCATTTGTGGTTAAGCATGTGTTCTCAGGAGGAGCCATGATTCTAACCAACATGGATGGTGACGACCTTCCTCACCCCGCCAATGCAGACATAGTAAAAAGATACTACGCATGAAAAAGACCCGCTAGGCTGACATGCCTAGGCAAAAATTAGGGCTTCCCGTCGAACCAAAAGGGTTCGGGCAAAATGAAGGGATGAAATAAAAAAAATCTGTACACCCGGCAAGTCGAAAACCTGAAAAGGCGGCTTGGGCAAAAATGGGTATCCCGGTGGACTGAAAACCCGAAAGGGCGGTCCAGGCAAAAATTAGGGATAAAAGCGTAATACTATGTCTCATTGATCACTTTGCATCCAAAATCCGGTATCTACATCAAGATCAGACGGCATCGATCAGTCAGCTTCACCTTCAACCAAGGTCATCAAGTGATGAGACGCTCGGAGTTATAAAGGCAATAGCAGAGTTGAAACCCAGTGGATCATTCATTTCACACAGCTGTTTTATTTTCTTTTGTACAAAACTTGTATAAACTCTTTTGATTGGAGGCGTTCCTCTTACTAGGACGTCAGCCTCTTGTATACAAAACGCCTATTTACAGGCCACTCAAAAATCAATACAAATATACTTTTCAGTTAAATGTGCCAATTGTTTTTCTTTTTCTGTTTTGTTTTGCGAAGAACGTCCAAGGTTCAATTTGTGATATATGCATTGACAATAATTTGCTAACTCATGAATATTTGCATACGAAACAAAGGATTAATTACAGGTGACACTAGAAACAGGGGCAATAAAGAGTTGTCTAAAGCAATCTAATTGTTTTATCCTCCAAAGTACCAAAGTAGGTTCAGCTAAAGAACATAACCAGGCATCTTAAATTCCCCAGAGAGTGAGCCAGCAAGCAGTATACTCTCCTCAAACAAGGCAGTTATCAACCTTAAAGAAGTTGGGTGTCCTCCAGCAGACCTCAACATTCTCCAGCAGCATGCATGTTCTTAACAAGCATCCCCGGCAATCTTGGTCTAAAGATTGTTCCCCGGCGGCATACCAAGCATTCAAAGGGATCACTTCCCCCGCAGTTCAATACTTCCCCAGGAGAGTCCAATCCAGTTCCCCAGGAAAGTTGGAACTCATCTCCCCAAGCAGCAAGCTTATCCCCAGTAGATTCTGGAAGCTTGTCCCTCGCAGAGCACGAACGCGTCGTCCGGCTTTATTCAAAGAGTTATTTCCTTAACAAGATATAACTGGGTTATCCTCAGCCAAAAACCACGGAAAGATCGTTCTCGGAAAAGTCTTCTTATCCCCAGCGAAGTCTATTAACACTTCCAACGTAACAACGGTATCCTCAGCAGAGTTACCATCAACATCCCAGCAAAGTACCTCTCTCCCCACGGAGTACTGTTCCCCAGCAAGATCGCTAGAGTGGTTATTCCCCGCAGGGTAATCTCTTCATCATGTTTATTCCTCAACGGAGTCATCTTCTCCTACCGATATTCTTGCAACTATCATCCCCAGCGGAAACAAGAAGCTCTATTCTTCCACATCAGCCCAGGATTCAACTTCCCGGCATCCGTCAAGGATCTATTTTCCTGAGACGAAAACATGCATTCATAAACATCACATCTTTATACATTATAGCATGCATATACGCATCATGAACATACAATCTCATTCATTCTGAGAACACCTCGCATGTCATACATCATGACATCACATACAACTAACGTTTTGTCTTTTCAGGATAAAATTTAATACAAAGATAATTGCTATCAACTGTCGTGATTCCAGATCCGATTCCTGTATCTCTCCAGGGAGTATCTGTTGACGACTACAGTACCAGACTCGATTCCTGTATCTAGACAGGGCACGTCTGAAGAGTTCGAAGATCCGATTCCTGAATCTTGCCAGGGAGTATCTGTTGACGACTACAGTACCAGACTCGATTCCTGTATCTAGACAGGGCACGTCTGAAGAGTTCGAAGATCCGATTCCTGTATCTCGCCAGGGAGTATCTGTTGACGACTACAGTACCAGACTCGATTCCTGTATCTAGACAGGGCACGTCTGAAGAGTTCGAAGATCCGATTCCTGAACCTTGCCAGGGAGTATCTGTTGACGACTACAGTACCAGACTCGATTCCTGTATCTAGACAGGGCACGTCTGAAGAGTTCGAAGATCCGATTCTTGAACCTTACCAGGGAGTATCTGTTGACGACTACAGTACCAGACTCGATTCCTGTATCTAGACAGGGCACGTCTGAAGAGTTCGAAGATCCGATTCCTAAACCTTGCCAGGGAGTATCTGTTGACGACTACAGTACCAGACTCGATTCCTGTATCTAGACAGGGCACGTCTGAAGAGTTCGAAGATCCGATACCTGAATCTTGCCAGGGTGTATCCGTTGAAGACTAACATTACCAGACTCGATTCCTGTATCTCGCCAGGGCACGTCTGAAGAATTCAAAGATCCAGCTCCTGTAACTAATCAGGACACAGCTATGCCAAGCATCTGAAAACCAGCTCCTGCAACGTGTCAGGTACTCATTTTTTCTTTTGCAGGCATGCAGGTTCTCGCTAAAGAATCTCTTACGCGATCAACATCCAGAGGGCATCTATAAGCCCATCATTCTATTCATCAATCTCTAAATGGCATCTATAAGCCCATTTCCATCACTGCCACTATGTGAGCGCAAATTTCTGGGCACTTTAGTGTTCAATCATCTTCCACCCTCGGATTACGAAAGGCACGCCAGCCAATCTGCATCCTCAGGTCTAAGAAGATTGAACAGGGGCAACTGTTGCACCCCAAAATTTGCCCTCCCATAACCTTCAAAGTTTTGACAAGAATCATCCACAATTGGTCCAAGTCTACTCAAAGGCTACACAGTCAACCATCCTCCTGAAGCCAGTCAAACTAGGGTTTTGGTTCTCACAAGGAAAATGAAGTTTCAAAGGGCCCAATCAAGTCTCACATGCCTACAAATATGGTCAAGCATCCTCATATCAAGTTTCAAGACTTTCAGCACAAAATTGCACAGTCAAAAAACCCTAATTGCACTACAGTCAACTGTAGGGGCAAAATGGTCATTTGACAGTCAAAAGTTCAAATTTTTGGTAAACATCTTATTTTGAAGCCACAAACATCATTTGATCAATGCTTGATCATGATTCTCAAAACTTGGCTCAAAAATCATCCAGATGCAAAAGTTTCTATTTTTGGACAGCTGAAAAAGTCAACTGAAATTGACCAAGCCATAACTTTCACATGGATTATCAGAAAAATTCCATCCAAAACTCATTTTGAAGAGAAAGACATTTCCTACAACTCATCTTCATACTTCAAGTCCAAGAAATGCTCTCACAAAAAGTTATCAATTTCAACATTATAGGTCATTTTCAAAAGTCAACAAAAAGGGACTTTAAGTCAAAGGCCATAACTTGAGATTGGTAAATCAAAATGACATGGGACCAAAGACATTGTTTATAGGACTTCAATACCTTTCTAAAATGTCCAAGAACATGAGCAAATCTTAAAAATTGAGCAAGTTATGCATTGGAGAAGTTGGGAAATTTTTGTGAAATGGCCAAAATCATTTATCCTTGAAATCTCATTTTTGACAAAAGGGGCCCACTTTTTCCACTTGAATTGACTTGGCCATGCTTCCCACGTGTCCCATATTTTATTTCAGATTTTTTTTATTAATTTTTTCATTTTTATTGATTTTATTGGATTTAATTAGTTTTAAATCTTTTAAAATCAAAAGAAATTCAAAAAAATTAATTTAAAGGGATATTTTGCTTTGATTAACCTTGAAGCATCATTATGTGCCTACCATTTTTCGTGCTAAGGCTAAAACAAGGCAAGAATTCAAATTTGAATCAAAAATGGAAAGTTGGTTATGGTGGTTTATGTGAAAATCCAAATCATCAAAGCAAGGCTTTATTGGCCATAATTTTCATTGATACACATTGCATAAGAGATATACAAGTGATCAGAAACCATTGGACACAACAAGCGGCGCCAGAACTCAAAACACAAACTCACACTTTTTACAAAAAATCTCAAATCTGAAAACTCAGTTAGAGGTCGATTCAAAGCATAATTTTCCATCCCAATAGCTTCCTTAGAGATTATTGAACACATCCCAATCAGAATCATCCACTCAAACGCCAAGAATCGGTACCTAGGATGCAAACTGCATCAAGAAAATTGCATAATCGTATTTTGATTTTGAAACATAATCATTGCATTTTTTTTATGGATTATTACTCATTGATGATTTCTGATGCTAACTGTACAATTTAATTGTGTTTTTGTGCTCTCAACGTGATTTTACCATGTTAGCTTTCTAGGGTTTACAAAGCTTCAAAATGGGGCTTTTGCAAAGAGGAAAAATTAGGACTCAAGACCACCATCATTGGATTCAGCAGGTCTGGACGAAGAAAACAACATGCTCGCGCCCAATTTATGACCACTTGAGGGCTAATCGCTATTTTCTTTAAAGCCCTCTAAACCCACGCATAGAAAACCGTTGTTTAATGTCCTTGTTTCAGAAAAAAAACAAAACCACGCGAGGAAGACAAGGTCGTGGCATAAGCTGATTGGAGCGTTTGAATATTTCGCGCTTTAAATCCACTAACGCGTTGCTTTCTTTTATATTATTTATTTGTTATTTATATATCAAATGCGTTGTAATGGCTCAGCTGGCAAGTGGTGATTGCATTAACGTCCAAGACTTGGGTTCGAGCCCCAGGTCTGTATAATTTCCTATATTGTTTTGCCATAAATGTTCAGGTGCAGTTTCAAAGGTCCAGGTGCATCATACACATTCCTGATCAACCATCCACGTGCACGCTTAGATCCAGTCAAGGGCATAGATTGAAAGCACACCATGGGCATAGGTCAACATTGCTGTATGCTGTTCAAAAAGTCAAACGGATCAATGCTTAACTGGGCCAGATTGCTAAGGCCTATACCTCACAATTGGGGTCTGAACCCCCCCCTGGTTTGCAATTTTCTTCATATTTTACTTTTTCAATTATTGTTTTATTTATTTTATTGTTTTGTTTTGAATTAATATTTTCAAAATATAAAAAACATACAAAAAAATCAGAAAAGATAATAAAAACAATAATTTTATTTTAGTATTAATTTTGTAATTAAATTCCATAATTAATTTAGATTTAATCCTAGGTTATAATTTAATTCTTTTTTTTTTCACAATAAACCAAAAAAATAATAAAATTAGATCTTTAATATTTTTTCCCTTTTTTTTGTAATTAATTAAATATTTTGTCATCAACCATTAATTTTGTAAATAAGTTTTATAATTAATTAGTTTTAATTTTCGGTTTTAACTTTAATGCATTTTCTTTAATAAATTAAAAACAATTAGAATTAGAATTAATTACTTGACTTTTAATTAATTTAATTTTCTTTAATGTCATAAATACAAAAAAAACATAAAAATAAGTTCTTCTTTTATTTATTTAATTTAATTATTTTAACTTAATTATTTTAAATTCCTTCAAAGGGTTCAACGCCCTCGCATCCGGTCATATTTTCCTTTTTCGCGCGTTTTATTTATTTTTGATGTAAATATAATGTACTTGTACCAAAGCCATGTAATAGCTATTAGATATTTATTTTCTGCAATTTATTTTAAATCGGGTCTGGATTAATTTGGCGTTGTAGACCCGCGCCCTTGTAATAGCGTAAGACCTTTATCCTTTCCGCACTTTTAACTGTTAAACAATAACATGAAAGAATGAATGCCCAAAAATAAAACCAAAACGTAGATCACCAATGCATGACAAGACAAACAATAAACTGAAAATGACACACAATTCACACACCACCCCTAGGGTACGCTTCACTGTTGCCTTGCCCCTCGAAAGGTGGTCATCAAGTATAGGACGTCTTAGTGAGTCCTTATGTTCCATTGATCTAGTTGCCTCGAATAAGTTGCCTCGGAACGGTCGCCTCGGAATAAAAGATCAATGGCATAAGGGTAGCTTCTAAGGTATCTTACCATTGCTCTGGTGATCACCCTGTTGCCTTGCCCCTCGAAACGTGGTCGTTGAGTACAGGACGTCTTAGTAAGTCCTTATGTTCCATTGATCTAGTTGCCTCGAATAAGTTGCCTCGGAACAGTCGCCTCGGAATAAAAAGATCAATGGCATAAGGGTAGCTTCTAAGGTATCTTACTATTGCTCAGTGTCCACACTGTCCCTAACCCTCAGATTGACCCGAACACCTCCAACGGTGGTGCTACCTACCTCTCAATGGTGGGATGGCACTACCTTAAGGACATTTACACAGCCTAATTCCTTAGGGTAGGTAGATTCTCATAGATACTTGCTCTTTTCAAAAACAAACAAAATACTTTTCACACCTACACTTTCTAAAAGTTTTCGAACAAATTTTTCAAACACTCTTGAGGACAGATACAAGAGTTACTTAGAAACTTTCAAAGAAACTTTTTTCAAACCCACTCACACTTGAAAAGCAAACAAACATTTTGAAAACACAATGAGCAAGTATCTAAGAGCCCATGGATAACCATGGATAGAAAGGGTGCTAACACCTTCCCTTTCTATAAATCTACCTCCCGAACCGAGAGCAATCTCTTTAAAGGAATTTTTCTGTGCTTTTGTCCTTTCCATTTGGAGAAAATAAAAGACGGTGGCGACTCTTGCTTACCGCGACATTTCGCAAAACCAGCGTTAAACAGTCAGTTCCAGATCCACCGATCACATGTCCCATGGCACTATGGGGCAGACGTGTATGTGCTTGGAGTGAAGTAGGAGTTCAACACCGGTACCAGTATCAGTAACATCACTGGTCCCGCCAAGATTACTCGCAGTGGCAGGCTTTTCTCGCCTGACATTGCACCACCAGTTATCCAAAAACCTCTTATCATCACACCCGCAAGTGTGCATGTTCCAAATCAAGTTCCTGTGTCTACTACTGCCGTCGAGTCCTCTGATGATCGGGGCAAAGAAGTTGCTACCGATTTGCCTGCCCGGACGGAGGCACCAAAAAAGACCGTTGTTGAAGCCTCCCAGCAAGAGATGGAGGAAATCCTTAAAATCATTAAAAAGAGTGACTTCAATGTTGTTGAACAGTTGGGGCATACCCCCTCCAAAATCTCTATGCTATCATTGCTGTTGTGCTCAGAGGCCCACGCCAAGGCCCTGATTTCATTTCTGAAAACGGCCCATGTGCCGCAAGAGACCTCTGCAGATCAATTCACTGACTGTATGGCTAATTTGACAGCTGACAATGGTTTGGGGTTCTCGGATGCTGACCTTACCGCCAAAGGAAAAAACCACAATGATGCCCTGCACGTCTCTATAGAATGCAGGGGCACTACTCTCGCACACGTGTTGGTGGATACCGGTTCTTCCCTGAATGTATTGCCCAAGAAGGCCTTAGATCGGTTGGATTGTGAGGGCCTGGAATTGAAACCTAGTAACATCATTGTTAGAGCCTTCGACGGTTCTAAGAGGATGGTGCACGGTGAGGTAGACATTCCTATTCGTGTGGGTTCCCAAGTCTTTGACTCAACGTTCTACGTGATGGATATTCGTCCATCTTATTCCTGTTTGTTGGGTCGACCCTGGATTCACAAGGCTGGGGCAGTAACATCCACTCTACACCAAAAGCTCAAATACCCTGTCAAAGGGAAAATTGTTACTGTGCAAGGTGAGGAGGAATACATGGTAAGTCATCTGAATTCATTTCGGTATATCGAGATGGACGGGGAGTTTATTGAAACCCCCTTTCAGCATTTTGAAGAGGTACCTCCAACATTGGCGTCAGCTGAGGCAGTGGTTGAAGAAGACTTTCCGCTGAAGATGGCTTCTTTGAAGGATGCCCGGGCTGTAATCGAGAAAGGCAAATGCGCAAACTAGGGTCAGCTTCCTGACTTCACTCAAAAGACCGACAGGTTTGGGCTGGGCTTCACTGCAGAGGCTCAGAGGGCAGTTCGCAAAGAAAAGATCAGAAAGGCTCCGGTGTTCATCACCAACCCAAGGGTAAATGCTATCGAGGAGGACATAGAGGAAGCAGAGTTTGACAGTTGGATCTATCCAACCACCAACAACAGACCAAGCAACTGGACGGCAAAGGATTTTACACCTATTACATTTGTCACGCAGTAATGAACTCTTTTGATTTTCAATTTGTAACAAACAATATGTTGGAACTTTTATTGGCTCGGTGTCCTACCCGGGGCACCGTGGCTCCATTTGTGAGGGCTTTTTGTATGACGTTTCCATATATCATTAATCAAAACATTGGACGTTTGTTGCATTTCAAATCTTGTGCTCTTTTTCTTTCTGTGTTATATATTGCAAAACAGCTATATTTACACACACTCACTTATACAGGTTTCAATCCACTCTGGATCTCACTGGTAACAGCTCTGCTACTGCCAGTTATGACTTCGAAAATCCGATCAACTTGGCCGAAGACGAAGGTGAAGATGATTACGAAGTTCCTGGTGAACTCGCAAGACTGCTACTCCAGGAAGAGAGGGTCATTCAGCCGCATGAAGAGCCGGTGGAAACAGTGAACCTGGGTACTGAGACAGATAGAAAAGAAGTCAAGATTGGTGCCAATCTAGAGCTCAGCGTGAAGCAACGATTGATCCAGATGTTACATGATTACATGGAGATCTTTGCTTGGTCTTACGAAGACATGCCTGGTTTGGATGCCGACATTGTGGTTCATCACCTGCCTACCAAGGAAGACTGCCCTCCGGTAAAGCAAAAGGTCTGCCATATGCGTCCCGAGATGTCCGAAAAGATCAAGGCTGAGGTTATGAAGCAATTCGATGCCGGGTTTCTAGCAGTGACTTCTTGCCCTTAGTGGGTTGCCAACGTGGTGCCAGTGCCGAAGAAGGACGGTAAGGTCAGAATGTGTGTCGATTACAGGGATCTAAACAGGGCGAGCCCCAAGGATGACTTCCCCCTACCTCACATCGACGTTCTTGTTGACAATACTGCTCAACACAAGGTGTTCTCCTTCATGGATGGTTTTTTAGGGTATAATCAGATCAAGATGGCTCCCGAAGATATGGAAAAGACTACCTTTGTGACTCAGTGGGGCACCTTCTGCTACAAAGTCATGCCATTCGGGTTGAAAAATACTGGGGCAACCTACCAACGTGCCATGGTTGCTTTATTTCATGATATGATCCATCATGAGATTGAAGTGTACGTCGATGATATGATTGCAAGGTCCCAAACAGAGGAGGAACACCTTGACCATCTGCGGAAGCTGTTTGACCGACTGAAGTTGTACAAGCTGAGGTTGAACCCAAACAAATGCACCTTTGGGGTGAGGTCTGGAAAATTGCTAGGTTTCATTGTAAGCGACAAAGGTATTCAAGTGGACCCTGCCAAGGTTAAAGCTATTCAAGAGATGCCGACTCCTAAGACAGAGAAAGAAGTCAGAGGCTTTCTAGGACGACTGAATTATATTGCCCGATTCATCTCACATCTAACTGCTACCTGTGAGCCAATCTTCAAATTGCTGAAGAAAGATCAAGTAGTACATTGGAACGATGAATGTCAGGCCGCTTTCGAAAAAATAAAAGAGTATCTCCAAGAGCCACCCATTCTTATGCCTCCGGTTGAAGGGAGACCTCTAATACTATACTTGACAGTGCTTGATAATTCAATGGGGTGTGTGTTGGGGCAGCATGACAAGTCTGGCCGAAAAGAGCACGCTATTTATTACCTGAGCAAAAAGTTTACCGACTGTGAGTCTCGGTACTCACTGCTCGAGAAAACTTGCTGCGCTCTCGTATGGGCTGCTCCCCGGCTGAGACAGTATATACTGACTCACACTACTCTGTTGATTTCAAAGATGGATCCCATCAAGTACATATTCGAAAAGCCTGCTCTGTCTGGAAGAATAGCAAGATGGCAAATGATCTTGACTGAATATGACATCCAGTACACAACCCAAAAAGCAATCAAAGGAAGTGTATTGGCAGACCATTTGGCACACCAACCTGTGGACGATTACCAATCATTGAACTTTGAATTTCCGGACGAAGATATCATGGTAGTAACTGATTGTGAGGTACCTGGACCGGATGAAGGACCTGAGGAAGGATCCCGATGGTCTATGCATTTTGACGGAGCCTCGAACGCTTTGGGTAACGGCATCGGCGCTGTGATCATATCCCCCAAAGGTACTCATACTCCACTCACCGCCCGATTGTGTTTCAACTGCACCAACAACATGGCAGAATATGAGGCATGTATCATGGGTCTTCAAGCTGCAATCGACTTAAGGATCAAGTTTCTGAGTGTTTTCGGAGAATCCGCTCTCGTGATCAATCAGATCAAAGGCGAGTGGGATACGAAACACCCAAATCTTATTCCTTACAAGGAGTATGTGTTGACTTTGCTTCCCCACTTTGAGGAGATAACTTTTGAACACTTCCCAAGAGAGGAGAATCAGTTAGCGGACGCACTAGCTACGATGTCTTCAATGTTCAAAGTCAAATGGGACAATGAGGCTCCCCGGATCATTATCTAGAAGTTGGACGAACTTGCATACTGCTGCGATCTTGAGGCCGAAGAGGTGACTGAAAAACCCTGGTATCATGAGGTGAAGAGATATTTGGAAGCTCAAGAATACCCCGAAGGCACATCGGTCAACGATAAGAAGTTTCTGAGAAGGTTCGCGGCGAAATTCTTCCTCAGCAACGGCATTCTCTACAAACGAAATCATGATTCAACTCTACTGCGTTGTGTGGATAAGACTGAAGCAGAAAAGATCATGGCAGAACTGCATGAAGGTACATTCGGAACACATTCCAGTGGACATACCATGGCAAAGAAAATCCTTAGGGCAGGATATTTCTGGTCCACAATGGAAGCCGACTGTTACCAACATTCTCGAACTTGTCATAAATGCCAGATCTATGCTGATAAGGTGCACATCCCTCAGGTTCCTCTGAACGTCCTGACGGCACCTTGGCCTTTTGCAATGTGGGGCATCGATATGATCGGTGAGATCCGACCGACGACATCCAACGGGCATCACTTCATCTTGGTAGCGATTGATTACTTCACAAAGTGGGTTGAGGCAGCTTCCTACGCCACCGTAACCAAGAGCATCGTTGCACGTTTCATTCGGCATAACCTAATCTGTCGGTACGGCGTCCCGGAAAGAATCATTACGGACAATGGTACCAATCTTAACAACAAGATGATCACTGAGCTCTGCGAGCAATTCAAGATACAGCACCACAACTCTTCTCCTTACCGGACGAAGATGAATGGGGCTGTAGAAGCAGCTAATAAGAATATCAAAAAGATTGTGCAGAAGATGACAGTGACCTATAAAGATTGGCACGAAATGTTACCATTTGCTCTTCATGGGTACCGTACCTCAGCAAGGACGTCAACCGGGGCAACACCATTTTCCTTGGTTTATGGCATGGAGGCAGTCTTGCCGATTGAAGTCCAGATACCCTCTCTCTGAATAATGAAGGATACAGACTTGAGTGAAGATGACTGGATCCAAACTCGACTTGATCAATTAAACCTAATTGACGAAAAGAGACTCACTGCTATCTGTCATGGTCAGACGTATCAAAAACGGATGATCAGGGCATTTAACAAGAAAGTCAGACCACAAGAGTATCAAGTTGGGGACCTGGTAATCAAGCGCATCATCCTTCCTCAAAGTGATCCCCGGGGCAAATGGACCCCTACATACGAAGGGCCATTTGTGGTTAAGCATGTGTTCTCAGGAGGAGCCATGATCCTAACCACCATGGACGGTGACGACCTTCCTCACCCCGCCAATGCAGACATAGTAAAAAGATACTATGCATGAATCAAAGACCCGCTAGGTTGACATACCTAGGCAAAAGTAAGGGCTTCCCGGAGAACCAAAAGGTTTCGGGAAAAAATAAGGGATGAAATGAAAAAAATCTGTACACCCGGCAAGTCGAAAACCTGAAAAGGCGGCTTGGGCAAAAATGGGTATCCCGGTGGACTGAAAACCCGAAAGGGTGGTCCAGGCAAAAGTTAGGGATAAAGCGTAACACTATGTCTCATTGGATCACCTTGCATCCAGAATTCGGCATCAACTATCTGGCTCAGACTTCGGCATCGATCAATCAGCTTCATCTTCGACTAAACATCAAAGTGATGAGACGCTTGAAGACATAAAGGCGATAGCAGAGTCGGAACCCAGTGGGAATATTGTGCACATAGCTGTTTTGTTTCCTTTTCAAAATTGCATAAACTTTATGTTATTCGGCGGCGTTCTCTTACTAGGACGTCGGCCTCTTGTACAAAAAACGCCTATTTACAGGCAAAATTCAAAATCAATACAAGTTCACTTTTCCAAACAAATTGCCAATTGTTTTTCCTTTTTGTCTTGCAAAGAACGTCCAATGTTCATTTTTGATATATGCATTTGACATTAAATTGCTAATTCATAAATACTTGCACATGAAACAAAAGACTAATTACAGGTGACATCAGAAGTAGGGGCAGTGTGGAATTGTCCAGGCAGTCTAGTTGCTTTGTCCGCCAGGGTACCAAGATAGATTCAACTGAAGAATGTGACCAAGTTACCTCAACTCCCCACAGAGTAAGACAAGATTCAGCAATACTATCCCCGGGAAGAGTTAGTCTATCATCAGCCCTACCATAGGCACCCTGTTCCCCTAGCAAGTCAGCAGTACTCTCCTCCAAAAGAGTTAGTCTACGGCCAGCCTAAAGGAAGTTGGGTATCCCCAGAAGATATCAACATCCCCAGTGGAGTATAGGCATTCATCAGCAAGCATCCCCGGCAGTTTTGATCTAAGATTGTTCCCCGGCGGAATACAGACACTCCAGTGGAACCATTTTCCAGTACGGTCCGAAAGTTTCCCCAGGAAATTTGGAATCCATATCCCCAGCAGGTCTTGAAGCTTATCCCCAGTAGATTCTGGAAGCTCGTCCCCTGTAGAGTACGGACGTCTCTCTCGAGCTTTATTCAAAGTTATTCCTCACAAGGGCTTATAACTGGGTTATCCTCAACTAATTGCCACGGAAGATCGTCCTCGGAAAAGTTCTTCCTATCCCCAGCGGAGTCCATCATTGAAACCCTCAGCGGAGCTCTCATCAAAACTTCAGCGAAGTATCTCTTCCCACAGAGTATTTCCCCTCAGAGTAATCTCTCCAACAAGTTTATTCCCCAACGGAGTCATCTTCTCTTACCAGTGTATTCTTGCAACCATCATCCCCAGCGGAAGCAAAGAGCTCTGCTCTTCAACATCAGCCCAGGATTTAATTCCCCGGTCGGTCATCAAGGATTTATTTTCCTAGACGAAAATACATTCATAAACATTTCACATTTCATACATCTTGCTTACATACATGATAGAATGCATACAACACTATCTCGTTTGGAACATCATGACATCATGCATGTCATACATCATGACATTGCATACAACTGATGTTTTGCCTTTTCAGGGAAAAGACAACCCAAAAGACAACTATCTATCAACTGTCACAATTCCATATTCGATTCCTGTATCCAGCCAGGGCATATCTGTTGACAACAATTCCAGATTCGATTCCTGTATCCAGCCAGGGCATATCTGTTGACAACAATTCCAGATTCGATTCCTGTATCCAGCCAGGGCATATCTGTTGACAACAATTCCAGATTCGATTCCTGTATCCAGCCAGGGCATATCTATTGACAACAATTCCAGATTCGATTCCTGTATCCAGCCAGGGCATATCTGTTGACGACTATTTCCAGACTCGATTCCTGTATCTAGCCAGGGCACGTCTGAAGAGTTTGAAGATTCGATTCCTGTATCCAGCCAGGGCATATCTGTTGACGACTATTTCCAGACTCGATTCCTGTATCTAGCCAGGGCACGTCTGAAGAATTTGAAGATTCGATTCCTGTATCCGGCCAGGGCATATCTCTCAACTGTCACAATTCCAGATTCGATTCCTGTATCCAGCCAGGGCATATCTGTTAACGACTATTTCCAGACTCGATTCCTGTATCTAGCCAGGGCACGTCTGAAGAGTTTGAAGATTCGATTCCTGTATCCAGCCAGGGCATATCTGTTGACGACTATTTCCAGACTCGATTCCTGTATCTAGCCAGGGCACGTCTGAAGAATTTGAAGATTAGATTCCTGTATCCGGCCAGGGCATATCTGTCAACTGTCACAATTCCAGATTCGATTCCTGTATCCAGCCAGGGCATATCTGTTAACGACTATTTCCAGATTCGATACCTGTATCCAGCCAGGGCATATCTGCGAGCAATTGATTGTAGACTCGACACCTGTATCTAGCCAGGGCATGTCTTCATGAAGAGATTGAAGATCAAACACCTGTAACAAGCCAGGAAAACATCTGTCTTTCTCAAAGTACACAAGTTCTCGCTAAGGAATCTCTTATGCGATCAACACTTCCAAATGGCATCTATAAGCCCATTCCCGACAAGGTTCTGTCACGCCTTCAGATGGCATCTATAAGCCCATCTCCCTATCCATCATCTCTCCAAATGGAATCTATAAGCCCATTCCCGACATCACATTGCTAATACTCCAACATGCGAGTGCAAATTTCAGGGCACTCTAGTGTCCAATCTCCTTTTACCCTCGAGTCACGAAAGGCAAACTTGCCAATCTAACTCTTCAGGTTCAAGAAGATTGAACAGGGGAAACTGTTGTACCCCAAAATTTGCCCTCCCATTTCCTCAATATTTTCTCACCACAAAACCCTTGGAGCTCAAGGTCCAGTTAGGGTTTCCTCTGCTCAAGACTTCTCCTTGCACTGTTGACCCAAATTAGGGTTTGTGTTTGCACAAAGATATTTTGACCTAAAATGCCTAAGATGACTTTCATGCTTCATGTTGGACTCCCAAGTTTATCCATACCAAGTTTCAAGTCTTGATTCCAACTTTTTCCCAGTCAATTGGACAGTTGACCTAGAAATCAGCTGTATTGGGGGAAAAGTCAACTGTGGCCAATTGACAGTCAAATCTCATGAAAATTGACCCACATCAACATTATGAACTCATATGGACCATTGGATCAAGTTTGGATCACAATTCCACAAGAAATTTGATCAGATCACCAAAAGGGTAAAATGGTCATTTTTAGGGTTTTGACTGCACAAAGGCAATTTTTGACTGTTTGACCTAGCCAATGGAAAACCAAACTCACATATGGACTCAAGGACCCCATGGAATTGTCTTGACATACTCAACAAGTTCAAAAGATCCCAAATGCACAAGATTGCCAGTTGAATTTCCCAGTCAATTGATCAATTTTGACTGTATACTGAAAAGTCAAACTTTGACTTTTTGGTCAAAATCAAGTGTCAAGATTCATTTTTCATCAAATTATGCCAAATCATGAAACTTGTTCATCAAGAAATCAAGAATTGCAAATTAGGGTTTGAAATGAAGATTTTTCATAACTTAGAATTTTTCTAAGTTATGAAAAACCCTAATTTTTTTCTAACTTTGTCCCACTTTCTCACCAAGATTCATTTGGATTCAAGCAAAAGTAAAAACATGAAAGTTGTAGTCCATTGCAAAATCTACAACTTTAATTCACAAAGTTTTCTCAAAAGAAGCTTGTAGCTCAAGTTACAATTTTTGGAACAAGGGTACCAAACCATTCTTAACTTAGAGAAATTTTGAACCATTTTAGGCAGGATTTTTGCCTAACTTCAAGACCATTTTTCACATGCTTCCACTTGGAATTTCAATTTTCATTTCAAATATAGATTGTAGTACACATTCCAAGCTTTCCAAAATATCCAAGAACTCATCAAACAACCTCATGGTTAGGGAGAATCGAGTTTGGCAAGTTGGGAAAAACTCACTTTTGATTTGGCCAATTTACATGTTCATACATTTGTGCCATTTTGAATTCAGCTTGCTTTCCTTGATTACAGGTCCTATATCCCATTTGCACTCAATAATTTAATGCTAACTCATTGTGCCAAGGCCTTATTTTGTGTGTTCAAACATTATATGCAAGATTAAGCCATTTTTAGATAAAGCATTTTTGCCATTTTTGAAAAGTAGAACTTTATGTCAATTAGCAATCCAAGCAAGTACAGTGCAAATCCTTTTGGCACAAGTTCATGAACAAAACACACTGATCAAGGGGAAGGTTAGCAGCACATTAGGGGGGCCTCTATCAGTCTAAAACTCAAGTGGACACTTTGTTGCTTAAAGTTGAAGAAACATAGCATAACAAGACACAACTCTCATTCCTGTAAACCAGAGCTTAAGTAAAGTTATCAAACACTTTCTAATCATCAAACCTAAGCTGAAGCACGATCTAAACACCTTCCAAACCTCATCAAACCTCAAAACACCATAGAACTGCCAAAACAGGGGACCTGCTGCAGATTGAGTTCCATAACTCAATCCATTCATGCATTCTTGCTAAAACCACTTCAAACATATCCCACATCATCTCTTGAAACTATTCCAAGCCTCAAACACGACCTGTAACACTCCCAAGCAACATCACCATTTTCATTTTCTTGTTTTGCAGTTGAAGTTCCATAACACGATTCACTAGGTTTCAAAGCAAACTAAAGCTTGGAATAACATCCCTGGACATCAAGGAAGCTGTACCAACCATCACCTTGCATTGAAAGCACCTCCATCACCAGATACGATTCCAACTGAACAGGTAAGTTCATGAACTCGTATCTCTCTATCCAGGCATTGTTAGCTTTAGGTTTGTGAAGAAATTATGTCACATTCATAGCCCTGAACATGCCCATGTAATTAGTTTTCATTTATGTTATGTGTGCTATGAGAATTTGATGTCTGAACATGGAACAAAAACTAGGTTAGGAATTGGGGGAGAAGAAATTCTCTCTCATTTCTGAGAGTTAAATCATGTTCTTTATATGTATGAACTCGTGAGATGATGCTTTACATTTTTTGTGTTGTGAGTTTTCATTAAAAGTCCAGGAATCAAGATGTTTGAATCCATGTACCAAGCGCGCGTTTTTTGAACAAGGTTTGCTGGAGGTTGAAGAAGATAGGTTCTGGGCTGGGCCTGGAATGTTTTTTCTTTTTGCACCTTGCTTTTACTTTTGAACCCCCGTGACCCATTTTGATTTTTACTTATCATTTTCCATTTTTTCCTTTTGATTTTATTTCTATATTTTTATTTAAGTATGAAAAAATATAAAAATCATTTTTTCCACAATTTTTGCATTTATTTTGATATTTATTAGTCTTTATTTAGTTTTTGTACATAAATAAATACTTATATACTATTATTTAAAATAGCTAAAAAAAATAATACAAACATATTTTTCTGACTTTTATTTCATATTATCTCTTGAAAACATTTTATAATAAAAATATACTTTTTTTTATAAATATTAAATATTATTATTTTGTATATATTCAATATATTTAGTAAATAATACAAATACATATATATTTATTAGAATATTTAGGACAAAATACAAAATATATACATTTTTATTTTTATTAATATTTAACATTAAAAATACCTTTTTGACAAATATACTTCATTTTTATTTTATTTTTGTACATAATTATTAAACATTGTACATATTAAATAATTAATACTTTTTATTTAATGAAATTAGGGTTTTGCCCTAAATACATAAAAACTCCAAAAATTAATACTTTTTATTTTGTTTATTTGACATATAAAAAACACTTTTTTTTCATACATATAAAAAAACATTTTTGCATCTTGCATATTTATTCCATTTTTATTTAATTATTGTATATTAAATAATTTGTATAATTCAATTTTGATGTAATAGTTAGGTTTAAATTCCTTGTCAAAATACCCCCATTTGAACATTTGTACCCCCCTTCCCATATATTGTGTTGTAATAACTTAGGAACTTTATTTTCCGCACTTTAAAGCTTTCTAATTATGCCATGCTAGAATTAGGGTTTTTGTATGCAAATCAATTAACCAAAATAGTTTGACCTAATTTCAAGATAAACAAGCATGAAAATGGACAACACTAATCACACTTGTACCCCTAGGGTATTCCACTTGTTGCCTTCAATAATGGGCCATATTGCATGTTAGGTCTCTTTGGGCAAAACAAACACAATTCAAATGATCATAGTCCCTCGATGAAGCTTTCGAAAGTTGCCTAAAAATGATCAAGTCCCTCCAAGGAAAAATTGCCCAAAGATGCTTGGCACCATTGCAATTATGGTCTAAACGATGACCCGCACCCGTCCCTTTCACATCCTAACATAAGATTGTCCACCAAATGCAATGGTGGAACAAAAATTGTTAAAAGGGTTAAAAACATAGGAGAAATCTTTGAGAAATTTAGGAGTAGACAACCTCTTAGTTACTTGAATCAAAACTTGCAAAACAAAACACTTGCCTATTTTTCAAACCACACATCACTACACTTTCAAAACAAATTTCAAAAACAATGAAAACCTTTTCAAAAGACATACACCTTTGTATACATCCCAACATGGATCATTACAAAGGTTGCCACCACATTGGCCTCTTTTCAAAACATTTTCAAAATCCACACACAAAGCACCATTTAAAACAATTGAAAATCAAGGCAAGTTGATCCAAGCAAGTAACTAAGAGCCCATGGATAACCATGGATAGAAAGGGTGCTAATACCTTCCCTTTTTATAATCTACTCCCTGAACCCAAGAAAACATCTCAAAGGTTTTTGCTGTGCTTTTTAACCTTTCCTTAGGATAAAATAAAAAGTCGGTGGCGACTCTTGCTCAACCGAAACATTTGCGAAAACAAACGCAAAACCTCAAGTCAGTTCTCCCACCGTATCACACTGTGTTTGTTTGCTTTATATTTATGGGCACTGCATCGGAGTTACATAGATCCTAACCCGGATCTGGGAATACCCTGTTAGGTAGCATAAGCTGTGAGGGACCTGTCCGGCGTAGACCGACATGGGTGAAGCAGTGGCTACGTTGGTGTGGCACCTTGGTCTGTACCGATATCCCTTGTGTTGCAACGAGGAGAATATGGGTCTTCTGAGGAGTCATTAAGCACCAACCGACCTTAGAACCTTTAATGACCCAACTTGGCCAATAGAATAGTAGCAGTATGCTACGCCCATTGAGGCTAAACTCTCGTGATGGTTCTGGCTGCAAGAAAAGATTGCGATGCTGGAGTTATGACCGATTGAGGGTAGTCGGTGATATTGGGATCCTCTAGAACCCGGTTACTTCTGATAGGACAGGTCTTAACCAACAAACTGAAAGAGGGTAATACCTAGACCCCATGCTGGCCTAAACTCTAAGGGCTTCTCTTGTGTGACTTGTGTGCCTTCCAACTTGACTATTTGTATGCTTGTTATCTAACACTTGAGTTTCTTGCAGGTTTTGTTTACAGTCCTTAATTGGGACTCATAATAGGATTTGCCTACATTACCCCATGCATAGCATAACATCATACCATTGCATACATCCCGCATAAGGACTAATCCGTTTCAAGGATCTCAAGGGCTTGTGATGCAGGTCATGATGAATCAGAATGTCTAGCAAGGGGCAAAGGGGATTTATTTTCCTCTAGCCAGGTTGATGATCTGAGTCAGAGGCTATGACCCACTTGACATGGTGAGCCTTGACTCTTGAAGAAGGTTCCCCTAACCAAGGTTGTTTGGAAATCAAAACCAGACATGATGACTAAAGTCAGGGGCTATGACCCACTAGATATGGTGAGCCTTGACCCTTGAAGAAGGACTCTCAACAACATGAAGTTCCTTCAATCAAGCTACCGGATTCAAATTCTAACAATTTTTCTTGTCTACCCCGCGAGATCCTTGAAAACATTTCACGCATATCATACATATTGTTGCATTACAGGTACTCTTTTTGACAGGTCATTTACCTTCTTCGCTGTTTATTTCAGCAATGGCTTCCCAACAAGATAACCAGGGTCTTCATGCTCAAGAGACTCAGTTCAGGGAGATCTTTCTAAGCCTATCCAAGGGGCAGGAAGAGTTAAGGACGCTCCTCATGGGGAATCTGGCCAAGAAAAGTCCTGAGGATGACAAGGACGAACGGCTGAAACGTCTGTAAGCTGAGGTAGATACAATGAGAACCCAGATGCTGGGGCAAATGGCTCTCATCCAAAGCTTAGCTCGGGAACAAGAGTTAAGGACCATGATCAGTCAGCTTCATCAAGACATGAAGCAACCAGTCCAAGTCAAGGATCAAATCATTAATCAACCTCCAAGAAGTCAAAGGTTTGGTTCAATGAATAGAACTCTCCAAATTGCTACCACTTCACAAGCCCAGCATCAACCTCGCCCAGAGCAACAGGTTGATCAGAATAAGCCAAGCAGGTCCAAGAGGCAGTTCACCCAGCTTAACATGTCGTTGTTTCAAGCTTTACAACACCTGTTGAGACCGAATCTGATTACACTAAGAGCTCCTCCCCGAAATCCCAACATCTCTGCTCCTAACTATCATCCCAACAAAAGGTGTGCATACCACTCTGATAGTCCCGGACATGACACTGCCGACTGCTGGGCGCTGAAAAACAAGGTCCAGGACCTGATTAATGAAGGAGCAGTGGATTTCACCCAAGTGGGTCAGGCTGAGTTCTTCTACTATCCCTACAGGATGCATCATTTGAAGTAACAAGTCCTGAGATGAGAAGACCTTTTGCCCATTAGAATTTTCAAGTTGTAATTTTCTTTTGATTGTTCAAACATTTTATTCATGTCAAACGTTGTTATTTCATTAATGCATCGCATATGTCTGTTTTGAATCAATATATTCGCATTCTCTATATTTAAAATTGTTTTCATTTTTTATGATGTTCAATGCTCGATTAATAATTCTAAGCCTCTTGAGGGAGGATGACGAAAACGATACCACGATTTTTACAGTATGCTTTTGAACAGACCCCGCTGATGAGGTACAGGCATTGTTTCAAATCCTAAACACTGGAGTTATAAGGAAGAAAATCCCTCGTCAACCCCTTTGAGCCAAAGAAGTAGGAGTTTTTCTTTTTGAAAATTGAAACCCTTAATCATAACCTGGGGCAGGGTAGTTCTCTCAATTGACTCAAGTGCATAACAAATGGCACCAAAGCGGTCCTTACAAAATAAACAAAAGACAGTGATGGTTCCGAATAATCATAAAGACAGGCAGTCGTTATCTTTCAAAAAAAAAACTAAAGCCCAATAAGTCAAAACCTATGAAGGAGACTTACAAAACTGGGGCATCCCGCTGACTGTAATTCCAAAAGAAACAGTTCAGGCAAAAAACAGGGATAATGAAATCAAAAAGAAAGAGGTCCAACAAATCCTCAACAAAAGGAAAGGATTGCCTATTCAAATGAATTGTCAACATCCGAACCATCATTGGAATATCAGGACAAAGACCCAAACAAGGTCAAACGCACGATCAACTGAGTTTAGGTTTGAAGAACATTACGAAGAGCGGGTGGGTACAAATAAAATTTGAGCCTTTACCCTTTGTTTCTTAAACCGTGAACCTGGCCACGTTATAACCCTTAAAAGTCCTAGCTGAAGCATGGGTTAGTTCGAAAGCATATTGTTACAAAGGTATCCTGACTCCTTGAGGCTTGCTGTAAAATACTGAGTTGACATTACAGTTTACAAAAAATTCACTTGTTTTTATGAAAAAATGCATTTTCAAAAAACTTCAAGACAGACATAAGCTTTGTATTTTTGATATAACATTGTTTACATGTGACTATTTGTTTGAACAGCAGAGAAATTCGCACGATGAATATCCAGTGAACAAGAATCTTCTCAACAAAAGGATCACATCAAATGGAAAAACACTTCCAATCAAGGGGCAGACATGATCAGTGTCCGTCATCTGGGGAAGTCCAGTCAAGATTCAAGGAATCTCTCAAATGCCAAATAGCCAGGGGCAAATCTCCGCCTGAGTCACTTGGGGCATTGGACATGAATTCCAATTGTGAATCTTGCCGGATCAAACGAAGATATTCTGGTCGCATGGCAACACAATAATAGGGGCACCTCCCTACATTCTGAGAATGTCGACATAGTCGGGAAAAATACTACGCACAATCAAAGACCCGCTAGGTTGACACACCTAGGCAAAAATAAGGGCTTCCCGGCGAACCAAAAGGGTTCGGGCAAAATGAGGGATGAAATGAAAAAAATCTGTACACCCGGCAAGTCGAAAACCTGAAAAGGCGGCTTGGGCAAAAATGGGTATCCCGGTGGACTGAAAACCCGAAAGGGAGGTCCAGGCAAAAATTAGGGATCACAGCGTACGACTATGTCCCGTCACCTCGTCACTTGCCTATCAGAAGAAGGTTTGTCAAACGGCAGTTATCAAGACCCCACAGGTATCTTCTCCCACATCAGAAATAGGGGCAATAATGAGTTGTCCAAGCAATCTAATTGCTCTGTCCACCAAGGTACCAAGGTAAGTTAGGCTGAAGAATGTAACCAAGATATCTTAGTTCCCCAGAGAGTGAGCCAAGATTCAACAATTCTCCCCCAAGCAGTTGGTCTCCCATCAGCCCTAACAAGGCACAGTATTCCCAGCAAGTCAACGATACTCTCCCCAAGCAGAGTTGGTTACTGTCAGCCTTAAGGAAATTGGGTATCCCCAACAGATCTCAACATTCCTCAGCGGAGTATACAAATATTCTTAACAAGCATCCCCGACAATCCTGATCTAAGATTGTTCCCCGGCGGTATACCAGACATTCAGTGGAGCCACTTCCCCAGTATATCTAAAAAATTTCCCCAGGAAAGTCTAGTCCAATCCAAAAGTTCCCCAGAAGAGTTCAATCCATCTCCCCAGCAGGAAGCTTATCCCCAGTAGATTCTGGAAGCTTCTCCCCTGCAGAGCACGAACGCTCCCCCGGCTTTATTCAAAGGTTATTTCCCCACCAGGATATAAATGGGTTATCCTCAGCCAATTGCCACGGAAAGATCGTCCTCGGCGAAGTCTTCCTATCCCCCAGTGGAGTTCATCAATTCCTTCAACATGACACATCAATGGTATCCCCAGCGGAGTTATCATTAACCTCAGCAAAGTATCTCTTTCTCCCCACAGAGTTCACTCCCCGCGGAGTAATCTATTCGCCAAGTTTATTCCCCGACGGAGTCCTCTTCTCCTACCGGTATTCTTGCAACCATCTCTCCCCAGCGGAAACAAAGCTCTATTCCTCAACATCAGCCCAGGATTCAACTTCCCGGCACCCGTCAAGGATTTACTTTCCTAGACGACAATACATTCATAAACATCGCATCTTCATACATTATAGCATGCATATACGCATCATGAAAATACAGTCTCATTCATTCTGAGAACATCACGCATGTCATACATCCTGACATCGCATATAACTAACGTTTTGTCTTTTCAGGACAAAGGTTAATACAAAGATAATTACCATCAACGGTCGCAACTAAAGATCTGATTCTTGTATCTTGCTAGGGTGTATCTGTTGACGACTAACATTACCAGACTCGATTCCTGTATCTTGCCAGGGCACGTCTGAAGAGTTTGAGGATCTGATTCCTGTATCTTGCCAGGGTGTATCTGTTGACGACTTACATTACCAGACATGATTCATGTATCTTGCCAAGGCACGTCTGAAGAGTTTGAGGATCCGATTCCTGTATCTTGCCAGGGTGTATCTGTTGACGACTAACATTACCAGACTCGATTCCTGTATCTTGCCAGGGCACGTCTGAAGAGTTTGAGGATCCGATTCCTGTATCTTGCCAGGGTGTATCTATTGACGACTAACATTACCAGACTCGATTCCTGTATCTCGCCAGGGCACGTCTGAAGAGTTTGAGGATCCGATTCCTATATCTTGCCAGGGTGTATCTGTTGACGACTAACATTACCAGACTCGATTCCTGTATCTTGCCAGGGCACGTCTGAAGAGTTTGAGGATCTGATTCCTGTATCTTGCCAGGGTGTATCTGTTGACGACTAACATTACCAGACTCGATTCCTGTATCTTGCCAGGGCACGTCTGAAGAGTTCGAAGATCCGATTCCTGTATCTTGCCAGGGTGTATCTGTTGACGACTAACATTACCAGACTCGATTCCTGCATCCGGCCAGGGCACGTCTGAAGAGTTCGAAGATCCGATTCCTGTATCTCGCCAGGGTGTATCTGTTGACGACTATATTCTCCAGACTCGATTCCTGTATCTTGCCAGGGCACGTCTGAAGAGTTTAAAGATTCGATTCTTGTATCCAGCCAGGGCACATCTATATAAAGAGTTTGAGGATCAATCCCTGTAACAGGCCAGGTAAGTATCTTTCTTTTTCAGGTACACAAGTTCTCGCTAAGGAATCTCTTACGCGATCGACACCTCCAGATGGCATCTATAAGCCCATCCTCCTATTCACCATCTCTCCAAATGGCATCTGTAAGCCCATTCCCGTCATCACATTGCTGATACTTCACTATGTGAGCGCAAATTTCTGGGCACTTTAGTGTTCAATCATCTTCCACCTTCGGATTATGAAAGGCACGCAAGCCAATCTGCATCCTCAGGTCTAAAAAGATTGAACAGGGGCAACTGTTGTACCCCAAAATTTGCCCTCCCATATTCCTCAAGATTTCTCAAAGGTTGCACAGTCAAATCACCTCCTAAGGCAGTCAAGTCAAAATTAGGGTTTTGTGTTGCATCAAGGTCCTTACATCCAAATGACCTCAAGTGCTCCTTAATGTCCTAACTTATGCTCAAATTCAGGTTCGGCTCAAGAGTCAATTCTTTAAAGAAGGTATCCGACTGTGTGAGTTTTCTCGAAGAAATATGGTGAAAAAGTGTGCTGAAAGTGCAGTTTTTACGCGCTAAAAAATTCATAACTTGAAGATCGTGACTCGTTTTGAACCCATTCCGGTGTCCAAAATTCCGTCTTGACATTATCTACGTTTTCATATCTCACGACTGGAAGCCAATTTCGATCAGAAGGTCTTCAAAAATGTGGATTTATCAAGTATTTTCGTACAGAAAATTTGTGACAAGTTTATTTGCGTCATGTTCAGAAAATCATAACTTGGTCGATTTTCATCGTATCGAGCTGGTTCTGGCGTCAAAATTTCACAAATTGAGTTGGATACATTTTCACAGAAGGTATTGAGTTCAAACGGTATTCAAAAGGCCTTCGTTTTTGCTCAGAGTGTGTGACACGCTGAAAATCCTGAATGCTGAATATTATTTCATCTGGGCCGAAACTTCGAAAATTCATAACTCGGTCAATTTTTATCGGATTGGGCTCATATTTTTACACAAGGTCACTGACTCAGAGATCTACAACTTTTCTTCAAAAGTTGAGACCGGATTATGCTCCGATCAATACCAATTTTTTATTGAAGAACGTGTCAGAGTCGATACTAGAGCCCAAAATAAGTTTGTCTGAGCTGAAACTTCAAAAATTCATAACTAATTCACCGTTTATCCGATTGAGCCGATTTTCGGACAGGAGTTAGTTCTCGATATAGGCTACATTTTGTTTTCACATTTCAACTTCAAAAATTGCACTTAAGTCCCTGCGATTTAGTCTGGAAAGTGAAGAACTCAAGTGAATATTGGAGGCCCAATTGCACATTCAAAGCCCATTTTCTTTACCCTAATTTCCATTATATAATCACCTTCTTTTCACACAAACCAGGGAGGAGAAAAAAAGAGAGAAAAAACCTTGCCACAACACTGTTAGAATATCAAATTCTTTCAAGAATCCTAAAACCTTGAAATCCTTATTACAAATCCCTCTCTCACTACAAACAAGCCATCACAGTTACAAACCAACACCTCACTACTTCTTCAGTAAGGGTAAGGCTGGCTTGATCTCCATGATCAAAAGGGCATAAAAGCATTCATGTCACTACTTTTCCAGTAAGGGTAAGATTGATTTGATCTCCATGATCAAAAGGGTATAATCATTCATACATGTCATATTGTGCCTAAACATTAAATTTCTTCATATATTGGCTTTATTTGCATTTTATGATTTTATTTAATGTGTTCATGAGATTCAACACTGTAGATTTAGACAGGATCCCATGCAGGTTCATTAAGGGGCGTTGAGGCCAAAAGCCAAATGGCCAAAAGCCAAAAGCCAAAAGCCAAAAGCCAAAAGCCAAATGGCCAAAAGAACAACTTATGCATGACATCAATACATGGCGAGACAGACATCCTGAGAAGATTAAGGAACGTTGAGGCCAGAACACAAATGGCCAACAGCCAGAACACAAATGGCCATGAAACTCAATCCAATGGCCAAAGAATGCAGACCACGATACTCAGGAGTCAATGAACACGCACGTGATGCCAGAAAGTCAAACAAGACTTTTTGTCTAATGGGCCAGAATACTTCAAAAAACCTCCCCTTGGGCCTGAAACCCCCATTGGTTTGCATCCTTTTTAATTTTATTTTCTTTTCTTTTCTAATTCTTTTTTAATTGTTTTAATTGTTTTTTTTACCATAAAATAATTTTCTATAATAAAAACAGAAAAATCAAAAATTTAAATATCTTTAATTATTATTAATTTCAGCACTAACCTATTTTTTTTTTAAATAAACTCTAACAATTAACTTAGTTTAATTTAGGTTTTTAAACTTTAATCTTTTTCTTAATAAGTAAAAAGTATCTAGAATTAGGTTTTTTTTACATTTTCATCTTTTTCTTAAATAAATTATTAATCATCATTATTTATCATTATTATTAATTATCATTAATTTTGTAAATAAACATGTAAGTAAATTAATTAACTAGTAAATTAGGTTAACTTTAATATTTTCATTCATAATTAAAATAATCTAGATTTAAGGTTTCCTTTTAATTCTTTTTCTTTATTTTTCATAAATACAAAAAACACTAAAACACTTTCTTTTCTTTAATTAAATAATTAATTGGATTTTAATTTAATTTAATTTCATGCAAAGGGTCAAAACCCTCGGACGTCCTAATTTTAATTCTTTTCACGCATTATTTCTTTCGATCATTATGTAACTGTTTCTCAGATGTAATAGTAATTAGGTTTATCTTTCCGTCTTTACTTTCCGCATTTTTATTCAAAACGGGTCTTTGTTAATTTGGCGATGTATAGACCCGCGCCTTGTAATAGCGTAGGATTTTACTTTCCGCATTTAAATTTCCGCACTCTTAAAACTGCTAAACTTTGCATGAGAATGTATGGCCTAAATTAAAAACAAGCGTAGATCACCATGATACATGTACAAGATAACATTAACATGAAAATAACACACAAATTCACACACCACTCTTAGGGTACGCCTCATTGTTGCCTTGCCCTCGAAACGTGGTCGTCGAATATAGGACGTTTTAGTAAGTCCTTATGTCCATGACATGATCCAGTTGCCTCGAAACGGTTGCCTCGGAATTAAAAAGAATCAATGGCATAAGGGTAGCTTCTAAGGTGTCCTACTGTTGCTCTGGTGACCACACTGTCCCTACAAACGAATTGACCCGAACACCTCCAACGGTGGTGCTACCTACCTCTCAATGGTGGGATGGCACTACCTTAAGGACATTTACACAGCCTAATTCCTTAGGGTAGGTAGATGACTCGTAGATACTTGCTCTATTTCAAAAATAAATCAAAACTCTTTTCACACCGACACTTTCAAAAAGCTTTCCAAAACAATTTTTCAAACACTCTTGAGGACTGATACAAGAGTCGAACTGAAATCTTTAAACGAAACTTTTTCAAACTCACTCACAATTGAAAAGCAAACCTTTTGAAAACACAATGAGCAAGTATCTAAGAGCCCATGGATAACCATGGATAGAAAGGGTGCTAACACCTTCCCTTTCTATAAATCTACCTCCCGAACCGAGAGACAATCTCATAAGGAATTTTGCTGTGCTTTTGTCCTGTCCATGTTGGAGAAAATAAAAGACGGTGGCGACTCTTGCTTCCGCGACATTTCGCGAACCAGCGTTAAACAGTCAGTTCCAGATCCACCGATCACACTGGCTGACTTTTCTCTTGTTATGCTTGTCTATGGTTAAGATTTTTCTATGTACTTCTTCAGGTATTCTCTTTATATCAGACTTTCAATTTCTCTCTTTAGTTGATAGCAGTTGTTGATGTCGTGTCCATTTTCATGATGGTAAGAACACCACTAACTCTCATTAGGGCCCATCTAATCTTTTGGTTTAGGTGGCTCATCCAAAAATCTCACATACATGATTTCCTTCAACAATCGACTCCTTCTTGAATCCATCTGAGTCGTTATAAATCCATATTATCTTTTATCATCATGTCAAAACTTTGGTCTATTTCTCTATTGATTATCTCAGTGTCTCAATGAATAATTATCCTTTGTTTTGGTTCCTTTTCTTTGGCACTTTTATTTTCTTTTTGGTGTTGCTCGATTTTCCTTTGGTATAGCATTAAGAGTGCTTCATGACTTCTTACATGCTAGTTGTTTTTGCGTCAGAGATTTGTTGAAATGTCTAGGCTTGAACTTGTTCTTGAACATCTTTACGAACATCTCCTGGTTTGGATTGACGACTCATATGGTGGCTTTGTCGAACCGGGCGATATATTCTTTGAGGGGTTTGGAGTGACCTTGAGAGGCGTTGAATAGACTTATCGTAACCACCTTTTAGTGTTTGCTTCCTAAAACTTAGTGAACCATTTTTTTCAAAATGTCAGTGTATCTTGTAATGAAATATCGAGATAAATTCATGTACTATCAAAGTGAAACATCCCTCAGAGTGTCTGACAAGAGTTTATACTTTTGTGACTCTGTTTCCTCAATTATAGTCATTTTTGTGTTGATTGCGTTCAAGTGTTATTGTGGTCTCTTTTTCTATCGAAGATATCCAAATGAGGAGGCTTAAAGTTCTCTTGAACATGGGTTCTTAAATTTCTTGACACATAGGTTAAGGATCCAATAAATTTTCATCAAGGTTTTTCTTGTCGAATTTCATAAATTTGGTCTACAGAGTCTCATTTTGACACCTTAATTCGTCTATAATGACTCAAATTTTCATTAAGATCTTCATCTTGTCATGTTGGGGTTGAGTTTGTGTCATCGTCTTAATTGTTTGTACATCAAAATTGTTGTCTTTATCACGGTCTCATAATGGACGCTAAGTTTTCCTACTCAATTAGATGGGATGGATCTTACTAATAGTATTAGTATGTTATGAACAAAACTCTATTATATTTAGATGGGTGATAGAGTGATTCAATGATGTGCTATGATAAAAAAAATCGGAGTGTTTAGTGTTTGGACACTTGCTTCCACCCCTATTTTGGCATTAGTGTAGCCATTATACAAGAATAATAGTTAGAAATGTATCCTTCAATGGTGGCCTTGAACAACGAGGTGTTGACTAATACGGATATGCATTTACTATGGACACCATGTGCATTTGCAGATATTTGCATGTTTAGGCTTGGGTTGTGAGTTGTAGGATTCAGAACAAGACCATAAGTCCATGTCTAGTCAGGGCTAGTCTATGTTATTATGATTTGGTCCAATTAAAAGATAACAAATTTATTCTCTTTCTTATACAATTATATAAAAAAATAACACACAATGTATATTCTTTTCTCATCAATCAGTGGAGCGTTCGCATGGCTATCATCTTATCCCCATAGCGACTCTGTGAAGCAAATATTTGGAGCTTCAACCTATCTATCCACACGTCCTCGCCGTGATTTCCATAAAATAAAATAAAAAACACACACACAAGTTTGAATAAATTAGCTTTAATGATTCAAAGTGATAAAATTGCACTATATATAATATTTTTTCACAACATACATTTATTATTATCATTCTTACCATCTTTTATTTGAGAGTTGAGTGGTAAGAGTTTCTTTCAATTTAATTAGAGTTTTTAGATTCGAACTTAATTTTGAACATAAAATAGTGTTAAAGAATGTTAAAATTTTTGAAAAAGAATTTTATTATCTATTATAATTTTTTAAACTCGAAAAATTAATCTTTACAATTATATATAGAAAATATCTATATATTAACAAGAAAGAATACTTATCATCTTCTTTTAGATAACAATAATAGCTCGTTCAATTCAATTCAACTAAGACCTAATGTTTTTTTTTCAACTTTTTTTATTACAAATATGTTTCTCTTTACTTTTTCTTTTTTATTATTTCTCATATATATATATATATATATATATATATATATATATATATATATATATATATATATAGGGTGGTACAATAATTACTGCAAACGTACAAAACAGATGAAAACATTAATTATTTTTCAACCTCACCGTCTGTACAATCATCTCCTATATTAAACTCTCCCTCTCCTTCATTTCAAACACATTCATCTCAATACAGTAACTATTTTTCTTTACAAATTTCCATGGCTAAATTTGTTGAAGTATCTTCAATATTCTTGGTGATTTTCATGGTTTTGAATGGTGTAATAATCAAAGGCCAAAATGTTCCTGCCATGTTCATATTTGGTGACTCACTTATTGATAATGGTAACAACAATAACATGGCTTCTTTAGCTAAGGCTAATTATTATCCATATGGTATTGATTTCAATGGAGGTCCAACCGGTAGATTCTCTAATGGTTACACCATTGTTGATGAAATAGGTATACTACTTCCATTTCTTTGTTGTATAGTTTTAATTTTCACATGCATGATTAAAATTTTATAGTAGGATTTACAAGTGTATACAACCTTAGTTAGTATACAAATATTCTTCTAGTTTGTAATTTAGCTATAGTTGGTAGTGAAAAACATTTAGATTCCTTACTTAAAGACTTTTTGTCTAGACAGATAAAATCGATTAGTGTTTTAGAAATCCTTTGTAAGTTAGTTATTGTTAAATCGTAACAACAAAAAGAATTTTATTTACCTATAATTTATCTGTGACAAATCTATTTTAAAATTTAAATTTCTTACTTAAAAACTTTTTGTCTGAACAGATAAAGTCAATTAAAGTCTTAGAAGTTTAAATCGTGACAACAAAAAGAATCTTATTTATTTATACTTTAATTGATACAAATATATTTTAAAATTTTATTTAAGCATGATTTAATTGTGACTTTCTCTTCAATGAATTAGTTTCTGTTTGGTGAACATGACCAAAAGATTAGACAAATCACTTTCATGGTTTTCTTAAAATTGATAATGCATTAAATAGGACATGTTGCAATGTCTACTCATATTAGGTAGATTAATTAAACCTATCAACAACAAACAAAAATCATTTTCATACTATCATAAATATCTGTCGCATCATATAACTAACATTAAATAATTTTTCAACCTACATTTTAGTATTAATTTATAAAAAAATTACAAAATTAATCGATCTTTTAAAAATCGAACCAGTTGATCTAGGAACCAACTAGTTTGTAATTCCGATGATATCATAGTTTGAATTAGTTGAACTACATTTGATTGAACTAATCTTTATTTGTTTGAATTATATTAATTTATTTTATTACTTGACAAAAAGTTTGAATCAATTGAACCATAACTGAGAGGTTTCATCGGTCTTTTATCTTCCTATGAATGCAGCTGAATTGCTTGGACTTCCTCTAATTCCTGCATACAATGGAGCCACGGGGAATGAAGTGCTTGAAGGGGTAAATTATGCTTCAGCTGCTGCTGGAATTCTTGATGCCACCGGAAGAAACTTTGTCAGTGAAAACATAAATCACTTTATATTCGGCTCGATTTTTTAACTCATATCAATTTCAAGATAATTAATTCGTTCAAAATCAATTTTTGTCACCGCAGGTCGGGCGGATACCATTTGATGAACAACTTAGGAACTTTGAGGACACATTGAATCAAATTAGAGGAAATATTGGACCAGTTAATTTGGCATCACAACTTGCAAGATGCATATTCTTTGTTGGGATGGGAAGCAATGATTATCTAAACAATTATCTTATGCCTAATTATAACACTAGAAATCAGTTCAATGGACAACAATATGCTAATCTCTTGGTTCAAACATATAACAACCAACTCAACGTAAGTTTCTTCGCAATTTACACTGACTCATCGTAATTCTGACAAACTCATTGTAATACGAATTATGAATGAGAAAAAAATTTGATTATAAGAATAGATTTTGAACGTATTTTCTTATCTTGTGTTATGATGATGATGTGTGTGTGATATGATAGAGACTTTATCAACTTGGAGCAAGGAGATTTGCGATTGCGGGATTAGGGTTATTGGGATGTACTCCAAGCATATTGTCTCAAAGCTTGAGTGGAAGTTGCTCTGAAAATGTGAACATGTTAGTGCAACCCTTCAATGAAAATGTGAAGACCATGTTGGGCAATCTCAATAATAATCTACCCGATTCTAAATTCATATTCATCGATAGTACTCGCATGTTCCAAGAGATACTTTCCAATGCTAGATCCTATGGTATGAATCAAAACATAATCCTATGTCTATGTGTCAGTATCAGTGTCAAATAACTTATATACTTTCGATTTTGAAGAGTAAAATGTTAAGTATTATGTCTATGGTTATTATGAGACTAATATTTAAGTGTTTTTGTGTGTAGGATTTACTGAATTGGATAAAGGGTGTTGTGGACTTGGAAGAAACAGAGGTCAAATTACTTGTCTACCCATGCAAACTCCATGTGCTAATAGAAACCAATATGTGTTTTGGGATGCATTTCATCCAACAGAAGCAGTTAACATTTTGATGGGAAGAATGGCTTTTATTGGCAACACCAACTTTGTTTACCCTATGAACATTCAGCAACTTGCTCAACTATAATTGTGTCTATGTGTGAGAATCTTCATGTTTCATCTCAATTTTTGTATCTTTTCAATTGTTATTATTTACAATTAGTGTAAGGAACTATATTTAGAGACTATTTATATCTTTGGTGTATTGTTATATGATGATATGAATTTAATAGTGTTATTTGCTTATCTATTTTAGAATAACAATTAGTAATAAAACAAAAAATAGAAAGACTATCATGATTAAAGATTATGAATATGACCCCCGAGACAAAAGGGAACAGAATAGATCAGAAGAATCCAACTCCAGGGCATAGTTCACCATGGGGTCGTGGGCGAGGAATCACCACATTCACCAAATTACCTGCAGATTGTGTAAAGGAAAACAGTTAAGTATGCACATTTTAAAAGCTTTCAATGAAATAAGTATGCATAGAGATAGGAAGTTTTGGAGGGTTTGATTATCTATGTGACTGCAGTCAGCAAGAGGCTGTAAAACAGACATATTGCAAGGAAAGACCGGAAATTACCAAATTTATATTTAAGTTATATAGCTTTGCATGCATTAAAATGCTCTCTTGCTCAGGCTTTGCCTGCAATGGCTTTGTGTTTTGATTAGCTCGTCTTGTTAAGTAAGAAAGAATTTGGTCAAAAAACTGTATCTTTGTTTTCATTCTGATCTGTCATATAAATACCGTACTTACAAGTTGTCAGGTTGAATTTCAACCCATTAAATAAGCTAAATTGTCATATTTATATTTACAGTTAATTATGTTAATTAAGAGAATAAATATTACAAATAAATGTACAATTTCAACAGAATTATTTCTAATTAGCTCGTTATTGCCAATAGTTATGTTGACATCCCCCTCAAATTGATGCTGGTAAATCTACAAGCATCAATTTGCCAAGTAGAAAATTGTGTCGCTGACGTGTCAAGGTTTTAGTGAAAATGTCAGCTATTTTAACAGATGTTGAGACATGTGGTAGATTTATGACTCTTCTATCATAGGCTTCTCGAATAGAGTGACAATCAACTTCGATGTGTTTCGTCCGTTCATGGTAAACTGAATTTGTTGCAATCTGAATGGCACTGGTATTGTTAACATGCAGCGGAGTTGGTTGTTGTTGAGAGAATCCAAGCTCACTAAGAAGACCATGCAACCATATTATTTCAGAACAAGCGGCAGACATTGCGCGATATTCTGCTTCAGTGGATGACTTTGAGACTGAATCTTGTTTTTTACATTTCCATGAAATAGGAGCATTTCCTAGGAACATACACCAGCCAGTAGTAGATTTTCTTGTGTCTGGATATCCAGCCCAATCGGCATCACTATATGCTTGGAGTTTGATTGATGACTCAACAGGAAAAAATAAGCCTCGCTTTGGAGTGCCAAGGAGGTATCTAATGATTCGTTGTACCGCTGAAAGATGGAAGTGTCGTGGAGCTTGCATGAACTTACTAACTGTGTGTACAGCGAAAGAAATATTTGGGCGAGTGATAGTGACATAGATAAGACTTCCTACCAGTTTATGATACTGAGTGGGATCATCAAGAAGGTCACCTTTATCTCTTCTATATTTAACATTAACTTCCATGGGAGTGTCTACAGGGGTTGTATTTGTGAGTCCAGCTAGATGTACCAAGTCTTGAATATATTTTTGTTGATTTAGAAAAACACCTTCATGATGATAATGCACCTCTAAACCCAATAAATAAGTAAGATGGCCTAACTCTTTCATTTGAAAAGTTGAATGCAGCAAGTGTTTGATTTTAGAAATAGCATCTTGATCAAAACCTGTGACGACAATGTCATCCACATAAACAAGAAGCACCACAATGCCTTTAGGAGTCCTTTGTAGGAAAAGAGATGGATCATACTGACTTTGGTTAAATTCAAAACCAAGTAGTGTCGATCGAAACTTTTCAAACCAAACTCTCGTTTCCTGTTTCAATCCATATAAAGATCATTTTAGTTTGCAAACAGTATTAGGTGAAGGTGTAGGCATACCATTAGGTAGTTTGATGTAAACTTCCTCCTGAAGATCACCGTGGAGGAATGCGTTTTTAACATCTATTTGATGTAGCGGCCAAGATTGTGACGCAGCAATAGCAAGAATAGTGTGTACATTTGTCATCTTGGCAACCGGAGCAAACGTCTCATCATAGTCAAGTCTATATTCTTGCTTATTTCCAAGTACAACTAAACGAGCCTTGTATCGATCTATGGATCCATCCGAGCGCAACTTTATGGAGAACACAAACTTGCTGCCTAAAGGTTTAACGGTTAAGGGACATGGAACTATATCCCAAGTTTGATTTTCTTCCAGGGAAAGAAGTTTTGTTTCAATAGCTTTCTGCCACTAATCATTCTCCATGGCCTGTTTATAAGATGAAGGAATAGGAATAGAAGATAATGATGTTGTCATACAATTGATATACCTTTCTGGCGGTTTTTATCGCGTTAGTTGCGTCGTAGAGGAGCTGGTTCTGGTTCTTCTTCTACTTGACCAACAACCAAGAAATTATCTTGAGGGGCTCATGCGTTGGTTGATTTTGAGTGGCAGCACTACGTCTTTTGTAGGTCAAGAGAGGTTTAGAAGATTGTTGACCTGAATGAGAGTTAGAAAACAATGGCAAAACGGAAACTAGAGAAGAGACGGAGTCATGATGTGATGCAAAAAATATTTATTTTCTAGGAAAATGACATTTCTAGATACACGAATCCTACGAAGGTTAGGATCATAACATAGAAAATCCTTTTGATGAGGAGAATATCCGAGAAAAGCACACTCAACAGATTATGCAGTGAGCTTGGTGCGTTTCTGTGGAGTAAGATGAACATAACACACACAACCGAAGATACGAAGAGTGGAGTAATTTGGTGGGTGACCATATAATCGAATGAAAGGGGATTCATTACCTATTGAAGGAGAAGGCATTCTATTTATAAGATGGACAGCGGTGGAAAGGGCTTCACACCAAAATCGTGAAGGCACATGAGACTCCAACAAAAAGGTGTGGAGAACATCGAGCAAATGATGATTTTTTCTTTCCGTTACTCCATTTTGTTGTGGAGTTTAGGGGCATGACCTTTGAGATATAATGCCATTGGAATGCAAATATTCCTGAAATGAGTGTGACATGTATTCCCCTCCATTGTCAGAGCGAAATATTTTTATTTTTGATGAAAATTGGGTCTGAACATAAGCATGAAAAAATTTGAAAGTTGAAAAGACTTCATCTTTTGATCGCAAAAAATAGACCCATGTGAAACGACTATAATCATCAATAAAAGTTACAAAATATTTTTAATTAGCATGAGATATAACTGGTGCCATGCCCCAAACATCATTGTGGATGATATCAAAAAATTGAGTTACATTAGACTGATGTGTTGGAAAAGGCAAAATTTTACTTTAACCAAGCTTACAAGGAATACAATCAAAATAAACATAATTAAGAGATGGAATGTGTTTATTTCCAAGAAAACTAGATTTTAGCAAGTCATGAAGTACATTTGTGTTTGGATGTCCAAGACGCTTATGCCACACTTGGTAATCAACAATAGCAGAATTACACGAAACTAAAGGAAGAGAAAGACTTGGAGGCAATGAGAACTGAATTGGGAAAAGACGTCCAACTTTAGGCTCCTTCACGATTATCTTCCCTGATTGTTGGTCCTGCACAAGACAACCAGATTGTGAGAATTGTACTTGACAATCATTCTCGACTAATTGACCAACACAAATGAGATTACTAGTGAGACCAGGAGAGACAAAAACATTTGTTAGATATGAAGAAATATCACCAGTGGATGTGATAGGTAATTGATTTCCATCAACAGTATGTATCTTGAGATTTCCAAAATATTTTTTGATATTAGTAAGAAATTGGGCATTGTTGGTCATGTGATTGGAAGCCCCTTAATCAAAGTACCAGGAAGAAGAGGATTTACTTGAGAATCCTAGAGCAGAGAATGCTGAAACGATCATTTTTTGAACCATTTCAGGGGTCACTATTGAAGTAGTAGTATAAGCATTTTGTTGAACTGGTGCTGGATTGGCTGAATTGTTAGGAATAGATGAATCAACTGAGGCGGTAAAAGATGTTACATTTCTCTTTGGTAGCCTGATTGGGCATTCCTTAAGAATATGTTCATCTTTTTTGCAATAGTTTCAAAAAAATGGACAGTTTGAAGCATAGTGTCCCAATTGTTTGCAACAGAAACATTGAACAGAACTCATGTCATGACTTCTTGACTTTCCTTGTGCTACATATGCCACTGGAACAGTAGATAAATTTTTATCTTCAATGATAGACTGCGTAAGAAGACGTTGTTCTTCATGTAACAGATCATTGAAACACGCATCCAATGATGGGATAGGATTTCGATGCATGAGATTGGACCGAATGCCTTCAAATTCAAATCTCAATTTATAAGAAATTGATCTCGTTTAGTAGTTTCATGAACAAATTGTACAAAACTTAGACCTTCAGGAGTCAAGTCTACATAAACTATATCGGTGTATTCAGCCCACAAATTCATGAATTGAGAGTAAAAATCAGAGATGGAGAGACTATCCTATTTAAAGAGAGCTATGTCATGTTCAAGCTGGAACCTTCGAGCGGTGTTGTTCTGATTGTAGTTTTTTCCATTAAGGTGAACCAACAATACTTCATGTTTTTCGGTAGACATGGATCTATGGAAATATGAATTGAACAAGAACGGCGAATTGAGCGAGAAACAGAAGAGAAAAAATGAGAACATGAATAAAAATGAAATGAGATCGTGAGAAAAAAACAAATTAGGTTCTTGGATTTTAACCTAGTCTGGTACCATGTTAACTAAGAAAGAATTTAGCCAAAAAAACTGTATCTTTGTTTTCATTCTGATCTGTCATTTAAATATTGTACTTACAAGCTGTCAGGTTGAATTTCAACCCACTAAATAAGCTAAACTGTCATATTTACATTTACAGCTAATTATGTTAATTAAGAAAATAAATATTACAAATAAATGTAAAATCTCAACAAAATTATTTCTAATAATTAGCTCATTATTGCCAATAATTCTGTTGACACGTCTAACAGTAAGGGTCTTATCACCCATTTTTATTCCATTGAGAGCTGCACAAGCAATATCTGTAACGGAAATATCTTGATAAACACAAAATGCATAACCCTTTGAATTCCATGTTTCTCTATCTTTCGCTAGATCGAAACCCCGAAAAGGACCAAAAGTCTCTAAAAGCTCTCTAATCTGTGTTTCAGTAAAGTAATAAGGAACTCCACCAATAAAAATCTGATAAGGACCATCAAGTCCCCCAGCAGATCTAGGTGATAGGCCGACTGCCCTCAAATTAAGGTTTGGGTTAGGTTGGCTTGGACCTAGGGCAGCAGCTAGAGAAGGATTATAATCAGTAGGTCTCTCGACTTTAACTGGTGCATCCTGAATCAAAAATGAAATTGATTAACAGTAACATACTGTGATACGGTGGGAGAACTGACTTGAGGTTTTACGTTTTTTGTTCGCTAATGTTTCGGTTTACCAAGAGTCGCCACCGACTTTTATTTTATCCAAAAGGAAAGATAAAAAAGCACAGGAAAGACCTTTGAGATTGTTTTTGGGTTCGGGGGGTAGATTATGAAAAGGGAAGGTGCTAGCACCCTTTTCATCCATGGTTTTCCATGGGCTCTTAGTTACTTGTTTTAGATCACTTGCTTTTGCTTTTCAATTGTTTGAAATGGTGCTTTTGTGTGTGGTTTTGAAAGTATTTTGAAAAGAGGCCTTTTCTTTAGGCAACCTTTGTAATGATTCTTGTTTGAATGTATACAAAGGTGTTTGTCTTTTGAAAAATGTTTCAATGTTTGAAAGTTTGTTGGGAAATGTTTTGAAATTGTGTGAGTGTTTGTTTGAAAATAGCAAGGATGGTTTGCAAATTGATCAAGTAACTAGGAGTTGTCTACCCTACTCAAAGATCTTTCCTACACATTTTTATTCCTTTGACATTGTTGTTTTACCATTGAATTTGGTAAATAACCCTATCTTTGGATGTTAAACGGGACGGGTGTGGGTCATCGTATGACCATGATAGCAATTGTGCCAAGTATCTTAGCAAGTTTTTTGATGGACTAGATCATTTTTGTTTAGGCAACCAAGATAGCGTCATTGAGGGACTATGATCTTTTTGTTTTGTTTTGTTTTGCTAAGATGCCTAGCATGCATACCATGGCCATTTTAAGGCAACAAAGTGGATGAAACCCTAGGGGTGCTTGTGTGCATTGTGTTGTCATTTTTCATGCATTTTTGTCTTGTGTTTAGTCATGCTGTTTGTTTTGATTTTTGGTCTTTGCATACAAAACCCTAATTTACTATCATGGCATTTGAAAGCGATAAAATACGTAAAAGTAAATCTAGACTATTACACAATATTATGGGAAGGGGGGTACAAGTTTGAATAAGGGGATATTGCTCAAAATAAAACCCTAAAACTATTATTACAACCAAATTGAAATATTGCACAAATAAATAAATAAGCAAATATTTAAATATGCAAATAAATGTAAGTATGCAAAAAATATTTTTTGTATTTATTTTATGTATGTAAAATAAATTTATTTATGTCTTAAAAATAAGAAAATAAAAATGATTATTTTTGGAAAGGGTGGAAACCCTAGTTTTGTTTTAAAAGAAAATATATTCTAATATTATTTTATTTCATTTATGTACAAAGAAATAATAAAATAATATATAAAAAATGTTAAAAAATAAAATATGTAAGAAAATATTATTTTATATGTATAATATAATAAAATAAAATATGTAAGTATTTTAATATTATTTAAAAGTTTTAATTAAGAAAATAAAGTAATATTAACCTAATAATTATTTATTATGCAAATAAAAATAAAATAAAAATATGATAAAATGCCAAAAATAAAGAAAATATTTTTTGTGATTTTAAATGTTCAAGAAAAAATAATAAAGTCAGAAAATAAAAAAGATATGAAAAAATATGCAAAAATAAAGAAAAAGGGTCAGGGGTGCAAATAACAAAATGGGGGGTGTCAAAAGAACAAAGCCCAAGCGTCAGGCCCAGCTAGCTTCGTCCCTGACCTTGCTTCATCCCAAAACATGTGTTCTGCAACTCAAACCTGTTCTTGCTCATGCTTGCATGAAATCAAAAATTTACAACGTGAAAGTTATAGCATTTTCAATCACGATTGCAACCATATAAAAAACTTGATCTAACTCTCAAAGACCAGAGAGAATTTCAGTGGCCCTAAATTCTAACCTAACTTTTTCAGCATGTTTAACATCTAAATTCTCCTAGCTCAGTTAATATAAATGGAAGTTATGCATATGTACAGTTCAAGCAACTTAAAGACTACATTTTTGCTTCACAAACCTAAGCTTAATGATGCCTAAATAAGGAGTTAGAATCTTGACAAATACCTGTTTCAGCCAAGTTTGGATATGGAAATGTAGGAGTTTGGGGTGAGGCCTAAAGGTCGTGTTAGCTTGCCTGAAGTTCCCTCGACCTTTCCCAATGCTTAGCTTGTCTTAAACTTGCCTGAATGGGCTTGTAGAACTCAACCTGCAAAGCTTCAAAGTGAAAATGGTGAAGTGTGAAAATGAAGTTACAGTTGCTTGAGAAGGGCTTGGATAGTTCAGGTGGGTTGTAAGGAATGTGTTTGAAGTGGTTTCAAGCAAAACGCACGAGGAAAATTTGTTTTGGAAGTGGTTCTGCAGATGATGCCCTGTTTGGGCAGGAACTTGGTGTTTTTGAGGGTTTGAGAAGCTGGCAACTCGTGTTTCTGGCTTGAGACAATATGTTTTGGTCGTTTAAAATGATACCAAAGCTTGGTTTTAACAAATGCACAAGTTGTGGACCTTTTGCAAGGTTTCTTGTTTTTGAAGCAAAAGTGAGTTGACAAAGCTCACAGCCTGTACAGGCTAGCTCAAGGCCTGAACACAGTTGGTGTACTTTGCCTCAAGTTGGTGGACTTTGTTTATAGAAGTTGGTTAGGTTCATGGCTCAAGATAAACAAAGTTTGTAAAAGCTAACTTTATCAAAGTAGTAAGGCTACCTTTATGCCATTTTTGGATTAAACCTTTGTACAAAGTTTCAAAGATCAAAACAATACTATTAACCATTGTATTTGCATTCAATTTTGGAGTGTAAAGAGGATTAGATCCTTTAATGCAAGTACAAGCATGATTCAAACTGATTTGCAAGTTGTAACATGGTGCAAAATGCCTTGGACAAAAGTGAGAAATGGCCATTTTCAAACTTTCGATTCTCCCTAACCATAAATGATCTTGGAGAGTTCTTGGATATTTTGGAAATCTTGTAACATGCTCTACAATCCATCTTTGAAATTCATTTTGAGATTACACTTGGAACTAGGTGAAAAGTTGCCATGAAGTTAGGTCAAAAATCTGCCTAAACTAGGGCAAAATTTCACTAAGTTAAAAAGTTTTTGGACCTCTATTTACAAAATCATAACTTGAGATCCAAGCATCTTTTGGGAAAACTTTGTGAATCAAAGTTGTATATTTCATGGAGGAATACAACTTTCATGTTGGAAGTTTTCTTTGAATCCAATTGCATCATGGTGAAAAAGTTGGGAAAAGTTGGGAAAAAATAAGAAATTTTCATAACTTAGAAAATTTCTAAGTTATGAAATTTTTCAAACTTAAACCCTAATTTTCAAAATTAGGTTTCTTGGTGAACAAGTTTCATGTTTTGACACATCTTTATGAAAAATGACCCTTGGCACTTGATTTTGACCAAAAAGTCAAAGTTTGACTTTTCAGTGTACAGTTGATTTTTAATCAGTTGACTGGAAAATTCATTTGTTAATCCAATGCAATTGAGATCTTTTGAACCTTGTGATTAGGTCAAGATGATGCCATTGAGTCCTTGAATCCATGCTTCAACCCAATTTGCCATTGGCTAGGTTAAAAATCAGAAATTGCCCTTCTACACTCAAAACCCTAAAAATGACCATTTTGCCCTTTTGAAGATCTGAGCAAATTTCTTGAGGACTTATGGTCCAAACTTGATAAAATGGTTCATATGAGTCTATAATGTTGATGTGGATCAAAAAATATGGGGTTTGACTGTAAATTGACCACAACTGACTTTTTCCCCAATACAGTTGATTTTTAGGTCAACTGTCCAATTGACTGGGCAAAAATGTGATTCAAGGCTTGAAACTTGGCATGAGCAATCTTAGAGGTCCAACATGAAGTATGAAAGTCACATGAGGCATTGGAAGTCCAAAAATCCTTGTGCAAACTCAAACCCTAATTTCAGGTCATCAGTGCAAGGAGATGTCTTGAGCTGAGCAAACCCTAATCTGGTTTTGAGTCCAAAGAGTCTTGTGAGGAAAATCTTGATAAAATGAGAGGGAAATTTTTGGGGTACAACACATACATACTCGTATTCTCACATAACAAATAGATCTTGAGAACCAGTTATAGTAAAAAGGAGAAGATACTTGAAAAATAATTCCATTTAAAGCCATTGCATTGCTGGCTTCCTCGATGGACCTCATCTCCACAAAGGCAAACTTCTTATCATGGTTAATGTAAATATTCACAACGGCATCACCTTCACAATAAGATTAAATCAATTAGGAATACTATAAGGTCAACAAACTGGCAGAATCAATTTAAGATCATAATGTACCTGGACCAGAAGTGTTTCCTCCGATTGTAGCCATAACCTGACTGAAGAAAGTTGAAACTGACTGCAGCATATCAAATTTAGAAGCCAAAAGTTAAAATTCAAAAGTAGTACAAACAAAACCAGATAAAAAAACTTGGGTGTGGTCTCCACTTAACCATGCTTTTACTCAAATCACAATAAACAGTAATAGAGAATGTGCACTAAGCCAGTAAAATACTCTAAAAAGCTTCAATATCTTATGAAACATGGAAATTGGAAACTAAATGGCAAAGAGGGAATTTAGCAAACAAGAAACTAGCTTGGCCATTCTCATTCAGAAACCAACAGGGAAAGATCATAATGTGTTGTTCTATATTACCTGCTCATTAGCTGTAGGAGAGAGGCTCCCAACATACACCTGCTAGCATGTCGTGTAACCTATATGTTTTGTACAACAAAAGGGACAAAATTAGAGAAAGCAAAGTAATAATGCTAAAAGGGAAAAATTTTAACATCATCTCTCATAAATTCCTGTTACCTGTTGTGTCATAGCCTGAACTGGCAAGACAGAGAGAGTAGTAAATTGCTGTAACTTCAAAAGAGAAACAAAAAATATGGTGAAATTGATCAAATATTGTCTAGCACAACCAGATTTGGGAATAAAAAGAAAAATACATGACTTGTAGCCGTGGGAAACATATTTGTGAACACTCCATGAATTGCAGGACTTGCCCCAGTAATTTGACCTGCAAGTGCAACAAAAACATATCACATCTAAGAAAAAAACTCATCTTTTGCAATCCTGTTATATTATTACTAGGTATCAATTGACTCCTGCTAAAGCCAGCATGAGCTTAAGCATAAATTTACTTTATAATTAATTTGTAAGCAAACATTAGGGATAATATTCGTAAGTTTACCAAAGTAGGTAATAGTTTCCAGTTGAAGGCGAACAGGACCCACCAAAAATAGGTGGCATTGATTCCTCCTTAGACATAAAAGCTATATACGTTGGTTCACACCCATTGTCAGCACATTGGGGCTAGTAGCCCAACATTGCCTTGTTCTAAGTTAGATTATGAAGGATATATTAGACATGAAAACTATAACAAAATGGGTTCTTAAATTAACTTAAGTAAATTATTAGTCCCTTCCACATGGACTCACAACATTATGCTAGCTCCCCTTTCACATCCTTTAACTATTCGTTGAACTAAATAGAACACAAAATGTTATAAATGGAAGACCTAACATATGCATTATGTGTTAGGGAACACTTTAATCACAAATCTTAAGCAATTTACCTTTTTGAGCGTGAACGAGAACGTGACCTTGACCTTGATCTAGATCGATACCTTCGTCTATACCACCAAACAAAGTTAGATAGTAAATATTGGGGAAAAATATATGAATAGACAAAGAACAATTGGCTGAAAATAAAATATTTAAAATTGTGAATTTTCATGTAAGACCAATAAATCACATGAAAAAACAGATGCCGATGCACTAAACCCAAAAATAACTTTTACCTGTCATAACCTCGGCTTCGGCTTCTGTATTGATCATCGTCATCTCTATTCCTTACCATGTGTCAATCTCTATGGTTGTTTGAGGGTGGGATGTTAAATTCTCTTGAGTTTATGCTTGTTTTTATTTGTCAGTCTTATATACCTTCCTCTTCTCAACGACTTGGGCTACACTTCAACAATATTTCACTACTTAGGCTTACCACTATTTTCAAATACATTAACCTCACACCCCCACATGAGGGTTGCATTTATGTCTAACTATTTTTAGGATGTTTCAAATGTATATGTAATTACCTGATTTTTAGTTCAACTACTGAATTTTTCAAATACTGGATATTTTGCAAATTTTATGGGTAAGGAATAACAATTTTCCTAAAATATCTATACACGAATGAGAAAATACTCACATCAAAATTCTTGTTATTTGAACTAGGTTTAAGTTTGACAAGAATAATATTCTACAATCAACAATTTTTATATTTTTTTAGGTTCAATTGATTGTGTGCGCCTACACACATGAGATATAAATGTCTCACTATTCACTTGGTTTAGGGGCATAATCATTATGTAGGACAGATGGGAGAGTGATTCAAGATATGACATTGGAACTGCGGTGTAGGTTTTTTGTTTACTGAGGATTCGAATCCCTCTCTTTCCGCACCCTTACCAAGTTCATCAATATTGTTGACATATGTAGATAATTCAGATACGGAAATTTAAGTAGATAGTTCAGATATAGAAAAAAATGTAGTGTTGCTTTAATGAAGCAACCACATGCAGTTTTGTTTGAACCAGCAAATTTTACATTTTCAGTTTCTTTTCAATGTGTTGTGTACACTTTCTTGAAACGAAGTCGTGCAATCTAAAGTAAAATGGAGTGTTATACCGATGCTCAATGTTGAGAATATTTTTTTGAAATGATGCTCTAATTGAACCTAAATTGCAACTTCAACATGGTGTCTACAACTTCCCAACTTCTATATAATTCTCCCCTGCTAGTTGTCAACATGTTTTTCACAGATTTTACATTAAACATCCTTAGGCTTGACGAGAGAAGAAATACCTCTAGACTTACTATCAACCTTTCCTCTAATCGCTAGGCCTTTTCTTCTTAGACATCTTCTTTGGAATTCCATAAGTATTCATCAGTTTACACACATTGTTATCAACATAAATATGAACTACCATAAGATTCTCATTGTTATTCATAATAACGTCACTCATGTCTTTGACGTCAATACTAACATTTTAACAGACTTCCACATTCGAACCCATTGAAAAAGACACTTTTCATTTTCAACTTAAGACAATTCTAATAACAATCTTATGGTTTCAAGGTGGTAATAAGAGTGAAATATTCATCAAAGTCAATCCCTTATATTTGTGTATAGTCTTATGTTACAAGTCGTGTTTTGTATCTAGTAACAATTTCATTCTTATCATAATTATTCTTGTAAATCCATTGTATCCCAATAATATTAGTGGATATTGGTCAAGGAACATGTTCTCATACTTTATTTCTTTTAAACTGGACAAACTCTTCTATATCTCTTCTTCGTGTTATGAAGAATTTATTCAGGTCTTCTGTAATATTTTCAATACGATGATTCTTTTTAATACTTTATGATTTTTCTTTTCTTTTAGTAGCACTATTTTCATCATCATCATCATTTGAATTTTCATCTTCTTCAGTTGACTGCATGTTGTTTCCTATTTTGGATTTAACATTTGAATAAGACCTTCAACCATATCCTTTCCGGTAGTTGAAGTAGCGATTATTTGATGTAAGGTCTTAGATTCCTGCATAATAACTTTAAATAGATGGCTTCTAACATGCTCATTCGTGAGTGGGGCATCAAGAACATTTTCATCATAAGCCATATCAAACTCATTAAAACGTGAAATATTGAAAAGAACAATGTTTGGGACATGTTTCTTCGCAAAAAGTTTATAATTAAAATTCAATAGACTAGGGAGAACATCAATTTCATCTTTAACAAACACAATGTCATGTTTTTTATTAATTGAAAATTTTCAAAAATTTGAACAAGAAACCCAATAGAAAATATTATGACATAGATCATGACTCTCGTCATTTCTTACAAGGTAATGTTGGGTGAGAATATGAATAATAAATGGTCTAGATGGGGTGAATACACCTCTCAAGTTAAAAATACATTTGAAAATGTTTTATTAGTGTTTCAAATTTGAAATTGATTTTGCATAGTGGAAACAATTTTGGTGAATATATAAAGTGTGTTTATCAATTGGAATTAACACGATGAGACTTAAACAACTCTCATATAATCAAGATTGACAATTAAATTAAATCAAAGAGACAAACTAGCTTTGTATTGAAAAATAGCTCAACTACACAAGTAGTGTTATCGTACCATTATCAATACCAATAAGATTTTATAACCACAGTTTTCAGGTTTAATTGACACTAAAAAAAGGTTCAATTACCAATTCTAACAAAATCTACCATTTATGTATAAATCGCTACCAAGAGAAATCTGAATGGTATGCAATTCTAGAAAGCATAAACAACAAAGAAATTGAGGAACATGGCGTCATTAACGTAGGTGATACGCGTTATAAATTCTTCAAATTTTAATCTTACTAAAATTTAAAGTTTTTAGAGTTGTTGAAATGTGATAAAAATTAAGAGTTGGAGTGAGTTGTAACAAATGTAAATGAGTACACCAACTTGAATTAGTTTTGAAAGTAGAGATTTTTAGAGGTTTTAGAGTGTTTGAGAGTTAGATTTTGGAAGATATGAGAATAAATGGTGGGTGTTCGTATTCTTTTTGTAATACCCTATTTTAAAGATGGATCTCCGAAACACCTTTTTCGGAGATGCATATCCGAAACACCCCTGATTTTGAAAAGAAAAAAAGTGTTTCGGCAACACATCTCCGAAATAATCTCAGAAAGAATAAATCGTAGTGCGTTCGGAGATGTATCTCCAAATTCTGAGATAAAAACAAAGTTTCACCAAAAATAATTAAGAAGGTGTAAGGGTGTATAAAGAAATTTTCTTATTATTATTATTATTACTACTATGAAAGTAAAATAAAATTGAAGATGTTGATGGTGTTTATGATTGATTAGAGTTAGGCAAAAGCATATTTATTGAATTATCAATATTACAACACATTGATATCAGCTCACACTTATACAAATTAACTTAACATTCTTATACTAGACAACATCAAATTTTGCAATACATAACACCAACACACAAAATAAACAATATGAAAAACATATTCAACTTTTAAAGCACAGCCAATTGTTGAATATTAACAGGAGAAGTATAAGATTGTGAATTATATGATATCTTTGCTAGTAAAATATTTGCCAACTCAGTAGGATGAAAAGCATCCCAAAACAAATACTTGCCACGTTCTTCACATGGTTCTTGCAACGGAAGACATGTGATTTGTCCATTGTTTCTTCCAACACCACAACACCCTTTGTCAACAACATCAAATCCTGTTTCATAACATCAACAAAAATGTCCAAAATCAGCTTTTGAAACCATATTATGCCTTTATCATGATCCTAGAAAATAGTTCCGTTAAACCATCTCAATTGATAGTTGTACAGGGGATGGTGAAATTCTCATGCAGTAGGGTTGACAAAAAAATATTCTAGAAAAGAACATTACCATATGATTTTCCATTTGTAGCTAGATCTTCACTGCTTTGATAAAAATCCAAGTACACAAACTTTGATCCCGGAAGCTGTCCTCCATTGAAATTCTGAACTAACTGTTTAAGACCCGAGTTGAAATACACGATGGCATCGTTGATCTTGTCGTTGCAGCGGGTGTTGTTTCCATTGAAACGCGCGAGTTCATATGGTATGCACCCGATTTGGCCAACTGCTGCAACAATCACTTTTCTTGCCCCTAATGAATATAATTGCTGTACAATATTAAGAGAATAAATTAGCAACAATATATCAAAATGAAATCGTGATCCAACAATATTAATGCTTCCTAATTTCAAACTCATAGAGATACATAAAGGTTTGACCGCATGCAATCATAATCAAACTAGAAATAGGTAGATTGGATTAGAATTAAATGCCTGAAATAATTGATTAACTTACGGTCAACTGGCGAGCGTAAGCTTGAAGAAGAGCAGAAGCAAAAGCCTTAGGAGTATACTGAGTGTTAGTTGAATAAAAATCAGTCATGAAGTAGTTATTAAGGTAATCATTGCTAGCCATTCCTGAATAGTATATACATTTGTTTAGGTAACTATTCATTGAATCATTGTCTCCTCTAAAGAATCTCCGCATCTGCTGCACTGCGTTTCCGAAGTTCGTCACTTGCTCATCCATTGATGTATGTGCACCCTACATTAAGGAAAATCATATCACATAAGTATTGTGCTTATAATTATAGCTAACATTATATGTGTGTGCATACCAGGTTACTGCCTGTTTCTTCTCTGATGCCTGCTGCTCCTGATGCGAAATTGGCTCCTCTTAGAAGATCCAAACCTCTTGCTCTTGAATATGGAGGAATATATGTTCGAAAACCCAGAAGTTGAGCTGCAATTATATATCAAGATTTTACATACTACAAAAATATGCTATATTGGAGACTAAATACGTCAAAATAAGCCTATTACCTAATGCATCGACATAGGTTCGACCGTTGGTGAAGCGACCGGTGGCACCCTGTGGGAAGTCAATTCCATAAGGCCTATAGTTGGCTCTGGCAAGTGTTACTATTCCATTGTTGTTTCCATTATCAACCAATGAGTCACCAAATATGAAGAAACATGGAACTTGTTGTCCCTCTGGTAGCCGTGGCTGAAACTGAGACAAACATTTTGTAGCAATTAGGCTCAAACATATACACATGAATGTGCAAATAAAATTCTTCATCTTATTGAACACAAATTATTCTGACACAAATGGACTATGCATTCTAATATACTTGTATGACTATATGATAACGTATTTATGGCATTCATGTGATAATTGGTTGGGGAAATGTGAAAATGAGAGAACCTTTTTTGGTGCTTTTTGGTTGGTAGTGTGTTTGTGTTCTTAACATTTAACATAATGAGTTTTACTTTAACAGTCGGTGATTGAAGGCTCAATCTCGTGACCAAAAATTTATTCTTTCCAGAAATGTATTGGTTGTTGTTAGCAAATAAAAAACCTCATCAAAAAATGTTACCTAAAAAAAATAATGAAGCAGTTGCAAATTATTTACTTTATGTGAGATTATTTACAATCCGATTCAAAAATAGTCTCGGCCTTAATAACATTCACATGCTTACTTAAGAATTTCCCATATATATATCCTTTCTACAATGGAGCATCAGAATTCAGAACCAATAGTTTGAATTGAAACATCTTATTTGTAAGAACTTAAAGTCAAATTTTCAGAGTGCTTTAATTGAAAATTATTGACCACTTAATTTCAATTACTTGATTACTCACTCTCATTTCAATTATAAATAGGTTGATGGTTCAGAACTCAAATAGATGTGGAAGATAAGTAGTTATTCCTACTTATTTTGATGGTTCAAACACTAACATCATTATCAGTTCACTAGCAAACAAGTTAAAATTTGATTAATAATATAAGTCTACTTCAAAACAAACTTTACTCAAACGCTTAAAGAAGATCTCAAGTGACAAAATAGAAACCATGTATCAGTATTGTATAGAATAAACCTATTGACAAATTATCTATCATGTGCTTCTACTCCAATTGAATAAAACAGTTTCTGTAATATAAGCCAATGATTCATTAGTAATACAAAATTTTAATAATCCCAGCAAATATAAATCTTCAACTCATATACAATACAAGTGAAGGGCAAAATTAGCCTTCATAATCGCCCTCAGCAAATTTGTTCTCGGCATAATAGACAGCTACTACTTGATTTCCCCCAAATTTTCTTCCATTCAACCCAGCACGAGCTTTTGCAGAACCTTCAACATCAGCATACTCCAAAAATACCTGCAACAAGTACAAAATTGATTCTACAGACACAATTTTTGCATATAATCGTTGCCCCTAAAACACAAATTCTTAGAATCAAATAATGCAGTATTTTGACAAAAAGAAATTAGTTGAATTTATATCCAATGATGTGTTGTCACATCATTTTAATTTTACAAGTTAGAAACACAATAGTTGTCATACTCATAAAATGATGTGGCAACCTATCATAAGATGCATGTTTAAAACTCTTTGTATATCAATTAAATCTATAAGAAAAACAATTTCTATATAACAAAACAACAGCAAAAGCTTTGTTTGCTAGGTGAGATTGACTGCATGAATCACGCCATTATTTCCTGAAGCAGAAACACAGACAAACAACAAACAAAAGATTATGAATATGACCCCCGAGACAAAAGGGAACAGAATTTCTTAAAGAATAGATCAGAAGAACAGACCTTTCCAACTCCAGGGCATAGTTCACCATCGGGTCGTGGGCGAGGAATCACCACATTCACCAAATTACCTGCAGATTGTGTAAAGGAAAACAGTTAAGTATGCACATTTTAAAAGCATTCAATGAAATAAGATTGCATAGAGATAGGAAGTTAAGGAGGGTTTGATTATCTATGTGACTACAAGAGGCTGTAAAACAAACATATAACGCAGAATTTATAAGTTATATAGTTTGCAAGGAAAAATAAGGAAACTAACTCGGACATTACCAAATTTGGAACACTCTTGTCGCATATCATCAAGAATCTCTTCATAGTCCTCGTCATCTTTGAGCTCATCAGGAGAAACTGCATGAGTTAAACACAGCACCTTTGTTGCCACTAATGCTGGTTGTAACATTAGTTTCTACAAAATAAAAAGTTCAGTGATTAAAATTTCAAAAATATGCACAAAAGATCTATGCAAGAAATACAATCCAAAATCATACCTGGAGAGCAATCTGCTGCTGTGCATGCATTAAAATACTCTCTTGCTCAGGCTTAGGCTGCATTGGGTTAGTGTTTTGATTAGCCCGTCTAACAGTAAGGGTCTTATCACCCATTTTTATTCCATTGAGAGCTGCACAAGCAATATCTGTAACGGCGAGATCTTGATAAACACAAAACGCATAACCCTTTGAATTCCCTGTTTCTCTATCTTTCACTAGATCAAAACCCCGAAGAGGACCAAAAGTCTCTAAAAGCTCTCTGATCTGTGTTTCAGTAAAGTAATAAGGAACTCCACCAACAAAAATCCGATCAGGACCATCAAGTCCCCCAGCAGACCCAGGTGATAGGCCGACTGCACCCAGATTAAGGTTTGGGTTAGGTTGGCTTGGACCTAGGGCAGCAGCTAGAGAAGGATTATAATCAGTAGGTCTCCTGACCTTAACTGGTGCACCCTGAATCAAAAATGAAATTAGGATTAACACAAACTTATGTACTCGCATTCTCACATAACAAAAGGATCTTGAGCATCAGTTTTAGTTAAAAGGAGAAGATACCTCAAAAATAATTCCATCTAAAGCCATTGCATTGCTAGCTTCCTCGACAGACCTCATTTCCACGAAGGCAAACTTCTTATCATGGTTAATGTAAACATTCACAACGGCATCACCTACACAATAAAATTAAATCAATTAGGAATATTATTATAAGGTCAGCAAACTGGCACAACCCATTTAAGATGATAATGTACCTGGACCAGCAGTGTTTCCTCCGATTGTAGCCATAACCTGACTGAAGAAAGTTGCAACTGACTGCAGCATAACAAAATTAGAAGCAAAAGATTAAAATCCAAAAGTAGTACAGACAAAGCCAGATTAAAAAAAATCCCCAGCATGCTCTCCACTTAATCATGCTTCCTACTCAAATCACAAAAATCGGTAAAGAGAACGTGCACTAAGCCAGTAACATACTCTAAAAAGCTTCAACAATTTATGAAACATGGAAATTGGAAACCAAAAGGCAAATAGGGAATTTAGCAAATAAGAAACTCATTCAGAAACCAACAGGGAAAGATCATAATGAACTGCTCTACATTACCTGCTCATTAGCTGTAGGAGAGAGGCCCCCAACATACACCCGCCTAGCATGCCGTGTTGCCTATATGTTTTGTACGGTAAAAAGGGACAAATTTAAAGAAAGCAAAGTAATGCTGAAAAGGAAAAAGTTTAACACCATCTCTCATAAATTCTTGTTACCTGTTGTGTCATAGCCTGAACAGGCAAGACAGGGAGTGTATTAAATTGCTGCAACTTCAGAAGACAAACAAAAAACATGGTGAAATTGACAAAATATTGTCTAGCACAACCAGATTTGGGAATAAAAAGAAAAATACCTGACTTGTAGCCATGGGAAACATATTTGGGAACATTCCAGGAATTGCAGGACTTGCCCCGGTAATCTGACCTGCAAGTGAAACAAAAGCATATCAGATATGACATCTCAGAAAAAACTCATACCTTTCATCTTTGGCAATTCCGTTACATTATTATTAGGTATCAACCGACTCCTGCTAAAACCAGCATGAGCTTAAGCATAAATTTACTTTATCACTATATTATATTTTTTTATTATGTATTAGGTTTTTATCAATAAGATTAAAGAATACTGTAATCTGTAACCAAACATTAGGGATAATATTTGTAAGTCTACCAAAGTAGGTAATAGTTTCCAGTTGAAGACGAACAAGACCCACCAAAAACAGGTGCATTGATTCCTCCTTGGACATAAAAGCTACAGACGTCGGCTCACGCCCATTGTCAGCACATTGGGGCTAGTAGCCCAACATTGCCTTCTTAGAGCATAAGACAAGACATACAACAAAACAAACAAACACCAAACACAAGACAAAAAACCAAAGCACCGTTTAGTTCCAGAATTATATCACTAAGTAAAAGGAAAGACAAAATTACACACCAAGGAAACCAGTATTCGAGAATTATATACCAGGTAGCGACTGAAACTTATCTTACCAAGTAAACACCTTGTAATTTGATAAGAATTTTCCATACTAGGCAACAAGAACAACAAAAGGGAGAAAGAAGTTAAGATTAAAAATGTTTGTAATATACACATGATGAAAGTGTACCTGCAACAGCAGAAGCACCGGCCAACATCGCAGAAGCAGGGGGGGCCATGTCAAAACCACTAGTCCTTTTGCTGTAAGTAAAACAAATTAGTTTGTCGATAATGAATGTTACTTTTTGTGCAGAGGAAAGTGTATGAATATATGATAAATAATTCTAAGATAACTTAAGAGCATCTAACACAAATCTCAAATGAGTGGTTTTAAAAATGTTACAATCATTGAGCAGCAAAGCAACCTATCACTACCTGTGAAATTTGAAATAATGAATATACAGGCGCTTGTCAGTTGGCCACTCTTAAGGTGATGCAATCATATTATTTAGAAGGTTAAAATACTTGGTAACTTGTAAGTCCTTTTAGTTTTAATAGATATTTGTAAGCATGTAAAGTTCCAAAAATTTGTAATGAACAGTGTTTGTTTTGGCACCCAAGAATACTCGATGCATATTGGACACGACTGCAGAAACTTCTTGTTGCAGATTCAAAGAACATTTGGTGCGGGTTCAACACAAAGCAAACACACACAAAAATCTCAAAAGGCCAACACTGTTACAGTAAATTTAATACCATCTATCATTACATGGGTGAACCAAGGCTGTCAAAATTGAGAGCAGAGCACTTGTGCAAATCGTATGGCCTTTACAAGTCAAATGACCAACACTTGAATATTTATAAATAAACAAATAAATAATTGTTAGTACCACAAAGTTCAAGTCAACATAACAAATTTAAGGTAGTGAAAACTTCAAGCAACTTCGTTACAAAATTTTAAAATATAAGGACATTGTTGAGTTGAGTTAAAATTATAAGGACCAATTAAAAATAATAACGAAACAAAATGATCTAGAGAGTAATTTAACAAAGTCAAATTATCAAGGATATGTTAGACATGAAAACTTAAATAAAATGGCTTCTTAAATTAACAAAGTAAATAGTAGTCCCTTCCACATGGATTCACAATATTATGCCAGCTCCCCTTGCATGTCCTTTAACTATTTGTTGAACTAAACAGAACGTCAAATGTTACAAATGGAAGACCCGACATATGCATTTATGTTAGGGCACGCCTTAATCACAAATTTTAAGGATCTTTCTGGAACTTTACCTTTTTGAGCGTGAACGAGAACGTGACCTTGATCTATGCTCAGATCGAGCTCTTGACCTTGATCTAGATCGAGACCTGCGCCTAGTCCTATGCCTATCCTCTCGATCGTAGTCCCTTCGTCTATACCACCAAACAAAGTTAGATAATAGATATTGGAAAAAATATATATGAATAGACAAAGAATAATTGGCTGAAAATAAAACATTTCCAACATTCTGGTTATAAAATAAATAAATAAAACTGATGTTGCTGCTGATGCACTAAACCCAAAAATAACTTTTACCTGTCATAGCCTCGGCTTCTGTATTGATCATCGTCATCTCTATCCCTCACCCTTCTCTCACCACGATCCCTGTGTCGGTCTCTATGATGGTGATCACGGTCCTTGACCCTATCCTTATCCACATCCCGATCACGTTCCCTGTCTTTGCTTCTCTCCCTATCTCTTCCCCTTTCCCTGCTTCTCTCCCTATCTCTGACCCTGTCCCTGCTTCTCTCCCCATCCATGTCCTTGCTTCTCTCCCTATCCCTGTCCCTGCTTCTCTCCATGTCTCGCCCTTTTTCCCTTTTCCTTTCCTTATCTCTCCCATTCTCCAGCTCCTTTTCTCTACTTCTCGAGGATTCTCTTTCATTATCACGAGAACCATGCTGCAACAAAAACAATCAAAAGATTAACAGAAAGTAAACAAACCCATGTCTTCAAACTTGACAACAACAATGACAATTCATATATAAAATTTGGGTGAAAAATAAGCACAGCAAATAAATAGATGCTTTCATGGAACAGAGAAACAAGAAGAACCCAATAGATATACACAAAAAAACCACAATCGCAAATACAATATCACATTGCATGTAAAAAACAAACTCAACAAACTACCATCATTTCAAAATTATAATTTTCTTATTCATTATTAGTATATACTCGAAAGAAAAACATTAAGACACTATAAAGAATGGCAAACAAACACACCAACAAGAACAACAACCAAGTCTTATCCATTAAATGAGGTCGGCTATGTGGATCAACTTTTGGCCATAATGTTTTATCCGAGACCATGCTTCTAACCAAATTGTTTGAGGTCTATCCCTCTAATATACTCTCCTTACCACAACATCTACATGTATTCCCTCTGCATGGCCAAACCGAGAAAAACAGTACACAGTGATAGATGAACTAACCAACCAATACATTACACAATTACATAATTACAAAATTACACAATTACACAATTACACAATTACACAATTACACAATTAAAATACAATTCAATCAGAAAATAATCCAAAATCAAAGCAGAACCAACAAACAGATCTTCAATTTGCATATATTGAGTTTTGATTGAAATCAAAATGAAAACCCTAGTACAGTGAAGAGAGTAGAGTTCAAAACAACAGAATGAATGGAAAACCCTAATTGTAGGGAAAACAGAGATAAACGAACGGCGAATTAGAAAAAAGATGGAGAGAGAGAGAATACGTTGGATTTGGAGTCGGTGAGATCGTTGTCGGCAGGAGGTGGTTGTGGGGAGGAATCGTTCTGATTGTGATTGTGATCTTCTTCTTCTGCTTCGTATTTTCTCTCTTCGAATTCGAATTCGTATTCACCCATTTTTGTGTTATTCAGTTTCAAATGAATTCGATTCTGTGTCAAAGTTTCTGCTTGTTTCTGATTTGTGATGACTCTTATACCTCCTCTGAACGAGTTGGGCTAGAGTCCAACAATATTTCACAAGTTGGGCTTATTTAAATTGAATTTTTCTCGTTTCAACTCCGAGAAATTAACATCTCATCTGGATTATACATGTCATCCCTTAAAGAATGTAAAAATAATTCTCAAACCCTCCAGAGATAAAATTACTCAAATTCAAAAAATTCTCAAAATTTTTTAATATGTCATACCACACCAGAAATTTGAAATTCTCAGGGCGATATCGCAAATTCGGAAACGATATCAGAAATTTGTTGAATAAGTAAGAAATTTACGATATAATTATAAAATTTCTGGTACATTATATCAGAATTTTTAAAATATCTGATATTTTTTAATCGGAAATTTTATAATTTTCAGTTAATATGTTTATCTTTTGTACCGGAAATTTTGAAATTTCCGTAGCATAACAACATGTACCGGAATGTATGGTGAGATTGGCGCGAGCCTTTCGAACATTCAAGATAAAAGAGGATTGAATACCAATAGAATTGTAAAATTTATGCTCCGGGTGCGACCACGGGAAATTATATTGTATATTTTCTCCTTATTTGAAAGAAAGTCACTTGAAGGTGGAGTTTTTAGAAACAAACGTCGGTCTAAGACAGACGAAACCTGAAAATAAACTCGCCAAAGGAGATTCTAAACAGATATACTAATCAGTTTGGATTTGCAAAAGAGGAACTAGTTAAACTAGACCTATAAAAAGGTATCAATTAAGTTGGATCCAAAAAGGTTGTCAATTAAATTGGACTTGGAGCGGAGAGACTTGTTAGACTAGACTTACCAAAGGGTACCAAAATACTGGATTTGAGAAGGAAGAAATAGTTAAACAAAATCGACCACAAAGTACTAAAAAATTAGATTTGCGAATGAATGAATAGTTAAACTAAACTGACCACAGAGTACCAGAAAATTGGATTTGAGAAGGAAAGAATAGTTAAACTAAACCGACCACTAGGTACTAGAAAATTGGATTTGAAAAGGAATGAATGGTTAAACCAAATCGACCACAGAGTACCAGAAAATTGGATTTGAGAATGAAGGAATAGTTAAACTAAACCGACCACAGGATACCATAAAATTGAATTTGAGAAGGAAGGAATAGTTAAACTAAATCGGCCAAAGGATACCTATCACATTAGTTCTGAAGAGGTTGTCAATTACATTGGAGTTGAAGAGGTGAAACTAGTTAAATTAGACATACCAAAGAGTACCAGAACATTGGGTTGTAAGCTCCCCCTAAATTTTATCCAAATTATTTAAACTTGTTTTAGTAATTTGATAACTTCATAGTCTGAGATTTCTAAGTTCTCTCTGAGTCTAATAGTTCATAGGTTGAGTTTTATAAGCTCCCCCAATGTTTTATCCAAGTTATTAAATATTTTTATCAATATATAAGCATATAACATTATAGTGGGTTCAGGATATTTATAAAAGATGTGGAAAATATTTTTTATCAAACTCGTTAAATACTCTCATTTTTTTGCCCTTTTTGTCATTAATAAAAAGTAAATGAACAGAATATATAAAGAAAAATATATTGGACAGTAAAAGAAAAAAGATTTTGCTCAGTGAGGATAGTAAAAGAAGTAGAGAGTGAAAGAAATAGTAGGTGAGTGTTGTACCCCAAAATTTGCCCTCCCATTTCCTCAACATTTTCTCATCACAAGACCTTTGAAGATCAAGATCCAGTTAGGGTTTCCTCTGCTCAAGACTTCTCCTTGCACTGTGGACTCAAATTAGGGTTTGTGCTTGCACAAAGATGTTTTGACCTAAAATGCCTAAGATGACTTTCATGCCTCATGTTGGACCCCCAAGTTTACCTATACCAAGTTTCAAGTCTTGACTTCAAGTTTTACCCAGTCAATTGGACAGTTGACCTAGAAATCAGCTGTATTGGGGAAAAAGTCAACTGTGGCCAATTGACAGTCAAACCTCATGAAATTTGATCCACATCAACATTATGAACTCATATGGACCATTTGATCAAGTTTGGATCACAATTCCACAAGAAATTTGATCAGATCACCAAAAGGGCAAAATGGTCATTTTTAGGGTTTTGACTGCACAAAGGCAATTTTTGACTGTTTGACCTAGCCAATGACAAACCAAGCTCTCACATGGACTCAAGGACCCCATGGAATTATCTTGACATGTTCATCAAGCTCAAAAGATCCCAAGTACACAAGATTGACAGTTGAATTTCCCAGTCAATTGATCAATTTTAACTGTATACTGAAAAGTCAAACTTTGACTTTTTGGTCAAAATCAAGAGTCAAGATTCATTTTTCATCAAAACATGCCAAACCATGAAACTTGTTCACCAAGAAATCACAAAATGCAAATTAGGGTTTGAAAATGGAATTTTTCATAACTTAGAATTTTTCTAAGTTATGAAAAACCCTAATTTTTTCCCAACTTTGCCCCATCTTTTCACCATGATCCATTTGGATTCAAACAAAAGTCAAAACATGAAAGTTGTAGCTTGTTGCATAATCTACAACTTTGATTCACAAAGTTTTCTCATTTGAAGCTTGTATCTCAAGTTATGATTTTTTGAATAAGGGCACTAAACCATCTTTTAACTTAGTGAAATTTGACCTATTTTGACAAGGTTTTCTACCCTACTTCAAGGCCACTTTTCATACCCTTCCACTTGGAATTTCAAATTGCATTTCAAAGATGGATTGTAGTACACATTCCAAGCTTTCCAAAATGTCCAAGAACTCATCAAACAACCTCATAACTTGAGAGATTCGAATTTCACAAGTTGGCAAAAATTCACTTTTGTTCTTCATCAAAGCATGTTCATAAACTTGGCAAATTTGAATTCAGCATGCTTAAGCTACATTGCAGGCCTCTAATCCCATTTTCACTCAATAATTCAATGCATATCCTTTGTGTTCTAGCATTATTTTGCTCATTTGGATAATACACACAAAATCAAGCCTAAACTAGAAAAAGCATATTATCCATTCTTGTAAAGTGTTACTTTATGGCAACTTTGCAAATCTATGAGGTACAATGCAGATCTTTGAAGCAAAAAGGCATGGGCATATCCCACTGACCAAGACTCAAATGTGCAGCATAGATTGAGGCATTGTACTGGCCTAGAAACCAAGTTGACATTTGCTTGCTTCACATAGAAGTAACATCCATAACTTATGCTATCTCTCATACCAGCATAGAAACAGAAGAACAAAGTTGTCAAACACATTACACATAACATATCCAAGCTAATACACGAGTTTTTGACCTCCAATACACCCTCCATCTCAGAATCATCCTCAAACTGCACAAACAGGGGTGCCCCTGCAGTTTGAGTGCAATCTCTCAATCCCTGCAAGCATTTTGATCAAAACCTGTTCCTCTACCTTCCTCACAACTTATGCAAGCTATCCAGAAGCTAAGGCACGATCTGTAGTTGCTCTAACCACTTCCACCATTTTCACATCTTTGACTTGCAGGTGAAGTTCTACAGCTTGATACAAGAAGGTTCAAGACAAAGTAGGCATTGAAAAAGCATCCCTGGACTTCAAGGAAGCTTTTCCAATCATTACATTGCACTGAAAGTCTCTCATTCTCCACATAGAAGTTCAACTGCACAGGTAAAAGTTTGAATTCGTATCTCTCTTATTAGGCATCTTTAGTCTTAAGTTTGTGAAGAAACAAGGTCCTACTCATAGCCCTGAACATGTACATAGCTTTACTTTTCATTTCTTTTGCCTGAGTAGAGAGAATTTGAGCTCTGAAAATGGTAGGAAAATTAGGTCAGAAAAGAGGGGGAGAGAAATTCTCCCTCATCTTAGAGAGATAGGTCAAGTTCTTTATATGGTTAGAACCGTCTCTTCATGCTGAACATTTCTTGTGTTATGAGTTTTTGCTAAAAAGCCAGGAATCAAGAGTTAGAAGGAACTGAACATGGCGCGCGTTTTTCAAATAATCTGTGCTGGAGGTTGAAGAAGGAGTGAAGTGGGTTGGGCCTGGATTTGTTTTGCTTCTCACACCATCTTTTTTTGGTTTACACCCCCCTGAGCCCATATGCTTATTTTTGAACATTTTTGATTTTTTCCTTTTTTGCTGACTTTATTTATTTTACCTCATGCCATTTAAAAATTAAAAATATTTTTTTCATCATTTTTTGCATTTATTGCATATTTATTTGTTTATTTGTTTAGTTTGTACATAAATATATATATATGATTATTAGAATAAAATGTTAAAAATAATGTAAATACACTTTTTATTTTATTTACTTTCTGAAAATATTTTACACAAAAAAATACTCTTTTATTTATCTTATTAAAATATTAAATAAATATTTATTTTTAAGAATAATACATATTTAGGGTTAGTATAAATACATATATATGATTATTAATATATTTAAGACAAAATATAAAAATATTTGATTTTTTTTTTATTTTATTTAATAGTTGATACAAAGAATACTTTTTTTTCACAATACACTTCATTTTATTTTATTTTTGTAAATAATAAATAAATAGTAGAATTAAATTAGATAATAATACCTTTTATTTAAAAATTAGGGTTTTCCACCCTAAGTTCAAAATACTCCAAAAATAAATACCTTTTTATTTTCTTTTCCCTTTTATATAAAATAATATTTTCTCATACACATAAAAACTTCCTTTTTACATTTTACATATTTATTTAATTTACATTTAATTATGCATTGCAAATATCCAATTGATGTAATAATTTAGATTTAAATTCTCGTCAATATCCCCATTTGAACATTTGTACCCCCTTTCCCATATTTGGTTTTGTAATAGCTTAGTAATTTTAAATTCGCACTTTATTGCTTTCTAATAATAACATGCTAGAATTAGGGTTCGTATGCGAAAAACGATAAAAAAAATAGTTTGACCTAATATAAGATAAACAAGCATGAAAATGGACACACAAATCACACTTGCACCCCTAGGGTATTCCACTTGTTGCCTTCAAATGAATGGGCCATATTGTATGTTGAACATCTTTGGGCAAAGCAAACAGTTTGAATGATCATAGTCCCTCGATAAATTTTTCAAAACAAACAAAACAAATGATCAAGTCCCTTAAAGAAATTGCCCAAAGACTTTTAAACGTCGTTACAATTATGGTCTAAACGATGACCCTCGCTTGTCCCTCTCACATCCTAACACAAGGTTGCCCACCAAATACAATGGTGGTGCAAACTTGTTAAAAGGGTTAAAGTATAGCAATAATCTTTTGAGAAATTTAGGAATAGATAATCTCTTAGTTACTTGGATCAACTTGCAAAACAAAAAACACTTGCCTAATTTCAAAATCACACCTCACTACATTTTCGAAACAACTTTCAAAAAAACAAATGAAAACTTTTTCAAAAGACATACATCTTTGTATACATCCCCACATGGATCATTACAAAGGTTGCCACCACATTGGCCTCTTTTCAAAAACATTTTCAAAAACCCACACACTCAAGCACCATTTAAAACAATTGAAAACAAAAGGCAAGTGATCTAAGCAAGTAACTAAGAGCCCATGGATAACCATGGATAGAAAGGGTGCTAATACCTTCCCTTTCTATAATCTACTCCCCGAACCCAAGAAAACATCTCAAAAGGTTTTTGCTGTGCTTTTTAACCTTTCCTTAGGATAAAATAAAAAGTCGGTGGCGACTCTTGCTAACCGCAACATTTGCGAATAAAAACGCAAACCTCAAGTCAGTTCTCCCACCGTATCACAGAACTGGCGACTCTGCTGGGGAAAACTTTTAAAGTGGAGTAACCTTAGGGTTTAGATCACCTTTGTTTTCAATTGCTTGCTTTGTTTGCTTTTACATGTTGTGGGCTTTATAGATCCTAACCCGGATCTGGGGAAACCCTTTTAGGTAGCAACAAGGCTGTGAGGGAACTGTGCGGGGTATACCGACATGGTTGAAGCAGTCTGCTACGTTGATGTGGCACTTTGGTGTGTACCGGTAACCCTTGAGTTCAGTCAAGGAGAGTACGGGGCCTCCGCGTGGTGTCGTGAAGCATCAACAGACCTTAGGAACCTTAATTGAACTATCTTGGCCTCTTTAGGGTAGTGAGATAACTGACTTTGGTGCAGTCCGAGGTTGGTTGATACTCGATACTACACTCAATTGAGGGTTGCTTTCCTGGAATATTTCGGTCGCCAGTTCAGTGGCTAAATCGAAACGATGAACAATGAAAGCAATCCCGTGATATTGGGAACCTTAGAACCCGGTTACTTTGATTAGGACAGGTTGAACCCACCAACTTCAAGAGGGTAACACCCAGACTTCATGCAGGCCTAAACTCTAAGGGTTTGTGTGACTTGTGTGCCTTACCATGTTTGCCTTTGTGAATATTTATAATGCATTTAATCATCACATCATTACATCATACAAACATCATGAGCATTGACTAACCATTTCAAGGGTTTCGAATCTTCATCTTTGTTCTTGTTTTATAGGACATGGAAACTGCCCGCAGAAAGACAATTCAGATTAGCCTTGTAAAGATCCCTCCTCAGCTTAAAGAGCTTCTGTCCAGAATCCCCGAGAGTTCTTCATTCAGTGAGAGACATGGAAGACTCATCAACTTGGTTAACACCAACATTGAGGAGGACTTGATAAAGGTCCTGTTCCAATTCTTTGACCCTCTGCATCACTGCTTCACCTTCCCGGATTATCAGTTAGTGCCTACATTGGAAGAATTCTCCCGACTTCTGAAGGTCCCTATCCTCGATCAACTACCCTACAACGGTACGGAAGAGGAACCCAGACTTGAAGAGATTGCTAAAGCCTTGCACCTACAGACATCCGACCTCAAAGGACATTGGGAAGTTAGAAGTGGTATCAAAGGGTTCTTAGCTAGGTTTCTGTTTGAAAAGGCCCAAGAATGTTGGAACTCTCTTGACCTACGAGCTTTTGAAGAAGTTGTAGCCCTCCTTGTCTATGGTTTGGTGTTGTTCCCTAACCCAGATCAGCTTATTGATATCAGTGCTGTCCAGATCTTTATGACCAGGAATCCTATACCTACACTGTTGGGGGATATCCTTCACTCATGTTACACTCGAACCATGAGAAGAAGGGGTGTCCTTATGTGTTGCACTCCTCTCCTGGGAAGGTGGTTTATTTCGCATCTTCCGCAATCAGTTTTGAAGAACGAGCGGGGTTTGAGATGGTCACAACGATTAATGGCTCTCACGCATGCAGATATACATTGGTGTCCTAGGTCCAGGGAAGACGTCACTATCATTGATCGTTGTGGGGAGTACCCTAATGTTCCTTTATTTGGAATCAAAGGAGGTATTACCTACAACCCATGCCTGGCTTGGAGACAGTTTGGTTATGCTCGGAAGGATGGCCCTCATGACATGTTAATTCCTGACATAGTCTTCGACTTCGACAATGATACTCAAGGACTTCGTCAGAGATTTATCAGAGCTTGGAGGATGCCAAGTAGGATAGACAGCAAGACATTGGGGCACCGGAACTCCATCCCGTTGGAACCTTACCTCAAGTGGGTACGAGCCCGCTCCCAGAAGTTAGTAATGCCTTACCCTCACATGCTACCTGTAATCAAAGAGCCAGTCTTGGAAGGAGAAGCATCCTACACCATTCAACATCCCGACATGCCCACCTCCTGGGAAGAGATGCAGAAGAGCTGGGTCCAGCTTAAGGAAGAACGGAATTCTCTTGAGACCAGTCTACATGCTAGTGAAAAGAAGGTCCTGGAACTCACCCGCCTGCTGCACGAGGAAAGGAATCTCAACACCTACATCGCGCCAAAGAGGATGCGCAATGTCTTTTTACCTTAAGGAGTTATTTTGTAATATTTGGCCCATGAGGCATTTATGTACTAACGAATTTCTCCTTATTAATATGATGTGCGTTCCTTTTTGTCTACAACAAAGTTTGAATGTTCTAAATCCTTGAATGCATTGCATACATACGCATTCCATTGCACCATACGCATAGCAGGTACCCTATTTCACAGGTTGCTTAATTTTCTTCGCTGTTTGTGTGCACAGTCATCATGAATCCGGAATCATCCAGTGAGCAAGCAATCAAGGCCCTTCAGGCCCAAAGTGCACAGTTTCAAGAGATGGTCCTAAGCCTAGCCCAAGGTCAGCAAGAGTTGAAGACTCTACTCATGAAGAAGAAGAAGAAAAAGAGGACGGCGATGTTCAACACCGGACGCAGATTTGGGAACACACTCCACAATGAAGCTGATCCAACCACTTCTTCTGCTGAGAAAAACAGTCCCCAAGGGGGAGGAGCTCCTAGTCCCGCAGTCTCCGACAACGAGACGGACTATAACGATGAACAATACCCACCTGCTGCTGACAGATACAAACAATTGGAGGACCGCTTGAGCGCTATGGAAATTCAGAACGTGCCGGGACTGGATTTCGGAGATTTGGGATTATCTTCTGGAGTAGTAATTCCACACAAGTTCAAGGCGCCTGCCTTCGCCAAGTATGATGGGGTCTCCTGCCCAAAGCTGCATCTGAGGTCGTATGTAAGGAAAATCCAACCTTACACGGCGGATAAGAACCTCTGGATTCACTTCTTCCAAGACAGCCTCTCGGGGTCACAACTTGAATGGTTCTACCAATTGGACGGAGCTAGCATCCGGCACTGGGAAGATTTGGCAACTGCATTTTACAGACAATACCAATACAATTCTGATCTCGCTCCTACGCGTACCCAACTTCAGGGTATGTCTCTAGGGACGGGTGAAGGGTTCAAAGAGTACGCTCAAAAATGGAGAGATTTGGCTGGCAGGGTGCAGCCTCCATTAACTGATCGAGAGCTGGTTGATATGTTTCTGGGAACGTTGTCTGGTCCGTTTTTCAATCATTTGGTTGGTAACTCCTCCGCTGGGTTCACAGATTTGATATTAACGGGAGAAAGAATTGAAGCTGGCATCAGGTCCGGCAAGATACAAAAGGCTGCCTCTACAAGTGCTGAGAAGAGGCCGTTTAAGAAAGAAGCAAGTGCCGTCTATGGTCCTAGAAGACAAGTCAAGCCTGAAAGTCGCCAAGCCGTCAATGCTTTGGTCATCTCCAAACCTGTTGCTGCTCCTCAGCAGTACAATCAACAAAGAAGTGAAAGGCCCAAGAGGCAGTATACCCGATTGAGTATGACATTATCTCAAATTTTACCCCAACTGTTATCCACCAACCTGGTGACCCTCAAAGAAGCTCCTAAAGTCGTCAACACTGCGTCTCCTAAATACAACCCAAATGCCCGGTGTGCTTATCATTCTGATAGCCCCGGGCACACTACTGATGATTGCTGGGCATTGAGAAACAAAGTGCAAGATCTGATCGACGCAAAAGAAATTCAGTTTGAAGCGCCGGAAAGACCGAATGTTGTAACGGCTCATATGCCCCAGCATAGGGTAAATGCCATTGAGGAAGAAGTGTACGCTGTTTCGGTAGATGAAGTTGTTACCCCTTTAAGGACTGTTAAGAAGAACCTACTGCGGGCCGGTTTATTTCCGGGTTGCAGCGAGGGTTGCCCATTCTGTGCTATTTCCCTATCTGATTGTCCCTTGCTAAGGTTAGGCATCCAAGGCCTAATGGATAGCAAGGAGATTCTATTCAAAAAGACTGCTGTTCATTTGGTTCCAATGAAAGAGGTTTCCGTGATTACCATCTTCAAAAATCCAATCAAGGCTCCCCCAAAGAAGCCTATTCAAATCTTGACAGTTGCGCCTGTGATCATTACTGTTCCAGGACCCCTCTCCTACGTGTCTGATAAAGCTGTTCCCTGGCATTATGGGGCAGACGTATATGTAAATGGAATCAAGCAAGAATTTGATGCTAGTGCCAGTATCTGCGATATCACCGGTCCAACTAAAGTCACCCGCAGTGGCAGGCTCTTCTCGCCTGACATTGCGCCACCCGCTATTCGAAAACCCCTCCTCATAAAGCCTGCAAGTTTACCAAGTCCTGTTGCTGATCAAATTGTGTCCCCTGCTGCCGAGTCATCAAAAGCTCGGGGCAAAGGGATTGAAGAAGAGCCTGCCCGGATGGAGGCACCAATACCCGTAAATGCTGAGGCCTCCCGACAAGAAATGGAGGAGATTCTGAAAATAATAAAGAAAAGTGATTTTAATGTTGTCGAGCAGTTGGGGCATACACCCTCCAAGATCTCCCTGCTCTCCCTATTGCTATGCTCCGAGGCTCACGCTAAGGCATTAATCTCATTTCTCAAGACGGCCCATGTGCCGCAAGAAACGTCTGCAGTCCAGTTCACTGACTGCATAGCGAATCTGACGGCGGACAACGGCTTAGGCTTTTCAGATGCTGACCTGACCGCAAAAGGGAGGGACCACAATGATGCCCTGCATGTCTCTATTGAATGCAGGGGCACTACTCTGGCACGTGTATTGGTGGACACTGGTTCTTCCTTGAATGTTCTTCCGAAAAAGGCTTTAGATCGTCTGGATTATGAGGGCCTGGAGTTGAAACCCAGCAATATCATCATCAGGGCTTTCGATGGTTCAAAGAGGATGGTTCATGGAGAGGTTAACATCCCTATCCGTGTGGGCTCTCAAGTGTTTGACTCTACCTTTTACGTGATGGATATACGTCCATCATACTCTTGTCTGTTGGGTCGACCTTGGATCCATAAAGCTGGGGCGGTGACCTCCACCTTGCACCAAAAGCTGAAGTATCCCGTCAGAGGGAAGATCGTCACTGTGCAAGGAGAAGAGGAGTATATGGTGAGCCATTTGAATTCCTTCAGGTACATCGAGATGGACGGGGAGTTCATTGAAACCCCCTTCCAACATTTCGAGGAGGTACATCCAATTTCAGCAGCTGCGGAGACAATGGCCAAAGAGAATGATTCCTTGAAGATGGTTTCCCTAAGGGATGCCCGGGCTGTGGTTCAGAAAGGCAACGGTGCACACTGGGGTCAGCTTCCTGACTTCACTCAGAAGAACGACAAGTTTGGGCTAGGCTTTACTGCAGAGGCTCAGAAGGCAGTGCGCAAAGAGAAGATTGGAAAGGCTCCGGTGTTTATTTCCAGCTCAAGGGTGAATGCTATCGAGGAGGATGTGGAGGAAGCTGAGTTTGATAATTGGATCTACCCGACTGCCAGCGACGGACCAAGCAACTGGACAGCAAAGGATTTTACCCCTATCACATTTGTCACGTAGTAATTGATTTCTTTTGATTTCCAAATTTGTAACAAACAATATGTTAAAACTCTGTTGGCTCGGTGTCCTACCCGGGGCATCGTAGCTCCATTTGTGAGGGCTTTTTGTATGACATTTTCATATATCATCAATCAAAACATTGGACGTTTGTTGCATTTCAAAATCTTGTGCTCTTTTTCTTTCTGTGTTATACATATTGCAAAACAGCTATATTTACACACACTCACTTATACAGGTTTCAATCCACTCTGGATCTCACTGGTAACAGCTCTGCTACCGCCAGTTATGACTTCGAAAATCCGATCAACTTGGCCGAAGACGAAGGTGAAGATGATTGCGAAGTGCCTGGTGAACTCGCAAGACTGCTACTACAGGAAGAGAGGGCTATTCAACCACATGAAGAGCATGTGGAGACAATTAACCTGGGTACTGAGACAGATAGGAAAGAAGTCAAGATTGGTGCCAATCTAGAGCTCAGCGTGAAGCAACGATTGATCCAGATGCTACAAGACTACATGGAGATTTTTGCTTGGTCCTATGAGGATATGCCTGGTTTGGACGCCGACATTGTAGTTCACCATCTACCAACCAAAGAAGATTGCCCTCCAGTAAAGCAAAAAGTTCGACGAATGCGTCCAGAGATGTCTGAGAAGATTAAAGCTGAGGTGATGAAACAGTTTGATGCGGGTTTCCTTGCAGTAACTTCTTACCCTCAGTGGGTTGCCAATGTTGTGCCAGTGCCGAAGAAGGACGGTAAAGTCAGAATGTGTGTCGACTACAGGGATCTGAACAGGGCCAGCCCCAAGGATGATTTCCCCCTACCTCACATCGATGTCCTTGTTGATAATACAGCTCAACACAAGGTGTTCTCCTTCATGGATGGCTTCTCAGGGTATAATCAGATCAAGATGGCTCCTGAAGATATGGAGAAGACTACATTTGTAACTCAGTGGGGGACCTTCTGTTATAAGGTTATGCCATTCGGATTGAAAAATGTTGGGGCAACCTATCAGCGTGCCATGGTTGCTTTATTTCATGATATGATCCATCATGAGATTGAAGTATACGTTGATGACATGATTGCAAGGTCTCAAACTGAGGAGGAGCACCTTGATCATCTGAGGAAGTTGTTTGACCGACTCAAGTTGTACAAGCTGAGATTGAATCCCAACAAATGCACCTTCGGGGTGAGGTCCGGAAAATTGCTAGGTTTCATTGTAAGTGATAAAGGTATTCAGGTGGACCCCGCCAAGGTAAAAGCCATACAAGAGATGCCGACTCCAAAAACAGAGAAAGAAGTCAGAGGTTTCCTAGGACGACTGAATTACATTGCCCGATTCATCTCACATCTGACTGCTACTTGTGAGCCAATCTTCAAATTACTGAAGAAAGATCAATTGGTACGCTGGAATGATGAATGTCAGGCCGCCTTTGAAAGGATAAAGGAATATCTCCAAGAGCCACCCATTCTTATGCCACCGGTGGAAGGAAGACCTCTGATACTATACTTGACAGTGCTGGATAATTCAATGGGGTGCGTGCTGGGGCAGCATGACGAGTCTGGCCGAAAAGAGCACGCTATTTATTACTTGAGCAAAAAGTTTACCGACTGTGAGTCTCGTTACTCACTGCTTGAGAAAACTTGCTGCGCTCTTGTATGGGCTGCTCGCCGGCTGAGACAGTATATGCTGACTCACACTACCTTATTGATTTCAAAGATGGATCCCATTAAGTACATATTTGAAAAGCCCGCTCTGTCTGGGAGAATAGCGAGGTGGCAAATGATCTTAACAGAATATGACATCCAGTATACGACTCAGAAAGCAATAAAGGGAAGTGTACTGGCTGATCATTTGGCACACCAACCTGTGGACGATTACCAATCATTGAACTTTGATTTTCCGGACGAAGACATCATGGTGGTAACTGACTGTGAAGTACCTGGACCGGATGAAGGACCTGAGGAAGGATCCCGATGGTCTATGCATTTTGACGGAGCCTCCAATGCTTTGGGTAACGGCGTCGGCGCTGTAATCATATCTCCCAAGGGGACTCATACTCCACTCACCGCCCGATTATGTTTCAGCTGCACCAACAACATGGCAGAATATGAGGCATGTATCATGGGTTTACAAGCTGCGATCGATTTGAGGATCAAGTTCCTAAGTGTCTTCGGAGATTCCGCTCTCGTGATCAATCAGATCAAAGGCGAGTGGGATACGAAACACCCGAATCTCATTCCTTACAAGGAGTATGTGTCGATCTTACTCCCTCACTTTGAAGAGATAACTTTTGAGTATTTCCCCAGAGAGGAGAATCAGCTAGCGGACGCACTAGCCACGATGTCTTCAATGTTCAAAGTTAAATGGGACAATGAGGCTCCCCAAATCATTATCTGGAAGTTGGATGAACCGGCATACTGCTGCGAGCTCGAGGCTGAGAAGGTGACTGAAAAACCTTGGTATCACGAGGTGAAGAGGTACTTGGAAGCCCAGGAATACCCTGAAGGTGCATCTGTCAATGATAAGAAGTTCATGAGGAGATTTGCTGCAAAATTCTTCCTCAGCAACGGCATTCTCTACAAACGGAATCATGATTCAACTCTATTACGTTGTGTGGATAAGGCTGAAGCAGAGAAAATTATGATGGAACTACATGAAGGTACATTTGGGACCCATTCCAGTGGACACACCATGGCTAAGAAAATCCTTCGGGCAGGATATTTCTGGTCCACGATGGAAGCCGATTGTTACCAACACTCCCGAACTTGTCATAAGTGCCAGATCTATGCTGACAAGGTGCATATCCCTCCAGTTCCTTTGAATGTCCTAACGACACCTTGGCCTTTCGCAATGTGGGGCATCGATATGATCGGTGAGATCCGACCAACGGCATCCAATGGGCATCGTTTCATCTTGGTGGCGATCGATTACTTCACGAAATGGGTTGAGGCAGCTTCCTATGCCACAGTAACCAAGAGCGTCGTGGCGCGTTTCATCCGGCATAATCTGATCTGTCGGTACGGAGTCCCGGAAAGAATCATTACGGAAAACGGTACCAATCTCAATAACAAAATGGTCACTGAACTCTGTGAACAATTCAAGATACAGCATCACAATTCGTCTCCCTACCGGCCGAAGATGAATGGGGCTGTAGAGGCAGCCAATAAAAATATCAAGAAAATTGTGCAGAAGATGACAGTGACCTATAAAGATTGGCACGAGATGTTACCGTTTGCTCTTCATGGGTACCGCACCTCAGCCAGAACGTCAACCGGGGCAACTCCTTTCTCCTTAGTCTATGGCATGGAGGCAGTCTTGCCAATCGAGATCCAGATACCCTCCCTCCGGATAATGAAGGATGCAGACTTGAATGAAGATGATTGGATCCAAACTCGACTTGATCAATTAAATCTGATTGACGAAAAGAGGCTCACTGCTATCTGTCATGGTCAAACGTATCAGAAACGGATGATCAGAGCATTTAACAAAAAAGTCAGACCGCAAGAGTATCAAGTTGGGGACCTGGTAATCAAACGCATCATCCTTCCACAAAGTGATCCCCGGGGCAAATGGACCCCTACTTACGAAGGGCCATTTGTGGTTAAACGTGTGTTCTCAGGAGGAGCCATGATCCTAACCACCATGGATGGTGACGACCTTCCTCACCCCGCCAATGCAGACATAGTGAAAAAATACTACGCATAAATAAAAGACCCGCTAGGTTGACATACCTAGACAAAAATAAGGGCTTCCCGGCGAACCAAAAGGGTTCGGGCAAAAATAAGGGATGAAATGAAAAAAATCTGTACACACGGCAAGTCGAAAACCTGAAAGGGCGGCTTGGGCAAAAAAGGGTATCCCGGTGGACTGAAAACCCGAAAGGGCGGTCCAGGCAAAAGTTAGGGATAAAAGCGTAACACTATGTCTCATTGGATCACTTCGCATCCGAAATTCGGCATCAACTATCTGGCCCCAAATTTCGGTATTGACCAATCAGCTTCATCTTCAGATTAGGCAGTAAGGCGATGAGACGTTCGAAAACATAAAGGCGATAGCAGAGTTGGAACCCAGTGGGATTGTTCACATAGCTGTTTTGTTTTCTTTTTTTCAAAATGTAAACTCTATACTGTTTGACGATGTCCTCTTACTAGGATGTCAGTCTCTTGTACAAAAAATGCCTATTCACAGGCAAAAGTTTAAATCAATACAAATTCACTTGTCCATACAGATTACCATTGTTGTTTTGTCTTGCGAAGAACGTCCAATGTTCATTTTTGATATATGCATTTGACATTAAATTGCTGACTCATAAATATTTGCACATAAAACAAGAGATTAATTACAAGTGACATCAAAGACAGGGGCAATATGGAGTTGTCTAATGCAGTCTAGTTTGTTTTGTCCGCCAAGGCACCAAGGTAGGTTCAACTGAAAATGTGGCCGAATCATCTTAACTCCCCGCGGAGTAAAACAAGGTTCAACAGCACTTTCCCCAAGCAAGAGTCGATTCCCCGTCGATCCTGAAAAAGCCCAACATTCCCCAGTAGTTTCTGCAAGCTTATCCCCTGCAAAGTACGGACGTCTTGCCCGAGTTTGATTTAGAGTTATTTCCTCACAAGGACTTATAACTGGGTTATCCTCAGCTAAAAGCCACGAAAGACCGTTTTCGGCAAAGGTTCCTTCAAACCCCAGCGAAGTCTATCTTTGGTATTCCCAAGCAGAGTTTATCTTTGGAGTTCCCCAGCGGAGTTTATCATCATTATCCTCAGCGGAATCCATCATTAAAGTCCTCAGCAGGCCTCTCATCAAAACTTCGGCCAAGTATCTCTTCCGCAAAGCAGCTTCCCGGCCATTCGTCAAGGATTTATTTTCCTAAGATGAAATTACACTCATAAACATTTCACATTTTCATACATCTTGTTTACATACATGATGAAACACATACAACATCAAATGTTGAACATCATGACATCGTGCATATCATACATCATGACATTGCATACAACTTACGTCTTTGCCTTTTCAGGAAAAAGACAATCTCAAAAACGACTACCTTCAACTGTCACAATTCCAGATTCGATACCTGTATCTAGCCAGGGCACATCTGAGAGTGACCAGTTTCCAGACTCGACTCCTGTATCTAGCCAGGGCACGTCTGAAGAGTTCAGAGATTCGATTCCTGTATCCAGCCAGGGCACATCTATCAACTACAGCATCTCCAGATTCGACTCCTGTATCCAGCCAGGGCATATCTGTTGACCACATTTCCAGACTCGATTCCTGTATCTAGCCAGGGCACGCCTGCAGAGTTCAAAGATTCGACTCCTGTATCCAGCCAGGGCATATCTGTTGACCACATTTCCAGACTCGATTCCTGTATCTAGCCAGGACACGTCTGCAGAGTTCAAAGATTCGACTCCTGTATCCAGCCAGGGCATATCTATTGACGACTACTTCCAGATTCGACTCCTGTATCCAGCCAGGGCACATCTGAACAACCAATTGTAGATTCAATATCTGTATCTAGCCAGGACACGTCTGCAGAGTTCAAAGATTCGACTCCTGTATCCAGCCAGGGCATATCTATTGACGACTACTTCCAGATTCGACTCCTGTATCCAGCCAGGGCACATCTGAACAACCAATTGTAGGTTCAATATCTGTATCTAGCCAGGGCATATCTGCATCGGAAGACTGAAGATCAAACACCTGTAACAAGCCAGGAAAACATCTGTCTTTCTTAAATACACAAGTTCTCGCTAAGGAACCTCTTATGCGATCAACACTTCCAAATGGCATCTATAAGCCCATTCCCGACAAAGTTCTGTCACTTCTCCAGATGGCATCTACAAAGCCCGTCTCCCTATCCACCATCTCTCCAAATGGCATCTATAAGCCCATTCCCGACACCATGTTGTTGAGACTCCAGCATGCGAGTGCAAATTTCCGGGCACTCTAGTGTCCAATCTCCTTTTACCCTCGAGTCACGAAAGGCAAACTTGCCAATCTAACTCTTCAGGTTCAAGAAGATTGAACAGGGGCAACTGTTGTACCCCAAAATTTGCCCTCCCATTTCCTCAACATTTTCTCATCACAAGACCTTTGAAGATCAAGATCCAGTTAGGGTTTCCTCTGCTCAAGACTTCTCCTTGCACTGTGGACTCAAATTAGGGTTTGTGCTTGCACAAAGATGTTTTGACCTAAAATGCCTAAGATGACTTTCATGCCTCATGTTGGACCCCCAAGTTTACCTATACCAAGTTTCAAGTCTTGACTTCAAGTTTTACCCAGTCAATTGGACAGTTGACCTAGAAATCAGCTGTATTGGGGAAAAAGTCAACTGTGGCCAATTGACAGTCAAACCTCATGAAATTTGATCCACATCAACATTATGAACTCATATGGACCATTTGATCAAGTTTGGATCACAATTCCACAAGAAATTTGATCAGATCACCAAAAGGGCAAAATGGTCATTTTTAGGGTTTTGACTGCACAAAGGCAATTTTTGACTGTTTGACCTAGCCAATGACAAACCAAGCTCTCACATGGACTCAAGGACCCCATGGAATTATCTTGACATGTTCATCAAGCTCAAAAGATCCCAAGTACACAAGATTGACAGTTGAATTTCCCAGTCAATTGATCAATTTTAACTGTATACTGAAAAGTCAAACTTTGACTTTTTGGTCAAAATCAAGAGTCAAGATTCATTTTTCATCAAAACATGCCAAACCATGAAACTTGTTCACCAAGAAATCACAAAATGCAAATTAGGGTTTGAAAATGGAATTTTTCATAACTTAGAATTTTTCTAAGTTATGAAAAACCCTAATTTTTTCCCAACTTTGCCCCATCTTTTCACCATGATCCATTTGGATTCAAACAAAAGTCAAAACATGAAAGTTGTAGCTTGTTGCATAATCTACAACTTTGATTCACAAAGTTTTCTCATTTGAAGCTTGTATCTCAAGTTATGATTTTTTGAATAAGGGCACTAAACCATCTTTTAACTTAGTGAAATTTGACCTATTTTGACAAGGTTTTCTACCCTACTTCAAGGCCACTTTTCATACCCTTCCACTTGGAATTTCAAATTGCATTTCAAAGATGGATTGTAGTACACATTCCAAGCTTTCCAAAATGTCCAAGAACTCATCAAACAACCTCATAACTTGAGAGATTCGAATTTCACAAGTTGGCAAAAATTCACTTTTGTTCTTCATCAAAGCATGTTCATAAACTTGGCAAATTTGAATTCAGCATGCTTAAGCTACATTGCAGGCCTCTAATCCCATTTTCACTCAATAATTCAATGCATATCCTTTGTGTTCTAGCATTATTTTGCTCATTTGGATAATACACACAAAATCAAGCCTAAACTAGAAAAAGCATATTATCCATTCTTGTAAAGTGTTACTTTATGGCAACTTTGCAAATCTATGAGGTACAATGCAGATATTTGAAGCAAAAAGGCATGGGCATATCCCACTGACCAAGACTCAAATGTGCAGCATAGATTGAGGCATTGTACTGGCCTAGAAACCAAGTTGATATTTGCTTGCTTCACATAGAAGTAACATCCATAACTTATGCTATCTCTCATACCAGCATAGAAACAGAAGAACAAAGTTGTCAAACACATTACACATAACATATCCAAGCTAATACACGAGTTTTTGACCTCCAATACACCCTCCATCTCAGAATCATCCTCAAACTGCACAAACAGGGGTGCCCCTGCAGTTTGAGTGCAATCTCTCAATCCCTGCAAGCATTTTGATCAAAACCTGTTCCTCTACCTTCCTCACAACTTATGCAAGCTATCCAGAAGCTAAGGCACGATCTGTAGTTGCTCTAACCACTTCCACCATTTTCACATCTTTGACTTGCAGGTGAAGTTCTACAGCTTGATACAAGAAGGTTCAAGACAAAGTAGGCATTGAAAAAGCATCCCTGGACTTCAAGGAAGCTTTTCCAATCATTACATTGCACTGAAAGTCTCTCATTCTCCACATAGAAGTTCAACTGCACAGGTAAAAGTTTGAATTCGTATCTCTCTTATTAGGCATCTTTAGTCTTAAGTTTGTGAAGAAACAAGGTCCTACTCATAGCCCTGAACATGTACATAGCTTTACTTTTCATTTCTTTTGCCTGAGTAGAGAGAATTTGAGCTCTGAAAATGGTAGGAAAATTAGGTCAGAAAAGAGGGGGAGAGAAATTCTCCCTCATCTTAGAGAGATAGGTCAAGTTCTTTATATGGTTAGAACCGTCTCTTCATGCTGAACATTTCTTGTGTTATGAGTTTTTGCTAAAAAGCCAGGAATCAAGAGTTAGAAGGAACTGAACATGGCGCGCGTTTTTCAAATAATCTGTGCTGGAGGTTGAAGAAGGAGTGAAGTGGGCTGGGCCTGGATTTGTTTTGCTTCTCACACCATCTTTTTTTGGTTTACACCCCCCTGAGCCCATATGCTTATTTTTGAACATTTTTGATTTTTTCCTTTTTTGCTGACTTTATTTATTTTACCTCATGCCATTTAAAAATTAAAAATATTTTTTTCATCATTTTTTGCATTTATTGCATATTTATTTGTTTATTTGTTTAGTTTGTACATAAATATATATATATGATTATTAGAATAAAATGTTAAAAATAATGTAAATACACTTTTTATTTTATTTACTTTCTGAAAATATTTTACACAAAAAAATACTCTTTTATTTATCTTATTAAAATATTAAATAAATATTTATTTTTAAGAATAATACATATTTAGGGTTAGTATAAATACATATATATGATTATTAATATATTTAAGACAAAATATAAAAATATTTGATTTTTTTTTATTTTATTTAATAGTTGATACAAAGAATACTTTTTTTTCACAATACACTTCATTTTATTTTATTTTTGTAAATAATAAATAAATAGTAGAATTAAATTAGATAATAATACCTTTTATTTAAAAATTAGGGTTTTCCACCCTAAGTTCAAAATACTCCAAAAATAAATACCTTTTTATTTTCTTTTCCCTTTTATATAAAATAATATTTTCTCATACACATAAAAACTTCCTTTTTACATTTTACATATTTATTTAATTTACATTTAATTATGCATTGCAAATATCCAATTGATGTAATAATTTAGATTTAAATTCTCGTCAATATCCCCATTTGAACATTTGTACCCCCTTTCCCATATTTGGTTTTGTAATAGCTTAGTAATTTTAAATTCGCACTTTATTGCTTTCTAATAATAACATGCTAGAATTAGGGTTCGTATGCGAAAAACGATAAAAAAAAAAATAGTTTGACCTAATATAAGATAAACAAGCATGAAAATGGACACACAAATCACACTTGCACCCCTAGGGTATTCCACTTGTTGCCTTCAAATGAATGGGCCATATTGTATGTTGAACATCTTTGGGCAAAGCAAACAGTTTGAATGATCATAGTCCCTCGATAAATTTTTCAAAACAAACAAAACAAATGATCAAGTCCCTTAAAGAAATTGCCCAAAGACTTTTAAACGTCGTTACAATTATGGTCTAAACGATGACCCTCGCTTGTCCCTCTCACATCCTAACACAAGGTTGCCCACCAAATACAATGGTGGTGCAAACTTGTTAAAAGGGTTAAAGTATAGCAATAATCTTTTGAGAAATTTAGGAATAGATAATCTCTTAGTTACTTGGATCAACTTGCAAAACAAAAAACACTTGCCTAATTTCAAAATCACACCTCACTACATTTTCGAAACAACTTTCAAAAAAACAAATGAAAACTTTTTCAAAAGACATACATCTTTGTATACATCCCCACATGGATCATTACAAAGGTTGCCACCACATTGGCCTCTTTTCAAAAACATTTTCAAAAACCCACACACTCAAGCACCATTTAAAACAATTGAAAACAAAAGGCAAGTGATCTAAGCAAGTAACTAAGAGCCCATGGATAACCATGGATAGAAAGGGTGCTAATACCTTCCCTTTCTATAATCTACTCCCCGAACCCAAGAAAACATCTCAAAAGGTTTTTGCTGTGCTTTTTAACCTTTCCTTAGGATAAAATAAAAAGTCGGTGGCGACTCTTGCTAACCGCAACATTTGCGAATAAAAACGCAAACCTCAAGTCAGTTCTCCCACCGTATCACAGTGAGCAATCAGTGAAAAACAGAAAAAGTGTTGAGGGATAATCATGCAAACTAAAAATTTCAAGATGGTCAAAGTGATCTGACAGAGTAACATAAGTAACAAGGATTGATAAGCGTGGCCATAAGATTCTGAAGATCTTTTTCAAGGAAAATATCTCTATAAAAGCAGAGGTCATAAAGCTTAACCACATCACCTTTCTCTTCTAGGTTTATACAGTCCATTAACATGGGTAGGCGAAAACCATCAAACGTAGAAAGAGATACTAAGAAGGTTGTGAAGCAGAAGAAGCAAGCCATAGAAGAAAATCAAAAGACTAAGAAGGCTTCACTAACTCATGTTCACTTTGTCATAAAGTTGGCAAGTACTTCTGTTGGAGTTACTACTCGAATAAAAAGTATAATATCTGAAACAACACAAAGCAGATCCAATTGAAGGGGAAAATCACCTCCAATTAAAGATGAGGTTGACCAAGACTATTTGGATTATCTAGAAGAGTTGATGAATCATCCAAAAAATTCCATAGATAGTTCTTAGATTTCCTTGTCTTCATTTTGTAAAAGTCTTACTATCTCATTTTTGTAGTGGCTTTTTTAATGAATCAACAGTATTTATGTTATTGTGTTTATTTAATTTATTTAACAAATTCATTCAATCAATATAGTATGTCTAGCCATTGGTTAAAAAAGTTTTTTTAAGAGAGAAAAAGTAGGAAAACAGTTTTAAAGATCGTACATGACTGGAGAGAAGGGAAGCACTATTTCTATAACTTACAATATAGATAAGATCATACTTTAGCAAAAGTAGCTTCCCAAGGCAACCTTAGTGCAGATTTTGAATGTTACCAAAGATATTCTTGTCAGAACAAGTTTGGTTCTGCAAATATCCTTGAGTTTTGATAATAATAAAGAATCGTATATTTAGAGAACAATTTTATACTCTAATAGTGTGTTAAATGTGCAGACTCTGAGCATGCCAGAAACTGGAGATAACAGACTCTAGACAACGCTAGTTCTGGACTTTGAACTTATGAAGAATCTAGGCTTTGGGTTAAGACAAGGTTTTGACTCTGATAGAATGATGTGTTGTAACACCCCCTAAACCCAACGGAAAATTGCATCATAAATCAGAGTAATTATAATATGCATTTCAAAACAAGAGTGTCACACATGCTTCATACATCACAAATCCATATCATGCTCAAATAACACTAAATTAAATTCATGATTTTCATATAACTTAACATAAGCATGTTGCAGCGGAATCATTTTCATTAATAATCTCATAATATTCAAGTCTCAAATAAACTTCATTCATTTAATCAACTTAGGCATAAAATCCACTTTACCACATAATTCAATTAAAATTAATAAAATAGAATATAGTACATAAAGTATCTATCCAAAAACATGAATCCAAAATTTTCTCCATTGTTACATGACAAGAACATGACTCTGAAGGGGTAAGAAAACACTTATAAGGTGGGGGTTGAATAAGTGACTCTTTTCGTTTTCAATACAAGGCTCAAACAATAATAGAATAACACAGTTATTTTTATCCTGGTTCGTTTGAACTCAAACTACTCCAGTCCATCCGCCAAGGTGATTTCGCCTTTCTCAACAAGGACTTAATCCACTATAATCAACTGATTACAATCACACAACAACTGTTGTGACTAACAATGCACAAGTAATCTTACAAGTGACTAACAACACTAAGACTTAAATCTAGTCCTAGTCTGCTTGAGAAATCTGACCAAACTTGGTCTCTCAAGGAACAAATACAGAAGTATAATCTTTACAGATAATTGAAATAGAGTTTGCTTCTAATCAAGCTATATCACAACTGTGATTTTTCACTTAGAATATAATACACAAAATGTATGAACTATGAGTTTGTTAGATTTTGAATCTTTCACGTAGTTTCTTGTTTTGAACGTTGTTGTTGGCTCGCAATAAATGTCCTTCTACTTATAGTAGGAATAATAAGATTGTTGTTGCTTTCAGAGGAAATGGAGAGCATTAAATGCTTTACGTGTATCCTTGCAAAATTCCATTCTCCAAGAAACTAGTTGTAGGCACTTGAGTGCTTACAGCCGTCTTTGCATTAATTAGCAAACGTCAGAATGTAAGAACGTGTTTCCTTTGCTTTGACAAGACACGTTGATTTAGACGTTGTTTCAGTATTTGCTTTAAGTCAGAACATGCTTCATTCAACTTCTGGTCAGAGTGTTGCTTGCTAAGAACTTTGAACAGCGCTTGCTTTCAAGTTATCTTCAGAATCAAAAAGCCTGCTAGAAGTTAGAAGATACATTTAAAAAGTAAAGGTTCTTACCAGAGTCAGCAGATACGTTTGAGTAAAAGGTTCTTTTATCAAAGAACTTCTTCATAATCTTTGCTTAGTACTTTAGAATGTTTCTTGTCAGAACATTAACTAAGACATTCAAACCACATTCATTAGAGCATAAATTATCTTAAATATAATTTAGTTATCATCAAAACACTTGGGATAGTGAAATTCTGGCTGCAGATACTCAATGTCATGTTTAATGTTATGACACCGTATCTGACTTTCTATAAGACAGTAAATACAAAAACAGTAAAGAACACAGTCAATTGTTTACCCAGTTCAGTGTGCAACAACACCTACTCTGGGGGCTACCAAGCCAGGGAGGAAATCCACTATAAGAGATGTTAATTCAGGAATAAACCAACCAGTTTATCTCCTTCACTTAAGACCTACCCAATGCAATTTCAATCTAAGTACACCTTAAACCTGAGTTCCTACTCACTCCCCCTCAATCACAGCAGTGATACATAAAACAATTTGACTAATGAATTGATGAAGACACTCTTCAAAAACATACACTTGATTAAGCTTCACAGCTTTTTAATCAAGCAACACAACCACTCTTGCTTCACAGCTTTGAGTGATACACACAACTAACTTGACTCTGCTTCACAGCTTTAGTCAAGAAACATTCAAACACTCTTGCTTCAAAGCTTTGAGTGCTACACAACCCTTACAATTAAAAACCTATTCCAAGTCACTTATCACAATGATAATTGCTTGGAGTACAATAATTAAACCTATACAGTTTACAAATGATCTTCTGACCAAAAAGGGGTTACTTGCAAAACAGCAGCTCTGTTGAATATATAGCAGCTGTAACTTCAGTTAGGGTTTCCACAAAAACCTAGGGTTAATTCCGTTTGACCTTAAGACTAGGTCACAGGACTCTATTAACCAGGTTAGGGTTGAGCTAGGTTAACCCAAAGAAAACGCAGGATTCTGTTCTGGAAAGACTGAGTTATTTTCCTGAAAAAACTCAGAATTAACCAAACTGAAAACTTGTTAGTTCAGAACAGGATGTCTTAACATCTGTTATGACATCTGAGAAAACCTGTCTACTGATTTAGGAAAATGTGATCATTTTGCAAAATGCTCAGATACACACTTATAAACATCAGTACCTGAATGACAATATTTTTCTGCAAAGGTACCTAATGAATCAGTACAACTAAACTAGAATGTTATGACATCAGTCATGACATTCACACATACACTTGGGTTTTACCAAAAATGCAAGCCAATAACTAAACAACTACAAACTCCCCCTTTGGCAGATTTTTGGCTAAAGACCCTAAGCAATCAGAGATAGATAGCAGCAAAAATAAGTGACTGCAGAAAAATAGAATGTCTAATTAAGCAGGTACTAATTAAGTAAGTACCAAAATATTCTCCCCCTCTTTAGCCACAAATGGGCCAAAGATACATGTTCATAAAGATTATACAGTTATCCAAAAATAATAAGAGCAGCAGCAGAGAAAAAAAACTGAACACACTTCCAAACTCCACCAGATATCAGCACCAACCACCAACCTTTAAGCACTGTTGTGATCAGTGGATCTGGAACTGACTGTTTTTAGCTGGTTTCGCGAAATGTCGCGGTAAGCAAGAGTCGCCACCGTCTTTTATTTTCTCCAAATGGAAAGGACAAAAGCACAGAAAAATTCCTTATAGAGATTGCTCTCGGTTCGGGAGGTAGATTATAGAAAGGGAAGGTGTTAGCACCCTTTCTATCCATGGTTATCCATGGGCTCTTAGATACTTTCTCATTGTGTTTTCAAAATGTTTGTTTGCTTTTCAAGGTGAGTGGGTTTTGAAAAAAGTTTCGTTTGAAAAATCTCTAAGTAACTCTTGTATCTGCCCTCAAGAGTGTATGAAAAATTTGTTTGAAAACTTTTAGGAAGTGCAGGTGTGAAAAGTATTTTGTTTGTTTTTGAAAAGAGCAAGTATCTATGAGAATCTACCTACCCTAAGGAATTCGTCTGTGTAAATGTCCTTTAAAGAAGTGTCATCCCACCATTGAGAGGTAGGTAGCACCACCGTTGGAGGTGTTCGGGTCAATTCGAGGTTCGGGACATGGTGATCACCAGAGCAATGGGAAAACACCTTAGAAGCTACCCTCATGCCAGGTTCCCGGATCATGAGGACTTACTAAGACATCCTCTACTCGACGATCACCTTTCGAGGGGCAAGGCAACAGTGAGGCGTACCCTAGGGGTGGTGTGTGAATTGTGTGTCATTTTCAGTTTATTGTTTGTCTTGTCATGCATTGGTGATCTACGTTTCGATTTTATTTTTGGGCATTCATTCTTTCATGTTATTGTTTAACAGTTAAAGGTGCGGGAATTTAAAGTGCGAAAAAATAAAGGTCCTACGCTATTACAAAGACGCGGGTCTACAATGCCAAATTAATCCAGACCCGATTTAAAATAAAGTGCAGAAAATAAATGCCTAATTAACTATTACAGGGCTTTGGAACTAGTACATTATATTTACATCAAAGAAATAAATAAAACACGCGAAAAGAGAATATAATCGAATGCGAGGGCGTTGAACCCTTTGAAGGAATTAAAATAAAATTATTAAAATAATTAAGTTAATTAAAAAGAAAGAACTTATTTTTTTTTATGTTTTTGTATTTATGACATTAAAGAAAATTAAATTAATTAAAAGTCAAATAATTAATTCTAATTCTAATTGTTTTTAATTTATTAAAGAAAATGCATTAAAGTTAAAACCTAGAATTAAAACTAAATTAATTATAAAATTTATTTACAAAATTAATGGTTAATGATACTTATAATAAAAATATTTAATTAATTAAAAAAAGGGTAAAAAGTACTAAAGGTCTATTTTTTGTTATTTTTTGTTATTGAGAAAAAGAATTAAATTAACAACCTAAAATTAAAACTAAATTTATTATGGGATTTATTTACAAAATTAATACTAAAATAAAATATTTATTATTTTTATCTTTTCTGATTTTTTTGTGTTTTTTTTTATATGTCATGAAAATATTAATTAATTAAAAAAGGCAATAATTAAAAGAATATAAAAATAATAAAAACAAAGAATGTAAAGAAAATTGCAAAACCTAAGGGGGGTTTGCCCCTAATTTGGAGGGTGAGGTCCAGCAATCTGAGCCCAATAAGCCTTAGCCTCTTTGAATTCTCCACTCACGTATCCCAGCGTTGACTCATGTGTACCGTGCTCCTCAGATTTGTGCCCTTGAATTGTTGAGATTGAACGCGTGGCAGGTTTGATTTGGGGGATGCATGGTGTGCTTGAGTACTGAAGCTGCATGGGAATGTTAATTGAAAAATAATATTGAAAGGGGTGAGGACCTGGGGCTCGAACCCAGGTCATGAACGTTGCCAACGCATATGCTTACCACTGAACCATCCAACGCGCCTTGTATATCATATGAGAAACAAAAAATATAAAACAAAATGGTCGTTAGTGTTATAAAATAAAATAAAAAAGCGCGCTGGATTCAAACCAGCCACTCACAGCGTGACACACAGTCGTCTTCCCCAATGTACCTGAAAGAAAAATGAAATAGCGGGGGTTTTAAACCCCCCCAAAACTCAAGCTATTTGAAAATAGCGAACAAGCCATGCATAAACATAAATTGAGCGCGACAACAAAAATGGAATCCTCATGTTGCCACGATTTCGTTCATGCTGGTGTTAAAGTCCAATTTTTCCACATAACTAAAGCCCTAATTTTAAGTTTCAGGAACCCTAGTTTTTGTTCATGGCAGAATCGAATTTGGACACGTATAATCCAATTGGATATCACTAAAAGCTTCAGAGCACCATTGTTAGTACAAATCAAGCAACAAAAATCAATAAAAATGGATGGATCGTGCTATGCATTTCTGAAGAAAAAAAATACAAACCGTGTAGCTTTGTGGGACTGATTCCTTGCACGTTTGAGTGTGGTTTTGATCGCTGGAGCTTCCTTGGGAACTCCGGAATATGTTTTGATCAAAATGGTGGCTCAACAAATGCTCCAAGGCAGTTTTCAGTCTTCAAAAAAATGGCCAAAAATGTGAGTTTGCTTTTTGAGTTTTTGTGCAGCTTAGTTCTATCTCTTGCTTCTGATAGCTTCTATACATCTTATGCAATGTGTTTGGATGAGAATTATGGCCTCTTAATGCAAAGCAATCAATTTCAAGATTCTCCATAAACCTCCATAACCAAATTTCCATTTTTGAATCAATTTTTGAATTCTTGCTTCTTTGAGCCTTGGCACGAAAATGGGATATACATAATGATGCTTCAAGGTTAATCAAAGCCAAATATTCCTTTAAATTAATTTTTTTGAATTTCTCTTGATTTTAAAAGATTTAAAATTAATTAAATCCAACAAAATCAATAAAAAATGAAAAAATTAATTAAAAAATCTGAAATAAAAGGTGGGACACGTGGGAAGCATGGCCAAGTTAATTCAAGTGAAAAAAGTGGGCCCTTTTTGTCAAAAATGAAATTTCAAGGATAAATGATTTTGGCCATTTCACAAAAATTTCCCAACTTCTCCAATGCATATATTGCTCAATTTTTAAGATTTGATCATGTTCTTGGACATTTTAGAAAGGTCTTGAAGTCCTCTAACCAATGTATTTGGTCCCATGTCATTTTGATTTACCAATCTCAAGTTATGGCCTTTGACTTAAAGTCCATTTTTATTGACTTTTGAAAATGACCTATAATGTTGAAATTGATAACTTTTTGTGAGAGCATTTCTTGGCCTTGGAGTGTGAAGATGAGTTGTAGGAGATGTCTTCCCCTTCAAGATGAGCATTGGATGGAATTTTTCTGATGAACCATGAAAAAGTTATGCCTTGGTCAAGTTACAGTTGACTTTTCCGTTGTCCAAAAATAGAAACTTTTGCATCTTGAGACTTTTTGAGCCATACTTTGAGAATCATGATCAAGCATTGATAAAATGATGTTTGTGGCTTCAAAATAAGATGTTGACCAAAAATTTGAACTTTTGACTGTCAAATGACCATTTTGCCCCTACAGTTGACTGTTGAGCAATTAGGGTTTTTGACTGTGCAATTTTGTGCTGAAAGTCTTGAAACTTGGTATGAGGATGCTTGACCATATTTTTAGGCATATGAGACTTGATTAGACCCTTGGAAACTTCATTTTCTTGATCAGAACCAAAACCCTAATCTTGACTGTTTAGGAGGCCCTTGCATTGTGCAACCCTTGGAGAATTTTGCAGCTTGACTTGGCAATTTCTTGAAGAATATGGGAGGGCAAATTTTGGGGTACAACAGTTGCCCCTGTTCAATCTTCTTAGACCTGAGGATGCAGATTGGCTGACGTGCCTTTCGTAATCCGAGGGTAGAAGATGATTGAACACTAGAGTGCCCAGAAATTTGCGCTCACATAGTAGCAGTGTGATGGAAATGGGCTTATAGATGCCATTTAGAGATTGATGAATAGGATGATGGGCTTATAGATGCCATCGGGATGTTGATCGCGTAAGAGATTCCTTAGCGAGAACCTGCGTACCTGCAAAAGAAAAAATGAGTACCTGTCATGTTGCAGGAGCTGGTTTTCAAATGCTTGGTATGGATGTGTCCTTACTGGCTACAGGAGCTGGATCTGGATCTTCAAACGGTGATGAATGAACCAGGGGTGGTTACTACCTCAGCAGGAACGGTGAGAGAACCTTGGATGACTTTAACTTCAACAGCAATCGTTGAGAAAATCTTGGTGGGAATTACCATCTCCGCAGGATCGGGGAGAGAACCATAGGCAATTATAATCTCAAAAGTGGACGTTTGAGAAAAACCTGGAATGGAATTATCGTCTCCGCAGCATTGGGAAGAGAACCATAGGAAATTATAATCTCAAAAGCGGACGTTTGAGAAAAACCTGGAATGGAATTATCGTCTCCGCAGGATCGGGGAGAGAACCATAGGCAATTATAATCTCAAAAGCGGACGTTTGAGAAAAACCTGGAATGGAATTATCGTCTCCGCAGCATTGGGGAGAGAACCATAGGAAATTATAATCTCAAAAGCGGACGTTTGAGAAAAACCTGGAATGGAATTATCGTCTCCGCAGCATCGGGGAGAGAACCATAGGAAATTATAATCTCAAAAGCGGACGTTTGAGAAAAACCTGGGATGGAATTATCGTCTCCGCAACATTGGGGAGAGAACCATAGGAAATTATAATCTCAAAAGCGGACGTTTGAGAAAAACCTGTGATAACTTCTACTGAGTCTTCATCAGAAAAATCTGTTTGGGGTCGATTTAGCTGGACTAGAGAAGGCCTTTGACTGGATAATAACCAGGAAAATCTTTGGAGTCGATTTAACTGAACCAAACAAGGTCTTGCAATATGATTGAGAACTTAACTGAATATTTCCTGAAAGGTAAAGGTCAGTCGTATGCAATGCATGATATGGATCAAGCAATGATGTTCTCAACATAAATGAGATTTGTAAGATATGATGCGTCTATGCATGCTATAATGATGTATGGAAGTGCGATGTTTATGAATGTATTTTTCGTCTTAGGAAAATGAATCCTTGACGGGTGCCAGGAAGTCACTCCTGGGCTGATGTTGGAGAATAGACTTTTGCTTCCGCTGGGGATGATAGTTGCAAGAATACCGGAAGGAGAAGATGACTCTGTTGGGGAATAAACTTGGCGAATGGGATAACTCTGCGGGGAGGAAAGTACTCTAGTAATCTTGCTAGGGAACAGAACTCTGTGGGGAGAGAGGTACTCTTGCTGAATTGTTGATAATAACTTGCTGGGGATACCATTGTTATGTTGGAAGTGTTAATAGACTCCGCTGGGGATAGGAAGACTTCGCCGAGGACGATCTTTTCGTGGCTTTTGGCTGAGGATAACCCAGTTATAAGCTCTGGTGGAGCATAACCTTTGAATAAAGCCGGGAGACGCGTTCGTGCTCTGCGAGGGATAAGCTTCCAGAATCTACTGGGGATAAGCTTCCTGCTGGGGAGATGATTCAAACTTTCATGGGGAAATCTTGATTAGACTCTCTTGGGGAAGTTTTGAGATGTATTGGGAGTAACTCCACTGAATGTTTGATATACCACCGGGGAACAATCTTTAGACCAAGACTGTCGGGGATGCTTGTTAAGGATGCATGTATATTGTGCTGAGGATTGTTGAGATCTGCTGGAGGATACCCAACTTCCTTAAGGTTGACTGTAACTTTGTTTGGGGAGAGTGCATTGATTTGCTGACTCACTCTCTGGGGAAGTAAGATATACTGGTTGTGTTCTTCAACCGAACCTACCTTGATACCTTGGAGGACAGAACAATTAGATTGCTTAGACAACTCTTTATTGCCCATGTTTCTAATGTTACCTGTAATTAATTCTTTGTTTCGCATGCAAATATTCATGAGTTAGCAAATTATTGTCAATGCATATATCACAAATTGAACCTTGGACGTTCTTCGCAAAACAAAACAGAAAAAGGAACAACAATTGGCAATTTTAACTGAACAGTGTATTTGTATTGATTTTGAATTGCCTGTAAAATAGGCGTTTTATGTACAAGAGGCTGACGTCCTAGTAAGAGAACACCGCCGAACAAAAGAATTTATACAAGTTTGTACAAGAGAAAATAAAACAGCTGTGTGGAATGAACGATCCACCGGGTTTCAACTCTGCTATTGCCTTTATATCTTCGAGCGTCTCATCACTTGATGACCTAGTTGAAGATGAAGCTGACTGATCGATGCCGTCTGAGCTTGATGTAGATACCGGATTCTGGATGCAAAGTGATCCAATGAGACATAGTATTACGCTTTATCCCTAATTTTTGCCTGGACCGCCCTGTCGGGTTTTCAGTCCACCGGGATACCCATTTTTGCCCAAGCCGCCTTTTCAGGTTTTCGACTTGCCGGGTGTACAGATTTTTTTATTTCATCCCTTCATTTTGCCCGAACCCTTTTGGTTCGCCGGGAAGCCCTAATTTTTGCCTAGGCATGTCAGCCTAGCGGGTCTTTTTTCATGCGTAGTATCTTTTTACTATGTCTGCATTGGCGGGGTGAGGAAGGTCGTCACCATCCATGTTGGTCAATATCATTGCTCCTCCTGAGAACACATGCTTAACCACAAATGGCCCTTCGTACGTAGGGGTCCATTTGCCCCTTGGATCACTCTGAGGAAGGATGATTCGCTTGATTACCAGATCCCCAACTTGATATTCCTGTGGTCTGACCTTTTTGTTAAATGCCCTGATCATCCGTTTCTGATACGTCTGACCATGATAGATAGCAGCAAGTCTCTTTTCATCAATGAGGTTTAGCTGATCAAGCCGTGTCTGGATCCAATCATCTTCGTTCAGATTTGCATCCTTCATTATCCGGAGAGAGGGTATTTGCACTTCGATCGGTAAGACTGCCTCCATGCCATAAACCAAAGAGAAAGGAGTTGCCCCGGTTGACGTCCTAGCTGAGGTACGGTACCCATGTAGAGCGAACAGTAACATCTCATGCCAATCTTTATAAGTCACTGTCATCTTCTGCATGATTTTCTTGATATTTTTATTAGCTGCTTCTACAGCCCCATTCATCTTTGGTCTGTAAGGAGAAGAATTGTGGTGTTGTATTTTGAACTGCTCGCAGAGCTCAGTGATCATCTTGTTATTCAGATTGGTACCGTTGTCTGTAATAATTCTCTCAGGGACGCCGTATCGACAGATCAGGTTATGCCGAATGAACCGTGCCACAACAGTCTTGGTTTCCGTAGCGTAGGAAGCTGCTTCGACCCACTTTGTAAAATAATCGATCGCCACTAGGATAAAGCGATGCTCATTAGATGCCGTAGGTTTAATCTCGCCGATCATGTCTATACCCCACATTGCAAACGGCCAGGGTGCAGTCAGGACATTCAGAGGAACTGGAGGAACGTGCACCTTGTCTGCATAAACCTGGCACTTGTGACACGTCCGAGAATATTGGTAACAATCAGCTTCCATTGTGGACCAGAAATACCCTGCCCGAAGGATCTTCTTAGCCATAGTGTGTCCACTGGAATGTGTTCCGAAGGTACCCTCATGTAGCTCCGCCATAATCCTTTCTGCTTCAGTCTTATCCACACAACGCAGTAAGGTCGAATCATGGTTTCGTTTATACAAGACGTTGTTGCTAAGGAAGAACTTTGCCGCGAACCTTCTCAGGAACTTCTTATCGTTGATAGATGCACCTTCAGGGTATTCCTGTGCTTCCAGATATCTCTTCACCTCATGGTACCAAGGCTTCTCAGTCACCAACTCAGTCTCGAGATCGCAACAGTATGCCGGTTCGTCCAGTTTCCAGATGATGACCCGGGGAGCCTCATTGTCCCACTTGACTTTGAACATGGAAGACATCGTAGCTAACGCGTCCGCTAACTGATTCTCCTCTCTCGGGAAATGTTCAAAGGTTATCTCTGTGAAGTGGGGGATCATTGTCAATACACATTCTTTGTAAGGAATAAGATTTGGATGCTTCGTATCCCACTCGCCTTTGATCTGGTTGATCACGAGAGCGGAATCTCCGAAGACACTCAGAAACTTGATCCTTAAGTCAATTGCAGCTTTGAGTCCCATGATGCACGCCTCATACTCCGCCATGTTGTTGGTGCAGTTGAAACATAGTCGTGCGGTGAGTGGAGTATGAGTGCCTTGAGGGGATATGATCACAGCGCCGATACCATTACCCAAAGCATTGGAGGCTCCGTCAAAGTGCATAGACCATCGGGACCCTTCCTCAGGTCCTTCATCCGGTCCATGTACTTCACAATCAGTTACTATCATGATGCTTTCATCTGGAAACTTGAAGTTCATCGACTGATAGTCATCTACGGCCTGATGTGCCAAGTGGTCTGCCAATACACTTCCCTTGATGGCTTTCTGGGTTGTGTACTGAATATCGTATTCCATCAAGATCATTTGCCATCTTGCAATTCTCCCAGACAAAGCAGGCTTTTCGAATATATACTTTATAGGATCCATCTTCGAGATCAACAAGGTAGTGTGAGTCAGCATATACTGTCTCAGCCGGCGAGCAGCCCATACCAAAGCGCAGCAAGTTTTCTCAAGCAGTGAGTATCGGGTCTCACAGTCGGTAAACTTTTTGCCAAGGTAATAAATGGCATGCTCTTTTCGACCAGACTTGTCATGCTGCCCCAGCACACACCCCATTGAGTTGTCAAGTACTGTCAGGTATAGTATCAGAGGTCTCCCTTCAAACGGTGGCATAAGGATGGGTGGTTCTTGGAGATATTCTTTGATTCTGTCAAAAGCGGCCTGACATTCATCATTCCAACGTACTACCTGATCTTTCCTCAGCAGCTTGAAGATTGGCTCACAGGTAGCAGTTAGGTGTGAGATGAACCGAGCAATGTAATTCAGGCGTCCTAAAAAGCCTCTGACCTCTTTCTCTGTCTTAGGAACTGGCATCTCTTGAATAGCTTTGACCTTAGCAGGGTCCACTTGAATACCCTTGTCACTTACCACGAAGCCTAGCAGCTTTCCAGATCTTACCCCGAAGGTGCACTTGTTCGGGTTCAGCCTCAGCTTGTACAGTTTCAACCGGTCAAACAACTTCTGCAGATGATCTAGGTGTTCTTCCTCAGTCTGGGACCTTGCGATCATGTCGTCAACGTACACTTCTATCTCATGATGGATCATGTCATGAAATAAAGCAACCATGGCGCGTTGGTAGGTTGCCCCAGCGTTCTTTAGTCCAAAAGGCATGACCTTGTAGCAGAAGGTGCCCCACTGAGTAACGAAGGTAGTCTTCTCCATGTCTTCAGGAGCCATCTTGATCTGATTATAGCCAGAAAAACCATCCATGAAAGAGAACACCTTATGCTGAGCTGTATTATCAACAAGGACATCAATGTGAGGTAGGGGGAAGTCGTCCTTGGGGCTGGCCCTGTTCAGATCCCTGTAGTCGACACACATTCTGACCTTACCGTCTTTCTTTGGTACCGGCACCACATTAGCAACCCACTGGGGGTAGGAAGTTACTGCAAGGAACCCAGCGTCAAACTGTTTCATAACCTCGGCTTTGATCTTCTCAGACATCTCTGGACGCATACGGCGGACCTTTTGCTTAACCGGAGGGCAGTCTTCCTTAGTTGGCAAGTGATGGACCCCAATATCGGTATCCAACCCGGGCATGTCTTCGTAGGACCAGGCAAAGATCTCCATATAATCATACAGCATCTGAGTCAACCGTTGCTTCACGCTGAGCTCTAGGTTGGCACCAATCTTTACCTCTTTCCTGTCTTCTTCAGTACCCAAGTTTATTGTTTCCACTGGCTCTTCATGGGGTTGATTGCCCTTTCCTCTTGAAGTAACAGTCTTGCAAGCTCGCCAGGCACTTCACAATCATCTTCACCTTCGTCTTCGGCTAAGTTAATCGGATTTTCGAAGTCATAATTGGCAGTAGCAGAGTCGTTACCAGTGAGATCCAGAGTGGATTGAAACCTGTATGAGTGAGTGTGTGTGTAAATACAGCTGTTTTGCAATATATAAAGAAAGGAAAGAAAAAGAGCGCAAGATTTGAAATGTGAAAAACGTCCAATGCTTTTATTTATGATATATGACAGTGACAAACAAAAGCCCTCATAAATAAGACCACGGTGCCCCGGGTAAGACACCGGGCCATACAGTTTCAAATTATTGTTTATTACAAATCCAAAACAAAGAAGTTCATTACTGGGGAACAAAAGTTATGGGTGTAAAGTCTTTAGCAGTCCAATTGGTCAATCCACCATCAGTCGTTGGGTAGATCCAGCTATCGAACTCTGACTCTTCCACTTTGTCTTCCTCTCCAATAGCATTCACTCCTGAGTAGGTGATGAGCACAGGAGGTCTTCCAATTCTCGCCTTGCGCACAGCCTTCTGAGCCTCCGTAGTGAAACCCAGCCCAAACTTGTTAGTCTTGGGAGTAAAATCAGGGAGCTTGCCCCAGTTTGCACATTCACCTCTTTCAATCACAGCCTGGGCGTCCTTTAAGGAGACCATCTTCAAAGGAGAAACCTCTTCGACCACTGCTTCTGCTGCTGCCAATGTTTGTGGCACCTCCTCAAAATGTTGAAAGGGGGTCTCAATGAACTCCCCGTCCATTTCCACGTACCTGAAGGAGTTGAGGTGGCTGACCATGTATTCCTCTTCCCCTTGCACTGTTACAATCTTCCCCCTGACCGGGTACTTGAGCTTCTGATGCAACGTGGAGGTCACAGCTCCAGCCTTGTGGATCCACGGGCAACCCAGCAAACAAGAATAGGATGGACGGATGTCCATCACATAGAATTTTGAATCAAATACCTGTGACCCAACCCTGATTGGGATGTCAACCTCACCATGTACCATTCTTTTGGACCCGTCGAAGGCCCGGACAACAATGTTACTTGGTTTGAGCTCTAGACCCTCACAGTCCAGCCTATCCAGAGCCTTCTTGGGCAGCACGTTTAATGAAGAACCAGTGTCAACCAACACATGAGCGAGAGTAGTGCCCCTGCATTCAATGGAGACATGCAGGGCATCATTATGGTTCTTCCCTTTTGCTGTCAGATCGGCATCAGAGAAACCCAGGCCATTATCAGCGGTTAGGTTGGCCATACAGTCGGTGAATTGATCAGCAGACGTCTCTTGGGGTACGTGGGCCGTTTTTAAGAAAGCAATCAGGGCCTTGGCATGGGCCTCTGAACACAGCAGCAGTGACAGCATGGAGATCTTGGAGGGGGTGTGCCCCAGCTGTTCTACAACGTTGAAATCACTTTTCTTTATTATCTTGAGGATTTCTTCCATTTCCTGCCTGGAAGCCTCAACAATGGTCTTCGGTGCCTCCGTCCGGGCAGGCACATCAGCAGCAATCCCCTTGCCCCGAGCATCAGATGACTCGGCAGCAGGGGTGGAAACTTGGTCAGGGGAAGAGACAGACACACTGGCAGGTGTGATGATCAAAGGCCTCTGAATTACCGGAGGAGCAATGTCTGGTGAGAATAGTCTTCCACTACGAGTGACCTTAGCGGGCCCGGTGATGTTGGTGACACCAGTGTCAGCGTTGAACTCTTGTTTCACACCCAGAACATAAACATCTGCCCCATAGTGCCATGGGACAACCTTATCAGATTTGTAGGGGATGGGTCCCGGAACAGTAATGGTGATGGGAGCAATCTTGTGGACAGGCACAATTTGGACAGGCTTCCTTGAAGGAGCCTTGGAAGGGTTGTTGAAGATGGTAATAATTGAGACTTCTTCAACAGGAGCAGCAGGAACAACAGTCTTTCTGAACAAAATCTCTTTACTATCCATCAGGTTTTGGACGCCTGACTTCAGCAAAGAACAACCAGCAGGGGAAGCAACACATAGAGGGCAACCTTTGCTACATCCCGGAAATAAACCGGCTAGCAACAAGTTCCTCTTGACCGTCAGCAGCGGAGTAGCAACATCATCCACCGAAGCTACATACAAATCCTCCTCAACAACATTCACTCCATGCTGGGGCATGGGAGCGGTTACAACATTTGGCCTCTCGGGCGCCTCAAACTGTATCTCCTTTGCATCAATAAGGTCCTGAACCTTATTCTTTAGGGCCCAACAGTCATCTGTGTTATGCCCCGGGCTATCAGAGTGATAAGCACAACGGGCGTTGGGGTTGAACCTGGGGGATGTAGTATTCACACCCTTCGGGGCCTCTCTGATAGTCACTAAATTGGTGGATAGCAACTGTGGCAGGATCTGTGATAAGGTCATGCTCAAACGGGTAAACTCTCTCCGGGGTCTTTCAGCCCTTTGAGGATTGGTCGGCCGAGGAGCGGCAGCAGGCTTGGCAATCATTACCGCACTGACAGATTGGCGGCGCTCAGATCTCTCTGGTCTCCGGGAGCTATATACAGCACTAGCATCCTTTTTGAAGGGTTTCTTTTCAGCATTGGAGGAGGCAACCTTCTGTATCTTCCCCGATTTTATACCGGCCTCGATTCTTTCACCAGTTAGGATCAGATCAGTAAACCCAGCAGAGGAATTACCAATGAGATGATTGAAAAATGGACCAGATAGGGTCCCCAAAAACATATCCACCAGCTCCCGGTCCGTCAATGGTGGCTGCACTCTGCCAGCCAGATCTCTCCATTTCTGGGCGTACTCCTTAAAACCTTCACCCGACCCTAGCGACATACCCTGGAGTTGGGTACGCGTAGGAGCGAGGTCGGAATTATATTGATACTGCTTGTAAAAAGCAGTGGCCAAATCCTCCCAGTTACGAATGTTGGTTCCATCCAACTGATAGAACCATTCGAGGTGAGTCCCTGAAAGACTCTCCTGGAAGAAGTGGATCCATAAGTTCCTGTCTGCTGTGTAAGGCTGGATCTTCCTTACATAAGAACGGAGATGCATCTTGGGACAGGAAGCCCCGTCATACTTCACAAAGGCAGGTGCCTTGAACTTGTGTGGAATCACCACCCCAGTAGATAACCCCAAGTCTCCGAAATCCAGTCCAGGCACACGCTGAATTTCCATAGCTTTTAATCTGTCCTCCAGCTGCTTGTACCGGTCTTCAGCAGGAGGGTACTGTTCGTCGTTGAAGTCTGTTTCAGTATCAGAGACCACAGGAGTAGGGACCTCCCTTTCTTGGTGACTACCTTCCCCCACAGATGGAGTAGTCCTTTCAGCCTCATTTTACAAGGTGTTCCCGAGTCTGCGCCCAGTGTTAAATAGCACAGTCCTCTTCTTCTTCTTATTCTTCTTCAGAAGCATAACCTTCAGCTCTTTTTGACCTTGAGCCAAACCCATGATCAGCTCCTGAAATTGGGCGTTCTGTGCCTGAAGGGCCTTGATAGATGTCTCGGTTGATGATTCAGAGTTCATGATGCTGAAATAAACAGCGAAGAATAGTCAGCAACCTGAAAAGAGGGGTACCTGTGATGCATATGATGAATGGAATGCGTATGATTTATGTTTTCAAAGACAATTGGGAATCAACTTTGTAAACAAAAAGGAACACACTTCATTAGATTCAACTTTGAAACTGAAATTATTCAACAGGTTGCCCTTAGGCGTTACATGAAAGGAAATACTGAAAAGGGAAGTAAAACTGTAAAAAAAAACATCCAGAGCTCCTTATTGATCCCATGGTCTCCTCTTCTCAGTACGGATGTAGGCATTCAGAGCTCGCTCATTCTCCAACTGCTTTGTCAGCCTCTGGATCTTCAATTCCTGCTCGTTGAACCTTTCCCGGTAAGAATCCCGTTCTTCTCGCAGTTGCGACCAAGACCTCTTTAATGTCTCATAATCAGTGGGTATCTGGGGAGGAAGGACAGTTGGAGGAACACCATCTTTGTCAGGACACTCAAGAACGACGGGTCTGACAGCTTCATACGGCATACCTAACTTCTGAGCTCGGATACGAACCCATTTGTAATAGGCTTCCATAGGTAAAGAAGTCTTTGGCCCTAACTCTTGTGGGTCAGCTTTATGAACTTTGTCCCAAGCCTTGATGAACCTACGACGCAGCTCGTCACTATCCACCTGAAACTCAAAACTGATGTGAGGCACCAACATTTCATGAGGCCCTGCTCTTCTTGCTCTTCCAAACTGACGGAGTGCTAGACATGGATTGTAAGAGATTCCTCCTTGGGTACCAATCAGAGGAACATTAGGGTATTCCCCGCATCGATCAATAATAGCTATCTCATCCAAACCTCTGCAAGTCCAAATGATGTCTTTATCGGTGAGAGACATTAACCTATGAGCCCAACCTCTTCCTTCTTGGTTCTTCAGTACGAACTTAGGGAGGTGCGAAATAAACCACCTCACCAACAAAGGGATACAACACCATAGGGTTCCTCTTCTTCGGGTAGTACGAGCATGAAGTTGTTGCAAGATGTCACCCAAGAGAGTGGGTACGGGATTCTGAGACATAAAGATCCTTACGGCAGTGACATTGATGAAGTTGTCAGGATTGGGAAACAAGACTAACCCATAGATTAGGAGAGCCAAGATGTCTTCATATGCCCTAAAGTCAAGGTCATCCCAGAAACTGTTAGCTTTACCAATCAGAAATTTGGCCAAGAAACCCTTAACTCCGCTTCTAGTTACCCAGTTGTCCATTACCTCTTGATGTGTCAAGGGAAGAGCTGCAGCAATATCCTCAAGCCTGAGGGTCTTTTCCCAACCAGTAAAGGGGGTCTGATCCAAGATAGGGATACCAAGTAAATCAGAGAACTCTTCCAGGGTAGGGACCAGCTGGAAGTCTTGAAAGGTGAAGCACTGGTACAGAGGGTCATAGAACTGGGTCAGAACACTCATCAACTGTTGATCCCGCTTTGCAGTGACCAAACTGAGAAGAGAACCATGCCTCTGAATGAAGGAAGTGGTATTTGGAATTCTGCTAATCAACTCATCAAGCAACTCAGGTGAACGAACAAAGTTGAACCGGATAGTATTCCTTCGCACATGCATCATGATGTCCTACAAAACAGAGCAAAGGTGAAACCCTCTTGTCTTTGAAATGGTCAGTCCTTATGCAGGATGCATGCAATGCTCATGATGTTATGATGCTATGATAAAGCACACCACAAATGGATACAAAGGCAAACATGGTAAGGCACACAAGTCACACAAAGCAAGCCCTTGAAGTTTAGGCCAGCGTGAGGTCTAGGTACTACCCTCTTTCAGTTTGTTGGTTCATACCTGTCCTATCAAAGTAACCGGGTTCTTAGAGGATCCCAATATCATTGACTACACTCAATCGGTCATAACTCCAGCATCGCAATCTTTTCTTGCGGCCAGAACCATCACGAGAGTTTAGCCTCAATGGGCGTAGCATACTGCTACTGTTCTAATGGCCAAGTTGTGTCATTTAAGGTTCTAAGGTTGTTGGTGCTTAACGACTCCTTAGAAGACCCATATTCTCCTCGTTGCAACACAAGGGATATCGGTACAGACCAAGGTGCCACACCAACGTAGCCACTGCTTCACCCGTGTTGGTCTACGCCGGACAGGTCCCTCACAGCTTATGCTACCTAAACAGGGTACCCCCAGATCCGGGTTAGGATCTATGTAACTCCCATGCAACCCACAATAGTAAAGCAAGCAAATCAATACAATTGAAAACACAGTTATGAACTAAGCCCTAAGGTACACCTCACTTTAAGATATTCCCCAGCAGAGTCGCCAGTTCTGTGATCGGTGGATCTGGAACTGACTGTTTTTAGCTGGTTTCGCGAAATGTCGCTGTAAGCAAGAGTCGCCACCGTCTTTTATTTTCTCCAAATGGAAAGGACAAAAGCACAGAAAAATTCCTTATAGAGATTGCTCTCGGTTCGGGAGGTAGATTATAGAAAGGGAAGGTGTTAGCACCCTTTCTATCCATGGTTATCCATGGGCTCTTAGATACTTGCTCATTGTGTTTTCAAAATGTTTGTTTGCTTTTCAAGGTGAGTGGGTTTTGAAAAAAGTTTCGTTTGAAAAATCTCTAAGTAACTCTTGTATCTGTCCTCAAGAGTGTATGAAAAATTTGTTTGAAAACTTTTAGGAAGTGTAGGTGTGAAAAGTATTTTGTTTGTTTTTGAAAAGAGCAAGTATCTATGAGAATCTACCTACCCTAAGGAATTCGTCTGTGTAAATGTCCTTTAAAGTAGTGCCATCCCACCATTGAGAGGTAGGTAGCACCACCGTTGGAGGTGTTCGGGTCAATTCGAGGTTCGGGACATGGTGATCACCAGAGCAATGGGAAGACACCTTAGAAGCTACCCTCATGCCAGGTTCCCGGATCATGAGGACTTACTAAGACATCCTCTACTCGACGATCACCTTTCGAGGGGCAAGGCAACAGTGAGGCGTACCCTAGGGGTGATGTGTGAATTGTGTGTCATTTTCAGTTTATTGTTTGTCTTGTCATGCATTGGTGATCTACGTTTCGATTTTATTTTTGGGCATTCATTCTTTCATGTTATTGTTTAACAGTTAAAGGTGCGGGAATTTAAAGTGCGAAAAAATAAAGGTCCTACGCTATTACAAAGGCGCGGGTCTACAACGCCAAATTAATCCAGACCCGATTTAAAATAAAATGCAGAAAATAAATGCCTAATTAACTATTACAGGGCTTTGGAACTAGTATATTATATTTACATCAAAGAAATAAATAAAACACGCGAAAAGAGAATATAATCGAATGCGAGGGCGTTGAACCCTTTGAAGGAATTAAAATAAAATTATTAAAATAATTAAGTTAATTAAAAAGAAAGAACTTATTTTTTTATGTTTTTGTATTTATGACATTAAAGAAAATTAAATTAATTAAAAGTCAAATAATTAATTCTAATTCTAATTGTTTTTAATTTATTAAAGAAAATGCATTAAAGTTAAAACCTAGAATTAAAACTAAATTAATTATAAAATTTATTTATAAAATTAATGGTTAATGATACTTATAATAAAAATATTTAATTAATTAAAAAAAAGGGTAAAAAGTACTAAAGGTCTATTTTTTGTTATTTTTGGTTATTGAGAAAAAGAATTAAATTAACAACCTAAAATTAAAACTAAATTTATTATGGGATTTATTTACAAAATTAATACTAAAATAAAATATTTATTATTTTTATCTTTTCTGATTTTTTTGTGTTTTTTTTTATATATCATGAAAATATTAATTAATTAAAAAAGGCAATAATTAAAAGAATATAAAAATAATAAAAACAAAGAATGTAAAGAAAATTGCAAAACCTAAGGGGGGTTTGCCCCTAATTTGGAGGGTGAGGTCCAACAATCTGAGCCCAATAAGCCTTAGCCTCTTTGACTTCTCCACTCACGTATCCCAGCGTTGACTCATGTGTACCGTGCTCCTCAGATCTGGGCCCTTGAATTGTTGAGATTGAACGCGTGGCAGGTTTGATTTGGGGGATGCATGGTGTGCTTGAGTACTGAAGCTGCATGGGAATGTTAATTGAAAAATAATATTGAAAGGGGTGAGGACCTGGGGCTCGAACCCAGGTCATGAACGTTGCCAACGCATATGCTTACCACTGAACCATCCAACGCGCCTTGTATATCATATGAGAAACAAAAAATATAAAACAAAATGGTCGTTAGTGTTATAAAATAAAATAAAAAAGTGCGCTGGATTCAAACCAGCCACTCACAGCGTGACACACAGTCGTCTTCCCCAATGTACCTGAAAGAAAAATGAAATAGCGGGGGTTTTAAACCCCCCCAAAACTCAAGCTATTTGAAAATAGCGAACAAGCCATGCATAAACATAAATTGAGCGCGACAACAAAAATGGAATCCTCATGTTGCCACGATTTCGTTCATGCTGGTGTTAAAGTCCAATTTTTCCACATAACTAAAGCCCTAATTTTAAGTTTCAGGAACCCTAGTTTTTGTTCATGGCAGAATCGAATTTGGACACCTATAATCCAATTGGATATCACCAAAAGCTTCAGAGCACCATTGTTAGTACAAATCAAGCAACAAAAATCAATAAAAATGGATGGATCGTGCTATGCATTTCTGAAAAAAAATACAAACCGTGTAGCTTTGTGGGACTGATTCCTTGCACGTTTGAGTGTGGTTTTGATCGCTGGAGCTTCCTTGGGAACTCCGGAATATGTTTTGATCAAAATGGTGGCTCAACAAATGCTCCAAGGCAGTTTTCAGTCTTCAAAAAAATGGCCAAAAATATGAGTTTGCTTTTTGAGTTTTTGCGCAGCTTAGTTCTCTCTCTTGCTTCTGATAGCTTCTATACATCTTATGCAATGTGTTTGGATGAGAATTATGGCCTCTTAATGCAAAGCAATCAATTTCAAGATTCTCCATAAACCTCCATAACCAAATTTCCATTTTTGAATCAATTTTTGAATTCTTGCTTCTTTGAGCCTTGGCACGAAAATGGGATATACATAATGATGCTTCAAGGTTAATCAAAGCCAAATATTCCTTTAAATTAATTTTTTTGAATTTCTCTTGATTTTAAAAGATTTAAAATTAATTAAATCCAACAAAATCAATAAAAAATGAAAAAATTAATTAAAAAATCTGAAATAAAAGGTGGGACACGTGGGAAGCATGGCCAAGTTAATTCAAGTGAAAAAAGTGGGCCCTTTTTGTCAAAAATGAAATTTCAAGGATAAATGATTTTGGCCATTTCACAAAAATTTCCCAACTTCTCCAATGCATATCTTGCTCAATTTTTAAGATTTGATCATGTTCTTGGACATTTTAGAAAGGTCTTGAAGTCCTCTAACCAATGTCTTTGGTCCCATGTCATTTTGATTTACCAATCTCAAGTTATGGCCTTTGACTTAAAGTCCCTTTTTGTTGACTTTTGAAAATGACCTATAATGTTGAAATTGATAACTTTTTGTGAGAGCATTTCTTGGACTTGGAGTGTGAAGATGAGTTGTAGGAGATGTCTTCCCCTTCAAGATGAGAATTGGATGGAATTTTTCTGATGAACCATGAAAAATTTATGCCTTGGTCAAGTTACAGTTGACTTTTCAGTTGTCCAAAAATAGAAACTTTTGCATCTTGAGACTTTTTGAGCCATACTTTGAGAATCATGATCAAGCATTGATCAAATGATGTTTGTGGCTTCAAAATAAGATGTTTACCAAAAATTTGAACTTTTGACTGTCAAATGACCATTTTGCCCCTACAGTTGACTGTTGAGCAATTAGGGTTTTTGACTGTGCAATTTTGTGCTGAAAGTCTTGAAACTTGGTATGAGGATGCTTGACCATATTTGTAGGCATATGAGACTTGATTAGACCCTTGGAAACTTCATTTTCTTGATCAGAACCAAAACCCTAATCTTGACTGTTTAGGAGGCCCTTGCATTGTGCAACCCTTGGAGAATTTTGCAGCTTGACTTGGCAATTTCTTGAAGAATATGGGAGGGCAAATTTTAGGGTACAACAACTGTCATCAGACTCAGAGGAGCTAGTTTCTTCAATGTTGAGATGACCTTCAGCTTCTACACCTTCTTCCCTTCTGTTTCCTTCAGCTTCCTCCTTTTCTAACCTGGCAATTAGGATTTCTAGGGTCTTTTTCCTAGCTTCCAGCTCTTTGCAGGTCTCTTTTAAAACAGCTATGACATCAGATGTCTTGGACTGGGTCTTCACAGACGATGTCTCAGCTGATGTTATGACAATATCTGGAGCATGAGATCCCTGAAACAGTTTGTAGTGCAACCCAAGGGCAGGAGCTCTTTTGCAGGCTGTATCTCTTGCCACCAGGATATCAGGGTATTGTGCAAGGATAATTCCACAAAGGAGGGAGGGAAAGGCGATTGGTCCTTTGACAGCATAACTACCAGCATGCTTTAAAGTTTGTTCAAAGATGTACCTGTCATAGTCAAAAGCAGTCTTGGTTCCCACAGCATAAATAAATCTCCCCAATCCTGTGGAGATAGTTGATTTATGATTTGTAGGCACCCAGTTGGCTGCACCAATCTTGTGCAGGATGGCAAATTTCATGCTGAGTTTGCTGGCATTCAGCTTGCCTTTCAAGGGCCAGCACTTCACTTGCCTTGCTGTGATGGTTTGACAAACTTCATTGTCAGTGACCTCCAGATTAGGACAATCCTCATTTGTTCTTCCAAGAAATTTATTAATTTCTGATGGAGAGAACTTGACCCTTCTTCCTCTAACAAAAACACTTTCAAAGTCAGCTGACCTTCCATCAGCACAATCATTAGACAAGTTCACTACAAACTCCTTGACCAGATTTTCATAACACTTGTTAAATTTTATCACTGTCTTCATCAGTCCAGCATTCTTGATCAGGTCCATGATGTCTTTGCACTCCAAGGCATCATTGTTGAGTTCTCTTTCTAAAGCTATTCTCTTTAAGCAAACATACTTCCATCTGTTTGCATTGTCAGAATGATGAAAAGAGATGTTGTCTGTTGGGACTTCAGGCACTCTAGCAATTTTGCTGGAGGGGAGCTTCCTTCAGCATCAATCTCAAATTCTGATTCCTCATCAGCATCAGAAGATTCAGGTTCTTTTCTCTTCTTTGAAATTGGTTGTCTAGCAGTATGCACCTGGGCCTTCTTCCCTTTTGTCTGAATACTTTTCTCAGCCATGCCTTCAGCCTTGGATTTCTTAACAGCAGGTTTATCTTTGGACACACATTTTGCATCATTCTGATTACCCTTTCTTTTCATCAATCTCCTAGCTATGCTAGGGTTTACATTGGCAATCAGATCATTATCTGAGTAATCCTCATCCACATCAATGATAGGTGGATCAGCAGTCTTTTCTGAAGGGTTCTGAATGTTGTCATTTTGTGTCACAACATTCTCATAGACATCTACATTCTCAGAGACGTCCACATTTGGGCTTCCTGATTGATTTAAAGGGACAGAAATCCCCGGTACAGGTTGGTTTCCGCTTAGTATACTAGTAACAAGCCTAGCAATAGCTTGATGAACTTGAACTGATCCTTCTCTATTTGGTACAGAAGAAGAAGGATGAGAAGGATTACCAGAGGCTGCAGCTTGAGTTCTTCCTGCATGTCTAGTTCTTAGCTTTTTGACTTTGGCTGGGTCAGTTGCCATCTCTCTGAGAGGAGTGACCTCAAGAACTTCAGATTCTATGCATGTGGTGATTGCTCTAGAGTCTTGGTCAGATGATGAGGATGATGAGGATGATGAAGTCGCCTTGGTTGAAGATGATGTCTGAGACATTTTGATTGACTTTGAGCACCAGTAGCAATTTGAGAAAAAACTTTGATTGAGAGGAGGGAACAGGTTGCAAAGACGAGGGAGGTAGGAGGCAAACGAGAGTCTTTTCAACTTCTTAAGGATTTTGAAAGAATTGGGAAAACATATGATTAACCCACTAAAAATAGACTTAATAAAATTAACTCCTTCAACCCTTGTTTTAAGCAAAATTAATTGCTATAATTTCCCATGTTGGTAAATACCCAACCTGCCCCTCAAGTTTTCAAGTTTATTTCCAACAAGAGCCTTGGTAGAAGAATCAGTCAGCTGAAGCTTAAAGATACCATGTTCCAGTTTAAATGACTTCTTCTCTACAAAGTCAATGTGCTTGGTCCTGTTATGCTGAATAGGGTTCATGGAAATATTGATTGTATTCAGATTGTCACAACACAATGTCACAACATCTTGTGAGACATTATACTCAGTGAGCATCTGTTTTGACCAGATATTTTGAGAACAGTTTTTCCTAGCAACAACTATTTCCGCACAGAGTTGGGAAGGCATTCTTTTGATATGAATCATAGTTCTGGTTAATTCTTGAATGATTTTATTTTTGTCCACTCCATTTTGATGGAGAGTTATAGGAGAGGAGACTTCACGCCTCATTTCTTCAGGGAAACAGAATTTATTAGACTTGTTATTTCCAACATCCTTGTCATGATAACTTATGGTTCTGACAACACATCCTTCTTCAAGTTTATTTGCCACATCATAGACATTATCAACCTGTAGTTCTGGAGTCCTTCTGACTGCTTCCATAGAGATAGCTCTTTTCATTCTTCTTAGATGAAGATGACCAAGCTTATGCTGCCACAATTTCATCCCTTTTTCTTCTTTGGTAATTGGACACATAGTGGAGTTATCAGTGTTCTCAGGCTACCACAAGTAGCAGTTATCTTTGGATCTGATTCCTTTCATTACAACTTCTAGTTTTTCATTAATTACTAGACATTCAGATTTTGAGAAGTTGATCTTGAATCCTAGATCACATAATTGACTGATACTAATGAGATTAGCAGTCAGCCCTTTTACCAGCAGTACTTCATTCAGACTTGGAACTCCAGGGCAGTCCAAATCACCAACTCCTTTGATTTCACCTTTAGCACCATCTCCAAAGGTCACAAAACTGGTGGTGTGAGGCTTAACATTGTTGAGGAGGTTTTTGATTCCAGTCATGTGTCTGGAACATCCACTGTCAAAGTACCAGCCTTCCTTTGCAGACACTCTCAGGGAAGTATGGGCTATCAGGGCAGTAGCCTTTTTCTTCCAATGAGGAGTATGTGGTACCCTTTTTGGCTTAGGTTTAGCACCTGAGTTTTGATTAGGGTATCCATGCAATTTGAAGCAGAAGGGCTTTATGTGTCCATACCTCCCACAATGATGACATCTCCATCTTTGGTATTTTTTCTTCATGTATTTCTGATGTTGAGAGTTATGTTGAGACATCTGCTTTGACAATTGTTTAACATGCCTGATCTTCTTGTCTGCACCAGATTTCTTAGCTTCCACAAATCCTAGACCAGATTTGTTTCCCACATTTTGTCCAACTTGAAGAATCTCTTCCAATTTATCTGATCCATTGGTCAACATCTTGACAGATTTTGTCATTTGGTTCAGTTGTGAGTTCAGTAATTGAACTTCCCCTTCTAGGTGACTTATAGTTTCAAGATCTGCCCCTTTTTCAGCCTCCAGCTTTATAATGAGTTTTGATTGTTTCTCATTCTGCACACAGAGTTCAGCACTTCTGATACACAATTTCTTGTAGGTATCAGCCAGTTCTTCAAATGTCACTTCTTCATCACTAGTGTCACTGTCAGAGGTGCAAACACTAGTTAGAGCAGTAACTAGTTTGGCAGATTCTTCTTCAGAATTACTTTCTGAATCACAGTCAGACCAAGTAACAGTCATTCCTTTCTTTTGTTTTTTAAGAAAGGTAGGACATTCAGCTCGAATATGTCCATAACCTTCACAGCCATGGCATTGAATGCCTCTGCCTTGGTTTCCCTTTTCTTCTGATCTTGGTCTTCTGCTGGAACTGTCAATGTCAGAGGGAATGTTATGAACATTAGACCTTGACTTTGGATCCATTCTTTTGATGAGCTTGTTGAATTGTCTTCCAAGCATGGCTATAGCTTCTGAAATATTTTCTTCTTCATCCTCCTTGTTTTCAACATCAGTGTTGGATACAAGTGCTATGCTCTTGTTCTTCTTGTCACCATTATCAGTGATCCCCATCTTAAAAGTCTGAAGAGACCCAATAAGTTCATCCACTTTCAACTTGCTGATGTCCTGGGCTTCCTCTATGGCAGTTACCTTCATTGCAAATCTTTTAGGCAAGGATCTGAGAATCTTTCTCACCAGTTTTTCTTCTGACATCTTTTCTCCCAGTGCTCCTGAGGTGTTGGCAATCTCCAAGATGTTCATGTGAAACTCATGAATGGTTTCATCTTCCATCATTTTTAGATTCTCAAACTTGGTAGTCAACATCTGAAGCCTTGACATTTTTACTTTGGAAGTGCCCTCATGAGTAGTTTTGAGAGTGTCCCAAACTTCCTTGGCCAGTTCATATTGATGTACTAGTCTGAAAATGTTTCTATCAATTCCATTGAACAAGGCATTTAAAGCTTTGGAATTTCCCAGGGCTAACTCATCTTCTTCTTTACTCCAATCTTCCTCAGGCTTCAGACTGATTGTCCCATCTTTCTCAGTTATGGTGGGATGGATCCATCCTTTGTCAGCAGCTCTCCAAGCCTTTTTGTCCAGAGATTTTAAGAAGGCAATCATACGAGGTTTCCAGTAGTCATAATTAGTTCCATCCAGAATGGGTGGTCTATTTCCAAAAACTCCTTCTTTGTCCATAGTGCCAGAAAGTGATATCCCTAGATCTCACCCAGTAATACAGGCAGGGTGCCTGCTCTGATGCCAATTGAAAATTCTGGCTGCAGATACTCAATGTCACGTTTAATGTTATGACACCGTATCTGACTTTCTATAAGACAGTAAATACAAAAACAGTAAAGAACACAGTCAATTGTTTACCCAGTTCAGTGTGCAACAACACCTACTCTGGGGGCTACCAAGCCAGGGAGGAAATCCACTATAAGAGATGTTAATTCAGGAATAAACCAACCAGTTTATCTCCTTCACTTAAGACCTACCCAATGCAATTTCAATCTAAGTACACCTTAAACCTGAGTTCCTACTCACTCCCCCTCAATCACAGCAGTGATACATAAAACAATTTGACTAATGAATTGATGAAGACACTCTTCAAAAACATACACTTGATTAAGCTTCACAGCTTTTTAATCAAGCAACACAACTACTCTTGCTTCACATCTTTGAGTGATACACACAACTAACTTGACTCTGCTTCACAGCTTTAGTCAAGAAACATTCAAACACTCTTGCTTCAAAGCTTTGAGTGCTACACAACCCTTACAATTAAAAACCTATTCCAAGTCACTTATCACAATGATAATTGCTTGGAGTACAATAATTAAACCTATACAGTTTACAAATGATCTTCTGACCAAAAAGGGGTTACTTGCAAAACAACAGCTCTGTTGAATATATAGCAGCTGCAACTTCAGTTAGGGTTTCCATAAAAACCTAGGGTTAATTCCGTTTGACCTTAAGACTAGGTCACAGGACTCTATTAACCAGGTTAGGGTTGAGCTAGGTTAACCCAAAGAAAACGCAGGATTCTGTTCTGGAAAGACTGAGTTATTTTCCTGAAAAAACTCAGAATTAACCAAACTGAAAACCTGTTAGTTTAGAACAGGATGTCTTAACATCTGTTATGACATCTGAGAAAACCTGTCTACTGATTTAGGAAAATGTGATCATTTTGCAAAATGCTCAGATACACACTTATAAACATCAGTACCTGAATGACAATATTTTTCTGCAAAGGTACCTAATGAATCAGTACAACTAAACTAGAATGTTATGACATCAGTCATGACATTCACACATACACTTGGGTTTTACCAAAAATGCAAGCCAATAACTAAACAACTACAGATAGGTCAGAACTAATCTTGTTCTTTCAATCTCCCCCTTTTTGATGATGACAAAAAAATTATTTTAGATAAAGAAAAGAAACAGATTAAGAGATAAGAATCTCCCCCTGAAATGAATATTTCTATGCATAAGACATCCTGAGATAATTTAGTCAGAGTGATACACAGCCTTCTTGAATTTCTTCAGAACTTCTTCAAGAAGATAAATCTTAGCTGGAATATTCTTTCAGAGTTGAATGATACCTGCAAAAAAAATCTTTTGCACAGAAGGAATTTTTGCAAATTTGTTAGAATGTCTGAGACATAGTCCCATAACTGTTAAACAGTGATTAGTTCAAAAATGCACATTTTCTCCCCTTTTTGGCATAATCAAAAAGTGTAATAAATGAGAAATTTTGAAAGATTTCATAAAAAGTTAAAAATAGATATCCAGAAGTACAAACAAAACAAAATAAGAGACAAAAAGAAACTAGGATTTCTTAGAGACAAGAGTCATCAGAAGATTCTTGATTTCAGAGGCAGATTCACTTTGCATTGCCATCTAGTTCTTGAACTCTAGATTTGTTTGATCATGCTTATCCATGTGTTTATTCAAGACTTCATTCTCCCTCTTTAGCTCTTTCAGAGTGTCCATAACGAGTGAGGTAGGAGCAGAAGATGATGAAGCTTCAGTAAAAACGAGGTCAGAAGCAGCAACTGATGAGTCAGACTTCACAAAGGTGGAGAGCAGAGTGCCCAGATTCATTGCAAAAGTTGGAACAGGTTCAGGTCCATCCTTAACTGAAGGTTGATTCAATAGAACAATAGCCAGAGGATTTGAATCTTCAGAGTTTTCTTCAGATTCATCTTCTGATATGTCCATCTTATCAGCTGGAGTATCAGCAATCAATAGTGAAGACTTCTTATTTCAAGTATCAGCAACTTCTGTCTTGAAAGCATGCAGAAGTTTGGAAAAGTTGTCCAGCACCTGAGAGTGGCACAAATCCTGTAACTTTCGTGATTCAGCAACTAAAGTTCTTCTGAAAGTTTCCCATAGAAGATCTGTTGCTGTTGTGTTCACACTTCTGAGGTAATCTTCTTTCAGCGGTTGTAACCATGCTTGAACATTTGTTATAAAATTCTGAAACAAAGTATTTACATTTGGCTGAACAGGTTTAGGGACAACCATTATGTAAGTTTTGTTTTTCAAGAATTATAGAGATTGAGAGTCCACTACAGTTCTTAAAAAGTTATTGGTTTCAGGATTATTTGAAGGTTCAGGTTCAGGTTGGTTAACACAAATAGGAGGTTCTGATATATCATGAGGTACGGATGGTTCAGCAATTTCAGCTTGTTCAAAAATTTGTTGTTCTAGAATTTGAGGAGTTTAGAGTGGTGTTGTATGTTGTGGTGAGGTGGGTGGAGTGACATCAGGCAAAATAATTATTGTATAAGCAGGAGTGGGAATGGGATTTTGAGGTTGTGGTTGGTTCGTAGCAAAAATATTTTCAGTTGGTAGATTGAAAGGAGGTTTTATGGTTGCTAGAGGTTCATTAATCCTTGGAATTCTCCAAGAGCCAGCATCATACCATCCAGTGGGTCTGGGTGATAAAGGTCTGGGAGGGGGTCTTGAGAAACGTTCAGCAGGAATAGGTTGAAAACAGATGGTTCATGAGGTTCTGATTGAGAGGGTTCTGATTGGCTGTCAGAATGTTCATCAGAGTCAGAATCACTTAAATCTGTTGAAAACTGATTTTTACTAGGGTTGTCAGCAAGGGGTTCAGATGGTAAGGTTTGAGAGGATTCAACAGATGCAGATACATTTTCAGAATTATAAACAGGTATAGTTTCAGCATGATTACCTGTCTTATTTTTCTTCTTCTGAGGAGTGTCAGAAGGTCCTTCTACAGCTTTTCTCTTCACATATTCTTGGAGAACAACATCAGCAGCAACTTGATTTCTTCCTTGAAGCCAAGCTGGATCAATAGGTGATCCTGTTTCTCTGCAGGTTTCAAGATAGTGCAAAACCATACGAGAATGCTCCCCTGAGTTAAACATAGGAAAGACAGCAATAAGAATTCTTCTCTCCTTCATAATAGTTGACAGACATGGAGAGGGTTCCACCAGCAGTTTGTCAATAATTTTCCTCTTCAGCAAATTCTTTCCAGTCATAGTCTTACCACATATAGGTTCAAGCTCCCCCAGAAGAGTTGCTTCTTTTAGGTGAACAATCAGACCATTCTCAATCAGAATGTCTGATAATAACCTCCCCATAGGAATCCAATTCCTCTTTGATTTGGGATTCTTCATCCTTTCAGCTTCTCTGGTTTCTTTGACATGGTTCCAGAGATGTTCAAAAAGCAAGTAGGGCAAATCAATTTTGACATTGGTTCTAAGGCAAAACAGCAGATATTGTTGATCAACGTTGATGTAATCAGGATAACTGGTGTCTTTCCTGTGGTGAATACATCCATGAATAATCCTTGCCCAAATCTTATACTTGTCTTTTAAGTCCCTGACTTTGGAGGAACCTTGATCGTTAGTAAAAATCTTTGTATATACCCTAGACATCTCCATTATTCCAGTGGGCATTCCTGTAACTCCAAGTCCTTTAAATCCCAACAACCTTCTGATTTGATTTTCTGTAATGGATATTTCTTTGCCCATTACAAAGGAGATAATAACCTTGGGAGTTGCAATAACGTGAATCCAAAATTCTTTTACCAAATGAGGAATGACTGGACCAATAAGACGATCAAAGTAGCTTTCCCAACCTTGAAACTTCACAGCAGGGAACAAGTCAAATCCATTCTCTCTGAGATTCTCAAAGTCTACCATTAGCTCACTCAAAACTTCCAAACTTTCTACCGGAATGAGAGTTGTCCTTTCAAGTATATTGTATTGCTCATAGTGGGTAGAGGAAGAAGAAGTCATTGAAGTTCTTTAGAAAAGAGAAATTTACGAAAAGGGTTTTAAGAGAAACGTACAATAAAAACTTGAGTTGAAAGAGACAGTAAAGAATGAAAAGGGTTTTTCAAAAAGTATTTATAGGCATTAATTTCAGAGAATAGGTTAAGAATTAAAATTAAAAGTATTTAAGACATAATTAAAATAAAGATTAAAACGGATTTAAAAATGAATCTCGTTATTACTTGCATTTAATGATTTGCTAAAAATGAGGGAAAACGTGAGATTATGGCTAATCATCAACAGTTACCTAGAACGTCATCAGTAGCTTTTGCACGCTTGACCTTTCAGAAATACACCATGTGTTCATCTCCTGGAGGATGCATGTAACAACTGTTTGTTCTAATGAATTTCTGAACTACACTTGGATATGAAGCGTTAGAATGTTTCATAAATTTTCATATAGCTTCTATTACAACTTCTCTTCTGACTTCTGAAGAGTTGTTGATCAGAGCATTCATTTCAGAAAGTTCTGAAGCCAGTCACAGAAAATAAATATTATTTTATTCAGGACATAATTCCATACAAATATTTTTCAGAATGAAATTAAATCTATCTTCTAAAAGGGGTTTGGTAAAAATGTCAGCCCATTGATGGTCTGTTTTTACAAAAATCAAGTTTAAAATTCCCTTCTGAATATAGTCCCTTATGAAATGATATTTAATTTCTATATGTTTGGCTTTAGAATATAGGATTCGATTTTTAGAAAGACAAATAGCAGAAGTATTGTCACAGAAGATAGGAATCTTACTTTCATAAAGGTTGAAATCTTTTAGTTGACTTTTCATCCAAATCATCTAAGAGCTACATCCAGCAGCAGATATATATTCAGCTTATGTGGTTGATAGAGCAATTGTTGCTTGCTTTTTGCTGTACCATGAGATAAGATTGTCACCCAAAAACTGGCAGCTTCCAGAGGTGCTTTTTCTTTCAATTCTATCTCCAGCAAAGTCAACATCGCAATAACCTTCTAGTTTGTAATCTTGTGATCTTCTGTAACACAGACCAAGATTAGCAGTACCTTTCAGATACCTAAGAATTCTCTTAACAGCTGTTAAATGAGATTCTCTAGGATCTGATTGGAATCTAGCACACAAGCACACGCAAAATAATATATCAGGTCTAGATGCAGTCAGATAGAGAAGGGATCCAATCATACCTCTATAGAGCTTCTGATCTACTTTCATACTTACCTCATCTTTGCCTAGAATGCAGGTTGGATGCATAGGTGTCTTGGCATCTTTGCTTTATGACATTTGAAATTTCCTCAGAAGTTCTTTAACATACTTCGTCTGATGTATGAAAGTACCTTCTGGAGTCTGGTTGATTTGAATTCCAAGAAAGAATTTCAATTCACCCATCATGCTCATTTCAAATTCTGCCTGTATGGTCTTAGCAAATTCTTTTCCAAGGGAGATATTAGAGGTTCCAAAAATTATATCATCAACGTAAATTTGACAGATTAAAATATCATTTTTAAATGTTTTTCTGAAGAGAGTTGTGTCCACTTTTCCTCTGGTAAAATCTTTTTCTAATAGAAAATTACTCAGACGATCATACCAAGCTTTGGGAGCTTGTTTTAAACCGTACAAAGATTTTTTAAATTTAAAAACATGTTCTGGATGCTTTGAATTATTAAATCCAGGAGGTTGATAGACATATACTTCTTCTTCAATATAACCATTTAGAAATGCACTTTTAACGTCCATTTGATACAATGAAATGTTATTTTATACAGCAAAAGAAATTAATAATCTTATAGATTCTAACCTGGCGACTGGGGCAAAGGTTTCATTATAATCAATTCCTTCTTGTTGACTATAACCCTGTGCAACCATTCGTGCTTTGTTTCTGATTACTTCTCCTTGTTCGTTCAATTTGTTTCTGAAGACCCATTTGGTTCCTATAACATTGAATCCTCTGGGTCTTGGAACAAGATTCCATACATCATTCTTGGAGAATTGATCTAGTTCTTCTTTCATTGCTAAGATCCAATCATTATCTTCCAGAGCTTCATCAATGGTAGTTGGCTAAATCAGAGAGACTAAACCAAACAAAGATTCTTCATTGATTCTGAGAGATGATCTTGTTTTGATGGGATCTTCTTTTCTTCCAATGATTACGTCTTCTTTGTGAGCTGAATATAATCTAGGAAACCTTTTCTGTGTGGGTTGGTCAGAGATTCTGAGATTGTTCAAAGCATTGTCAAGAGTATGATCTGCTACATCTTCTTTTGCTTCCGATCTTTCAGAGTTTGAGTGATGATCTTCTATACCTACAGAAAAATCAATTTGCTTTGGCTGTTGTTGGGCAAGCTTATCATCAAACCTGACTTTGATTGATTCTTCAACAATCAGAGTTTCTGTGTTGTATACTCTATAGCCTTTTGAGCGTTCAGAGTATCCAAGTAGGAAACACTTTTGTGCTTTGAAATCAAACTTATTAAGAGTTTCTTTGGTGTTTAGAATAAAACAAGTACATCCAAAAGGATGGAAATAAGAAATGTTGGGCTTTCTGTTTTTCCATAATTCATAGGGAGTTGTTGTACCCCAAAATTTGCCCTCCCATATTCTTCAAGAAAATTGCCAAGCCAAGCTTCAAAGTTCCCCAAGGGTTGCACAGTCAAAAATCTCCTATACAGTCAAAATTAGGGTTTTTGTTCTGATCAAGAAAATGAAGTTTTCAAGAGCCCAATCAAGTCTCACATGCCTACAAATATGGTCAAACATCCTCATACCAAGTTTCAAGACTTTCAGCACAAAATTGCACAGTCAAAAACCCTAATTGCACTACAGTCAACTGTAGGGGCAAAATGGTCATTTGACAGTCAAAAGTTCAAATTTTTGGTAAACATCTTATTTTGAAGCCACAAACATCATTTGATCAATGCTTGATCATGATTCTCAAAATTTGGCTCAAAAATCATCAAGATGCAAAAGTTTCTATTTTTGGACAGCTGAAAAAGTCAACTGAAATTGACCAGGGCATAACTTTCACATAGATTATCAGAAAAATTCCATCCAAAGCTCATTTTGAAGAGAAAGACATTTCCTACAACTCATCTTCATACTTCAAGTCCAATAAATGCTCTCACAAAAAGTTATCAATTTCAACATTATAGGTCATTTTCAAAAGTCAACAAAAAGGGACTTTAAGTCAAAGGCCATAACTTGAGATTGGTAAATCAAAATGACATGGGACCAAAGGCATTGGTTAGAGGACTCAAAGACCTTTCTAAAATGTCCAAGAACACGAGCAAAGTTTAAAAATTGAGCAAGTTATGCATTGGAGAAGTTGGGAAATTTTTGTGAAATGGCCAAAATCATTTATCCTTGAAATCCCATTTTTGACAAAAGGGGCCCACTTTTTCCACTTGAATTGACTTGGCCATGCTTCCCACGTGTCCCATCTTTTATTTCAGATTTTTTTATTAATTTTTTCATTTTTATTGATTTTATTGGATTTAATTAATTTTAAATCTTTTAAAATCAAAAGAAATTCAAAAAAATTAATTTAAAGGGATATTTTGCTTTGATTAACCTTGAAGCATCATTATGTGCCTACCATTTTTCGTGCTAAGGCTTAAACAAGGCAAAAATTCAAATTTGAATCAAAAGTGGAAAGTGTGATAATGGTGGTTTATGCCAAATCCTAAACATCAATGCAAGGCATTATTGGCCATAATTTTCATTCATACACATTGCATAAGACATGTACAAGTGAAAGTGTCCAGGTTCATTCAAGAGACATGCATATTTCAAAAAAGGAAAACTTTTAATGTGTCTGATTCTTGTCTCATGGCATTAAAGGCCTGGTTAAATGGCTGTCTCTTACCGTTACAAGACCCTCACACTCCTATAAATACAAGGGCCAGTGGCACATTACAACGGACGAAAAAAACACACAACAGGAGAACGAAAGAAACATTGGAGAGAGGCTGCCCACAAAATCCATCAAAGGTTGCCAGAATTTTCCAAGCAAAGTCACCCTTCAGCAAAAGTAGCCAAGCCCAGAAGCCCAGATCGAAGGTGCCTACATTCAGGAAGCGCCCAAATCGAAGGTCCAATCTACTGGTAAGAGAGGGTAAACTGTCCAACCTTGTATTTGCATTACACATTCGTGCTTGTTGTTACCTTCAATTTACTATCCTAGACAGGATCAAAGGGCCTGGGTTTGGCCCCAGGTCATGTTCTTCGTTTGCTAACATTTGCTGCAGATTTATCCTGAAAAGACTCAGCGCACGTAGGATCGAAGGGCCTGGGGTTCGATACCAGGCCCTGAGTTTATTTTGCTAACATACTTTTGCAGGTATAGCATCCCAGATCGAAGGAGACACTTTCTCTGGATCGAAGCTTCCCAGGCCTCCAGAATTATGCTTTTTTTATTTGCTGCCTGTTTCCGTCGTTTTTCTTATACTTATTTTGACTATTTTTATTTCTTTTTTTTAATCAACATAAAATCAAAAACACAAAAAAATCAGAAAAGACAAAAAATAAATAATAATTTTATTTTAGTATTAATTTTGTAAATAAATCCCTTAATTAATTTAGATTTAATTTTAGGTTATAATTTAATTCTATTTCACAATAAACCAAAAATAATAAAAAATAGATCTTTAACACTTTTTACCTTTTTTTAATTAATTAAATATTTTTATTATAAGTATCATTAACCATTAACTTTGTAAATAAAATTTATAATTAATTTAGTTTTAATTCTAGGTTTTAACTTTAATGCATTTTCTTTAATAAATTAAAAACAATTAGAATTAGAATTAATCATTTGACTTTTAATTAATTTAATGTCATAAATACAAAAAAAAACATAAAAAACAAGTTCTTTCTTTTTATTTAATTTAATTATTCTATTAATTTTATTTTAATTCCTTAAAGGGTCCAACGCCCTCGCATTCGATCATATTTTCCTTTTTTTCGCGCGTTTTATTTATTTCTGTTGTAAATATAATGTAATTGCTCCAAAGCCATGTAATAGCTATTAGATATTTATTTTCTGCACTTTATTTTAAATCGGGTCTGGATTAATTTGGCGTTGTAGACCCGCGCCTTTGTAATAGCGTAGGACCCTTTATCTTTTCCGCACTTTAAATTCCCGCACTTTTAACTGCTAAACAATAACATGAAAGAATGAATGCCCAAAAATAAAATCGAAACGTAGATCACCAATGCATGACAAGACAAACAATAAACTGAAAATGACACACAATTCACACACCACCCCTAGGGTACGCTTCACTGTTGCCTTGCCCCTCGAAAGGTGGTCATCAAGTACAGGATGCCTTAGTGAGTCCTTATGTTCCATTGATCCAGCTGCCTCGAATAAGTTGCCTCGGAATGGTCGCCTCGGAATAAAAGGATCAATGGCATAAGGGTAGCTTCTAAGGTATCCTACTGTTGCTCTGGTGATCACCCTGTTGCCTTGCCCCTCGAAACGTGGTCGCTGAGTACAGGACGTCTTAGTAAGTCCTTATGTTCCATTGATCTAGTTGCCTCGAATAGGTTACCTCGAAACAAGTTGCCTCGGAATAAAAAGATCAATGGCATAAGGGTAGTTTCTAAGGTATCTTACTATTGCCCGGTGACCACACTGTTCCTAACCCTCGAATTGACCCGAACACCTCCAACGGTGGTGCTACCTACCTCTCAATGGTGGGATGGCACTACCTTAAGGACATTTACACAGCCTAATTCCTTAGGGTGGGTAGATAACTCGTAGATACTTGCTCTAATTCAAAACAAATCAAAAACTCTTTTCACACCGACACTTTTCAAAAAAGCTTTCAAAACAACTTTTCAAACACTCTTGAGGACTGATACAAGAGTCGATCTGAAACTTTCAAAGAAACTTTTTCAAACCCACTCACCTTGAAAAGCAAACAAACATTTTGAAAACACAAGTGAGCAAGTATCTAAGAGCCCATGGATAACCATGGATAGAAAGGGTGCTAACACCTTCCCTTTCTATAAATCTACCTCCCGAACCGAGAGCTAATCTCATAAGGAATTTTTCTGTGCTTTTGTCCTTTCCTCGTTGGAGAAAATAAAAGACGGTGGCGACTCTTGCTTACCGCGACATTTTGCGAAACCAGCTTCAAAACAGTCAGTTCCAGATCCACCGATCACAGAACTGGCGACTCTGCTGGGGAAAATCTTTAAAGTGAGGTGTACCTTAGGACTAAGATCACTGTGTTTTCAATTGCTTTGATTTGTTTGCTTTAAATTGTGGGATTGTCTTGGGAGTTCTATAGATCCTAACCCGGATCTGGGGATACCTTCTTAGAAAGTAGCAACAAGGCTGTGAGGGAACTGTGCGGGGTATACCGACATGGTTGAAGCAGTCTACTACGTTGATGTGGCACTTTGGTGTGTACCGGTAACCCTTGAGTCAATCAAGGAGAGTACGGGGCCTCCGCGTGGTGTCGTGAAGCATCAACAGACCTTAGGAACCTTAATTGAACCATCTTGGCCTCTTTAGGGTAGTGAGATAACTACTTTGGTGTACTCCGAAGTCGGTTGATACTCGATACTACACTCAATTGAGGGTTGTTTTCTTGGGATATTTTGATCGCCAGTCAGTGGCCAAATCGAAACGATGAACAATGAAAGCAATCCAATGATATTGAGATCCTTAGAACCTGGTTACTTTGATAGGACAGGTATGAACCAACAAATTGAAAGAGGGTAATACCTAGACCTCATGCTGGCCTAAACTCTAAGGGTTTCTCGTGTGTGACTTGTGTGCCTTTGTACTTGCCTACTTGCATGCTTGTTAGGTGACACATGAACTACTTGCAGGTTTTGTTTATAGTCCTTAATTAGGACTCATAACAAGGTTTACCGAGTTTCTTGCAGGTTTTGTTTTAGTCCTTAATTGGGACTCATAACAGGGTTACTGAGTTTCTTGCAGGTTTTGTTTATAGTCCTTAAATTGGGACTCATAACAGGGTTACTGAGTTTCTTGCAGGTTTTGTTTAGAGTCCTTAATTAGGGACTCATAACAGGGTTTACCTACATTACCCCATGCATAGCATGACGTCATACCATTGCATACATCCTAACCCATTTCAAGGATCTCAAGGGCTTGTGATGCAGGTCATGGTGAATCAACTATCCCAGCAAGGGGTAAAGAGGATTTATTTTCCTCTAGCCAAGGTAGTCAGGGGCTATGACCCACTTGATATGGTGAGCTTTTGACCCTTGGAGAAGGACTCTCAACAATATGAAGTACTTTCAAACAAGCCATCAGTTTCCAATACTAACATTTCTCTTGTTTACCCCGCGAGATCCTTGAAAACATTGCATGCATATCATACACATTATTGCAGGTACCCTTTTGACGGGTTGCTTACCCTCTTCGCTGTTTATTTCAGCCGATCGTCATGAATCCCGAATCGTCTAACGAACAATCCATCAAGGCCCTCCAGGCTCAGAATGCCCAGTTCCAGGAGCTGATCATGAATTTGGCCCAGGGGCAGCAAGATCTGAAGACTCTGCTCCTGAAGAAGAAGAAGAAGAGGACTGTTTTGTTCAGCCCTAGACGCAGGTCCGGGAATACACCACAGGATGAAGCTGAGAGGACCACTCCATCTGTTGGGGAAGGCAGTCATCAAGAGGAAAGGGTTCCCAGTCCAGTGGTCTCCGCCGATGAGACAGATTTCAACGACGAGCAGTACCCTCCGGCTGAGGACAGGTACAAACAGTTGGAAGACCGGCTAAGTGCTATGGAGATACAAAAAGTGCCTGGCCTGGACTTCGAGGATCTAGGTCTGTCTTCTGGGGTAGTAATCCCACGCAAATTCAAGGCACCTGCTTTCACTAAGTACGACGGGGCATCCTGTCCAAAGTTGCATCTCAGGGCTTACACAAGGAGGATCCAACCCTATACAGCTGACAAAAACTTATGGATCCATTTTTTCCAGGAGAGTCTTTCAGGGACTCAGCTCGAGTGGTTCTATCAACTGAGTGGAGCCAACATCCGCAGCTGGGAGGACTTGGCCACTGCATTCTACAAGCATTACCAGTACAATGCCGACCTCGCTCCCACGCGCACTCAGCTTCAGGGAATGTCTATGGGTGCAGGTGAAGGTTTCAAAGAATATGCTCAGAAATGGAGAGACCTTGCTGGAAGGGTACAACCACCCTTGACTGACCGCGAGCTCGTCGACATGTTCTTGGGGACCCTGTCTGGTCCATTCTTCAACCACCTGATTGGGAATTCTGCTGCTGGGTTTACAGATCTGATCTTGACCGGGGAAAGAATAGAAGCTGGTATCAAGTCAGGGAAAATACAGACTGGTGACTCCTCGAACACTGAGAAGAAACCGTCCAAAAGAGAATCTAGTGTTGTCAACGCAGTAGCTATTGCAAAGCCGGCCGGTGCTCCTCAGCGTCACCACCAACAAAGGGAAGAAAGACCTAAGAGGCAATTTACTCCCCTCGGCATGACCTTGTCACAGATATTGCCACAGCTGCTAGAAACCAAGTTGGTAACCCTCATGGATCCCCCAAAGAATCCTAACAGGACACCTTCAAGGTACAACCCCAATGCTCGCTGCGCCTATCATTCTGATAGCCCGAGGCATGCTACGGATGACTGTTGGACTTTGAGAAACAGGGTTCAAGATCTGATTGACGCAAAGGAAGTCCAGCTCGACTCTCCAGAGGCTCCCAATGTGATCACTGCTCCCTTGCCAAGACATAGCTAGGATTAGTTTTTGTTCATTTAAATATTCAAGTTGTAATTTTCTTTCAATTTGTTCAAACATTTTGTTTCATGTCAAACTTGGTTATTTCATTAATGCATTACACTTGTCTGTTTTGAAGCAATTATGTTTACTATGCCTAAAACTGTTTTCATATTTTTGTGATGATCAATGCTCGGTTAATAATTCTAAGCCTCTTGAGGGAGGATGACGAAAACGATACCACGATCTTCACAGTATGCTTTTGAACAGACCCCGCTGATGAAATACAGGCATTGTTTCAAATCCCTAAACACTGGAGTTATAAGGAAGATAATCCCTCGTCAACCCCTCTGAGCCAAAGAAGTAGGAGTTTTTCTTTTCGAAATTTAAAACCCTTAATCATAACCTGGGGCAGGGTAGTCTCTCAGTTGATCCAAATGCATAACAAATGGCACCAAAGAGGTCCTTGCAAAACAAAGAAAGACAGTGATGGTTCCGAATAGTCAATAAAGAAAGGCAGTCATTATCTCAAAAAATAAAAAAACCAATAAGTCAAAACCCATGAAGGAGACTTACAAAACTGGGGCATCCCGCTGACTGTGATTCCAAAAAAAAAGGAAACAGTTCAGGCAAAAAAAAGAAAAGAAAGGGATAACAAAAATCAAAAAGAAAGAGGTCATACAAACCCTCAACAAAAAGAATGACTGCCTATTCAAAATAAATCATCAACATCCGAACCATCACCGGAATATCATTTCAAAGACTCAAACAAGGTCTAACGTATGACCAACTGAGTTTAGGATTGAAGAACATCATGAAGAGCGGGTGGGTACAAATAATTTGAGCCTTTATCCTTTGTTTCTTAAACCATGAACCAGGCCACGTTATAACCCTTAAAAGTCCTAGCTGAAGCATGGGTTAGTTCGAAAGCATACTGTTACGAAAGGTATCCTGACTCCTTAAGGCTTGCGGAAACAATGAGTTTTGACATCACGATTGACAAAATTCACTTGTTTTTTTATGAAAAAATGCATTTTTCAAAATCTTCAAGACAGACATAAGCTTTGCATTTTTAACATAACTTTGTTTGCATATGACTTTTTGTTTGAACAGCATAGAAGTTCGCACGACGAATGCCTAATGAACAAGAAGTACCTCCAATCAAGGGGCAGACATGACCATGGTCCATCATCTGGGGCAGTCCAATCAAGATTCGGAGAATCTCTCAAAAGCCTAATAGCCTGGGGGCAAATCTCCGCCTGAGTCACTTGGGGCATTCCAACAACAAATCTTGCCTGATCAAATACCTTTTGGTGGTATGGCAACACAACGCTAAACAGGGGCAACTCCCTACATTCTGAAAACACGGCCATAGTCGAAAAAATACTACGCATAATCAGAGACCCGCTAGGTTGACATGCCTAGGCAAAAATTAGGGCTTCCCGGCGAACCAAAAGGGTTCGGGCAAAATAAAGGGGTGAAATGAAAAATCTATACACCCGGCAAGTCGAAAACCTGAAAAGGCGGCTTGGGCAAAAATGGGTATCCCGGTGGACTGAAAACCCGAAAGGGCGGTCCAGGCAAAAGTTAGGGATCAAGGCGTATGACTATGTCCCAGCATCTCGGCACCTGCCTACCAGAAGACTTGTCAAGTACTCCCACAGATGCTTTCTCCCACTGAAACTGGGGCAATAATGAGTTGTCTAAAGGATCCGGTTGCTCTATCCATCGAGGTACCAAGATAGGTTCAGCTGAAGAATGCGACCCAGATACTTTCACTCCCTGCAAAGCGAACGCGTCTCCCGGCTTTATTTAAAGAGTTATTTCCCTACCTGGATATAACTGGGTTATCCTCAGCCAAAAGCCACGGAAAGAGCGTCCTCGGCGAAGTCTCCTTATCCCCAGCAAAGTCTATTAACACTTCCAACTCAACAATGGTATCCCCAGCAAAGTTACCATCAACATCTCAGCAAAGTACCTCTCTCCCTACAGAGTATGGTTCCCCAGCAAGGTCGCTAGAGTCATTCCTCCCCGCAGAGTAATCCATTCGCCAAGTTCATTCCCCAACGGAGTCATATCCTCCTACCGGTATTCTTGCAACATCAGCCCAGGATTCAACAAACTCCCGGCAGCCGTCAAGGATTTATTTTCCTAGACAAACATATATCACATTTTCATACATCATGATACATGCATGTACGCATCATGTCATACAATCTCATCTATGCCGTCGCTTGATTCATATCACGCACCGCATATGACTGACCTTGACCTTTCAGGAAGGATACAGTTAAATGATCAACTATGTCATAAAAGACAAATCCAGTCAGAAAAGACAAATCTAGTCAGAAAAGACAAATCCAATCAAAGAATACAAATCCAGTTAAATCAATGCCTAAAGATTTCTCTGATACAACTCGTCGTTATAGACACTCGTCGTCATTGACACTCGTCGTCATAGACACTCGTCGTTATAGACACTCGTCGTCATAGACACTCGTCGTCATAGACACTCGTCGTTATAGACACTCGTCATCATAGACACTCGTCGTTATAGACACTCGTCGTTATAGACACTCGTCGTTATAGACACTCGTCGTTATAGACACTCGTCGTTATAGACACTCATCGTTATAGACACTCTTCGTCGTCCTAGACACTCGTCGTTATAGACACTCGTCGTTATAGACACTCTTCGTCGTCCTAGACACTCGTCGTTATAGACACTCGTCGTTATAGACACCCGTCGTTATAGACACTCGTCGTTATAGACACTCCCCGTCATTATAGACACTCGTCGTTATAGACACTCGTCGTCCTAGACACTCGTCGTTATAGACACCTGTCGTTAAAGACCACCCGTCCTTGGAAACAACCTGTCAGTAGAGACAACTTCATCACCGTTTGAAGCTCCAGACTCAGCTCCTGTAACCAGTCAGGACACATCTATGCCAAGCATCTGAAAACCAACTCCTGCAACGTGTCAGGTAATCATTTTCTGTTTTGCAGGTACTCAAGTTCTCGCTAAGGAATCTCTTACGCGATCGACACCTCCAGATGGCATCTATAAGCCCATCCTCCTATCCACTACCTCTCCAAATGGCATCTGTAAGCCCATTCCTGCTATCACACTGCTGATACTCGACTATGTGAGTGCAAATTTCTGGGCACTCTAGTGTTCAATCATCTTCCACCTTCAGATTACGAAAGGCACGTCACGCCAATCTACATCCTCAGGTCTAAGAAGATTGAACAGGGGCAACTGTTGTACCCCAAAATTTGCCCTCCCATATTCTTCAAGAAAATTGCCAAGCCAAGCTTCAAAGTTCCCCAAGGGTTGCACAGTCAAAAATCTCCTATACAGTCAAAATTAGGGTTTTTGTTCTGATCAAGAAAATGAAGTTTTCAAGAGCCCAATCAAGTCTCACATGCCTACAAATATGGTCAAGCATCCTCATACCAAGTTTCAAGACTTTCAGCACAAAATTGCACAGTCAAAAACCCTAATTGCACTACAGTCAACTGTAGGGGCAAAATGGTCATTTGACAGTCAAAAGTTCAAATTTTTGGTAAACATCTTATTTTGAAGCCACAAACATCATTTGATCAATGCTTGATCATGATTCTCAAAATTTGGCTCAAAAATCATCAAGATGCAAAAGTTTCTATTTTTGGACAGCTGAAAAAGTCAACTGAAATTGACCAGGGCATAACTTTCACATAGATTATCAGAAAAATTCCATCCAAAGCTCATTTTGAAGAGAAATACATTTCCTACAACTCATCTTCATACTTCAAGTCCAAGAAATGCTCTCACAAAAAGTTATCAATTTCAACATTATAGGTCATTTTCAAAAGTCAACAAAAAGGGACTTTAAGTCAAAGGCCATAACTTGAGATTGGTAAATCAAAATGACATGGGACTAAAGGAATTGGTTAGAGGACTCAAAGACCTTTCTAAAATGTCCAAGAACATGAGCAAAGCTTAAAAATTGAGCAAGTTATGCATTGGAGAAGTTGGGAAATTTTTGTGAAATGGCCAAAATTATTTATCCTTGAAATCCCATTTTTGACAAAAGGGGCCCACTTTTTCCACTTGAATTGACTTGGCCATGCTTCCCACGTGTCCCATCTTTTATTTCAGATTTTTTTATTAATTTTTTCATTTTTATTGATTTTATTGGATTTAATTAATTTTAAATCTTTTAAAATCAAAAGAAATTCAAAAAAATTAATTTAAAGGGATATTTTGCTTTGATTAACCTTGAAGCATCATTATGTGCCTACCATTTTTCGTGCTAAGGCTTAAACAAGGCAAAAATTCAAATTTGAATCAAAAGTGGAAAGTGTGATAATGGTGGTTTATGCCAAATCCTAAACATCAATGCAAGGCATTATTGGCCATAATTTTCATTCATACACATTGCATAAGACATGTACAAGTGAAAGTGTCCAGGTTCATTCAAGAGACATGCATATTTCAAAAAAGGAAAACTTTTAATGTGTCTGATTCTTGTCTCATGGCATTAAAGGCCTGGTTAAATGGCTGTCTCTTACCGTTACAAGACCCTCACACTCCTATAAATACAAGGGCCAGTGGCACATTACAACGGACGAAAAAAACACACAACAGGAGAACGAAAGAAACATTGGAGAGAGGCTGCCCACAAAATCCATCAAAGGTTGCCAGAATTTTCCAAGCAAAGTCACCCTTCAGCAAAAGTAGCCAAGCCCAGAAGCCCAGATCGAAGGTGCCTACATTCAGGAAGCGCCCAAATCGAAGGTCCAATCTACTGGTAAGAGAGGGTAAACTGTCCAACCTTGTATTTGCATTACACATTCGTGCTTGTTGTTACCTTCAATTTACTATCCTAGACAGGATCAAAGGGCCTGGGTTTGGCCCCAGGTCATGTTCTTCGTTTGCTAACATTTGCTGCAGATTTATCCTGAAAAGACTCAGCGCACGTAGGATCGAAGGGCCTGGGGTTCGATACCAGGCCCTGAGTTTATTTTGCTAACATACTTTTGCAGGTATAGCATCCCAGATCGAAGGAGACACTTTCTCTGGATCGAAGCTTCCCAGGCCTCCAGAATTATGCTTTTTTTATTTGCTGTCTGTTTCCGTCGTTTTTCTTATACTTATTTTGACTATTTTTATTTCTTTTTTTTAATCAACATAAAATCAAAAACACAAAAAAATCAGAAAAGACAAAAAATAAATAATAATTTTATTTTAGTATTAATTTTGTAAATAAATCCCTTAATTAATTTAGATTTAATTTTAGGTTATAATTTAATTCTATTTCACAATAAACCAAAAATAATAAAAAATAGATCTTTAACACTTTTTACCTTTTTTTAATTAATTAAATATTTTTATTATAAGTATCATTAACCATTAACTTTGTAAATAAAATTTATAATTAATTTAGTTTTAATTCTAGGTTTTAACTTTAATGCATTTTCTTTAATAAATTAAAAACAATTAGAATTAGAATTAATCATTTGACTTTTAATTAATTTAATGTCATAAATACAAAAAAAACATAAAAAACAAGTTCTTTCTTTTTATTTAATTTAATTATTCTATTAATTTTATTTTAATTCCTTAAAGGGTCCAACGCTCTCGCATTCGATCATATTTTCCTTTTTTTCGCGCGTTTTATTTATTTTTGTTGTAAATATAATGTAATTGCTCCAAAGCCATGTAATAGCTATTAGATATTTATTTTCTGCACTTTATTTTAAATCGGGTCTGGATTAATTTGGCGTTGTAGACCCGCGCCTTTGTAATAGCGTAGGACCCTTTATCTTTTCCGCACTTTAAATTCCCGCACTTTTAACTGCTAAACAATAACATGAAAGAATGAATGCCCAAAAATAAAATCGAAACGTAGATCACCAATGCATGACAAGACAAACAATAAACTGAAAATGACACACAATTCACACACCACCCCTAGGGTACGCTTCACTGTTGCCTTGCCCCTCGAAAGGTGGTCATCAAGTACAGGATGCCTTAGTGAGTCCTTATGTTCCATTGATCCAGCTGCCTCGAATAAGTTGCCTCGGAATGGTCGCCTCGGAATAAAAGGATCAATGGCATAAGGGTAGCTTCTAAGGTATCCTACTGTTGCTCTGGTGATCACCCTGTTGCCTTGCCCCTCGAAACGTGGTCGCTGAGTACAGGACGTCTTAGTAAGTCCTTATGTTCCATTGATCTAGTTGCCTCGAATAGGTTACCTCGAAACAAGTTGCCTCGGAATAAAAAGATCAATGGCATAAGGGTAGTTTCTAAGGTATCTTACTATTGCCCGGTGACCACACTGTTCCTAACCCTCGAATTGACCCGAACACCTCCAACGGTGGTGCTACCTACCTCTCAATGGTGGGATGGCACTACCTTAAGGACATTTACACAGCCTAATTCCTTAGGGTGGGTAGATAACTCGTAGATACTTGCTCTAATTCAAAACAAATCAAAAACTCTTTTCACACCGACACTTTTCAAAAAAGCTTTCAAAACAACTTTTCAAACACTCTTGAGGACTGATACAAGAGTCGATCTGAAACTTTCAAAGAAACTTTTTCAAACCCACTCACCTTGAAAAGCAAACAAACATTTTGAAAACACAAGTGAGCAAGTATCTAAGAGCCCATGGATAACCATGGATAGAAAGGGTGCTAACACCTTCCCTTTCTATAAATCTACCTCCCGAACCGAGAGCTAATCTCATAAGGAATTTTTCTGTGCTTTTGTCCTTTCCTCGTTGGAGAAAATAAAAGACGGTGGCGACTCTTGCTTACCGCGACATTTTGCGAAACCAGCTTCAAAACAGTCAGTTCCAGATCCACCGATCACAGGAGTCTTTTCAAGAATAGGTCTTATAGAGATTCTATTCTGAATATAACACATTGTATTCACAGCTTCTGCCCAAAAGTGCTTAGCCATATTTGTTTCATTGATCATGGTTCTGGCCATCTCTTGTAATGTTCTATTCTTTCTTTCTACAACTCCATTTTGCTGGGGAGTTCTAGGACAAGAAAAATTATGAACAATACCATTTTCTTTAAAATATTTTTCAAAATAATGATTTTAAAATTCACCACCATGATCACTTCTAACTTTTGTGATTTTAAAATCTTTTTCATTTTGCACTTGAGTACAGAAGTCAATGAATACATAATGTGACTCATCCTTGTGTTTTAAAAACTTTACCCATGTCCATCTGCTGAAGTCATCAACAATGACCAATCCATACTTCTTGCCTCTGATGGATGCAGTTTTAACTGGCCCAAACAGACCAATATGAAGTAACTCTAATGGCTTAGAGGAAGAGACAACATTTTTAGATTTAAAGGAAGGTTTTGAAAATTTTCCTTTTTGACATGCTTCGCACAGAGCATCTGAGTTGTACTTCAGATTGGGAAGTCCTCTAACTAAATTTAATTTATTTAGTTGAGAGATTTTTCTAAGACTGACATGTCCCAATCTTCTGTGCCATACCCATTTCTCATTGCTAACAGACAAAAGACATTTGACGTTTTGAGATTTAAGATCTGATAAATCAATTTTGTAAATGTTGTTCTTTCTCTTGCCAGAAAAGAGGATTGATCCATCCTTTTGACTTACAGCTTTACAAGAGTTTTGATTGAAGATAATGTCATAGCCATTGTCACTTAATTGACTTATGGACAATAGATTATGAGCTAATCCTTCTACTAATAAAACATTAGAGATAGAAGGAAGGTTACTGTTTCCTATGGTTCCAGAACCAATAATCTTCCCTTTCTGATTACCTCCAACCTTCACATCTCCTCCAGCTTTAAGTTCCAGGCTTTGGAACATAGACCTTTTTCCCGTCATGTGTCGTGAGCACCCAGAGTCCAGGTACCATGACTGGTGTTTCAATTGAGATGTTAAGGACATCTCTCTTTGTTCTGACTCACATTCTGAGTCATTATCTGTGATAGCCATTAAAGCTAGGTTGGCATTTTCATCTTCAGAACCAAATTCATCTTCAGAAGAATCTGAGTCATCCCAGGTTGCCATCATTCCTTTCTTCTTTCCAAATCTCTTCTTTGGTCTTTCTTTTTGAAGCTTTGGACAATCACTTTTGAAGTGACCAGGTTCTTTGCATTCATAATAGATGATCTCTCTTCTGTTTTACTTTTTGTGTCCAGAAGATTCTGGTTTATCTTCTGACTTCTTGAAGTTCCTGAACTTCTTTTGTCTATGCTTCCACAGATGATTGATCCTTTTGGATAGCAAAGATAGTTCGTCTTCTTCTGAAGCTGATTCTTCAGAGTTTTCTTCTTCAGCCTGAAAAGCATTAGTATCAAATTTCTTAATTGATTTAAGGGCTAGAGACTTACCTTTCTTCTGAGGCTCATGGTCATCCAGTTCAATCTCATGACTTCTGAGAGCACTGATGAGTTCCTCCAGAGACACATTATTCAGATCTTTTGACACCTTGAAAGCAGTAACCATCGGTGCCCATCTTCTAGGTAAGCTTCTGATGATCTTCTTCACATGATCTGCTTTGGTATACCCTTTGTTCAAAACTCTCAACCCAGCGATCAGAGTTTGAAACCTAGAGAACATTGCTTCTATAGACTCACTCTCTTCAACTTTGAAGGCCTCATACTTCTGAACTAAAGACAGAGCTTTAGACTCCTTAACTTGAGCGTTTCCTTCATGAGTCATTTTGAGAGACTCAAACATATCATGCGATGTATCTCTATTAGTGATTTTTTCATATTCTACTTTAGAGATAGCATTTAAAAAAATATTTCTAGCTCTATGATGATTTTTAAAATCAGCTTTTTGTTGTCTATCCATATTTTTTCTATCCACTTTGTTTCCTTCAAAATCTGTAGAATGTTTGTAACCATCCAAGACTATATCCCAAAGATCATTATCATGACCTAGAAAGAAACTTTCTAGTCTATCTTTCCAGTACTCAAAATCTTCTCCATCAAACACTGGAGGTTTGTTGTAACTATTATTGTTTTGTTCAGCGGCCATTGTGTTTTCTTCTGGATCTTTTCCTGACACGGTTAAGTGTTGAGCTCAGAGTCAAGCTCTGATACCAATTGAAGGGGTAAGAAAACACTTAGAAGGTGGAGGTTGAATAAGTGACTCTTTTCGTTTTCAATACAAGGCTCAAACAATAATAGAATAACACAGTTATTTTTATCCTGGTTCGTTTGAACTCAAACTACTCCAGTCCATCCGCCAAGGTGATTTCGCCTTTCTCAACAAGGACTTAATCCACTATAATCAACTGATTACAATCACACAACAACTGTTGTGACTAACAATGCACAAGTAATCTTACAAGTGACTAACAACACTAAGACTTAAATCTAGTCCTAGTCTGCTTGAGAAATTTGACCAAACTTGGTCTCTCAAGGAACAAATATAGAAGTATAATCTTTACAGATAATTGAAATAGAGTTTGCTTCTAATCAAGCTATATCACAACTGTGATTTTTCACTTAGAATATAATACACAAAATGTACGAACTATGAGTTTGTTAGATTTTGAATCTTTCACGTAGTTTCTTGTTTTGAACGTTGTTGTTGGCTTGTAATAAATGTCCTTCTACTTATAGTAGGAATAATAAGATTGTTGCTGCTTTCAGAGGAAATGGAGAGCATTAAATGCTTTACGTGTATCCTTGCAAAATTCCATTCTCCAAGAAACTAGTTGTAGTCACTTGAGTGCTTACAGTCGTCTTTGCATTAATTAGCAAACGTCAGAATGTAAGAACGCGTTTCCTTTGCTTTGACAAGACACGTTGATTTAGACGTTGTTTCAGTATTTGCTTTAAGTCAGAACATGCTTCATTCAACTTCTGGTCAGAGCGTTGCTTGCTAAAAACTTTGAACAGCGCTTGCTTTCAAGTTATCTTCAGAATCAAGAAGCCTGCTAGAAGTTAGAAGATACATTTAAAAAGTAAAGGTTCTTACCATAGTCATCAGATGCGTTTGAGTAAAAGGTTCTTTTATCAAAGAACTTCTTCATAATCTTTGCTTAGTACTTTAGAATGTTTCTTGTCAGAACATTAACTAAGACATTCAAACCACATTCATTAGAGCATAAATTATCTTAAATATAATCTAGTTATCATCAAAACACTTGGGATAGGTCAGAACTAATCTTGTTCTTTCAGACTCAACCCAAAATAAATATGGAAGTAAAATAGGCTAACTCCTTCAGCCAATATCTTGCTAGAAGCATCTCTAATCTTCAGTACCTGAGTGATGTCGTATAAAACATTATTCCAACGGAAGGGTGAGAATTCACATAATTATCAAGAATCATATGATAATATATAATGTTTAGCATATATGCCTATAAATCATATGCTCACACTTCGTAAGCTAACATCATCCAATTCATTATACCATTCATAAAATACACCAACAATCCACAATTGCACAATTATATTAATTTGATCAATTTCATAATTTTCATAATTTCACATAATGCCCATAATCTCATATTATGACACAAAATACCATGTGACTCAATGCGAGACTCAAATGCAATACTCATGCATGTGGTACCAGTCACTGTTATTTTTATTCGGTTTTTACTTTACCTCGGGTCCTCCTCTAGAGTAGTAACACACACAAAATTTGTCTCTAAACTTTCAAACCCCTCTCTAGGTTTGGGATAAGTCACTAGCTCCTCGGAACTAACAAGCATGCCTCTTAACAACAAATGATGTATGTGAAATTACAACAACCATATACAAGAGCATGATCAAGAGCATGAACCTTTACCTACGAGCCCAACATGATCAAGAGCATGAACCTTTACCTACGAGTCATGCATATGATCCTCTGGTTCACATGCCGAACTTGAATTTGGGGGAAGACAAACCAGTCTCAGATATCTTTCACAATCCTTATATGCAGACTAAAGTCCCCTTAAAAGTTGGAGTCATATTTCGTACAAAAGAAGAGTGTGTTAAAGCTATAAAAAAGTATGACATTAAAATTTTAGCTGACTTCACTATAGATCGAACAAATTCGGGGAGGTACATTATTTTATGTCATCAAAAACTAATTTGCCCATTTCGGTTAACTACATCTTACAAGAAGAGAAGTGGTTCATGGTAAATATGTACCATTCATCCACTCCACACTTGCATCACCATCGTTATGACACAGGATCATCTGAAACATAGTTCTCAATTAATATGTCAAGAAATCTTGCCTCTCATTAGCAAGGATCCATCATTAAAGGAGAGTATAATTATTTCTCATATTATTAAAATATTCAATTATACTATCTCTTATAGGAAGGCATGGGTCCCGAGGACTAAGGCAATTAAACTTATCTACGGTAATTGGTAGGAATCGTACAAAGAACTTCCAAGGTTTTTGGTAGCACTCAAATATTATGCTCCGGGAACTGTTATAATTTTGGAGAAACTTCACGCATTTACCCCAGATAAAATTTGTTGTACCCCAAAATTTTCCCTCTCACTTATCAAGAATTTGCTCACAAGATCTCCTTTGGCTCAAGACTGCATCAGGGTTAATCAGCTAAAGACACCTCTTTAAGCACGGATGACCAAAATTAGGGTTTGAGATTGCACAAGGATATTTGAACTTCTAATTACCCATATGACTTTCATGGATCATTATGGACCCTCAATATTACTCATGTCAAGTTTCAAACTTTGGATCACACTTTTGCTCAGTCAATTGAGCAGTTGACCTAAAAATCAGCTGTATTGGAGAAAAAGTCAACTATGGCCAATTTACAGTCAAGATCCATAATTTTTTATCCACATCAACATTTTAAACTCGTATGTATCATTTTATCAAGTTTGGTCCATAATTCCTTAAGAAATTTGATCAAATCTTCAAAAGGGAAAAATTGTCAAAATTAGGGTTTTGACTAGGAAAGGGCAATTTCTGATTTTTGACCTAGCAAATGATCAATTGGTTTAAGGAATGATCTCAAGAGTCCAATTGAATCATTTTGACCTAATGACATGGCTCAAAACATTGCTCAAGCCCAATGGATTGATAAATGAATTTTTAGTCAACTGATCAAAAGTCAATTGTATACTGAAAAGTCAAACTTTGACTTTTTGGTCAAAATCAAATCTCAAAGATCACAATTCATCAAAGCATGTCAAAATATGAAACTTATTCATCAAGAAATAAAAAATTCAAGATTTCATTTTGAAAAGTTAAAATTTCTAAACTTAGAAATTTTTCTAAGTGTTGGAAATTTCTTATTTTTTCATAACTTTGAGCAAATTATTCACCGTGATGCAAGATGATTCAAAAGAAACTTTCAACATGAATGTTGTAGATCTCCATGAAATCTACAATACTTATTTACACAACTCCTTCCAAAAGTGTTTGGACCTCAAGTTATAATTTTAAGAACACATGGTCATAAAACAAAACACTTAGTGAAATTTTTGCCCTAATTTGGTCAGGATTTTGACCTAACTTCATGGAACTTTTTCATATATTTTCAAGGGTAATTTTCAAAAGTGATTCAAAGAGATGTTGTAAAGCATATTACAAGATTTCCAAAATGTACAGGAACTCCTTTAGGTCATTTTTGAGTAGGGAGAATCGAAGAGATGAAGTTAGGGTTTTATCACTTGAATTACAAGTCATTTTGTGATGAACAAGATTCAAAATTCAAACTCATGATGCATAACCTCTACTTTGCAGGCCTCAAACTTGTTAGACACTCCATAATTAATTGCTTGCACAACTGTTAGAGGTCTCATTTCAAGCATTCAATGCAAGGCCGTGCTTTATATCCATTTTGAGAAGAAAGTGCACATTGCCATTTTGATAAAGTGACTTTTTGCATAAAACTTGTTCTTGAGCCTTGCAATTGCTTTATTTTGATCATACAAGTCCATTAACTAAAGAGAAACTTTTTAGACACTTACAATCACTCATCCCATGCTTGTACCTCCTCTCGAAACTTGTTTTCCCGCTTTTCTTCAAAATCAAGTAACCTATCAATTAGCTTGTAACTTGTACTTCTGACTTTCCAAAGCACTCAAACCATCTTGATTATACATACACAAGTTATTTTCCATAAATCCCACGCATTCTTAAGCCCTGAAAACACCAAGAACACTGAATCACCAAAAAAAAACCCTCAAAACTTGTCATTTCTGAGTTTTGAATCCAATCTCCAAATTTACTCGTGCGTTTCTTAGACTTTTACTTTCAAAAGCTTCTAAACCACATAAAAAAACAATCCCAACACCTGAAACACCACTGTAACACCTCCATCCTCATCCACCATTTTCAAAAACAGCACCTTGCACCTTGAATTCTACAGAACTCCTCAGGCACTTTCAGCTCAAGCTAAGCATCACATTAGCTTCCTGGGAACTTGAGGAAACTAATCCAATCATTGGAACTCACTAAAAGCTACTCAAACTCCAAACATGATACCCTCTTGCAAGGTAAGTTTTCTGACTTTTGAACTCTTCATACATGCATCATTAATGGTTTATTTGTGAATGAAAAATATAGATATCATTGCCCTAAAGCTAACCATGTCCATAGTTTTCATTAATTTTGTTTGAACTTAGAGAATTTTAAGATTGGAGTTTCAGAAATTTTTAGGGTTCAGATTAGGGCCATTAAAATTCATGCTTATCTTTGATCTTTAATTTTATTGCTTTGCATTTCTGAAATCGTGAGGAAATTTGCTACAAGTTTTCTGTTTACAATTTCCATTTTTGTTGAGATTTGAATAAGATACAAAGGCTCTGGTTGGGTGTGAGATTGAAGATGAAGTTCAGGCCATGGACTTGTTTACTATCATATATTTGTTGTTTTGATTATATAAATGGATGTATAGTCACCCCAGTGGTAGAAGTGCGCGCCTGTGACTAGAGGGACCTGGGTTCGAGCCCCAGTGGTACCCTTTTGGATTTTTTTTTACATTCTGACTTTTTTGGACAGGCGCCTAGGCCTCCCTTGGGCCTTATTATTATTTTTTCTTACTGCTAATCCCCCTTGCTGGCTATTCACACCCTGACCCATTTTATTTTCTTTTTTTCATTTTTATTTATTTGTTTTCTTAAATATTTTATCTAACACTAAAAAGTCAGAAAAAATATAAAAAAACATTAGATTTATATTTTGATAAAGTCTATTTATTTTTTACACAAAAAATTATCATTTTATTTAATCATACTTTATTTATTTTACTAATTATTTTTGTAAATTTAATTAAAAACCAGGGTTTTAGCTATTTTCTTTTACACAATTTAAATATATTATTTTAAAATATAAAAAGACCAAAAATATTTTATAATACTATAAATTATCTTTTAAGAAAAAGTACCAAAAAAATACTTTTCTTATAAACTTAATTTCTTTTTTAATCAATTAATAGATTAGGTTTTTTTATTTAATTTCTTTTCCTAGTAAATTTAGGTTTTACATTTAATTAATTATTTTTATTTAGTTAATTAGGATAAAACAAAACCATTTCCTTCTAAAAAAAATCCAAACAATCATCCATTTTCTTTACATTTACATTCCTATACATTTATTCATTTTGTACATTATTTATTTCAATTCTTGTACAAATTCAATATGGTTGTAATAGATAATTAAGCTTTATTTTCTTGCAATCCCCATTTATAATTTGTACACCCCTCCCTCAAGTATTGTAATAGCGTAGTAATTTTAAATTCTGCAATTTATTGCTTTATATACAAATGCTAGTAATTAGGGTTTGTATGGAAAGACTAAAACCAATCAATTAGAAAACCCTAATCAAAGACAAAAACCAAGCATGAAAAACAATACACTTGCGCACAAGCACCCCTAGGGTAAATCCACTTGGTTGCCTTACAAAATGGTCATATTACGCACGTGAGGTATCTTAGCAAAAACAAGTAAAATACAAGATCATAGTCTCTCGATGACGCTATCTATGTTGCCTTTCAAATGATCTTAGTCCATAAAAGAGAATGCTAAGATACCTTGTGTGATACGGTGGGAGAACTGAATTGGGTTTTGCGTTTGTTTTCGCAAATGTTTCGGTTGAGCAAGAGTCGCCACCGACTTTTTATTTTATCCTAAGGAAAGGTTAAAAAGCACAGCAAAAACCTTTGAGATGTTTTCTTGGGTTCGGGGAGTAGATTATAGAAAGGGAAGGTATTAGCACCCTCTCTATCCATGGTTATCCATGGGCTCTTAGTTACTTGCTTAGATCAACTTGCCTTGATTTTCAATTGTTTGAAATGATGTGTGTGTGTGTGTGTGTTTTGAAAAATGTTTTGAAAAAGATGCCTTGTCTTAGGCAACCATTGAAATGACTCGTGTTTGAGTGTTTTACAAAGGTGTGTATCTTTTCGAAAAGATGTTTCAAATGTTTTTTTGAAAGTTTGTTTTGAAAGTGTTTGTGAAGTGGGTTTTGAAAAGTAGGCAAGTGTTTTTTTTGCAAGTTTGATCAAGTAACTAAGAGTTTGTCTACCCTATTGTACTCAAAGGTTTTTCTCATGTTTTAACCCTTTTAACAATTTTGTTCCACCATTGTATTTGGTGGACAATCTTGCGTTTAGGATGTTTAACGAGACAAGCGCGGGTCATTGTATGGACCCTAAATGCAATGGTGCCAAGTGTCTTTGGCAATTTGCTTGAAGGGACTATGATCATTTTGATAGGCAACTTTCGAAAGCATCATCGAGGGACTATGATCATTTGAATTATTTTGCCAAAGAAACTCGACGTGCAAGCATGGCCCATTTTGGAAGGCAACAAGCGGGATTACCCTATGGGTGTAAGTGTGATTGTGTATTGATTTCATGTATTTGTTTTTGTATTAGGTTATCTAGCGTTTGATTTTATGTACATACAAGCCCTAGGTCTAACCATGGTATATTTGAAAGCGATAAATTGCGAGAATTTAAAATCTACGCTATTACAAATAAGTATCCGGGAGTGGGGGTACAAATATTTACAAATGGGGATGAGACTTATTAGGAGAGTAGTATCTAAATATTTACAACCAAATCGAATCAATCGCAAATGTAATATGTAGTGTATAGCAATGTATAAGAATAAAGCAAATGTGTATGTATCAATGTATTTGTGTAGGTGCATGTAATTATTTACAAGTGGTGAAAATGTTTAACTTAATGCAAAATTAAGTGTTTGTTATATATTTTGTATTTTTATCTTGTATTTTGTTAATTATGTACGAAACAAAATATTTAATAAAAGAAAAGAAAATGTTTTAAATTTAATTATCCTATTGTCTAGGTATTTAATTAGTGTTTTATATACAACAATTTTAGTTAAAGAAATGTTTTTAAGAAAAATTAAAGTTTTATATACTTATGTTAGTGTTTTTTATGTACAAAGATTTTAACTAGAGAAAATAAAATAAAATTGTTCAACTCTTAAGAAAATTAATATTCATATCTTTTCTTTAAAATGTAATAATAAAAAAGGAAACAATTAAGAAAATTTGTATGAAAATATGTTATTTTTATTTATCAAAGAAAATATTAATTTAGATTATATATAAAATGGTAAATTGATAATAAAAAGAGGAATTAGTTTATGAAAAGGAAATAAAGGAAAATTTATGTTCAAAACAAAAACAAAAAGGAGAGGATGGGCTTAAAGGAGTTTATTCTGGCCCAAACAACAAATGATCAGAAGAAAATATGGGGGGTGTAGGCCAGGTTTTGATGGGCTTAAGCAAACGAATGGGACAAGGCCCAAGACAATTGACACAAGTTCGTAAGGGTTTGCACATTGTTGTTTCATTTGGATTCTAGGGTTTGTGAGAACACAGAGGCGCGGAGTTTACTTTGTTTCTATCCTCCCTGTGATCGGTGGATCTGGAACTGACTGTTTAAAGCTGGTTCGCGAAATGTCGCGGAAGCAAGAGTCGCCACCGTCTTTTATTTTCTCCAAATGGAAAGGACAAAAGCACAGAAAAATTCCTTAAAGAGATCGCTCTCGGTTCGGGAGGTAGGTTATAGAAAGGGAAGGTGTTAGCACCCTTTCTATCCATGGTTATCCATGGGCTCTTAGATACTTGCTCATTGTGTTTTCAAAAGTGTTTGCTTTTCAATTGTGGGTTTTAAAAAGTTTCTTTGAAAATTCCAGTTCGACTCTTGTATCGGTCCTCAAGAGTGTTTGAAAAATTGCTTTCGAAAGCTTTTTGAAAAGGTGTCGGTGTGAAAAGTATTTTTGAATTTGTTTTTGAAATTAGAGCAAGTATCTAGAGTCGTCTACCTACCCTAAGGAATTCGTCTGTGTAAATGTCCTTTAAAGTAGTGCCATCCCACCATTGAGAGGTAGGTAGCACCACCGTTGGAGGTGTTCGGGTCAATTCGAGGTTCGGGACATGGTGATCACCAGAGCAATGGGAAGACACCTTAGAAGCTACCCTCATGCCAGGTTCCCGGATCATGAGGACTTACTAAGACGTCCTCTACTCGACGATCACCTTTCGAGGCAAAGCAACAGTGAGGCGTACCCTAGGGGTGGTGTGTGCGATTCGTGTGTCGTTTTCATTTGCATTTATCTTGTCATGTTATTGGTGTTCTACGCTTGTTTTTATTTTGTCCATACATTCTTTCATGCCATTTGTTAACAGTTAAAAATATTGCGGGAAAGTAAAAATTCTACGTTATTACAAAAGGCGCGGGTCCACATCGCCAAAATTAAACCAGGACCCGATTTGACAGAAAAATAAAGAAAGTAAAGAAAAGTGCAGGAAAATTAAAAGGTTACATGGCTTCGGGAGAGATACATAAATATTAAAAGAAATAAAACAAAATAAATATGCGAATAAGAATTAAATCGAAACGAGGGCGTTTGACCCTTTTTGCAAAATTAAAATTACATGGAATTAATTAAAATTAAAAGAAAGAAAGAAATTGTTTTTTGGTATTTTATGATTTTTAAGATTTTAAGGAAAAAAGAATTAATTAAAATAAATACTAACCCTAATTCTAGTGGCTTTTAATTTATTAAGAAAACGTTGAATTTTAACCTAAATTAACCCTAATTTTTATATACAAATTTAATTATAAAAAATAAATAAAAATAAATAATATTAAATATTTGATTATCATGAAAGAAAAATAAAAAGATGAAAATTAATCAAACCTAATTCTATGTTTTTTAAATTTATTATGAAAATATTAAATTAAACCCTAATTTAAAACTAATTAATTTACATGCAAATTTATTTACAAAATATTAACTAATTAAATATATTTAATTTTTGATCTTTTCTGATTTTTATGGTATTTTGTGATTTTATGAAAATATTAAATTAATTAAACAAGCAATTTATAAAAAATAAAAAATAAAGAAAGTTAAAAGAATTTGCAAACCAAGGGGGGTTGTAGTCCCCAACATGGAGGTGAATCTTGAGAAATCTGGCCCAATAACCTTGGCCTGTTTGGACTTTTGCTGGACACGTGTATGTGCGCTGACCAGGGTGCATTGTGTTCTCCAATCCATGGCCTTTGATCTGATGAAGCTGGACGCGTGGACGTTGGATTTGGGAGATGTATGGTACGCCCCTTAGGCTGAAACTACATGTGAACGTAAATTGAAAAATAACATTGAGATAATGGAGACCTGGGGCTCGAACCCAGGTCATGTACTTTACCAACAACTATGATTGCCAGCTGAACCAATTCACGCGTGTTAATATATAATGGATAACAAATATAATAAATAAAACAAGAGTTAGTGCTGATTCTTCGCGTGAAAATTTAAAAGAACCAATCCACTGACGCCACGAGGTCATCTTCTTCCTCGTTCCTGAAATACAAAACACATTAGGCAACGTTTTTTATGGTGTTCTTTTAGGCTAGCTTCTGAAAAATAGCGACTAGCCCTGTGACGCTCATAAATTGAGCGCGAGGGTGCCGTCTTCTTCGTCCAAAGGCGCTGATCATGACCATGGTACTGTGGTGTCCTAATTTTGCCTTATCTTAAAACCCCTAATTCGAAACTCTGCAAACCCTAAAAAGCAACAATGGTATATTGGCACACAATGCATAAAAATACAATTAAACATATGGGTTAGCTTCAGAATTGCATAAGGAGTATGAATCAACAATTAAAATGCCATGAAAATGCATAGATGTTAAAACACGATTATGAATTTTTTTCTGTACAGGGCCGGTTCATTGTACCAATTCTTTGAGTTTTGATGAATGTTTTTGATTGGAAATCGTTCTATGAAGCTTCAGCAAGCTAATGAAACAAAAATCGTGCCTTGAATCGCCCTAGAATGAGGTTTTCAGTTTTGAGTTTCTTTGCAAAAATTTCAAGTTTGTGAATTGGTTTCTAGCGCAGCTCAATGGTCTCTAGGATTAGGTTTGTGTTCAGGCTTATGTAATGAACCAATTAGGTCAACAAACTTGATCAAAATCTCTTGTATTCATGGTTTATGAGATTTGATTTTCAATCATTATTTTTTCAATCTTTTTCATGCAATTTTGTACCAATCATGATCCAATCAATCCAAATCTTTCCCTATTTAATTGTACACGAATTATTGAGTAGATTTCATGCACAAAAAGATTGTAAAACTTAGGTTAAATATTTTTCATGTATTTAATTTGATTTAAATGAAAAAAATTCAAATAAATAAATAAAAAATGAAGAAATACTTCCCTTTGGGCCAAGTGGTCGTGCACATGCTTGGGATGATGAATTGTGGAAGAAAAATGGGCCCATTAGCAATTTTAGGTCATTTGAATCAATGTTGACTTTTCAAAATATCCAAAAATTTCCCAACTTCCACAAGGCATAACTTGCTCAATTTTTAAGCTTTGCTCATGTTCTTGGACATTTTGGAAAGGTCTTTGAGTCCTCTAACCAATGTCTTTGGTCCCATGTCATTTTGATTTACCAATCTCAAGTTATGTCCTTTGACTTAAAGTCCCTTTTTGTTGACTTTTGAAAATGACCTATAATGTTGAAATTGATAACTTTTTGTGAGAGCATTTATTGGACTTGAAGTATGAAGATGAGTTGTAGGAAATGTTTTTCTCTTCAAAATGAGCTTTGGATGGAATTTTTCTGATAATCCATGTTAAAGTTATGCCCTGGTCAATTTACAGTTGACTTTTTCAACTGTCCAAATAAGGAAACTTTTGCATCTTGATGATTTTTTGAGCCAAGCTTTGAGAATCATGATCAATCATTGATCAAATGATGTTTTTGGCTTCAAAATGAGATGTTGATCAAAAATTTGAACTTTTGGCTGTCAAATGACCATTTTGCCCCTACAGTTGACTGTAGTGCAATTAGGGTTTTTGACTGTGCAATTTTGTGCTGAAAGCCTTGAAACTTGATATGAGGATGCTTGACCATATTTGTAGGCATGTGAGACTTGATTGGACCTTTGGAAACTTCATTTTCTTGATCAGAACAGAAACCCTAATTTTGACTGCTTAGGAGGCTCTTGCATTGTGCAACCCTTGGGGAGATTTGAAGCATGACTTGGCAATTTCTTGAAGAATATGGGAGGGAAAATTTTGGGGTACAATAGTTGCCCCTGTTCAATCTTCTTAGACCTGAGGATGCAGACTGGCTGACGTGCCTTTCGTAATCCGAGGGTGGAAGATGATTGAACACTAGAGTGCCCAGAAATTTGCGCTCACATAGTAGCAGTGTGATGATGGGAATGGGCTTATAGATGCCATTTGGAGATTGATGGGGGATGATGGTCTTATAGATGCCATCTGGATGTTGATCGCATAAGAGATTCCTTAGCGAGAACCTATATACCTGCAAAAGAAAAAATGAGTACCTGACACGTTGCAGGAGCTGGTTTTCAGATGCTTGGTATAGATATATCCTGACTGGTTACAGGAGCTGGATCTGGAGCTTCAAACGGTGATGAACGAACCAGGGGTGGTTACTACCTTAGCATGAACGGTGAGAGAACCTTGGGTGACTTTAACTTCAACAACGCTCGTTGAGAAAATCTTGGTGGGAATTACCATCTTCGCAGTATCGGGAAGAGAACCAATAGGAAATTATAATCTCAAAGAAAAACCTAAAATGGAATTATCATCTCACGCACCGTCGTGGAGAGAACTATAGGCAATTATAACCTGAAAGGGAATTACATCTCACGCACCGTCGGGGAGAGAACCATAGGAAATTATAACCTGAAAGGGAATTACATCTCACGCACCGTCGGGGAGAGAACCATAGGAAATTATAACCTGAAAGGGAATTACATCTCACGCACTGTCGGGGAGAGAACCATAGGAAATTATAACCTGAAAGGGAATTACATCTCACGCACCGTCGGGGAGAGAACCATAGGAAATTATAACCTGAAAGGGAATTACATCTCACGCACCGTCGGGGAGAGAACCATAGGAAACTATAACCTGAAAGGGAATTACATCTCACGCACCGTCGGGGAGAGAACCATAGGAAATTATAACCTGAAAGGGAATTACATCTCACGCACCGTCGGGGAGAGAACCATAGGAAACTATAACCTGAAAGGGAATTACATCTCACGCACCGTCGGGGAGAGAACCATAGGAAATTATAACCTGAAAGGGAATTACATCTCACGCACCGTCGGGGAGAGAACCATAGGAAATTATAACCTGAAAGGGAATTACATCTCACGCACCGTCGGGGAGAGAACCATAGGAAACTATAACCTGAAAGGGAATTACATCTCACGCACCGTCGGGGAGAGAACCATAGGAAATTATAACCTGAAAGGGAATTACATCTCACGCACCGTCGGGGAGAGAACCATAGGAAACTATAACCTGAAAGGGAATTACATCTCACGCACCGTCGGGGAGAGAACCATAGGAAATTATAACCTGAAAGGGAATTACATCTCACGCACCGTCGGGGAGAGAACCATAGGAAATTATAACCTGAAAGGGAATTACATCTCACGCACCGTCGGGGAGAGAACCATAGGAAACTATAACCTGAAAGGGAATTACATCTCACGCACCGTCGGGGAGAGAACCATAGGAAATTATAACCTGAAAGGGAATTACATCTCACGCACCGTCGGGGAGAGAACCATAGGAAACTATAACCTGAGATAACTTCTACTGAGTCATCATCAGAAAAATCTGTTGGGAGTCGATTTAGCTGGACTAGAAAAGGCCTTAGACTGGATAAGAAATCTTTGGAGTCGATTAACTGAACCGGTCTAGGTCTTGAAATAGCTGAGAATTTAACTGAATCTTTCCTGAAAGGTAAAGGTCAGTCATATGCAATGCATGATATGGATCAAGCAATGATGTTCTCAACATAAATGAGATTTGTATGATATGATGCGTCTATGCATGCTATAATGATGTATGTGATGTTTTATGAATGTGCTTTTCGTCTAGGAAAGTAAATCCTTGACGGGCGCCGGGAAGTCACTCCTGGGCTGATGTTAAAGAATAAGCTTTTACTCCTGCTGGGGATGATAACTGCAAGAATACCGGTAGGAGAAGATGACTCCGTTGAGGAATAAACTTGGCAAATGGAAGATTCTGCGGGGAGAAAAATACTCTAGCGACCATGCTGGGGAACATTACTCTGTGGGGGAGAGATACTTTGCTGGGTTGTTGATAATAACTTGCTGGGGATATCTTTGCTGTATTGGAAGTGCTAATAGACTTCGCTGGGGGTAAGAGAACTTCGTCGGGGACGCTCTTTCCATGGCTTTTGGCTGAGGATAACCCAGTTATATCCTGTTAAGGAAATAACTCTTTAAATAAATCCGGACGACGCGTTCATGCTCTGCGAGGATAAGCTTCCAGAATTTACTGGGGATAAGCTTACTGCTTGGGGATATGAATTCCAACCTTCCTGGGGAACTGGATTGGACTCTCCTGGGGAAGTTTTGAGCTGCGGGGGAAGTGATTCCTCTGAATGTTTGATACGCCGCCGGGGAACAATCTTTAGACCAAGACTGCCAAGGATGCTTGTTACGAATATATGTATATATGCCGCTGGGGGGATGTTGAGATCTACTGGAGGATACTCAACTTCCTTGAGATTTGATAACTCTGCTTGGAGAAGAATGCACTGGCTGCTGACTTACTCTCTGGGGAATTAAGATGTACTGGTCATGTTCTTTAGTTGATCCTACCTTGGTACCTTGGAGGACAGAACAATTAGATTGCTTGGACAACTCCTTTATTGCCCCTGTTTCTAGTGTTACCTGTAATTAATCCTTTGTTTCGTATGCAAATATTTATGAGTTAGCAAATTATTGTCAATGCATATATCACAAATTGAACCTTGGACGTTTTTCGCAAAACAAAACAGAAAAAGAAAAACAATTGGCACGTTTAACTGAAAAGTATATTTGTATTGATTTTTTGAATGGCCTGGGAATAGGCGTTTTGTGTACAAGAGACTGACGTCCTAGTAAGAGAACGCCGCCGAACAAAAGAGTTTATACAAATTTTGTACAAAAGAAAATAAAACAGCTGTGTAAAATGAATGATCCCACTGGGTTTCAACTCTGCTATTGCCTTTATAACTCCGAGCGTCTCATCACTTGATGACCTTGGTTGAAGGTGAAGCTGACTGATCGATGTCGTCTGAACTTGATGTAGATACCGGATTCTGGATGCAAAGTGATCAATGAGACATAGTATTACACTTTTATCCCTAATTTTTGCCTGGACCGCCCTTTCGGGTTTTCAGTCCACCGGGATACCCATTTTTGCCCAAGCCGCCTGTGATCGGTGGATCTGGAACTGACTGTTTAACGCTGGTTCGCGGAATGTCGCGGAAGCAAGAGTCGCCACCGTCTTTTATTTTCTCCAAATGGAAAGGACAAAAGCACAGAAAAATTCCTTATAGAGATTGCTCTCGGTTCGGGAGGTAGATTATAGAAAGGGAAGGTGTTAGCACCCTTTCTATCCATGGTTATCCATGGGCTCTTAGATACTTGCTCATTTGTGTTTTCAAAATTGGTTTGTTTGCTTTTCAACTGTGGGTTTAAAAAGTTTCTTTGAAAAATTTCAGTTCGACTCGTACGTCAGAGTGTTTGAAAAGTTTGCTTTGAAAGCTTTTGAAAAGTGTTGGTGAAAAGATGTTTTGATTTGTTTGAAATTAGAGCAAGTATCCTTGAGAACCTACCTACCCTAAGGAATTCGTCTGTGTAAATGTCCTTTAAAGTAGTGCCATCCCACCATTGAGAGGTAGGTAGCACCACCGTTGGAGGTATTCGGGTCAATTCGAGTTTTAGGGACGTGGTGATCACCAGAGCAATAGGAAGACACCTTAGAAGCTACCCTCATGCCAGGTTCCCGGATCATGAGGACTTACTAAGACATCCTCTACTCGACGATCACCTTTCGAAAGGCAACAGTGAGGCGTACCCTAGGGGTGGTGTGTGCGAATTGTGTGTCGTTTTCAGATATTTGTCTTGTCATGTTTATTTATGTTCTACGCTTGATTTTAATTAAGACATTCATTCTTGCATGCTTTTAACAGTTATAAAGTATTTGCGGGAAAATAAATCTAAACTATTACAAATGGCGCGGGTCCACATCGCCAAAAATTAAACCGGACCCGATTTGACTGAAAGTAAAGAAAGCAATAAAAGTGCGAGAAATAAAATTACAATGCTTTGGGAGAATTACATAATTATAATAAGCAATAAAGTAAACGCGCGAAATTAATAATTAAAAGTATGGGCGTTGGACCCTTTTGCAAAAAATTAAATTAATAAGGAATTAAGATAAAAAATGAAAATTAAATGTTTTTGGTATTTTTGTGTTTTTTAAGATTTAAAAGAAAAAAGATTTTATTGAAATTAAAAATAAAATGCTAAACCCTAGTTCTAACGTTTTTTTAAATTTATTGCGAAAACATTAAGTTTTAACCTAATTTAAATCTAAATTAATTTACATGCAAAATTCAATTTATGAAAATAAATAAAATAATAATATTATTAAAAAAAGGAAATTAAAAGGCATACAATTAACAATTAAACCTAAGTTCTACATATTTTTGGATTTTTATTATGAAAAGAATTAAACTTGCAAAACCCTAATTATACTAAATAATTACATATCAATTTATTTATAAAAATAATTAAATAAAATAATTTATTATATTTTTATCTTTTTTCTGATTTTTCTGTATTTTTTATGTATTGTAAAAAAATATTTAATTAAATTAAAGCAATAAAATAAATAACATAATGATTAACAATAAAATAAAAATAAGTAAAAAAAATTGAAAGAAGTTGCAAACCAGAGTGGGGTGTAGTCCCAATTTAGGAGGTACAGGCCTTAGAGTTCTGGCCCAATTAACCTTGAATTCGTTGACTTTTTGGCTTGTGTACAGCGCATTGACTTGGGCACAGCATGTTCTTTGATCTGAGCCCCTTTGATGGACCTGCCAGGACGCGTGGCTGCTTGGATCATGAGGTGTACCATGGAACAACACCACCCCACCTGCGTATGATTATTAATTGAAAAAATATAAAGGGAAAGGATGAAGACCTGGGATCGAACCCAGGTCATTCACATTGCAAACCTCCACGTGCACCACTGAACCAAACGCTTTTACTTTAACATATAATATCATATAAATATAATAAATAAAACATGGTGTTAGTGGATGAAAAACGCGCGAGATTTAAAAGAGCCACTGGCCGTTGGACACGAAGTCATCTTCCTCAATTTTCCTGAAAACACAAATATGAGGCAACGGTTTTTTAGCGTTGTTTTAGAGGGCCTTTGGAAAAATAGCGATTAGCGCTATATGGGTCATAAATTAATCGCGAGGCTTGAGTTTGCTTCGTCTTGACATGACGAATTTTCCTGTACCAGTTTGGTGATCTAATTTTACGCCTTGCACAAAGCCCAAATTTTGGAACCTTGGAACCCTAGAATCTGTCAATGGTGGAATCTTATACACAGCGAAATAATGAAATTAAACATAGTGGTTAGCTTGTAAACTTCATCAGGAATGCAAAATACATATCAAAACTTATAGAAAATGCATGAATTGGCATGTGCGATTAAGAGTTTTTCTTGATGCAGTGTGAGTTCAAACTACCAGTTCTTGAAGCTTTGGTCGTTGTTCTTGATTGGAATGTGTTCTATGTCACCCAAGGAAGCTAATGGGATCAGTATTACGCCTTGAATCCACCTGCAATCTTGAAATCAGTTTTGAGTTTTTTGGCAATTTTTCCAATGTTGCAATGAGGTTTCTTGCGCAGCTTTTTTGTCTCTTGCCATTAGGTTTTGATTCCTGATCATATAGTGAAGCTTTTAGGTCAAGAAAATTGCATAAAATCTATTGCCATAATGATTTTGGATAATTGATTTTCTAAGGATTTTTTTGAATATTTTTCATGTGTAATTTTATTCAATCATGCCAAATCAAACCAAATCTTGCCTAATTAGGATGTGCACGAAATCTTGAGTCTAGAATGTGCATAAAAAGATTTTTTAGGTCAAGCTTTATATTTTTCATGTATTAAAATAATTTAAATGAATTAATATTAATATAAATTCAAATAAATAATTAAAAAATGAGAAAATACTTCCCTTTGGGCTTAAGTGTCGTGCATAGGCTTGGCATGAAGAAACTTGGAAGAAAAATGGGCCCATTTGCATTTTTAGGTCATTTGAACCATTGTTGACTTTTCAAAATTCCCAAAAATTTCCCAACTTCCACAAGGCATAACTTGCTCAATTTTTAAGCTTTTCACATGTTCTTGGACATTTTGTAAAGGTCTTTGAGTCCTTTAACCAATGTCTTTGGTCCCATGTCATTTTGATTTACCAATCTCAAGTTATGGCCTTTTACTTAAAGTCCCTTTTTGTTGACTTTTGAAAATGACCTATAATGTTGAAATTGATAACTTTTTGTGAGAGCATTTCTTGGACTTGGAACATGAAGATGAATTGTAGGAAATGTCTTTCTCTTCAAAATGAGCTTTGGATGGAATTTTTCTGATAATCCATGTGAAAGTTATGCCCTGGTCAATTTCAGTTGACTTTTTCAGCTGTCCAAATATAGTAACTTTTGCATCTTTGATGATTTCTGAGCCAAATTTTGAGAATCATGATCAAGCATTGATCAAATGATGTTTGTGGCTTCAAAATGATATGTTGACCAAAAATTTGAACTTTTGACTGTCAAATGACCATTTTGCCCCTACAGTTGACTGTAGTGCAATTTAGGGTTTTGACTGTGCAATTTTGAGCTGAATGCCTTGAAACTTGATATGAGGATGTTTGACCACATTTGTAGGCATATGAGACTTGATTGGGTCCTTGAAAACTTCCTTTCTTTGATCAGAACACAAACCCTAGTTTTGACTGTATAGGAGACAGTTGAACTGCATGACCCTTGGGGAATTTTGTGACCTTGACTTGGCAATTTCTTGAAGAATATGGGAGGGCAAATTTTGGGGTACAACAGTTGCCCCTGTTCAATCTTCTTAGACCTGAGGATGCAGATTGGCGGACGTGCCTTTCGTAATCCGAGGGTAGAAGATGATTGAACACTAGAGTGCCCAGAAATTTGCGCTCACATAATAGCAGTGATGATGGGGGAATGGGCTTATAAATGCCATTTGGAGATTGCTGGATAGGGTGATGGGCTTATAGATGCCATCTGGATGCTGATTGCGGGGGAGATTCCTTAGCGAGAACCTGCATACCTGCAAAAGAAAAATGAGTACCTGACACGTTGCAGGAGCTGATTTTAGATGCTTGGTATAGATATGTCCTGACTGGTTACAGGAGCTGAGTCTGGAGCTTCAAACGTTGATGAATGAACCAGGTATGGTTACTACCTTAGCATGAATGGTAAGAGAACCTTGGGCGACTTTAACTTCAACAACGCTCGTTGAGAAAAATCTTGGGTGTCTTTAACTTCAACAACGCTTGTTGAGAAAAATCTTGGGTGTCTTCTACTGGAATAAGAATCAAGGAGATCTTAGGGTCGATCTGACTGAACCAGAGAGGCCTTTGACTGGGTAAGAATCAGGAAAATCTTAGGGTCGATTTAACTGAACCGGACAAGGTCTTGAAACATCTTCAACTGGATAAGCATCAGGGAGATCTTAGGGTCGATCTGACTGAACCAGAGAAGGCCTTTGACTGGATAAGCATCAGGAAAATCTTAGGGTCGATTTAACTGAACCGGACAAGGTCTTGGAATATCTTCAACTGGATAAGCATCAGGGAGATCTTAGGGTCGATCTGACTGAACCAGAGAAGGCCTTTGACTGGATAAGCATCAGGAAAATCTTAGGGTCGATTTAACTGAACCGGTCTAGGTCTTGAAATATCTTCAACTGGATAAGCATCAGGGAGATCTTAGGGTCGATCTGACTGAACCAGAGAAGGCCTTTGACTGGATAAGCATCAGGAAAATCTTAGGGTCGATTTAACTGAACCGGTCTAGGTCTTGAAATATCTTCAACTGGATAAGCATCAGGGAGATCTTAGGGTCGATCTGACTGAACCAGAGAAGGCCTTTGACTGGATAAGCATCAGGAAAATCTTAGGGTCGATTTAACTGAACCGGACAAGGTCTTGGAATATCTTCAACTGGATAAGCATCAGGGAGATCTTAGGGTCGATCTGACTGAACCAGAGAAGGCCTTTGACTGGATAAGCATCAGGAAAATCTTAGGGTCGATTTAACTGAACCGGACAAGGTCTTTGAATATCTTCAACTGGATAAGCATCAGGGAGATCTTAGGGTCGATCTGACTGAACCAGAGAAGGCCTTTGACTGGATAAGCATCAGGAAAATCTTAGGGTCGATTTAACTGAACCGGACAAGGTCTTGGAATATCTTCAACTGGATAAGCATCAGGGAGATCTTAGGGTCGATCTGACTGAACCAGAGAAGGCCTTTGACTGGATAAGCATCAGGAAAATCTTAGGGTCGATTTAACTGAACCGGTCTAGGTCTTGAAATATCTTCAACTGGATAAGCATCAGGGAGATCTTAGGGTCGATCTGACTGAACCAGAGAAGGCCTTTGACTGGATAAGCATCAGGAAAATCTTAGGGTCGATTTAACTGAACCGGTCTAGGTCTTGAAATATCTTCAACTGGATAAGCATCAGGGAGATCTTAGGGTCGATCTGACTGAACCAGAGAAGGCCTTTGACTGGATAAGCATCAGGAAAATCTTAGGGTCGATTTAACTGAACCGGACAAGGTCTTGAAATGTGATTGAGACTTTAAACTGCATCTTTCCTGAAAGGTAAAAGTCAGTCATATGCAATGCATGATATGGATCAAGCAATGATGTTCTCAACATAAAGGAGACTTGTATGATGCAGTGCGTTATGCATGCTATGATGATGTATGTGAAGTTTTATGTATGTTTTCGTCTAGGAAAGTGAATCCTTGACGGGTGCCGGGAAGTTGTATCCTGGGCTGATGTTGACGAATAGATTTTGCTTCCGCTGGGGGTGATAGTTGCAAGAATACCGGTAGGAGAAGATAACTCCGTTGAGGAATAAACTTGGCAAATGAAGAGTCTGCGGGGAGAAAAGATACTCTAGCGACTATGCTGGGAAGCGGTACTCTGTGGGGATAGAGATGCTTTGCTTGAATTATTGAGAATGACTTGCTGAGGATACCGTTGTTGTATGAAGTGTTGACGGACTTCGCTGGGGTAAGAAGACTTTGTCGACGACGCTCTTTCCATGGCTTTTGGCTGAGGATAACCCAGTTATATCCTGTTAAGGAAATAACTCTTTAACTAAAGCCGGACGACGCGTTCGTGCTCTGCGAGGGGATAAGCTTCCAGAATCTACTGGGGATAAGCTTATTGCTTGGGGATATGGACTCCATCTTTCCTGGGGAAACCGGATTGGACTCTTCTGGGGAGTTTTGATGCGCTGGGGAAGTTTTGAACCGTATTGGTTATGTTCTTCAACGGAACCTACCTTGATACCCTGGAGGACAGAACAATCAGATTGCTTAGACCACTCTTTATTGCCCCTGTTTCTGATGTGGGAGCGGAAGATACCTGTGGAGGTGCTTGATAGTTGTTGATGGACAAACCTTCTTCTAGTAGGCAGGTGACAAGATGACAGGACATAGTCGTACGCTTTGATCCCTAACTTTTGCCTGGACCGCCCTTTCGGGTTTTCAGTCCACCGGGATACCCATTTTTGCCCAAGCCGCCTTTTCAGGTTTTCGACTTGCCGGGTGTACGTATTTTTTTTCATTTCATCCCTTCATTTTGCCCGAACCCTTTTGGTTCGCCGGGAAACCCTAATTTTTGCCTAGGCATATCAGCCTAGCGGGTCTTTGATTGTGCGTAGCATTTTTCCGACTATGTCCGTTCTCAGAAAGTAGGGAGCTGCCCCTGTTTAGAAGTGTTTTGTCACCAGAAGATGTTTGATCAGGCGAGATTTGTTGTTGAAATGCCCCAAGTGACTCAGGCGGAGATTTGCCCCAGGCTGGTTGGCCTTTTGAGAGATTCTCCGAATCTTGATTGGGCTGCCCCAGATGATGGACAATAGTCATGCCATGCCCCTTGATTGGAGGTACCCCTGTTCATTAGGCATTCGTCGTGTAAACTTCTATATTGTTCAAACAAAAAGTCATATGCAAACAAAGTTATGTTAAAAATGCAAAGCTTATGTCTGTCTTGAAGATTTTGAAAATGCATTTTTTCATAAAACATGTGAATGTTTGTAAAACATGATGTCAACTATGTATTTACCGTAACCTTAAGGAGTCAGGATACCTTCGTAACAGTATGCTTTCGAGCTAACCCATGCTTCAGCTAGGACTTTTGAGGGTTATAACGTGGCCTGGTTCACGGTTTAAGAAACAAAGGATAAAGGCTCAAATTTTATTTGTACCCACCCGCTCTTCGTGATGTTCTCCAAACCTAAACTCAGTTGATCATGCGTTAGACCTTGTTTGAGTCTTTGCTCTGATTTTCCGGTGATGATTCGGATATTGAACGTTTATTTGAATAGGCAGTCATTCCTTTTTATTGAGGGTTTGTATGACCTCTTTCTTTTTTATTTTTGTTATCCCCTTCTTTTTTGCCTGAACTGTTCCCTTTTTGGAATTACAGCCAGCGGGATGCCCCAGTTTCATAAGTCCTCTTTGTAGGTTTAGACTTTTTGGGCTTTTCATTTATGAATTTTGATGATGACTGCCTGTCCTTTTGATTGTTCTGAACCATCACTATCTTTGTTCGTTTTGTAAAGATGCACTTGGATCAACTGAGAGAAACTACCCTGCCCCAGGTTATGATTATGGGTTTTGATTTTCGAAAATAAAAACTCCTACTTCTTTGGCTCTGATGGGTTGACGAGGGATTATCATCCTTATAACTCCAGTGTTTAGGGGTTAAAACAATGCCTGTACCTCATCAGCGGGGTCTGTTCAAAAGCATACTGTAGATCATGGTATCGTTTTCGTCATCCTCCCTCAAGAGGCTTAGAATTTTAGATCAAGAGTTGACATCAGGAAAAAAAATATGAAAACAATTTGCATATAGTGAATGCGAATATATTGATTCAAAATAGACATAAGCGATGTATTAATGGAATAACAATGTTTTAATATGAATAAATGTTTGAACGGTCAAAAGAAAGAAACACAGCTTGAACATTCGAATGAACAAAAGTTTCCTAGTCTCGGAGTTTGTCACTTCAACTGATGAGCCTTGGAGGAATGGTAGAAAAATTCAACCTGTCCATCTTGTGTGAACTCCACTGCCCCTTCATCGATCAGGTCCTGGATTTTGTTCCTCAGATCCCAACATTCATTGGTATCATGTCCTGGGCTAGCAGAGTGGTAGGCACACCTCTTATTGAGATCATAGGCAGGAGATGCTGTGTTGGGGTTCCGGGGATGAGCCCTTAATGTGATCAGATTCAACCTCAATAGGCGTTGCAAAGCTTGAAACAACGACATGTTGAGCTGGGTGAATTGCCTCCTGGGCTTGTCTGGCTGAACTTGGCGAGGTTGGTGCTGAATTTGTGGCACTGGAGTCATTTGAGGAGCTTTCCCCTTATCCTCTTGTCTCGAGGATGATTGGATGATGAATGGCTTTTTACTCTCAGATGTTTGCCCCAGTAGGTTACCCTGAAGCAGTTGGTTGAAGAGAAACCAGAGCTCCTCTTGTCTTTGAACTAGGCAGTGAATGACATTCCTCTGTCCCAGCATCTGGGCTTTCATAGCATCCATCTCAGCTCGTAGGTGTCCCAACTTTTCATCCTCAGCATTGCCCCTGACGGAGGTCTCCGTGAGAAGTGTCCTTAGCTCCTCCTGCCCCTTTGATAGATTCAGGAGGATTTCCCCGAACCGAGTCTCTTGAGCAAGAAAGTCCTGGTTGTCTTGTGGGCAAGCCATTGCTGAAATAAACAGCGAGAAGGGTGAGTGACCTGCAAAGAACGGGTATCTGTAATGCAATGATATGTATGATGTGCATGCAATGTTTTCAAGGACCTCGCGGGGTAAACAAAGAAACTTGTTAGAATTGAAAACTGGTAGCTTGATTGAAGGTGCTTCATGTCGTTGAGAGTCCTTCGTCAAGGGTCAAAGGCTCACCATATCCAGTGGGTCATAGCCCCTGACAGCCTTGGCTAGAGGAAAATAAATCCTCTTTGCCCCTTGCTGGGATATTTGATTCATCATGACCTGCATCACAGACCCTTGAGATCCTTGAAATGGGTTAGGATGTATGCAATGGTATGCAATGGTATGATGTCATGCTATGCATGGGGTAATGTGGGTAAACCCTGCTATGAGTCCCAATTAAGGACTATAAACAGACCCTGCAAGAAATTCAGTATATTTTGTTATGAGTCCCAATCAAGGACTATAAACAAAAACTGCAAGAGATCTAGTAAACCCTGTTATGAGTCCCAATTAAGGACTATAAACAAAACCCTGCAAGGAACTCAAGTGTCAGATAACAAGCATGCAAGTAGTCAAGTTGGAAGGCACACAAGTCACACGAGAGAAGCCCTTAGAGTTTAGGCCAGCATGAGGTCTAGGTGTTACCCTCTTTCAGTTCGTTGGTTCATACCTGTCCTATCAAAGTAACCGGGTTCTTAGAGGATCCTAATATCATTGACTGCCCTCAATCGGTCATAACTCCAGCATCGCAATCTTTTCTTGCGGCCAGAACCATCACGAGAGTTTAGCCTCAATGGGCGTAGCATACTGCTACTGTTCTAATGGCCAAGTTGTGTCATTTAAGGTTCTAAGGTCTGTTGGTGCTTAATGACTCCTTGGAAGACCCATATTCTCCCCGTTTCAACACGAGGGATATCGGTACAGACCAAGGCGCCACACCAACGTAGCCACTGCTTCACCCATGTCGGTATACGCCGGACATGTCCCTCACAACTTATGCTACCTAAACAGGGTATCCCCAGATCCGGGTTAGGATCTATGTAACTCCCATGCAACCCACAAATTTAAAGCAGACAAGTCAATACAATTGAAAACACAGTTATGAACTAACCCTAAGGTACACCTCACTTTAAGTTAAATCCCCAGCAGAGTCGCCAGTTCTGTGATCGGTGGATCTGGAACTGACTGTTTAACGCTGGTTCGCGGAATGTCGCGGAAGCAAGATTCGCCACCGTCTTTTATTTTCTCCAAATGGAAAGGACAAAAGCACAGAAAAATTCCTTATAGAGATTGCTCTCGGTTCGGGAGGTAGATTATAGAAAGGGAAGGTGTTAGCACCCTTTCTATCCATGGTTATCCATGGGCTCTTAGATACTTGCTCATTTGTGTTTTCAAAATTGGTTTGTTTGCTTTTCAACTGTGGGTTTAAAAAGTTTCTTTGAAAAATTTCAGTTCGACTCGTACGTCAGAGTGTTTGAAAAGTTTGCTTTGAAAGCTTTTGAAAAGTGTTGGTGAAAAGATGTTTTGATTTGTTTGAAATTAGAGCAAGTATCCTTGAGAACCTACCTACCCTAAGGAATTCGTCTGTGTAAATGTCCTTTAAAGTAGTGCCATCCCACCATTGAGAGGTAGGTAGCACCACCGTTGGAGGTATTCGGGTCAATTCGAGTTTTAGGGACGTGGTGATCACCAGAGCAATAGGAAGACACCTTAGAAGCTACCCTCATGCCAGGTTCCCGGATCATGAGGACTTACTAAGACATCCTCTACTCGACGATCACCTTTCGAAAGGCAACTGTGAGGCGTACCCTAGGGGTGGTGTGTGCGAATTGTGTGTCGTTTTCAGATATTTGTCTTGTCATGTTTATTTATGTTCTACGCTTGATTTTAATTAAGACATTCATTCTTGCATGCTTTTAACAGTTATAAAGTATTTGCGGGAAAATAAATCTAAACTATTACAAATGGCGCGGGTCCACATCGCCAAAAATTAAACCGGACCCGATTTGACTGAAAGTAAAGAAAGCAATAAAAGTGCGAGAAATAAAATTACAATGCTTTGGGAGAATTACATAATTATAATAAGCAATAAAGTAAACGCGCGAAATTAATAATTAAAAGTATGGGCGTTGGACCCTTTTGCAAAAAATTAAATTAATAAGGAATTAAGATAAAAAATGAAAATTAAATGTTTTTGGTATTTTTGTGTTTTTTAAGATTTAAAAGAAAAAAGATTTTATTGAAATTAAAAATAAAATGCTAAACCCTAGTTCTAACGTTTTTTTAAATTTATTGCGAAAACATTAAGTTTTAACCTAATTTAAATCTAAATTAATTTACATGCAAAATTCAATTTATGAAAATAAATAAAATAATAATATTATTAAAAAAAGGAAATTAAAAGGCATACAATTAACAATTAAACCTAAGTTCTACATATTTTTGGATTTTTATTATGAAAAGAATTAAACTTGCAAAACCCTAATTATACTAAATAATTACATATCAATTTATTTATAAAAATAATTAAATAAAATAATTTATTATATTTTTATCTTTTTTCTGATTTTTCTGTATTTTTTATGTATTGTAAAAAAATATTTAATTAAATTAAAGCAATAAAATAAATAACATAATGATTAACAATAAAATAAAAATAAGTAAAAAAAATTGAAAGAAGTTGCAAACCAGAGTGGGGTGTAGTCCCAATTTAGGAGGTACAGGCCTTAGAGTTCTGGCCCAATTAACCTTGAATTCGTTGACTTTTTGGCTTGTGTACAGCGCATTGACTTGGGCACAGCATGTTCTTTGATCTGAGCCCCTTTGATGGACCTGCCAGGACGCGTGGCTGCTTGGATCATGAGGTGTACCATGGAACAACACCACCCCACCTGCGTATGATTATTAATTGAAAAAATATAAAGGGAAAGGATGAAGACCTGGGATCGAACCCAGGTCATTCACATTGCAAACCTCCACGTGCACCACTGAACCAAACGCTTTTACTTTAACATATAATATCATATAAATATAATAAATAAAACATGGTGTTAGTGGATGAAAAACGCGCGAGATTTAAAAGAGCCACTGGCCGTTGGACACGAAGTCATCTTCCTCAATTTTCCTGAAAACACAAATATGAGGCAACGGTTTTTTAGCGTTGTTTTAGAGGGCCTTTGGAAAAATAGCGATTAGCGCTATATGGGTCATAAATTAATCGCGAGGCTTGAGTTTGCTTCGTCTTGACATGACGAATTTGCCTGTACCAGTTTGGTGATCTAATTTTACGCCTTGCACAAAGCCCAAATTTTGGAACCTTGGAACCCTAGAATCTGTCAATGGTGGAATCTTATACACAGCGAAATAATGCAATTAAACATAGTGGTTAGCTTGTAAACTTCATCAGGAATGCAAAATACATATCAAAACTTATAGAAAATGCATGAATTGGCATGTGCGATTAAGAGTTTTTCTTGATGCAGTGTGAGTTCAAACTACCAGTTCTTGAAGCTTTGGTCGTTGTTCTTGATTGGAATGTGTTCTATGTCACCCAAGGAAGCTAATGGGATCAGTATTACGCCTTGAATCCACCTGCAATCTTGAAATCAGTTTTGAGTTTTTTGGCAATTTTTCCAATGTTGCAATGAGGTTTCTTGCGCAGCTTTTTTGTCTCTTGCCATTAGGTTTTGATTCCTGATCATATAGTGAAGCTTTTAGGTCAAGAAAATTGCATAAAATCTATTGCCATAATGATTTTGGATAATTGATTTTCTAAGGATTTTTTTGAATCTTTTTCATGCGTAATTTTATTCAATCATGCCAAATCAAACCAAATCTTGCCTAATTAGGATGTGCACGAAATCTTGAGTCTAGAATGTGCATAAAAAGATTTTTTAGGTCAAGCTTTATATTTTTCATGTATTAAAATAATTTAAATGAATTAATATTAATATAAATTCAAATAAATAATTAAAAAATGAGAAAATACTTCCCTTTGGGCTTAATGGTCGTGCATAGGCTTGGCATGAAGAAACTTGGAAGAAAAATGGGCCCATTTGCATTTTTAGGTCATTTGAACCATTGTTGACTTTTCAAAATTCCCAAAAATTTCCCAACTTCCACAAGGCATAACTTGCTCAATTTTTAAGCTTTTCATATGTTCTTGGACATTTTGGAAAGGTATTTGAGTCCTTTAACCAATGTCTTTGGTCCCATGTCATTTTGATTTACCAATCTCAAGTTATGGCCTTTTACTTAAAGTCCCTTTTTGTTGACTTTTGAAAATGACCTATAATGTTGAAATTGATAACTTTTTGTGAGAGCATTTCTTGGACTTGGAACATGAAGATGAATTGTAGGAAATGTCTTTCTCTTCAAAATGAGCTTTGGATGGAATTTTTCTGATAATCCATGTGAAAGTTATGCCCTGGTCAATTTCAGTTGACTTTTTCAGCTGTCCAAATATAGTAACTTTTGCATCTTTGATGATTTCTGAGCCAAATTTTGAGAATCATGATCAAGCATTGATCAAATGATGTTTGTGGCTTCAAAATGATATGTTGACCAAAAATTTGAACTTTTGACTGTCAAATGACCATTTTGCCCCTACAGTTGACTGTAGTGCAATTTAGGGTTTTGACTGTGCAATTTTGAGCTGAATGCCTTGAAACTTGATATGAGGATGTTTGACCACATTTGTAGGCATATGAGACTTGATTGGGTCCTTGAAAACTTCCTTTCTTTGATCAGAACACAAACCCTAGTTTTGACTGTATAGGAGACAGTTGAACTGCATGACCCTTGGGGAATTTTGTGACCTTGACTTGGCAATTTCTTGAAGAATATGGGAGGGCAAATTTTGGGGTACAACACCGCCTTTTCAGGTTTTCGACTTGCCGGGTGTACAGATTTTTTTTTATTTCATCCCTTCATTTTGCCCGAACCCTTTTGGTTCGCCGGGAAGCCCTAATTTTTGCCTAGGCATGTCAGCCTAGCGGGTCTTTTTCATGCGTAGTATCTTTTTACTATGTCTGCATTGGCGGGGTGTGGAAGGTCGTCACCATCCATGTTGGTCAATATCATTGCTCCTCCTGAGAACACATGCTCAACCACAAATGGCCCTTCGTACGTAGGGGTCCATTTGCCCCTTGGATCACTCTGAGGAAGGATGATTCTCTTGATTACCAGATCCCCAACTCGATATTCCTGTGGTCTGACCTTTTTGTTAAATGCCCTGATCATCCGTTTCTGATACTTCTGACCATGACAGATAGCAGCAAGTCTCTTTTCATCAATAAGGTTGAGTTGATCAAGTCGTGTCTGGATCCAATCATCTTCGTTCAGATTTGCATCCTTCATTATCCGGAGAGAGGGTATTTGCACTTCGATCGGTAAGACTGCTTCCATACCGTAAACCAAAGAGAAAGGAGTTACACCGGTTGACGTCCTAGCTGAGGTACGGTACCCATGTAGAGCGAACGGTAACATCTCGTGCCAGTCTTTATAAGTCACTGTCATCTTCTGCACGATCTTCTTGATGTTCTTATTTGCTGCTTCTACAGCCCCATTCATCTTCGGTCTGTAAGGAGAAGAATTGTGGTGCTGTATCTTGAACTGTTCGCAGAGCTCAGCGATCATCTTGTTATTCAGATTGGTACCGTTGTCTGTAATAATTCTCTCTGGGACGCCGTACCGACATATCAGGTTATGTCGAATGAACCGTGCCACAACAGTCTTGGTTACCGTAGCATAGGATGCTGCCTCGACCCACTTCGTAAAATAATCAATCGCCACTAGGATGAAGCGATGCCCATTAGATGCAGTAGGTTTAATCTCGCTGATCATGTCTATGCCCCACATTGCAAACGGCCAAGGCGCAGTCAGGACATTTAATGGAACCGGAGGAACATGCACCTTGTCTGCATAAATCTGGCACTTATGGCATGTCCTGGAATGTTGGTAACAGTCAGCTTCCATTGTGGACCAGTAATATCCTGCCCGTAGGATTTTCTTAGCCTTAGTGTGTCCACTGGAATGCGTACCAAAGGTCCCTTCATGTAGCTCTTCCATGATCCTTTCTGCTTCAGTCTTATCCACACAACGCAGTAAGGTTGAATCATGGTTTCACTTGTACAAGATGCCGTTGCTAAGGAAAAACTTGGCTGCGAACCTTCTCAGGAATTTCTTATCGTTGACAGATGCACCTTCAGGGTATTCCTGAGTTTCCAGATATCTCTTCACCTCATGGTACCAAGGCTTCTCAGTCACCAATTCAGTCTCGAGATCACAACAGTATGCCGATTCGTCCAGTTTCCAGATGATGATCCGGGGAGCCTCATTATCCCATTTGACCTTGAACATAGAAGACATTGTAGCTAACGCGTCCGCCAACTGATTTTCTTCTCTTGGAAAGTGTTCAAAGGTTATCTCTGTGAAGTGGGGGATCAGGGTCAACACACATTCTCTGTAAGGAATAAGGTTCGGATGTTTCGTATCCCACTCTCCTTTGATCTGATTGATCACAAGAGCGGAATCTCCGAAGACACTCAGAAACTTGATCCTTAGATCGATCGCAGCTTGAAGACCCATGATGCACGCCTCGTACTCCGCCATGTTGTTGGTACAGTTAAAACACAGCCGGGCAGTGAGTGGAGTATGAGTACCTTGAGGAGATATGATGATGGCGCCGATACCGTTACCCAAAGCATTGGAGGCTCCGTCAAAGTGCATAGACCATCGGGATCCTGGTTCAGGTCCTTCATCCGGTCCAGGTACTTCACAATCAGTTACTATCATGATGCTTTCATCCGGAAACTCGAAGTTCATTGACTGATAGTCATCTACGGCCTGATGTGCCAAGTGGTCTGCCAGTACACTTCCCTTGATGGCTTTCTGGGTTGTATACTGAATGTCGTATTCTGTCAAGATCATTTGCCATCTTGCAATTCTCCCAGACAGAGCAGGCTTTTCGAATATGTACTTTATAGGATCCATCTTTGAGATCAACAAGGTAGTGTGAGTCAGCATATACTTTCTTAGCCGGCGAGCAGCCCATACCAAAGCGCAACAAGTTTTCTCGAGCAGTGAGTATCGGGTCTCACAGTCGGTAAACTTTTTGCTAAGGTAATAAATGGCATGCTCTTTTCGGCCAGACTCGTCATGCTGCCCCAGCACACACCCCATTGAGTTGTCGAGCACTGTCAGGTATAGTATCAGAGGTCTCCCTTCAACCGGTGGCATAAGAATAGGTGGTTCTTGGAGATACTCTTTTATTCTGTCAAAAGCAGCCTGACATTCATCGTTCCAACGTACTACCTGATCTTTCTTCAGCAGCTTGAAGATTGGTTCACAGGTAGCAGTCAGATGTGAGATGAAGCGAGCAATGTAATTCAGGCGTCCTAAAAAGCCTCTGACTTCCTTCTCTGTCCTGGGGACTGGAATCTCTTGAATAGCTTTGACCTTAGCAGGGTCCACTTGAATGCCCTTGTCGCTTACCACGAAGCCTAACAACTTTCCAGATCTTACCCCGAAGGTGCACTTGTTCGGGTTCAACCTCAGCTTGTATAGTTTCAACCGGTCAAACAACTTTTGCAGATGATCCAAGTGCTCTTCCTCAGTCTGGGACCTTGCGATCATGTCGTCAACATACACTTCTATCTCATGATGGATCATATCATGAAATAAAGCAACCATGGCACGTTGGTAGGTTGCCCCGACGTTCTTCAACCCGAATGGCATGACTTTGTAACAGAAGGTGCCCCACTGAGTAACAAATGTAGTCTTTTCCATGTCCTCAGGTGCCATCTTGATCTGATTGTAACCTGAGAAACCGTCCATGAAAGAGAACACCTTATGCTGAGCTGTATTATCAACAAGGACATCAATGTGAGGTAAAGGGAAGTCATCCTTGGGGCTGGCCCTGTTCAGATCCCTGTAGTCGACACACATTCTGACCTTACCGTCCTTCTTAGGTACCGGCACCACATTAGCAACCCACTGAGGGTAAGAAGTCACTGCAAGGAACCCAGCATCAAACTGTTTCATAACCTCGGCTTTGATCTTCTCAGACATCTCTGGACGCATACGGCGGACCTTTTGCTTAACTGGAGGGCAGTCTTCTTTAGTTGGCAAGTGATGGACCACAATATCGGTATCCAACCCGGGCATGTCTTTGTAGGACCAGGCAAAGATCTCCATATAATCATGTAACATCTTGGTTAACCGTTGCTTTACGCTGAGCTCTAGGTTGGCACCAATCTTTACCTCTTTCCTGTCTTCTTCAGTACCCAAGTTTATTGTTTCCACTGGCTCTTCATGGGGTTGAATTGCCCTCTCTTCCTGAAGCAACAGTCTTGCAAGCTCACCAGGCACTTCGCAATCATCTTCACCTTCGTCTTCGGCTAAGTTGATCGGATTTTCGAAGTCATAACTGGCAGTAGCAGAGTCGTTACCAGTAAGATCCAGAGTGGATTGAAACCTGTATGAGTGAGTGTGTGTGTAAATACAGCTGTTTTGAAAAATATGTAAAGGAAAGAAAGACAGAAAAGGAGCATAAGATTTGCAATGCGAGAAAACGTCCAAGATTTTCATTCATGATATATGAAATGACAATTTATATGCCCTCACAAATGAAACCACGGTGCCTCGGGTAAGACACCGGGCCATAGAGTTTATTTATTGTTCATTACAAAATAGCAAAACAAAGAAATTTATTACTGCGTCACAAAGGTAACATGAGTATGGTCTTTAGCAATCCAATTGTTCAATCCGCCTTCGGTTGTCGGGTAGATCCAGCTATTGAATTCAACTTCGTCCACTTCATTGTCTTCCCCAACAGCGTTCACTCCTGGATTTGTAATGATCACAGGAGGTCTTCCGGTCTTCGCTTTCCGCATAGCTTTCTGACCCTCTGCAGTAAAACCCAGCCCAAATTTATCAGTCTTCTGAGTAAAGTCTGGAAGCCTGCCCCAGTTAGCACATTCACCCTTCTGAACCACAGCCCGGGCATCCCTCAGGGAGGCCATCTTCAAAGGAACACTTTCTTCCGCTGCTGTTTCTGCTGCTGCTGTAATTGGAAGCAGCTCCTCGAAATGCTGAAAGGGGGTTTCAATAAACTCCCCATCCATCTCAATGTATCTGAAGGAGTTCAAGTGGCTCACCATATATTCCTCCTCTCCTTGCACAGTGACGATCTTCCCTCTGACGGGGTACTTCAGCTTCTGGTGCAAGGTAGAGGTCACTGCCCCAGCCTTATGTATCCAAGGTCGACCCAGTAGACAAGAGTAAGATGGACGGATATCCATCACATAAAATGTAGAGTCAAACACCTGAGAGCCCACACGAATCAGAATGTCAACCTCTCCATGAACCATCCTCTTTGAACCATCAAAGGCCCTGACGATGATATTGCTGGGTTTCAATTCCAGGCCTTCAGAATCTAAGCGGTCTAAAGCCTTCTTGGGCAGCACATTCAAAGAAGAACCAGTATCCACCAATACATGTGCCAAGGTAGTGCCCCTGCATTCGATAGAGACATGCAGAGCATCATTGTGGTCTCTTCCCTTCGCGGTTAAGTCAGCATCTGAGAAACCCAAGCCATTGTCTGCTGTCAGATTTGCAACGCAATCAGTGAACTGGACTGCAGATGTCTCATGTGGCACATGGGCCGTCTTGAGGAATGAGATTAAGGCCTTAGCATGGGCCTCGGAGCACAGCAATAAAGAGAGCATGGAGATTTTGGAGGGCGTGTGCCCCAGCTGTTCCACAACATTGAAATCACTCTTCTTTATTATCTTTAGAATCTCCTCCATTTCTTGTTGGGAGGCTTCAGCAGTTACAGGTATAGGTGCCTCCATCTGGGCAGGCTCAACTTCAATTCCTTTGCCCCGAGCATTGGATGACTCGGCAGCAGGAGAAACAACTTGGTCAGCTACAGGAATATGTACACTTGTAGGAGTTATAAGGAGTGGTCTTCGAGCAGTAGGCGGTGCAATGTCAGGCGAGAAGAGCCTGCCACTGCAGGTGACTTTGGCTGGGCCAGTGATGTCACAGATGCTGGCACCAGCGTTGAACTCTTGTTTAATCCCATTTACATACACATCTGCCCCATAATGCCAGGGGACAGCTTTATCAGATACATAGGGCAGGGGCCCCGGAACAGTGATAACAACAGGTGCAACAGTCATGATTTGAATGGGCTTCTTCGGGAGAGCCGGAATTGGATTATTGAAGATAGTCACCACAGAAACTTCTTCCACCGGAACCAACTGAACAGCAGACTTCTTAAACAGAATCTCCTTGCTATCCATTAGGCTTTGGATGCCTAACTTCAGCAAGGGACAACCAGATAGGGGCACAACACAGAACAGGCAACCCTCACTGCAACCCGGAAATAAACCGGCCAGCAGCAGGTTCTTCTTGACAGTCTTCAGAGGAGTGGCTAGATCATCCACAGAAGCAGCATAAACATCTTCGTCAACAGCATTTACCCCATGCTGAGGCATAGGAGCAGTAACTACATTCGGCCTCTCAGGCGCTTCAAACTGTATCTCCTTTGCGTCGATAAGGTCTTGCACCTTACTCCTTAATGCCCAACAGTCATCAGTAGAATGCCCCGGGCTATCTGAATGGTAAGCACAACGAGCATTCGGGTTGTACTTAGGAGATGCAGTATTGGGGAACTTCGAAGCCTCCCTGACAGTCACTAAATTGGTGGATAGCAACTGTGGCAGGATCTGCGATAAGGTCATGCTCAACCGGGTGAACTCTCTCCGGGGCCTCTCAGCCCTTTGAGGGTTGGTCGGCCGAGGAGCGGCAGCAGGCTTAATAATCATTACCGCACTGACAGATTGGCGGCGCTCAGGTCTCTCTGATCTTTTGGAACCATACACGGCACTAGCCTCCTTTTTGAAGGGTTTCTTCTCAGAACTAGACGATGCACCCTTCGGAATCTTTCCAGACTTCAACCCAACCTCAATTCTCTCTCCAGTCAGAATCAGATCAGTGAACCCTGCAGACGAATTCCCAATGAGATGGTTGAAAAATGGCCCAGATAGGGTCCCCAAGAACATGTCTACCAACTCCCGATCAGTGAAGGGTGGCTGCACCCTGCCAGCCAGATCTCTCCACTTCTGAGCGTACTCCTTAAAACCTTCACTTGAACCTAACGACATACCCTGGAGTTGGGTACGTGTAGGGGCAAGGTCGGCATTATATTGATACTGCTTGTAGAAAGCAGTAGCCAACTCCTCCCAGTTACGAACCTTGGTCCCATCCAGCTGATAGGACCATTCGAGATGAGTCCCTGAAAGACTCTCCTGGAAGAAGTGGATCCACAAATTCTTATCCGCAGAGTACGGTTGAATTTTCCGAACATAGGACCTGAGATGTAGCTTGGGACAAGACGCCCCGTCATACTTAGAGAAGGATGGTGCTTTGAACTTATGAGGGATGATCACACCAGTAGACAAACCCAGATCTCCGAAATCCAGCCCAGGTACCTGTTGGATCTCCATAGCATTTAACCTATCTTCCAGTTGTTTGTAACGGTCTTCTGCCGGAGGATACTGCTCTTCATCAAAATCAGTCTCGTTGTCGGAGACTACCGGACTAGGAACCCTTGCTTCTGCCTGAGGAGTACTCTTGCCAACAGAAGAACCAGCCTCTTCCTGCTGCAGAGCATTGCCAAACCTTCGGCCCGAGTTGAACATAACAGTTCTTCTCTTCTTCTTCTTCTCCTTCTTCAGGAGCATAGCCTTCAGCTCTTCTTGGCCCTGAGCCAAACCCTTGATTAATTCCTGGAATTGCGCATTCTGCGCCTGAAGAGCTTTGATGGATGTCTCAGTTGATGAAGAGTCAGGATTCATGATGCTGAAATAAACAGCGAAGAACTGTAAGCAACCTGAAAAGGGGAAAAACCTGCTATGCACATGATGAATGATATGTGTTTATGCAATGCATTCAGAGGTTCGAAAGTTCAAATTTGTTGTAGACAAAAAGAACACACGTTATCATTAAGGACATAACTGTTTAGTACATCAAAGCCTCATGGGCAAAATAATACAAAAGTAAATCAATCCCAAAATACACTGCGCATTCTCTTTGGAGCTATGTAAGTGTTGAGATTCCTCTCCTCGTGCAACAAGCGGGTGAGCTCCAAGACCTTCTTTTCACTGGCATGTAGACTAGTCTCAAGAGAATTCCTTTCCTCCTTAAGCTGGATCCAGCTTTTCTGCATCTCTTCCCAGGATGTGGGCATATCAGGGTGCTGAATAGTGTAGGACACTTCTCCTTCCAAGACTGGTTCCTTGATCACAGGAAGCATATGGGGATAAGGCATCACTAACTTTTGGGAGCGGGCTCGTACCCACTTGAGATAAGGTTCCAATGGGATGGAATTCCTGTGCCCCAGTGTCTTGCTGTCTATCCTACTTGGCATCCTCCATGCTCTGATAAATCTCTGGCGAAGTCCTTGAGTATCGTTGTCGAAGTCAAAAACTATGTCAGGAATTAACATGTCATGAGGGCCGTCCCTCCGAGCATAACCAAACTGTCTCCAAGCCAGGCATGGGCTGTAAGTAATACCTCCTCTGATTCCAAGTAAAGGAACATTAGGGTACTCCCCGCAACGATCAATGATAGTGACATCTTCTCTGGACCGAGGGCACCAATGTATATCTGCATGTGTAAGAGTCATCAACCGTTGTGACCATCTTAAACCCCGCTCGTTCTTCAAAATTGATTGTGGAAGGTGCGAAATAAACCACCTTCCCAGGAGAGGAGTGCAACACATAAGGACACCTCTTTTTCTCATGGTTCGAGTGTAACATGAGTGAAGGATGTCGCCCAGCAACGTAGGTATAGGATTCCTGGACATAAAGATCTGGACAGCACTGATACCAATAAGCTGATCTGGGTTAGGGAACAACACCAAACCATAGACAAGGAGGGCCACAACCTCTTCAAAAGCTTGTAAGTCAAGGGAGTTCCAACATTCATGGGCCTTTTCAAACAGAAACCTGGCTAAGAACCCTTTGATACCACTTCTAACTTCCCAATGTCCCTTGAGGTCAGATGAATGTAGGTGCAAGGCTTTAGCAATCTCTTCAAGCTTAGGTTCCTTTTCTGTACCGTTGAAGGGTAGCTGGTCAAGGATAGGGATCTTCAGGAGCCGGGAGAACTCCTCCAATGTAGGTACCAACTGATAGTCCAAGAAGGTGAAACAATGATGCAGAGGGTCAAAGAATTGGAACAGGACCTTTATCATATCCTCCTCAATGTTGGTATTGACCAAGCTGATGAGGCTTCCATGTCTTTCACTGAATGAAGAGTTCTCGGGAATCCTGGATATAAGTTCCTTAAGCTGAGGAGGGATCCTTACAAGACTGATTTGAATTGTCTTTCTACGAACAGTTTCCATGTCCTACAAAACAAGAACAAAGATGAAAATTCGAACCCCTGAAATGGCTAGTCAATGCATATGATGTTGGATGATGTCATGATGCTATGATTAAACACACCACAGATATTTATAAAGACAAACATGTAAGGCACACAAGTCACACAAGGCAAGCCCTTAAGGTTTAAGGCCAGCATGGGGTCTGGGTAGTACCCTCTTGAAGTTGGTGGGTTCAACCTGTCCTAATCAAAGTAACCGGGTTCTAAGGTTCCCAATATCACGGGATTGCTTTCATTGTGCATTGTTTCGATTTAGCCACTGAACTGGCGACCGAAATATTCCAGGAAAGCAACCCTCAATTGAGTGTAGTATCGAGTATCAACCAACCTCGGACTGCACCAAAGTCAGTTATCTCACTACCCTAAAGAGGCCAAGATAGTTCAATTAAGGTTCCTAAGGTCTGTTGATGCTTCACGACACCACGCGGAGGCCCCGTACTCTCCTTGACTGAACTCAAGGGTTACCGATACACACCAAAGTGCCACATCAACGTAGCAGACTGTTTCAACCATGTCGGTATACCCCGCACAGTTCCCTCACAGCCTTGTTGCTACTTTCTAAGAAGGTATCCCCCAGATCCGGGTTAGGATCTATAGAACTCCCAAGCAACCCACAATTTAAAGCACACAAGGAAAGCAATTGAAAACATAGTTATGAACTAGCCCTAAGGTACACCTCACTTTAAGTTTGTTCCCCAACAGAGTCGCCAGTTCTGTGATCGGTGGATCTGGAACTGACTGTTTAAAGCTGGTTCGCGAAATGTCGCGGAAGCAAGAGTCGCCACCGTCTTTTATTTTCTCCAAATGGAAAGGACAAAAGCACAGAAAAATTCCTTAAAGAGATCGCTCTCGGTTCGGGAGGTAGGTTATAGAAAGGGAAGGTGTTAGCACCCTTTCTATCCATGGTTATCCATGGGCTCTTAGATACTTGCTCATTGTGTTTTCAAAAGTGTTTGCTTTTCAATTGTGGGTTTTAAAAAGTTTCTTTGAAAATTCCAGTTCGACTCTTGTATTGGTCCTCAAGAGTGTTTGAAAAATTGCTTTCGAAAGCTTTTTGAAAAGGTGTCGGTGTGAAAAGTATTTTTGAATTTGTTTTTGAAATTAGAGCAAGTATCTAGAGTCGTCTACCTACCCTAAGGAATTCGTCTGTGTAAATGTCCTTTAAAGTAGTGCCATCCCACCATTGAGAGGTAGGTAGCACCACCGTTGGAGGTGTTCGGGTCAATTCAAGGTTCGGGACATGGTGATCACCAGAGCAATGGGAAGACACCTTAGAAGCTACCCTCATGCCAGGTTCCCGGATCATGAGGACTTACTAAGACGTCCTCTACTCGACGATCACCTTTCGAGGCAAGGCAACAGTGAGGCGTACCCTAGGGGTGGTGTGTGCGATTCGTGTGTCGTTTTCATTTGCATTTATCTTGTCATGTTATTGGTGTTCTACGCTTGTTTTTATTTTGTCCATACATTCTTTCATGCCATTTGTTAACAGTTAAAAATATTGCGGGAAAGTAAAAATTCTACGTTATTACAAAAGGCGCGGGTCCACATCGCCAAAATTAAACCAGGACCCGATTTGATAGAAAAATAAAGAAAGTAAAGAAAAGTGCAGGAAAATTAAAAGGTTACATGGCTTCGGGAGAGATACATAAATATTAAAAGAAATAAAACAAAATAAATATGCGAATAAGAATTAAATCGAAACGAGGGCGTTGGACCCTTTTTGCAAAATTAAAATTACATGGAATTAATTAAAATTAAAAGAAAGAAAGAAATTGTTTTTTGGTATTTTATGATTTTTAAGATTTTAAGGAAAAAAGAATTAATTAAAATAAATACTAACCCTAATTCTAGTGGCTTTTAATTTATTAAGAAAACGTTGAATTTTGACCTAAATTAACCCTAATTTTTATATACAAATTTAATTATAAAAAATAAATAAAAATAAATAATATTAAATATTTGATTATCATGAAAGAAAAATAAAAAGATGAAAATTAATCAAACCTAATTCTATGTTTTTTAAATTTATTATGAAAATATTAAATTAAACCCTAATTTAAAACTAATTAATTTACATGCAAATTTATTTACAAAATATTAACTAATTAAATATATTTAATTTTTGATCTTTTCTGATTTTTATGGTATTTTGTGATTTTATGAAAATATTAAATTAATTAAACAAGCAATTTATAAAAAATAAAAAATAAAGAAAGTTAAAAGAATTTGCAAACCAAGGGGGGTTGTAGTCCCCAACATGGAGGTGAATCTTGAGAAATCTGGCCCAATAACCTTGGCCTGTTTGGACTTTTGCTGGACACGTGTATGTGCGCTGACCAGGGTGCATTGTGTTCTCCAATCCATGGCCTTTGATCTGATGAAGCTGGACGCGTGGACGTTGGATTTGGGAGATGTATGGTACGTCCCTTAGGCTGAAACTACATGTGAACGTAAATTGAAAAATAACATTGAGATAATGGAGACCTGGGGCTCGAACCCAGGTCATGTACTTTACCAACAACTATGCTTGCCAGCTGAACCAATTCACGCGTGTTAATATATAATGGATAACAAATATAATAAATAAAACAAGAGTTAGTGCTGATTCTTCGCGCGAAAATTTAAAAGAACCAATCCACTAACGCCACGAGGTCATCTTCTTCCTCGTTCCTGAAATATAAAACACATTAGGCAACGTTTTTTATGGTGTTCTTTTAGGCTAGCTTTTGAAAAATAGCGACTAGCCCTGTGACGCTCATAAATTGAGCGCGAGGGTGCCGTCTTCTTCGTCCAAAGGCGCTGATCATGACCATGGTACTGTGGTGTCCTAATTTTGCCTTATCTTAAAACCCCTAATTCGAAACTCTGCAAACCCTAAAAAGCAACAATGGTATATTGGCACACAATGCATAAAAATACAATTAAACATATGGGTTAGCTTCAGAATTGCATAAGGAGTATGAATCAACAATTAAAATGCCATGAAAATGCATAGATGTTAAAACACGATTATGAATTTTTTTCTGTACAGGGCCGGTTCATTGTACCAATTCTTTGAGTTTTGATGAATGTTTTTGATTGGAAATCGTTCTATGAAGCTTCAGCAAGCTAATGAAACAAAAATCATGCCTTGAATCGCCCTAGAATGAGGTTTTCAGTTTTGAGTTTCTTTGCAAAAATTTCAAGTTTGTGAATTGGTTTCTAGCGCAGCTCAATGGTCTCTAGGATTAGGTTTGTGTTCAGGCTTATGTAATGAACCAATTAGGTCAACAAACTTGATCAAAATCTCTTGTATTCATGGTTTATGAGATTTGATTTTCAATCATTATTTTTTCAATCTTTTTCATGCAATTTTGTACCAATCATGATCCAATCAATCCAAATTTTTCCCTATTTAATTGTACACGAATTATTGAGTATATTTCATGCACAAAAAGATTGTAAAACTTAGGTTAAATATTTTTCATGTATTTAATTTGATTTAAATGAAAAAAATTCAAATAAATAAATAAAAAATTAAGAAATACTTCCCTTTGGGCCAAGTGGTCGTGCACATGCTTGGGATGATGAATTGTGGAAGAAAAATGGGCCCATTAGCAATTTTAGGTCATTTGAATCAATGTTGACTTTTCAAAATATCCAAAAATTTCCCAACTTCCACAAGGCATAACTTGCTCAATTTTTAAGCTTTGCTCATGTTCTTGGAAATTTTGGAAAGGTCTTTGAGTCCTCTAACCAATGTCTTTGGTCCCATGTCATTTTGATTTACCAATCTCAAGTTATGGCCTTTGACTTAAAGTCCCTTTTTGTTGACTTTTGAAAATGACCTATAATGTTGAAATTGATAACTTTTTGTGAGAGCATTTCTTGGACTTGAAGTATGAAGATGAGTTGTAGGAAATGTATTTCTCTTCAAAATTAGCTTTGGATGGAATTTTTCTGATAATCCATGTGAAAGTTATGCCCTGGTCAATTTACAGTTGACTTTTTCAGATGTCCAAATAAGGAAACTTTTGCATCTTGATGATTTTTTGAGCCAAGCTTTGAGAATCATGATCAATCATTGATCAAATGATGTTTGTGGCTTCAAAATGAGATGTTGATAAAAAAATTTGAACTTTTGGCTGTCAAATGACCATTTTGCTCCTACAGTTGACTGTAGTGCAATTAGGGTTTTTGATTGTGCAATTTTGTGCTGAAAGCCTTGAAACTTGATATGAGGATGCTTGACCATATTTGTAGGCATGTGAGACTTGATTGGACCTTTGGAAACTTCATTTTCTTGATCAGAACAGAAACCCTAATTTTGACTGCTTAGGAGGCTCTTGCACTGTGCAACCCTTGGGGAGATTTGAAGCAGGACTTGGCAATTTCTTGAAGAATATGGGAGGGAAAATTTTGGGGTACAACACTCCCCATCTTCTTCGCCATAGCTACTGAATAAGCTTCTTCGCCCATGGCCACCAGGCTTCCCCCTTCGTCCCCTCTTCCCTCCTTGGTCCAGCGAAGCGAGGTTATAAGGTGATTGTTTCTGTTTTTTTTAATGCATTTAGAGTTTCAAACTTTATATGTCTTGCATGTTTTGTTTATTGATTCTGATTAAGTGTTATTGTTATTCTTGTTGGAGGTGCGTGAAAAGGGAAAGAAATTATACCTTTGGGGACGGAGGCCTTTGGAGATGGAGGAGGAGATGGAATTGGAGGCGCGTAGGATGGCCAAGGGAGGAGGCTTGATGATGTTGTGTGCTGGAGAACCTGGTACCTGTGTCTTTGTCTTTTTAGGTTTTATGATGATGATGTCTGAGAACCTTCTTTATCTTCTTCTCTTTTACTTGCTCCTGTTGCCTCTGAATATTTGATATATTTGCCTTTCTGATATGCTTGCTTATCTGAGATGCCTGGTATGCTGAGTATTGCTTTGATGATTTTGGCTTTGGACGAATTTTTGTGGTTGATTTTCTCAGTGATGAACCCTAGGTTCTGAGGGCCCTTGGGGGATTCTGTATGTGTTTGAATGTTTCAAGGCTTGCTGCAGATTTGAGCTTTAGTTTGTGTTTTGAAATTGGTCATAGGCAGGATAATGGCTTGACACCGTTTGTGGCTTTAGGTTTGTGTTTACTGAGTTCAAAACAGGTCTTAGGCTTGATGCAGGTTTATGGCCTTTTGGCTTGCACAGATTTATGTGTTTCTTCTGGTTTAAGGTTAGTGCAGGTAAGGCTTGGACATGTTAAGCTTGGCTTCTGCAGGATTTGATGTTTTGAATGTTTATTGATGGTTAAGGCTTAAGGCTTTGAATGCAGGTTTAAAGTTTGTGGTGAGGTTTGGAGGCAGCTTGACAGTTCAACCAGGTTTGATGCTTAGGCTTGTGTTGAAAACCTGTTTAAGCTTCAGTTTGAGGCTTTGGCTTTCAATGTTACAGTTTGGTTTGTGTTTCTTTCCTTTGTGTTCTTTCTGCCCCCCTATGGTACTGTGTTGGTATCATTGTTTTATATCTTCTTGCCTAAAGCCTGTAAGCCTCCTTTTCTTTTTTCTCTTCTCTCTCTCCAGTACAGATTAAAGCATAAAAATATTGCTTAGATTTGTCCTTATTCTGAAAAGGTGACAGGCTGGAAAGTGATGATTTGAACATGCTTGCTTGTACATTAGTTTTTCTCTGCATACTTCTTTTCTCTGTGTACTTTCAAGATTTTCTGCATATTGTGTGTACTTCTTGACAGCCTTTCTTTGGACAACTCTAGTTGACATTTAGTTTGAAATTGTGACTTGCATTGTTCTTTTGGTATATTCAGTAACTGCTCAGTTGCCTTCTTGGTTGCCCATTTGGATTTTGTTTGGCATTTTATGCAGTCTTGCTTGACAATTTTGAATCATGAACTATGCAGTTTGTTTGATCATTTTGAAATTGTGCAATATTACAACTTTGTGCATTTCATGTTTCATTGCAAGCATTTTTATCCTTCCCTCTTTGTGAACCAAGAGAAATCTTGTGATTTGCAGAGAGGGCAAACTGATTTCGGCCAGTTACCTTTAATGATGAATTCATTTTTTATCTGTCTGTCTTTTATTTTATCTGCTTTTGACTTTTTCTTTCTTCTTTGTTTTGCAGATGAAAATCAATGGAGCAGAAGAGGAGTAGCAGTATAGAAGATGAAGACTTAGGAATTTAGGATTCAATTTTATTTCAATTTTAATCATTGTAACCATTATTATTATAAATACTTTGTAAATAAATACTGTATTTAAATAACAATTGTAACAAATAATTAAAGATGAATGAAATCCAATTTTGATCAGTTAATTCTTTTTCCAGCTGTCTATTTAATTACTTATAAATTCTTAAATTATAATAAATGGAAATAAATCCTAATTATCCTAACTTAGAATAAATAAACAATTAATAAACACTGTGGTCAATCAATAATAAACCCGACGTTTCAAATATCCAAAGTAATGCACAGCTAAACAACAAATGTCCACATGTCCTTTTTCTTTTACTGATTAAATCAAGCACTGCAAGTTCTTAATTCAACTGCCTCAGCTCATATCTCAGCATAACTTGAAAAGCATTGTATAATTAATTCTTTTTTTGAGAAATATACGCACAAACCCTAGTTCTTGATTAAATGTCAAAGAAGCGTCTGCCTGATCAAAACCTGAGCCAACTCAACCAAATCTTAGCAATCTGCCCGAACTGCTTTAAAATCAATGAAAACCCTAATTTTGTCTGACTGATAAGAAAATTCTGTTTGACTGATTCTTACGCCAATCTGAAAAATCAGGAAAAGCCTGAAGTTGTGATTTCTTGTGGAAAAATACGAGGGCAAATTTTGGGGTACAACACCTTGCAACATTGCTAATCATGGTTATACGATGACCCACGCCCGTCCCGTTTACATCCAAAGATAGGGTTACTTACCAAATCAATGGTAAGATAACAATGTCAAAGGAAAAAGGAAATGAACATGAAAGACTTTTGAGTAGGTAGTATGCTCCTAATTACTTGCTCCATTTCAAAAACAAAACATCCTTACTATTTTCAAAACAAACATCTACACTTTCAAAACATCTTACAAAAACTTGAAAACATTTTCAAAAGATTAACATCTTTGTATACATTCTTACGAACGAGAATCATTACAAAGTTTGCCTAAACAATGGCCTCTTTACAAAATACTTTCAAAAACCACACAAAAAAACAATTTCAAACAAAAGCAAGTGATCTAGCGAGTAACTAAGAGCCCATGGAAAACCATGGATGAAAAGGGTGCTAATACCTTCCCTTTTCATAATATACCCCTAGAACTCAAGAAATAATCTCAAAGGTCTTTCATGTGCTTTTTCACCTTTTCTTTTGGATAAAAGAAAAGTCGGTGGCGACTCTTGCTAACCGCAACATTTGCGATCAAACGCAAAACACCTAAGTCAGATCTCCCACTGTATCACAGAACTAGAGACTCTGCTGGGGAAAATTCTAAAAGTGGGTTACCTTAGGGTTAGATCATATTTACTTGATTTCATTGTTTGACTTGTTTTCTTTACATTGTGGTTCTTTGTTTGGGTTTGAATTATCTACCCGGATTTGGGTTACCTTATAGGTAAATAGCAATACGTTGTGGAAACTGTGTGGAGTATACCGACATGGTCTAAGCAATAGCTACGTTAGTGCGACATATTTGTGGGTACCAGTAGCCCTTGAGTTAATCAAGGAGAATACGGGAACATTGAGTGATGTCATGAAGCACTAATGAACTTTTAGAACCTTTACTTGACCAACTCGGCCATTAGGACGTAGTGAGATGACCGACTTTGGTGCAGTTCGAAGTTGATAGATACTCGATACTACACTCATTGAGGTTTGGTTTTTTGGGATATTTCAATCGCCATTAAAGAGGCTTGCTCTGAAACAATGACCAAGGAAACAAACCAGTGATATTGAGCTCCTTAGAACCCGGTTACTATTGCTAGGACAAGTTTTAATCCAACTAAACTTGAAGAGGGTACTTACCTATAAAACTCCATGCAAGCCTAAACCTAAGGACTTGTTTGCTTTGTTTGTGTATATTTACTTGTACATAACATCATGAACATCATAACATCATACTCATTTACTAACCATTTCAAGGATCTTGGGATTTATCTTTGTTCTGTTTTGTAGGACATGGATTCTATTCGCATGAAAACTATTCAAGTCAATCTTGCAAGGATCCCTCCACAACTTAAAGAGCTAGCTTCAAGGATTCTTGAAAACTCTCCATTTACCGAAAGACATGGTCTCCTGCTAAACTTGGTCACCTCTAACACTGACGAGGACATGATAAAGGTGCTCTTTCAGTTCTTTGATCCTTTATACCATTGCTTCACATTTCTCGATTATTAACTTGTGCCAACTTTAGAAGAATTCTCCCAACTCTTGATGATTCCTATTCTCAATCAACTACCTTTCAGCGGTACATAAAGAGATTCAAAGCCGGAAGATATTGCTCAAGCTCTACACTTGCAATCATATGAGGTCACAACCAATTAGGAAACAAGGAGTGGTGTCAAGGTTTTCCTAGCAAAGTTCTTATTTGAGAAAGCCCAAAATTGTTGGAACTCTTTGAATTTGCAAGCTTTTGAAGAAATTGTGACTCTCCTCATCTATGGGATGGTTTTATTTCCAAATCATGACGAACTCATAGATATGAACACCGTCAAGATCTTCATGTCTCGTAACCCGGTGCCTACTTTGCTAGGAGACATCCTACATTCTTTTCACACTCGCATTATGAGGAAAAGAGGTATCCTTACGTGTTGTACTCTTCTCTTGGAAAGATGGTTTATTTCGCATCTTCCCCAATCTGTATTAAAGAACGAGTAAGGTTCAACATGGTCACAAAGGTTGATGACGCTCAAACACTCAGACATTCATTAGTGTTCCCGATCCATAGATAATGTTACTATTGTCGACCGTTATGGAGAATTCCCCAATGTCCCTTTACTTGGAATTAGGGGAGGTATCACCTACAACCCCTGCTTAGCCTTAAGATAGTTTGGCTACGCCCGAAGGGATAGCCCACATGAGATGCTCATTCAAGGTTTGGTATTTGACTACGAGAACAACGATCAAGGTCGTCGCCAGAGATTTATCCGAGCTTGGAGGATGTTGAACAAGGTAAATAACAAGACATTGGGGCATAAGAATTCCATCCCTATTGAGCCTTACCTCAAATGGGTACGAACTCGTGCTCAAAGTCGTATGATGCCTTATCCCTCCATTCTCCCTGTAATCATTGAGCCTATTATGGAAGGAGATGTTCCATACACTATCCTGCATCCTGACATGCCCACCTCTCTTGAAGACTTACAAAGAGATTGGGTACAACTCAAGGGGGAGCGAGACACCTTCGAATCCCAATTCTACGCTAGCGAGAAGAAGGTTTTGGAGCTCACTAAGCAACTTCATGAGGAGCGGACTCTGAATTCCTACATCGCACCAAAAAGGATGTGTACAACCTTTTTATCTTAGAGTTTTTGTATTTTTTTACCCAAAGAGGCATTGATGTACTCAAGCTTTAACTTATTAATATAACATGTGTTTCCTTTTTGTCTAAAACAAATTTGAATATTTAAAATCCTTGAAACCATTGCATATGCATCTACCATTCATCATAACATAAGCAGGTTTCTTGCGACAAGTCTCCTCATATTTCTACTGTTTATTTCAGTAAGATGGATCTCGGGCAAACGGTGAAGGACCTCCAAGCACAAAAATGCCCAGTTTCAACAGATGTTCTTAACTCTAGCCAAAGGACAAGAAGAGTTGAAGACCTTGCTGGTTGAAGAGAAAAAGAAGAAGACAAAGAAAATAACCGGAGTTCTAAATATGGGAAAAAGATTCCAAGGTCAAGCAAGAAGGACCCTAGACTTTGCAACGTCATCTGGTGAGAAAGACAATTAAGATGGGAAAGGTAAGGAAGCAATTGTCCAGCCAGATTCAGAAGAGGAAGAGGAAGAAGAAGATTATTCTGAAGAACAATATCCTCCAGTCGACTATAAGTATAAGCATATGGAAGAACGATTAAGTGCGATGGAAATTCAAAAATGCCTGGATTAGACTTTGAGGAGTTGGGGTTAGTATTTGGGATTATCATTCCTCCAAAACTCAAAGCACCTGTGTTCTCCAAATATGAAGGAGTTTCATGTCCCAAAATGCATCTCTGGTCCTATGTGAGGAAAATACAGCCTCACACCGCTGACAAGGATTTATGGGTACACTTCTTTCAGGACAGTCTGTCCGGAACTCAACTTGATTGGTTTTATTAGCTAGAAAGAGCCAATGTTCATAATTGGGAAGATCTGGGCGCTGTCTTTTACAAATAATACCAATACAACGCTGATCTTGCTCCCACTTGTACTCAACTCTAGAGTATGGCCATGGTTTCAAATGAAGGCTTTAAAGATTATGCGCAAAAATGGAGGGACTTAGCAGGAAGAGTCCAGCCTCCCCTATCTGAAAGAGAGTTAGTAGATATGTTTTGGGGCACTTTGTCCGGTCCTTTCTTCAATCACTTAATTGGGAGTTCATCGGCATGTTTTACCGAATTGATATTGACCGGAGAAAAGGTGGAAGCCGGGATAAAGAATGAGAGGATTCAAAAAGATGCATCATCTGCTGCTGTAAGGAAACCATTCATTGGAAAGAAAGAAGTTATTGCTGTATATCCTCAGAGAAGTCAAGATAAGGCTGAACGCCGTCCAATGGTGGGGGCTATCATGATTCCTAAACCCACACCTGCTCAGCAAAGAAGCAACCAGCCAAGAGCGGAAAGACCAGTCAGACAGTTCACTCAAATTAATATGACACTATCTTAAGTATTGCCACATTTGTTAAGATCCAATCTAGTGACTTTGAAAGAAGCTCCAAAGAATCCTAACACAACCTCTCCTCATTATCATCCTAATGCCCGCTGTGCATACCATTCTGAGAGTCCTGACCATGACACTAACAACAGTTGGGCTCTGAAAAATAAAGTACAAGACCTTCTTGAAGCCAAAGATATTGAATTCGACGCACCAGAAATTACCAATGTAATCACTGCCCCCTATGCCCAAGAACGGCCGTAATGTCAACGCCGTTGAGGAAGATATGTTTGTTACTTTGGTTGATGAACTTGTGACCCCACTCATGACTATCAAAAAGAACTTGTTGAATGCCAGTGTATGAAAGTTGTCATTTCTGTTTATCCTCACCAACCAACTGTCATTTGTTAAAAGCAGGCGTTCAATGCCTAATAGATGACAAGGAGATTTTGTTCGAGAAGACTTCTACTCCAACTGTTTCTTATAATGATGTTTCCATAGTGACCATTTCCGACAATTCTTCCAGGGTCTCCACCAAAAGACCCGTTAGAATTACATCAGTTCCTAAAGTAGCTCCGTTGATAATTACAATGCCTGGACCATTCTCGTATTCGTCAGACAAAACCGTCCCATGGAATTATGGAGGGTGATGTTTACTATCACGGTATCAAGCAAGATTGGCCAGCTGCTGAAAATTCAAGTTCCGAGAAAGTTGACTCTGATATTAGAAACATCGCAGAGAATAGCAAGATAACCTAAAGTGGAAGGGTATTCTCTCTAGAAATTGCTCCTCCCAAAGTTATTTCCGGACCTATAATCATTCTTGTTGTTGCTTCTCCTCCAAAAACTATTCCCAGTCTTGCAATCATCTCTGCTAATACTCCTACTGACAAAACTGTCGCTAGTCCCTGTTATCACCCCTACTGACATTCCCACTGCCAAGTCAACCGAGACTCAAGGCAAAGGTATTCTGGCTGAGCCTGTCCGAATAAAGGCACAATCCGTAGCTATCCCTGGGACCTCCCGAAAAGAGATGGAGGAAATTCTAAAGATTATAAAAAGAAGCGACTACAACGTAGTCGAGCAACTGGGGCAGACTCCATCAAAATTTTCCATGCTGGCTTCATTGTTATGTTTCGAGGCTCATGCAAAGGCCTTGGTAAAATTCCTTAAAACTGCCCATGTACCCCAAGAAACATCTGCCGATCAGTTCCAAGACTGCATAGCCAGCTTGACCGCAAATAATGGTTTAGGTTTTTCGGATGTTGATTAACGCTAAGGGGGAGGAAGCATAACGAGGCATTGCATGTCTCAGTCGAATGCAGGGGCACGACTTTAGCTCATGTCTTGGTGGATACCAGTTTATCTCTGAATGTGTTGCCTAAAAAAGATCTTGATAGGCTTGACTGTGAAGGATTGACCTTGAAACCTAGCAACATAGTAGTGAGGGCCTTCGACGGCTCAAAAAGGATGGTGCATGGGGAAGTGGACATCCCCATAAAAGTTGGAACAAAAACATTTGATTCAACTTTTTATGTAATGGATATTCGCCCCTTCATATTCCTGCTTATTAGGCCGGTCGTAGGATTCATAATGCTGGTGTCGTTACCTCTACGTTGCATCAAATGTTGAAATATCTAATTCAGGGGAAAATCATCATTGTTCATGGAGAAGAAGAGTATATTGTCAGTCATCTAAATTCCTTCAGATATGTGGAATTAGATGGTGAATTTATTGAAACTCCATTCCAGCATTTTGAAGAAGTCCCACAGACTTTGGCAGTAACCGAGGCTGTTTCTCAGGTCCCCAAAGATTACAAGGCCTTTGCTCAAGATTTCGTCTTTGAAAGATGCCAAGGCAGTGATAAAAGAAGGTGGGTGCACTATTTGGGGCCAACTCCCAGATATCCCATACAAATCTGACAAATTTGGTTTGGGGTTTCACTTCAGGAGCCCAGAAAGTTGTACGTCGTGCTCGTGCCGGAGGACTACCCTTGAAGATTAGCAACCGCGAAGTCAACGTCATGGAGGAGGATGAAGAGAACAATGACCTGGAGAATTGGATTTTCCCAACCGCATAGTTTTCATTAATTTTGTTTGAGCTTAGAGAATATTAAGATTGAAGTTTCTGAAATTTTTAGGGTTCAGATTAGGACCATTAAAATTCATACTTATCTTTGATCTTTAATTTTATTGCTTTGCATTTCTGAAATCGTGAGGAAATTTGCTACAAGTTTCCTGTTTACATTTTCATTTTTGTTGAGATTTGAATAAGATACAGAGGCTCTAGCCGAGCGTGAGGTTGAAGATGAAGTTCAGGCTATAGACTTGTTTACTATCATATATTTGTTGTTTTGATTATATAAACGGATGTATAGCCACCCAAGTGGTAGAAGCGCGTGCCTGTGACTAGAGGGACCTGGGTTCGAGCCCTAGTGGTACCCTTTTGGATTTTTTTTTACATTCTTCACACATTCTGACTTTTTTTGGACAGGCGCTTGGGCCTCCCTTGGGCCTTATTGTTTTTTTCTTCTTACTGCTAATCCCCCTTGCCGGATATTCACACCCTGACCCATTTTATTTTGGTTTTTTCATTTTTATTTATTTGTTTTCTTAAATATTTTATCTAACACTAAAAAGTCAGAAAAAATATAAAAAACATTAGATTTATATTTTGATAAAGTTTATTTATTTTGTACACAAAAAAATTATTATTTTATTTAATCATACTTTATTTATTTTATTAATTGTTTTTGTAAATTTAATTAAAAACTAGGGTTTTAGCTATTTTCTTTTACACAATTTAAATATATAATTTTAAAATATAAAAAGACAAAAAATATTTTATAATACTATAAATTATTTTTAAGACAAAAAATACCAAAAAAATACTTTTCTTATAAACTGAATTTCTTTTTTAATCAATTAATAGATTAGGTTTTTTTATTTAATTTCTTTTCCTAGTAAATTTAGGTTTTACATTTAATTTATTATTTTTCTTTAGTTAATTAGGATAAAACAAAACCCTTTCCTTCTAAAAAAAATCCAAACAAACATCCATTTTCTTTACATTTACATTCCTATACATTTATTCATTTTGTACATTATTTATTTCAATTCTTGTACAAATTCAATATGATTATAATAGATAATTAGGCTTTATTTTATTGCAATCCCCATTTATAATTTGTACACCCCCTCCCACAAGTATTGTAATAGCGTAGTAATTTTAAATTCTGCAATTTATTGCTTTATATACAAATGCTAGTAATTAGGGTTTGTATGGAAAGACTAAAACCAATCAATTATAAAAACCTAATCAAAGACAAAAACCAAGCATGAAAAACAATACACTTGAACACAAGCACCCCTAGGGTAATTCCACTTGGTTGCCTTACAAAATGGTCATATTACGCATGTGAGGTATCTTAGCAAAAACAAGCAAAATACAAGATCATAGTCCCTCGATGACGCTATCTATGTTGCCTTTCAAATGATCTTAGTCCCTAAAAGTGAATGCTAATATACCTTGCAACATTGTTAATCATGGTTATACGATGACCCACGCCCGTCCCATTTACATCCAAAGATAGGGTTACTTACTAAATCAATGGTAAGATAACAATGTCAAAGGAAAGAGGAAATGAACATGAAAGACTTTTGAGTAGGTAGTATGCTCCTAATTACTTGCTCTATTTCAAAATCAAAACATCCTTGCGATTTTCAAAACAAACATCTACACTTTCAAAACATCTTACAAAAACTTGAAAACATTTTCAAAAGATTAACATCTTTGTGTACATTCTTACGAACGAGAATCATTACAAAGTTTGTCTAAACAATGGCCTCTTTACAAAATACTTTCAAAAACCACACAAAAGCATAATTTCAAACAAAAGCAAGTGATCTAGCAAGTACTTAAGAGCCCATGGGAAAACCATGAATGAAAAGGATGCTAATACATTCCCTTTTCATAATCTACCCCACCGAACTCAAGAAATAATCTCAAAGGTCTTTCCTGTGCTTTTTCACCTTTCCTTTTGGATAAAAGAAAAGTCGATGGTGACTCTTTCTAACCGCAACATTTGCGATCAAACACAAAACACTCAAGTCAGTTCTCCCCACCATATCACAAAATTCATGTTAGTGGAAATGAAATATTTCATGGTCTGTATAAAGGAAAGTATAAAGGAATATTACCCATGGCAGTAGCACAAGATGGCAACAATAATGTTTTTCTGGTTTCCTTCGCTCTAGTTGAAGGTGAGACATGTGGTGCATGGAATTTATTTTTGAAGAATCTACGATTACACATTGATCCTAAACCAAAACTTTGCTTGATTTCAGACATCCAATCCGTCAATTGTGAGTGCATACAATAACCCTGATAACAGTTGGCAGGACCCCCCCTTCAACACATGTTTATTACATTAGACATATCACACAAAACTGCATGCTCTATATCAAAGACAAGACGCTTCGAAAGAAAGTTATTAATGCAGGGGTATGTGTGATACGGTGGGAGAACTGACTTGAGGTTTGCGTTTGTGTTCGCAAATGTTTCGGTTTAGCAAGAGTTGCCACCAACTTTTTATTTTATCCTAAGGAAAGGTCAAAAAGCACAGAAAAGGACCTTTGAGATGTTTTCTTGGGTTCAGGGAGTAGATTATGAAAAGGGAAGGTGCAAGCACCCTTTTCATCCATGGTTATCCATGGGCTCTTAGTTACTTGTTTAGATCACTTGCTTTGCTTTTCCAATTGTTTGAAATGGTGCTTTGTGTGTGGTTTTGAAAGATGTTTTGAAAAGAGGCCATCGTTGTGGCAACCTTTGTAATGATTCTTGTTTAAATGTATACAAAGGTGTTTTTTTGTCTTTTGAAAAGATTTCAATGTTTGAAAGTTTGATTTGGGAAATGTTTTGAAATTGTGTTGTGAGGTGTGTTTGAAAATAGCAAGGATGTTTTTGCAAGATTTGATCAAGTAACTAAGAGCTATCTACCCTATTTTACTCAAAGATCTTTCCTAATGTTTTTAATCCTTTTGACAGTGTTGTTTCACCATTGTATTTGGTGAACAACCTTGTGTTAGGAGGTTAAACGGGACAGGCGCGGGTCATCGTATAGACCATGATAACAATTGTGTTAAGTATTTTTGGCCAATTTTTGAGGGACTTGATCATTTTTGTTTAGGCAATCAAGATAGCGTCATCAAGGGACTATGATCTTTTGTTTTGTTTTTGTTTTTCCAAAGTACCCAACATGCATACCATGGCCCATTTTTGAAGGCAACAAGTGGATTGTAACCCTAGGGGTGC